>CM051234.1:113605959-114355959 GCA_027917425.1 Gastrophryne carolinensis
AATAAAAAACACCTTTTCCTAAAATATCAATATGCAAATAAAAAAAACAAGCTAAATCTGAAAGCGCAATGTCCTCTGAGCAGAACAATACCCAACATGCACAGGTACTATTAACCCTTTTAATTGCCAGCCTACTTGAGATTTTGTCACCCTCTGCTGACAGGATATTTTTCACCATTTTGCGTGATGTTTAACTGTGAGTTTAGGCTTTAACATGAAATGTCTTGTTTGTATTTTTCTACTTTTTTATATATATTTTTAAGTAAATAAGTACAAAAAAATATATATTTTTTAAATTGTCTCCTTTATTTTAACAAAAACATTTATTTTATTAAAGAAAACCATATTGCATGTGAAAGCCCCATTTCTCCCAATTACAATGATACCACATATGTATCGGTAGCCCTCCATTCCTGTCCAGGTGATCCCCTAAACTGAAAAGAGCACTTCATAACATTTACAAATAAAATACAACTACTATCCACATAATAAAGGGTTAAACAAAAAAAAATTGGTGTGGGGTCCCCCTTCTCAGGGGCCATTCTTGGGGAAATTTTAAAGGTTTTTGGGGAGGCAGGTAATGGGGGGGGGGGTCTCGGGGTTAATGGCAAGTCACCCACTAGCCACAGGTGACTTGCCAGACCCATAGCCTTATGAACTGGTATAGGGGTCTCATAGATCGCTTACCAGTTCACAAAGGGTTAAAAGTAAAAAAAAAAAACACACAGAGACACACTTTAAAAATAACTTTATTAAAAAGAAATACATTTTTTTTTTATTTATTTTTTTTTATTTTTTTAATACTTACCTCCCATCCATCCCTGTGTCCCACGCTAATCACTTAGGCTTCTGCTCTCCTGCTGCTGCTGGAAGCCTTTTATACCTACTGGGTTACAGGTAACATAGGGTTAATTAAAAAAAAATGACATAGGGTCCCCCCTAAAACCCTTAAAAAAATGGTGTGAGGTCCCCCCTACCCAGCATAACCAGCCTGTTACCAGCTATGGGGGCTTGTAGAACAGGGCGCAGGGGCCAGCTTTAGTGGCCCCTGGCCCTGCAGGCTACAAGCCGGCATAGCCTAGGGCCACGGTTCCTCTCCCCCCCCCCGGCCTTTGGGGAGGCAGGTAATTTGGGGGGCATAGGGGTTAATGGCAAGTCACCCGCTAGCCACAGGTGACTTGCCAGACCCCTGAGCCTTGTGAACTGGTATAGGGATCACATGGACCCCTTACCAGTTCACAAAGGGTTAAAAGTAAAAAAAAAATAACAGACAGACACACTTTGAAAAAAACTTTATTAAAAAAAAATTTTTTTTTTCTTTACTCACCTCCGATCTGCATCTCCTGTGCGCGATCTGATGGCAGGACGGAGGAGGGGGGAGGCAGACGATCGGCGGGTCGCCTACCTCCCTCCTTCTTTGCCCAGCCTTCACCGGCATCTGACAGCTGTGACGTAATCGGCCCCGCCCCCGAAGGGGGGGCACCCTATTTTGGGCACTCCCCTGCAGCCGGAGGAGCCCCTCTTGCTGAAGAGGAGACCCGGCCGGATCGAACGAGGGGTCAGGTAAGTGACTTATTCTTAGTATACAGTACGTCCTGCTCCAGATATAGTACTTACACTTGGGTTATCCTCCGCCAGATGGCGCTGCACTGCAGAGACATGCAAAACAGGCTCCTCCCGGCCCCTCAAATACCCGGGGACCTCCCACAAATCCCCAGATTTCTCTGCAATGCTTACTGCGAAGACATGAAGTATCACTCTCTCGCAGGTGAGCGGGGCTATTAAAGCCTGCGGCCCTGTTGGACTATTCCCACCCGTCCTCTTTGTGATGTGCCTCCCAGCCTGGGCTGCGCTGGTCGGGTGAAGGTAGGCAGCACCATGCGTGCTTATGGAGCGCTGCTCCCCCGCAGTCCCCCACCAAAGGGTAGGCGGTGTAGGCTGATGGTGAGTCTCTATGGGATGCCCCTCCCGCATTATTGCCCCTTGCCCCGTGTAGCGGTGGGCCCTGTACATAGGGCCGCCATCCTCCCTCGTTCCCCCTGTAGTCGGGGGGAAAGAAAGGGGGGGTGCCTGTAGTGTCTGTGTATGATTGCACGTATTTGGCACTTTGTCTGTCTTTGGACTTTTATATATATATGGTGTCAGCCGCCACGCCTTTTTGTATTTTACTCGTATAACTGCCGCCGCCGTGTGCGTTTTTTCCTTCGTTGGATGTTCCGTGCCGGGCGGCGGCGTTACCTCGGACACCTCTGTGTCCTCATTGGCTGATGTCGGACTTCGCGCCCTTCGGTAGGGCGGGGCCTGGTCCGGCGTGCTCCGCGTCATGGCACGCTCTGGCCCGCCCTTCGAGGTACATGGCGCCATTTTGTCTGTTCGCGCGCGACGCGTGGGACGTTCCTGCTTACCGTGGTCCGTAGGTTCCCTCTCGGGCGGCTTATACTCATTGTAGTGTTTCGGTTCTGACGCCATTCTTTTCTCATTGTGTCTTTCAGACTGGTGAACACCATTGCCTTCTCCCGGCCCAGTGTATTTGATAGCGGGCCTTGTAAAATTCTCCCACTTCCCTAGCGGGTCTTTGGGGCATCCAGGGTTGCTTATAGCGTCAATCCCTGCTGGCATATTGAGCCTAAATAATCACCATATGGAGGCATCTCAGAATTATGTGACCGGGGTCCCCCTGGGACAAGACCGGCTGTGTATAGCGTGTGGACAACCCCATACTGATGCTGACAGGGCATGGGTCTGCGTACCCTGTGCCGAGCAAACACTGGCTCTGCAATCAGGCCTACCAGTGGCTGCACCTTGTTTCAATTCACCTATTTCCCCATGCTTAAATCTCACTCCTGCTGAGTCGCATACAAGTGGGGATTTGCAGCCTGTTGTGTCTTCTAGACTGAACAGATTATTGCGAGGTTGTCAGAGCGCAAGGACCCTGGTAAGAAGCGGCACTTGACGCCTCATGTTACTGTTTTCCCTATGGGAACTGAGGAGTTTACTACTCGGTGTGGTTATACCCCTTCTGATGAAGGAGAGCTCTTCTCTGACTCAGGCTCATCTGATGGGCCGGGGAGTCATGACGATTCTGGCCATGAATACTGGGCCCAGAGTGACACTGACGATCTGTTGATTAAGGTCTTTGAGGTTCTGTCTATCTCTCTCCCTGGTGAGGCTCCCAAGCAGAGAGGGGAGCATTTCCATACAGCAACAGTACGTTTGGAATTCCTGGAGCAGGCACATTTCCATACTCTTGTGCTCAAGGAATGGGAGTGCCCCAGTAAACTGCCAGGGGTCCCAGGGGACTGGGATAGGAAGTACCCTTTCCCCCCTGAGGTGGTTAATTGTTGGTCATCCCCCCCCCGTGGTGGATGCCCTGATCATAGGGGTTCCTAACCCCCCCTTTATTGCAGCCCCTGCTTATACTACCCTTCGGGATGCTGAGGACCGGCGCATTGATCTGCTGGCCTTCCACGCCTTTACATGTGCAGGGACGGCGCTGCGCCCGGTCTGTGCCGCGGCTATTACTGCCGTGGCCGCTAGAACCCTAATCAGAAAGATGCTTGATCGTCCCCCTGATGATCTCCCCTGGGATGTGTTTAATGTACTCTCCAGTTGTGATGTGTTTGTAAAATGTATCCTATTAGCGTTGGATGACACCATTAGAATGTGTGCAAGAACTTCTGCCCTTGTGGTGGCTATACGTCGCTTGGTCTGGCTGCGACAGTGGGGTGCTGACGATGCTGCTAAAAAGACTCTTACCGGGCTTCCCTTTAGAGGACTACACCAGTTTGGGGCCCGTCTAGACCTGTTTGGTAAGAAGGGTATGTCACCGCAACGCAGGCGGCCGTCTTGGCCCCCTCGGAGCCGGGGCACCCCTCCTCCCCCCTACCATAGTGTTAAACAAGAACCAGGGGTGTCCTTTGCGGGGACTCGCGCAGACTCCTGCCCCGGGAGCAGCAGACAACACCCTGGCCCCTCCGGCGGGGCTAAGCCTAAATCTTCCACCAAGCCCCCTCAAGCGTGATGGGGCGCCCTCGCCCGTCTGGGTGAGGGAATGGCTGCGGCACTTCGCTCTTGTCAGGAGTCATCACGCTTCATACTGGTGAATTCAGGAGGTACTGCCCTCCGGATACAAGATAGAGTTTGCTGCGCGGCCTCCCCCAAGATTATCAGGTCCCGGGTACTCCTGGTCCCTGCCTCTGTTCAGGTACTGGCGCAGGCCATGCAAGGCCTGCAGGGTCTGGAGGTCACTTGCAGAATGCCCTTAACAGGCAGAGGCAGGGGCCGCTACAACAACCTTTCCACAGTCCCCAAAAGGATGGGTCAGTCTGGCCCATTCTGGATTCACAGTTTCTCGGCAATTCTCCAATTACAGGCAGTTTCTGCATGGAAACTCTGAGATGGGCCATCAGCGCCTTGCGCCCAGGGGGCTTCTTGCCATCTGTGGAGCTCTAAGATGCTTATGTTCACATCCCTGTGTCTTCTGGACACCGAGGCTCTTCAGGTTCGTGTTGGAAGTCCAACACTGCTAATTTGTGGCCTTGTTATCTGGTCTCTCTTCAGCTCCCAGAGTGCTCAGCAAGGTGCTGACGGGGGTGATGTCTCTGGTGAGACCAAGGGGCGTCACTTCCCAGTCTCTACGTCAGGCTAAGTTGGATACTCGGCTGGCGGTATCCATTGGGAGTCATTTGGATGGGTGATCAATCACCCCAAATCCTCATTGTCCCCTTAATTGGTAACTCCATTCCTAGGAATGAATCTGGATTCGGTTCAAACGAGAATATTCCTTCCTCAGCAATAAAGTGGACAATCTGGTTGCATGGGCTCAGTCCCTCATTGCTGTCCCAGTCCCTTCACCAGGCAGGGATGCAGCTGGTGGGCCTGTTGGTGGCTTACTCAGAAGAGGTCCCTTATGCTCAATCCCCTTGGGCCCTTCTGCGACTTCTATTGTTAGTACAGGACAGGGATCCAGCATCCCTGGAGCAGGGTCTGTGTGCCTTCCCACCTGGTAAGGAGGTCCCTCTTGGAGTGGATGAACTCAAGGAACCTGTCTGGGGGCAGTTCCCTTCTTGCCCCTTCCTGGAGACGGTCACCATGGATGCCAATCTATCAGGTTGAAGGGGGGGTTTTCTTCTGAAACTCCCTGCGGTTCTGGGGAGGTGGGGCCCTTAGAGGTCCATGCACCTATCGATGTTTGAAACAGTGAGCGTTTCGGTTGGTTCTATCTCGCTTGACTACTCCTCTTCTGGGCCTGCCTGTTCGGGGGCGCTTGGCCTGTCTGACGACAGTGGCCTACATTAATCATTTGGGAGGGACCTGGAGCAGGAGGGCCCTCCAGGAAGTGTCTATGATCCTAATCTGGGTGGAGACAATGTTCCCTGCGTATCAGTGATATTCGCTCTGGTGGGGGTCCCTCTGCGACAGGATGTGCTAATCCCTGTGTCACTATGGGGTCCAACCAGTTGTGGATCTCTTGTGTCCCGTCACTATCACAAGCTCTCGGCCCTTGTTTCCCTGTCCCAGGATCCTCTGGCCGTGGTCCGGATGCCTTAGTAACGTCATGGCTGGACGTTCTGTTCTGTATGTCTTTTCTCCATTCCCCCTGCTAGGCAGGGTTCTGCGCAAGACTGCTCTGGAAGGGGGACCAGGGATTCTGGTGGCCCTCGGGTGCCCTAGTAGAGTGTGGTTTGCAGACGTGGTACCGAGGGCAGTAGTTCTGTACGTTCTGCCAGGAGTGCCAGCTCTGCTCACTCAGGGCCCCTTTACGTCACCCCAATCTACAGACTCTGGCCTAGACGGCCTGACTGCTGAAACATCCATCTTGATGGAGACAGGCTTATCTGTCTCGGTGATTGAGACTATGGGAAGACTAGGAGCAAGCTTCTTCTTCTTCTTCTTTCATCTGTTATAGGGTATGGCATACCCATATTGATTGGTGTGAGTCTAGGTCTCTTCCCTGTTGGGCGTTCTCAGTTCCCAGGGTTCTAGAGTTATTACAGCATGAGTTGGAGTTGGTTCTCCAACTTAGTACTCTGAAGGGTCAGGTTCTGCCCTGGCCGCCTTTCTTTAGAAGTCTTTTGTTCAGTTTTCCTTGGTTAAGACTTCTTTCAGGGGGTATTCATGTGCGTCCCCCATGTAATCCTATGGTCCCTGTTGGGATTTGTATTTGATTCTGTCTGCCTTGTGGGGTTTTTGCCCTTTGGTCCTATTCAGGGTGCTGTCCGGCTGTTCTTACTCTCAAGGTTGTCCTTCTAGTGGCTGTTACTTCGGTCAGACGTGTGTCTGGCAGGCGGCTCTGTCTATCTAGCCCCCATTCTTTGAGATACACCAGGATGGGTGGTGTTCCGCCTGAAGCCGGACTTTCTGCCTAAGGTGGTGTCTTATGTTCATTGTTTCAAGATATTGTTCTTCCTTCCTGCCTTATTCCTAGCAATGCTGAGGGAAGGGTTCTGCATTCCTTGAACAGGTGTTGGAAGTTTTTTCCTTGGTAGTCACTGTGTCCTTTAGGAGAACTGATGTTCCTTTGGGCCTATGGCCACTCCATCCTGAATGTGCCCGATCTCGTCTGCTTTCGGGAGTTAGGCGGCTTCAGCCCTGGTCATTACTTGGATGGGATGGTCCCTTCTGGCCCTAGGAAAGGGTTTTTGGCTTCTGCCAAGTCTACTGTTAGCGATTGGATTCGTCAGGCTGTTACTCAGGCCTATTCCACCAAGGGGAAGAATCTTTCCTTTTCGCTTTACTTCTTATTTTACTCGTGCTTTTGGTGCCTCTTGGGCTTTTCAGCACCAGGCTTCTGTTGAACTGGTTTGCTAGGCCGCTACTTGGCCTTCTGTTCATACCTTTTCAAAGTTTTACAAGATTGATGTTAGGGCCTCAGCTCATGCTGCTTGGCCGCATGGTTATGCAGGTGCCAGTGTTTTTAAACTGTCTGCTGTTGTCTTTTTTGTTGGGGATCCCACCCTACTTCATGGACACTGCTATTGTATGTCCCAAGTGTAAGTACTATATCTGGAGCAGGACGTACTGTATAATAAGAATAATATAATTCTGTGAAATACTCACCTGTAGAATTGATATTATTTGTATACAGTACGTCCTGCTCCACCCCACCCTGATTTTTGCTTTATTCTGGATCCCCTGTATGGTGATTGTTACCATTGTTATAGTTACCAGTTTTTGGTGGTTAATTCTCCTGGCTTCTTGTTCACTGCTTTTCAATGCTGGGGATTTGTGGGAGGTCCCCGGGTATTTGAGGGGCCGGGAGGAGCCTGTTTTGCATGTCTCTGCAGTGCAGTGCCATCTAGCGGAGGATAACCCAAGTGTAAGTACTATATCTGGAGCAGGACGTACTGTATACAAATAATATCAATTCTACAGGTGAGTATTTCACAGAATTGTATTTTTTTTTTACTTTTTCTGCTATTAGTGGGGAAAGTCAGGCACGTACATTTTACGTGGCTGGCGTTTAAAGGGTTAATGGGATTGTCCAGGCAGGCCGTGTTTTCCCCTGCAACTATTTTGTCCAGTGTCAGCATCTTTAGCCTTACCAAGGGCGGTGACCCAGCACTCCCAATGTCCATGGGGCCTTGTTTATGCCACCACATGACTACTTGGTTAACTGCAACAAACTCAGCATAACCCCTCTTTTGCAATGAATGGAGTAGGCGTGTTGGGGGCAGGGCCGATTAAGTGTAGTGGGGGCCTCTGGGTACCAAATCTGGTGGAGGCCCCAGATACAGTATTTTTTTTTCTTTAAAATAATAGTCCTAGCCAAGTAACTTATTGGTGGTTGTCTTGCACCTGCCTACTTACGGGATCGTCAGATCAAGTCTCATGTGCCACTCTTGTGCGGGTGCGTGCTGCTCTGGAACTCTTGCTTTGCCATTCTGGGTGGGGGGTAGTGTAGTCGCTCAGATGGTCCAGCAGAAAACAGTTCCCTGCAATGAGCTGTGCTTGGTGGCTTATGTTCAGTGAGCGGCCGCAGATTGACATTTCTGCACCCACCCATCACTGTAGCGGGGACTGCTCTAGGCTCTCCGTCCGGCCCTGTGGTGGCTTTAGCTGGCCCGACACGTGGAGGGGCCCCACTGCCACTGTGGCAAGTCAGACCAAAGACTGAAAAGCTTCCTGGACCAGACAATAACCCAGAGGTTGGTGGAGGCCCCCCATTGCAGGGCAAAGGGTGCCTCCAGGCCAAGTTGGGGGACATAAAGCGAATTGCAGGGCAAAGGGTGCCTCCAGCCCTGGTGGGGAAGATAAAGCCAATTTGATGGAAGCCACTATGTTTGCCCAGCGCTGGAGGCTGGAATCACTCATTCTCCCTTGTCTGGAAGTATGAAGACACTGCATGGAATAGCTTAAAGAGACAAAAAGTGAGTATAGACTTTTTTTCATTTTATTACCTGGGCAGTGATTTTAAAATGTTCCAGTCTACCTCCTAACTATCTTAAACCCCATTAGTGCTTGTTTTCGCAAAATCAACATCAAGAGACACAGATTCTGCAATGCGTAGCTAAAATCCACTTTTTACAGCAGCTCTTAGCCAGGGTCGCAGTTGTCTTTTGAGAACATTGCGAAAGTCAATGTTTTTTGTTTATAGTATTATGTTCATTAGTGATCACAATTTTATACAAAAACAAAGCAGCGTATAGACTTTACTAGGCAATTGACACTTTTAACATGCATCCTTGCAAAAATTAACTGTAAAAAAAAATGTTACTGGAAAGTATTCTTTAGTCAAGAACTCTGACTAATTAGTGTTCAGTATCTCAAATCAGTTTGCTTCCTGCTGCTCTGCTCTGTGTGATGTTGCACATTTAACGTGTTACCCTGTTGCTTTTTGTCTTGTAAACAAGCTGGAGTGATTGACTTGAATAGTTTTTAAGAATTGAGTTGAGTTGAAATTGCAGGAAATTCACTGGGATTCTATGGCACGCACTCTCCATCTGCTGAAGTTACTGGAAAGTTTTGTAAGCATAGCTAAAGTGCAAATTAGAATTGAACTCAGGGAGTCAATCTGGCGGCTCTGTGTGCCACTAATCAAGCTGTTTAGATCTATCTGTTGATGCCAACTTTGAACTTATTCAAAGAAAAAAAAACTGATCTTAGACTAGTGATGCGAATAACTTTTAGAAACTATCCTGAAAATGGTACAAAAAGCCAGATGGCAAGATGATTTGCTGATGCACCCTGTGTGGGAAAAATCCCACCAAGCATATTTTCCTTTTAGTGGAAGGAATGAAGGACGAAGGGTGATGAGGAACACACCACTGTACATTTACTGAAGACTACATTCTTGCCTACCTAAGCCCTGAGCCAGCTGTTGCTTGGCTCCAGGTTATAAAATGCCATTGCTTACAGAAGCCTCACTGAATACTAAATTATTTTATTTGCTAAGTACATCGGGGATGCCCAATGAATTGGCTGGTTACACAAGGGGTGGTTACTGTGCAAACAACCGTTGCATGCACAATTGAGATCTACATAATTATACATTAGTTCCCTAGCCCAGGGGTCCCCAACCCGCTCCTACAAGGCCCACCAATAGGCCAGTTTTTGCAGATTTCCAAACATATGCACAGGTGAAGTTATTAGTGCAGTAGCAGAGCTATAGAGTGTGATCCACAAACCATGAGCTGTTGGTGGGCCTTGTGGGCCCTATACATTAATAGTACTTTGATACCCTGGCCTTACTTCAGTGGTTTTGCCCATGTGTCTTTTGAAGGCCTGCATGACCCCCACAAAGAACCCATTTTTCACCTTGAAGTCCTACAAGCAGGGACCTTAAAGTGCTTCCTAGATGGAAGAAGATAAAGCAGCATATGTCTTGGGTGGGATTGGTCTCCAAAGACTCTCCTCCACTCTTGCACTGTGTACCTCTTGCAGGTTTGGAAGAAAAAAAAAAGCTCTGATCATTTTTTTCTGTTGGTCTGATATTCGGCCTAGATTTGTTCCTTTTGGTCATCCCTTCAATCTATACAGAGAAGGATAAGCTAAGGACCACCCCTGTTACTGGGCACCAGCAGTTTCTCAGACAGAGCTGCCTAAGAATCTTCTGGTAGAATGCCAATAAAATGCTCTATCAGATCTGTTTTATTTTTATTGCTTTCATTGATATTTTACATTACTGCCTGTCTTTGGGAAATAGTAAAATTGTAATAGCAGTATAATTCCAACGCCACTGTAAAATTTCCGTAATGCTTGCCCTGGTAACATCCAATGCCTATGTTACTACTTTTGCTACTGTATTAGAACTGCTTGTTCATCTGTGACAACCACGACTCAAAAGAAAGTGAGGATAAAAAATGTACTCATTACTTCTTCTAAACCCTTCCTCAGTAGATTACCCCGTTAGCTGGGTTGTACATGCTGTTATCTACCCATGAGGTAAGATCATGCATGAGTCCCATTTAGTTCTCCTGGCTTGGTACTTGGTAATAACTGGCCTGTCTCTAGTGAAACCTCATTTAGTGGCCTACGGTCTCTTGGACTGTACAATGCCTTTCACTGGGTGCAGTGAGGGTGTGACATAAACATGCAAGTAGATTTGGGACAGATACTTATGTCAGATATGTTTTAAAACCCCAGAGATGAACATATCTAGTGCAGAGGAGCTAAGGTGAGTATCCTTTTTTTTAATTATTGTCTACAGACAGCCCTTATTTGTTTCATGTGTTGCATTAGTAGGAAAAAATATTAAGACCACGGCTTTTGCATTTTTATATTGATTTTGATGAATGCTGTATCATGGTGCTCTACCATAAAGATAAAAAAAAGCTTAACTAAATGTGACCCCTGGTGCAAATATATAAATAGGCCCCATCATGCCTCATGGTTTAGAATGTGTTTACTTTATACTACTAAAGATTGAAACAGTAGAGACAAGGGTTGCTTCTCTACTGGACACTGGAGCACAAATCTAACCATGGTGAATGCGCAACAATGATGTGGCAATCCCTGAGCTTATATGCCCCTATGTGGTCACTACCTCTACACCCCCCCTGAAATTATGACCTTGCCAACTTTTTATAGCGCTAATTAAATCAGAAAGTTGTCATGGTGTGAAGTTGACCAGAAGTAGTATTCTGACCTGCTAAGTAGTCGCAAAGCATTCTTAACTTGGTAACTTATACCAGGGCCGGCTTTTGTCTTCTAGTCAGATCTATCCTAAATTCAATGGTATGGTAGTTCTTGGGGTGGCAAACAAATTCTTAACCTGCAGCTCATAATTTTTCAGTTGCATAAGAAGAAAATGATTTTACAAAGTAATACTGAGAACGATGTTCACTCTTTCATTGTAGAACCTTTTAAGTGAAAAAGTGGAGCAGATGATGGAATGGAGCTCACGGCGATCAGTCATCCGTATGAATGGAGACAAGTTCAGGAGATTTGTGAAGGCGCCACCTCGTAATTATTCAGTGATTGTGATGTTTACTGCTCTTCAGCCACAGAGACAGTGTTCTGTATGCAGGTAAATTATACAATAGTTTTATACTACCTTTAATATGCATTTGTTTGAATTTTCCTAAATAAAATGAAAAGAGTAGCACAAATATGTGATTTTTGTCAGAGTCTGATATTCAGCAGCTCAAGTGCTGCAGAGATGAATGACACCATTGTTTGGCAACTGCCAGCAGTGCCTGACTCTAAAGTCCTGAATCACTCCTTCCTGTGCCTGCAGCATCACCTTAGGTTCCTCAGAGTAGAGGTGGCTAGTTCAAAAGCCGCCTCCAGTAACAGCACAGCACTTACTGTATTGTCAGGCTGTTGTGCTGTTTCAGCCCTGTCCCTGCCTTTAGGTCGCCTGCTGAATATCCAGATGCTTTGCTCCTAACCCTGTCTCATCTTACTGATGTCCGTCTTTTTATCTGCTGACCCTGACATGCCAGACGTGCCAACCTGCCTGTCCTTGCTGCCACCAACCCTGCCAAGCCTAATTACATCGGAATGCTTGTCTCCTAACCACATCTGATAATTCCTCAGTGCCTCACTTTGCTGCTGACCACTTGCCATGGCCACATTGATCATAGTACGTGTCCTTCACTTTTGCTTTGCAGGGATATTAAATCTTTTTAATGCAATGGCCTCAGTTCAATAAGAGTAAAAGAAATTATTATGGTAGTAGAAATTTCACTTTATAAAATAAGCCTAAGAATTTAACTGTTCACCAGATAGGAAGACAATGAAAGTCAATGGCACTTTTTAGTACAGTGTAAAAAGCTCTCTCTTTCTTTAAAAAAAGTAAAAAAGTGCCATTGACTTTCAGTGTCTTAGTTTTTATTCATGAAGTGAAATTTTTTACTAACATGAGAATTTTTTTCAACTCTTATTGATTCAAGGCCATAGTCTCGGAGTCTGTATTAACTAAAAAGAACAGTCTATGGTGCATGTTGACTTTTGACCATAACAAATGGCGTTCAGTATAATACAAAAATTATAATGTAGGTAAATACAAGGGGCCGCAGCACATTCTGTATGAGTAAAACATGCAACAAGTCCTTGATAAGCCCACCAACAATATAGTGCAAAATGGCCATGGATTTCGGGTTTCACCATTCATAGCACCACACTTAAATGTGAAGCCGTTAAAAGGTATTGGGCAACACAGGCTTTGTAGAAATGCGTATTTAGAAGACATTGAAGGCTGTCCTATAGCCTTAGCATAAGTAACCACTGGTATTGTGCTGAAGAAAATGTTACAAGCCCCTAATATTTCTGGCTTTAGAAAGCAATATGACAGAAACCTTCAATTATACCAAGGGAATTGGTTTCAGAAAAAGAAGATTGCTAGGGTTTTAGTGTGAACCTAGGGTGACGCATGTAAGAAAATATATTTACTTAGACTTTTCAGTATATGGAATAAGTTTCTAACAGATGAGAACACTGAAATATAATTGTATTTTAACTACATAGTGGAAAAATAGATCTGCTGGGTAAAGCCTAATTGAAAAAGATATTGCTGTATTAAAAGGTTACCTATAGTATACTGGCTCAAACACTGCTTGGCAAATATGGCTTAATATGTTTTACTGTAGTGTTTTATGGTGATAAAATAGATGGTGCATTAAAAGATAAAACAATCTTCTACTACTGTATGCGTCATTATGCTATGCAATGTACAAGGTAACACATTTACATTAAAGAGAGAATTATTTTTTTGTAGTAATTAAACTCCCATAGATATTTCTAAGTAAAAGCTAATACAGTTAGATATTTTTACTGTTAGCGTTTTCTCACACTCGTATTGAAGATTGTATCTGCTGTGTCACATCACTGCCCTCTACGGGTTGCTGCTGCATTTTACTGCTATTTTGATGACTGTCCTCACACTTGCCATAACTTAAATTCTCTATAGGTCAATTTACAGGTTTGAATTAGTACGTCCTTGCAGGATCCTATAAGAAAATATGTTTGCTTAACTGAAATTCTACACTTGTATGGATTACACTTGTCCAGTAAAAAATTGCATTAATTTCAAACCTTTCCTAGTAATGAGTAAAGTAGCTCCATTACTATTATTTATACAAAATTATCATCATTATTATTCAGGGCCTGGGATCCAATTTACTGCCCAGTTTAACCCTCTCATCATCTAAGTATTAAGCACCAAACATGTCTAGCTATGTGGAAAGACAGAGATTTGGTTGCACATATCTGCAGATACATGTGGAAGCCACACTGTCCCGACAAGGCACTCTGTGTTTAGTGGATCTCTCCCTGTGGAGTGTTCTAAAGGGAGGCTGGAAGCTTCCCAGGTGAGTAGTTCTGGCTGCATTGCATGTCCCAACTTTGGTTACTCAAAAATAAGAGTAGGGACCACACTAAACACAGAGTGCCTTGCCGGGCCCCCCCCCCCCCCCCCCCCCCCCCCTTATCTCATTATGTCTTTCAGACGCCAGGATTTCGGTGGCTTCTCCCGGTCTAACATATATTATAGCGGGTCCACATAACAAATTCTCCCACTTCCTAGCGGGTCTTGGGGCATCCAGGGTTGCCTATTGCGTAAATCCCTGCGGGCATACTGCTCAGATAATCACCATATGGAAGCATCTCATAATTATGTACCCGGGGTCCCTCTGGGACATGACCGGCTGTGTGCAGTGTGGTCAGCCCCATGCTGATGCTGACAGAGCACGGGTCTGCGGACCGTGTGCTGAACAGGCACTGACCCTGCAATCAGGTTTGCCAGTGGCTGCACCTCCCTTCAATACACCCGTCTTCCCGGACCTAAATCTCACTCCGGATGAGTCTCACTTGAGCGGGGATGACCAGCAATTCGTGCCACGCAGGCTGCCTACGGCGGAGCAGGTGCTGTCTAGTTTGGCGGAGCGTATGGGCCCTGGAAAGAAGCGGTCCCTGACGCCTCCTGACTCTCCGGTTCCTAACGATACCGATGACTCTGCTGATATGCAGGACCTTGATCCTTCTGAGAAAGGTGCGCTATTCTCAGATTCGGCCTCCTCGGATGAGATGCCCGGGAGCCTTGATGATTCTGGGCCCGGTTCTTGGAGCCTGTGTGACACAGATGAACTTCTTATTAAGATCTTTGAGGTTTTGTCAATCTCCCCTCCTGGAGAGGCTCCCAAGCCTAAGAAGGAGAGTTTCCACACAGCACCGCCTCGCTTGGAATTCCTGGAACAGGATCATTTCCAGAATCTTATATCCCAAGAATGTGAATTGCCTTGTAAACTTAAAGGGGTCCCAGGGGTCTGGGATTGGAAGTACCCTTTCCCTCCTGATGTGGTTATCTTTTGGTCAGCACCTCTTGTGGTGGATGCACCGATTATAGGGGTTACTAAC
The DNA here is from genome assembly GCA_027917425.1 of Gastrophryne carolinensis. Taxonomy (NCBI): domain Eukaryota; kingdom Metazoa; phylum Chordata; class Amphibia; order Anura; family Microhylidae; genus Gastrophryne; species Gastrophryne carolinensis. Next base: position 113,620,756 of record CM051234.1, read on the forward strand.
CCCCCCCTTCATGACGGCTCCTTATTACTGTACCCTTCGGGATGCTGAGGAGTGGCGCATTGACAGACTGGCTTCCCACGCCTTTTCGTGTGCAGGGACGGCTCTGCGCCCGGTCTGTGCCGCGGCCATCACGGCGGTGGCCGCCAGGACTCTCGTTATAAAAGTACTTGACCACCGAGGACCTCCCCTGGGGGGGTGTTTAATGCGACTGTGATGTGTTTGTGAGGTTCATCCTCTCAGCGCTGGATGACACCATTAAGATGTGTGCTAGAACCTCTGCCCTTGTGGTAGCTATTCGCCGCCTGGTCTGGCTGCGACAGTGGGGTGCTGACGATGCTACGAAAAAGGCGCTCACTGGCCTTCCCTTCAGAGGACGGCGACTATTTGGGGCCCGTTTGGACCTTTTTGGAAAAAAGGGTAAGGCACCCCTACGCAGAAGGCCGTCCTGGCCTCCTCGGGGCAGGGACACCCCTCCCCCTCCCTACGTTAGTGTCAAACACGAACCTGAGGTGTGCTTCCAACTGTTCGGTGTGGATTTCCACCATGGGGTGGGCAGGCAACGCCCTGGGCCCTCTGGCAGGACTAAGTCCAAATCTGCCAAGACCTCCCAAGCATGAAGGGACGCCCTCGCCCCTCTGGGTACTGCTGCAGCAGCTGACTCCTATCTAGGAATGTACCTTCTCCTTCTGGTGGTTCCAGGAGGTAGTTCCCCTGGACACAGGATAGCATTTGCTGGGTGGTCCCTCTCAGATGTTGTCAGGGTGCTTCTAGCCCCTGTTTTCCCTTCAGGATTTGGTGCAGGCCGTACTAGGCCTATGGAGTTTGGGCTTACTTACAGGTTGCCCTTAACAGAATGGGGCTATGGCCTCTATATTGACCTTCCTCCTTTCTTCAACAGTATGAGGCAGTCTGGGCCATGCTGGCCTATGGTAGGCCTGGCAATTCTACTCTCACAGGTTGTCCCTATATGACATCTCTGTCTTGGGACACAGGCGCCCTGTGCAAGGGGGGCTTCCGGCCTCCTGTGCAGTTCTAGATCTTATTAGCCCCCCCTGTGTCTTCTGGACACCAAGACCGTTACTAGTCGGTGTTGCAGGACCAACCCTGCGGATGGAGGCTTTGGTTTTTGGCCTCTCTTTCGCTCCCAAGCTGCTCGCCATGGCGCCAAGGGGGGTGATGTCTCGGACATGCCTGGGGGGGCGTCCGCATTAGGACCTACTGGGTCGTCTTTCCTTACTCCCCAATCTCTACGTCAGGCCGAGTGGATTAGTTGGCAGGCGGTGTCCCCTGGGAGTTACTGGGTGGGTGGTCACCTCAATCCCTCATGGTCCCTTATCCGCTATCTCCATTCCTTGGATTCGGTTCAGGCTTGAGCCTTCTCCCTTGGCAACAAGTGGACTCCTGGCCACGGGGGCTCTGTCCCCCCTTTACTGACATCTTACTTTCACCAGGCATGATTGCAGCTGGTGGGCCCGTTGGTGGCGTATCAGATGATGTCCCTTATATACCGAGCCCTTGGGCTCTTTGGCACAGTAGGTTATTGATCCAACATGGGGTTCCAGCACCCCTGGAACTAGGTCTGTGCTCATTCTCCCTTGGTACGGTGGTTCCTCTTGAGCTGATTATATTCAAGGACCCTGTCAGGGGGCACCCCCCTTCCTTGCTTGCATCTTCCTGTGAATGGTCGCCTTGGGTACCAAGTCTCGCAGGTTGGCGGGGGGGGGGGGGAATTTCTTCCAAAAAAACCCTGTGGCTCCTGGGTAGGGTCCCTTAGAGGGTCCATCTTACCTACTGGTTTGTTAAAACATGAGCCTTCCGTTGACTATATGGCTGGACTTCTCCTATTTTAGGACCTGTCTATTTGGGGAATCTTGGCCTGTTGGAAGACAATGGCCTGTTTTATTATTGGTCTGGAGCTTGAAGCAGGATGATCCCTCTGGAGGGTTCCTGATCCTGATCTGGGCGGGGGTCTACGCCCCCTGCTCCTCAGCGGTATTCGCTCCAATGGATGTTTTTCAGTGGCAGGTTTTGCTATCCTGGTGTCACTCTGAGAGCCAACTAGGGTGGCTCTGTTGGGTCTCGCTTATACCACAGGGGCTCTGCCCTTGTTTTTACTGTCCCAGAATATTCTGACTCTGGTCATGGGGGTTTAGTAAAATTATGCATGGCTTTTCTATCTTATATGCCTTCTCTTCATTCACCTTACTATGTGGGGTACTGCGCATGGTTGTGCCGATTAAGAGACCCGTGAGTTTGATGACCCCCGGGTGACCTAGTGAACTGTGGTTCACAGATGCTCCTGCTAAGGTCAGCTGACCTGTTCGCTCTCTCAGGAGTGCGGTTCTGCCCTTGTCAGGCCCCTTCTTTGTCGTCCCAATCTACAGACCCTAGTCTGGGGCTTGACAGCTGATTCATTCACCCCTTGGAGACGGGCTTATCTTCTGGGTGACCTGGTATATGGGGGGCTAGGAGCAAGCTTCCTTGGCTACCCATATTGATTGGCATGAGTCTTGGTCTCTTCCCTGTTGGATGTTCCCAGGGTTCTAGAGTCGTTACAGCATAGGTTGGGGTTGGCTCCCCATCTAGGTACTCTGAAGGTTCAGGTTCTGTCCTGTCTGTCTTGCTGTAGAAGTCTGGTTCAGTCTTCCTTGTGAGGAGCTCTCTTGGGGTTTGCTCAAGGGCATCTCCCAAGTAGTTCTATGGTTCCTGTTGGGATCCATTTTCATTCTGTTTGCTCTGCGGATTGTTCCCTTGGGACTTATGCTGGATGCTGTCTGAGCTGTTTTGTAGTCCAAGTCGCTTCTCCGGGGGCTCTTGCTTCAGTCAGACGTGTGCCTGAGAAGGTGGATCTGATTACTTAGCCTTAGCTCGATATATATATATATCTATATGCACACCATGACGTGGTGGTATTCCGTCTTACGCTGGACCCCTTTGTCCAAGTGGTGTTTTATGATCATTATTTAAGTCCTTTTAGTCTGACTATGGGCCTTATTCTTAATAATTCTGAAGTAAAGGGTCTACATTCCCTCAACAGGTGTTGCAATTTTTCCTGGTGGTTTCTTGTCCCTTAGGGGGACTGATGCCCTTGGGGTCTGCGGGCGCCTCCTTATGTATGCGCCTGATATCGCTTGTTTCCAGGGCCACTGCGCCCTTTGGACTGATCTTACTTGGATGCCTTCCTGGTCCTGAGTAAAGGTTTCGGCTTCTTGCTGATTCTTGTTATTGAAGGGGTCAGTATTCCCGCCTGTCTGACGGGAGACCAGTTCTCATTCCCCTTGGGGAGAGTTCTAAGTTTTACACAAGGCTTCTGTTGCCTGTGGGCTGGTTGGGCCGTTACACTGGCCTATTCCTTTAAGGGGGAAGATTCTCCCTTTCTCATTTTATTTCGTTATATTGGTGTTTGGGTACCTTTGGCCCTTCAGCACCAGGTTTTCTGTTGAATAAGTTACTAGACTGTTGCTTGTCTCTGTTCATACCTTTCAAAGGTTTTGTTATGAGATTAACGTTAGAGCCTCTGCTCATGTCCTACCTGGTTGCAAAGTTTTGCAGGTGACAGTGCCTTTACTGTCTGCTGTGCCTTGTTTTTGGGGATCCCACCCTACTTATGGACACTGCTATTGGATGTCCCATGTGTAAGTATTATAGATGGAGCAGGACGTGCTGTATGCTTAGAATAATACAATTCTGTGAAATACTCACCTGTAGAATTGGTATTATACGCATACAGCACGTCCTGCTCCACCCCACCCTGGTTTTACATTTTTCTGGATCCCCTGTATGGTGATTGTTATCATTACTTTTGTTACCAGTTGGTGGTTGGTTTCTCCCGGCTTCTTTTCTCACTGCTTTTCAATACTGGGGATTTGTGGGAGGTCCCTGGGTATATGAAGGGCCGGGAGGAGCCTGTTTTTGCATGTCTGCAGTGAACAGCACCCTCTGGCGGGGGATTACCCATGTGTAAGTATTATAGATGGAGCAGGACGTGCTGTATGCGTATAATTCCAATTCTACAGGTGAGTATTTCACAGAATTGTATTTTTTGACTAGCATCCCCTGAATTGCCCCCCCCTATGAAGAGTACTTTTTGCCCACATTTCAAAAAGCGAAAATATCAATTCCTAGTTCTGCACCCTAAGAAGGGATTATCGTCAGGGCTTTGGACAAATGTATATTCTTAGTATACAGTACGTCCTGCTCCAGATAGATTACTTACACTTGGGTTATCCTCCGCCAGATGGAACTGCACTGCAGAGACATGTAAATCCCCAGATTTCTCTGCAATGCTTACTGCGAAGACATGAAATTATCACTCTCTCGCAGGTGAGCGGGGCAATTAGCCTGCGGCCCTGTTGGACTATTCCCACCCATTCCTCGTTTGATGTGCCTCCTAGCCTGGGCTGCGCTGGTCGGGTGAAGGTAGGCGGCACCATGCGTGCTTATGGAGCGCTGCTCCACCGCAATCCCCCACCAAAGGGTAGGCGGTATAGGCTGATGGTGAGCCTTTATGGGATGCCCCTCCCACTTTATTGCCCCATGCCCCGTGTAGCGGTGGGTCCTGTACAGAGGGCCGCCATCCTCCCTCATTCTCCCTGTAGCCTTTGGGGGGGAAAGAAGGGGGGGGGGGGGGTGGGTGAGTGTGTTAGTGATTCGTGCATTTGGTTTTTTGTCTGTCTGTTTTGACTAGTATATGTGGTGTCAGCCGCCGTGCTGACTTGTTTTTTTTACTATTAAAATTGCCGCCGCCGCCGCGCGCGTCCTTTCCTTCATTTGGATGTTCCACGTTACCTCAGACGCTTCTGCGTTCTCATTGGCTGCTTGTCTATGGGCTTCGCGCTCTTCGGGGGGGCGGGGCATGGCTTGGCGCGCTCTGCGTCACGGCCCGCTCTGGCCCGCCCTTCGAGGTTCGCTCAGCGCCATTTTGTCAGGTCGCGTGCGCGTGTGTGACGGTTCTACCTACCGCTGTCCATAAGTGCCCTCGCGGGAGGCTTTATGCTCATTCCTACTGTGTATGGTTTTGACGCCCCTTCTTCTCATTGTGTCTTTCAGACGGGTGAATCCAGTGGCTTCTCCCGGCCCGGTGTAATTGATAGTTGGGCCTAGTATAATTACTCCCACTTCCCTAGCGGGTCATTGGGGCATCCAGGGTTGCTTTACAGCGTCAATCCCTACTGGCTTATTGTGCCTATTAATCACCATATGGAGGCATCCCAGGATAATGTGACCGGGTTTCCTTCGGGACAAGCCCGGCTGTGTGTAGCTTGTGGGGTCTCACCTATCAGCGGTGACAGTGCACGGGTCTGTGTTCCTTGCGCACAGCAGGCGCTAACGTTGCAACCCGCCCCTCCTGTGGCTGGGCCTGCACCTCGTCTCACTTCACCTACTCCCCCAAGCTTGAGTCTCACCCCCATTGCATTACATACAAGCGCGGATTCTCAACCTGATGTGTCTGCTAGACTGGCCCGTGTTGAAAAATTAATTGCTAATACTTTAGCGCATAAGGCCACCGCTAAAAAGCGTCACTTAACCCCTGATGCCACTCTTTTCCCTATGGAGTCTGATGAGTTTTTGCATCTATGTGGCTACACCCCCTCGGACGAAGGGGAGCTGTTCTCTGATTCAGGGTCATCTGACGAGAGACCCAGGGGTCATGACGATTCTGGCTCTGACTCCTGGGCTCTGGATGATACTGACAGACTGCTGGTTCAGATTTTCGAGGTTCTGTCCATCTCTCCCCGTGTTGCGGCTCCCAGGCAAAGGGGTGAGCTTTTTCATACTGCTAAGGCTCGTTTGGAATTTCCAGAGCAAACCCATTTCAATAACCTTGTGCTTAAGGAGTGGGAACGTCCCAGTAGACTTCCCGGTATACCTAAGAGTTGGGACAGAAAGTATCCCTTTCCTGCTGATATGGTCAAGTGCTGGTCATCGCCTCCCGAGGTGGATGCTCCTATTCTAGGGCTGTCTAACACCTCTATTATGCACTCCCCTGACTCTACTACTCTGCGGGATGCCGAGGACCGGCGCATTGACCAATTGGCATGACATGGCTTTGCATTTGTGGGGACGGCGCTGCGCACGGTTTGCGCCTCGGCCATTACATCTGTGGCACTCAGGGCCCTGATGAGAAGTGTACTTGACGGTGCTTCTGATGATTGCCACCTGAAACGTTTAATGCTCTGTCTAACTGTGATGTGTTTGTAAATTTATCCTATCTGCCTTGGATGATGCCATTAGGATGTGTGCGAGAACTTCTGCCTAGGTGGTAGCTATACGCCGTGCGGTTTGGCTGCGCCTGTGGGCTGCTGACAATGCAGCAAAGAAGGCCCTTACTGGGCTTCCATTTAAGGGGCTACGCCTGTTTGGGGACCACCTAGACTTTTTGCTAAGGGAGGTAAGTTTCCCCAGCGCAGATGCCAGTCCTGGCCCTTTCGGGGTCAGGGTTCCTTCTCCTCCCCTTACCATGGTGCAGGACAGGGAAGGGGGACATCTTTCCCTGGGGCCGGGGAGTTTTCTGGGGTAGAGGCAGAGGACGTGGACGTCCTGGCTCCTCCTGGGGTCCCAAAGCCAAATCTTCTCCCAAGCCCCCTCAGGCATGATGGGGCACCCTCGGCTGCAGCACTTCGCTCACGTCTGGAGGCTTCAGGTCTCAGACCGGTGTATTCAGAAGGTAGTGTCCTCCGGTTACAAGGAGTTTGCTGCTGATCCCCCTCCAAGATTCATCAGGTCCCGGATTCCTCAGGGCCCTGTGTCAGCTCAGGAGCTAGTGCAGGCTGTGCAAGGCCTCCTGGGGCTGGGGGTCATCTGCCAGGTGCCTTTAAGAGAAAGAGGGCAAGTGTTTTTAATCCAACCTATTCACAGTACCCCAATAAAGATGTTTCTGTCAGGCCCATCCTGGGCTTAAAGATTCTCAACAAGTTTTGTCATGGGCAGGCGCTTTCGCATGGAGACTCTGCGCTCTGCCGTCAGTTCCCTGCGCAAGGGGGATTTCATGACTTCTGTGGACATCAAAGATGCTTACCTTCATATTCCTGGTCATCACAAGTTCCTCAGGTTCACTCTGATGGTTCAACATTACTAAGTTGTGGCCTTGGCCTTCGGCCTCACTTCAGCTCCCAGGGTGTTCACCAAGGTGCTGGCTGGCGGGATGTCTCTACTCAGACGTCAGGGTGTCAGCGTGCTTCCCTATCCGGACGACATCCTCATCACTTCCCAGTCTCTACATCAGGCAGAGTTGGATAAACAGCTGGTGGTTTCCATTCTGGAGTCATTTGGATGGGTGATCAACCACCCCAAGTCCTCACTGTCCCCTTCCTTGGTAACTCCATTCCTAGAAATGAATCTGGATACAGTTCAGGTAAGGATCTTCCTGCCTCAGCAGAAGGTGGACAATCTGATTGCACAGGCTCAGTCTCTCCTAGCTTGTCCCCATCCCTCCATTAGGCAGGGGATGCAGCTGGTGGGCCTGATGGTGGCGTGCTTCGCAGCGGTTCCTTGGGCTCAGTTCCACTTGAGGCCTCTGCAACTTCACCTATTGTCTGTATGGGACAAGGACCCAGCGTCCCTGGACAGGGTCTGTGTGCTCTCTCCCCTGGTCAGGAGGTCCCTCTTGTGGTGGATGGACTCAAGGAACCTGTTGGGGGGCAGATCCTTTCTTGCCCTTCCTGGGAGGTGGGGCCCTCAGGAGGCCCACACTCCTATCTATGTCTTGGAGCTGCGAGCGCTCAGGTTAGATCAGGCTCGCTTGACTACTCATCTTCAGGGCCTGCCTGTCCAGGGGCGCCCGGACAACCAGACGGCAGTTGCCTACATTAATCGTCTGGGAGGGACCCGGAGCAAGAGGGCCCTCCAGGTAGTGTTTCTGATCCTGACCTGGGTGTAGGACAATGTTCCCTGCATATCAGTGGTGTACATTCCGGGGGTGAAAATTCTGCTGGCAGACCCTCTGAGCAGGGGGACCTCTCGCCAGGGAGAATGGTCCCTCTGCAACAGGGTGTTCCAATCTCTGTGCCACCGTTGGGGCCTGCCAGTTGTGGATCTGTTTGCGTCCCGTCACAATCACAAGCTCCCGGCCTTTTGTCTCCCTGTCCCAGGATCCTCTGGCCTTGACCTCGGATGCTTTAGCACTGTCATGTCTGGACATTCAGTTCCTGTATGTCTTTCCTCCATTCCCCCTGCTGTGCAGGGTTCGGCGCAAGATTGCTCTGGTAAGGGTGCCAGCGATTCTGATGGCCCCCAGGTGGCCAAGAAGACTGTGGTTCGCAGACGTGGTGCAGATGGCAGTAGACCAGTATGTTCTGCCAGGGGTGCCAGATCTGCTCACTCAGGGCCCCTTACGCCATCCCAATTTACAATCTCTGGCTTGATTGCCTGGCTGCTGAAACCTCCATCTTGACGGAGAAAGGCTTGTCCGCCTCGGTGGTTGATACCATGGTGAAGGCTAGGAAGAAAACTTCTTCTTCCATCTATTACAGGGTATGGCGTACCTACATTGACTGGTGTGAGTCTAAGTTTCTTCCCTGTCGGGTGTTTTCAGTTCCCAGGGTTCTGGAGTTCTTACAGCATGGGTTGGAGTCGGGACTCCAACTCAGTACTCTGAAGGGTCAGGTTTCTGCCCTGTCTGTTTTCTTCAGAAGTCTTTTGCTCAGCATTCTTTGACCTTCTTCCGGGGGATTACTCATGTGCGTCCCCCACGTAAACCTATGGTCCCTGTTTGGGATTTGAACTTGGTTTTGTCTGCCTTGCAGGGTGCTCCCTTTGAACCTAAACAGGATGCTGCTCTGGCTGTGCTTACCCTCAAGGTTGTCTTTCTGGTGGCCATTACTTCGGTCAGGCGTGTGTCTGAGTTGGCGGCTCTGTCTATTCAGCCCCCATACTTTGAGAGACACCAGGACAAGGTGGTGTTCCGCTTTAACCCTTTAACTGCCAGCCTACCTTGAGATTTTGTCACCCTTTGTTGCCAGATTATTTTGCCCTATTTTGCGCTCCCCATGTTCAACTGTGATTTTTGAAGGGATTTCCAGGGATTTCCCAGGAAAGTGATATATTGTTTTTTTCAGCGGAGCCTGGGCTTTAACATGAAATGTCTTGTTTGTCATTTTCTAAGTGTATTCTCAATATTTTTGGGTGAAAATTGTGCAAAAAAATTAAAAAAAAACTATTTTTTACAATTTGTAGTGTTTTTTTGTAAAAAAAAATGTAAGTTTGTCAATAAAATCTTATTGCGTGTGAAACCCCAATTTCTCCCGGTTACAGCGGTACCACATATGTATAGGTAGACACCCTTTCCTGCCCAGGAGACTCCCCCAAATTGAAACAACGCTTTAGGGGATTTTCAGATAAAATACAACTATGCTATGCAATATGCGCACCTTGCAGTTTTTCAAGAAAAACAACCCTTTACATTTGAAATACCCCCAACAAACTATATATTCTCTGGAAGTACACACCTCAGGCTTTCTAGGCGTACCAGGCTTGTTGATGTGGCCATAGTTTTCTGAAAGTAATCCCTCAGTGGATTCTTTGGTTGCAAAGAGTTTCCCTAAAAAAAGGATAAAAAAGCAGAATCAAAGCCACATTTTCCTAAAAAAACCTATATGCAAACCAGAAAAAAACAGAAAATCTGAAAAAGCAACATCCCCTGAACAGAACGATACCCAACATGCATAGGTTCTGTCAAGGAAAGAGTTGCCAAACACACCAAAGTAAAGCATGCGCATAGCGGTAGTTTTACTTCAGATTTTCAGCTCTGCAGACAAATTGCGCACCTTGTGCTTTTTCTACCAAAACAACCCTTTACATTTGGAATATCCCCCATAAACCATATATTCCCTGAAAGTACACATGTTAAGCTTTCTAAGCGTACCCAGCTTGTTGTAGTGGGCTCATCTTTCTGGAAGTAATATCTCGAAGAATTCTTAGGTTGCACAGGGTTTCCCTAAAAATGAATAAAAAAGCAGAATCAAAACCACATTTTCCTAAAAAAACCTATATGCAAACCAGAAAAAAACAGAAAATCTGAAAAAGCAACATCCCCTGAACAGAACGATACCCAACATGCATAGGTTCTGTCAAGGAAAGAGTTGCCAAACACCCCAAAGTAAAGCATGCGCATAGCGGTAGTTTTACTTCAGATTTTCAGCTCTGCAGACAAAGTGCGCACCTTGTGCTTTTTCTACCAAAACAACCCTTTACATTTGGAATATCCCCCATAAACTATATATTCCCTGAAAGTACACATGTTAAGCTTTCTAAGCGTACCCAGCTTGTTGTAGTGGGCTCATCTTTCTGGAAGCAATATCTCGAAGAATTCTTAGGTTGCACAGGGTTTCCCTAAAAATGAATAAAAAAGCAGAATCAAAACCACATTTTCCTAAAAAAAACCTATATGCAAACCAGAAAAAAACAGAAAATCTGAAAAAGCAACATCCCCCGAACAGAACGATACCCAACATGCATAGGTTCTGTCAAGGAAAGAGTTGCCAAACACACCAAAGTAAAGCATGCGCATAGCGGTAGTTTTACTTCAGATTTTTAGCTCTGCAGACAAAGTGCGCACCTTGTGCTTTTTCTACCAAAACAACCCTTTACATTTGGAATATCCCCCATAAACCATATATTCCCTGAAAGTACACATGTTAAGCTTTCTAAGCGTACCCAGCTTGTTGTAGTGGGCTCATCTTTCTGGAAGTAATATCTCGAAGAATTCTTAGGTTGCACAGGGTTTTACAAAAAAATGTATAAAAAAGCAGAATAAAAAACACCTTTTCTTAAAATATCAATATGCAAATAAGAAAAAACAAGCTAAATCTGAAAGCGCAAGGTCCCCCGAGCAGAACAATACCCAACATGCATAGGTACCTGTAACCTTTTGACTGCCAGTCTACTTGAGATTTTGTCACCCTCTCCTGACAGGATATTTTTCACCATTTTGCGTGATGTTTAACTGTGATTTTTGCAGGAATTTCCAAGAAAATTGCATATTTTCTTTTTGTGGCAGAGTTTAGGCTTTAACATGAAATGTCTTGTTTGTATTTTTTCTACTTTTTTAAATATTTTTAAAAAAATTAAAAAATTAAAAAATAAAAAAATATATATTTTTTAAATTGTCTCCTTTATTTTAAACAAAAACATTTATTTTATTAAAGAAAACCATATTGCATGTGAAAGCCCCATTTCTCCCGATTACAATGATACCACATATGCATCGGTAGCCCCCCGTTCCTGTCCAGGTGATCCCATAAACTGAAAAGAGCACTTTATAACATTTACAAATAAAATACAACTACTATCCACATAATAAAGGGTTAAATAAAAAAAAATTGGTGTGGGGTCCCCCTTCACGGGGGGGGGGGGGGGGGGTCCACCATTTCTTGGGGGAATTTTAAGGTTTTTTTGGGAGGCAGGTAATGGGGGGTCTCTGGGTTAATGGCAAGCCACCCGCTAGCGCAGGTGACTTGCCAGACCCCCGAGCCCTGTGAACTGGTATAAGGGGTCACATGGACCCCTTACCAGTTCACAAAGGGTTAAAAGTAAAAAAAACACACAGACACACTTATTTAAAAATATTTTTATTACAAAAAAATAAATGTTTTTTAATATTTTTTTTTAATACTTACCTCCGATCCATCCATGTGTCCCACGCTGATCACTTAGGCTTCTGCTCTCCTGCTGCTGCTGGAAGCCTTTTATACCTACTGGGTTACAGGTAAGAAAGGGTTAATTAAAAAAAAAAATGACATAGGGTCCCCCCTCGAAGGGAGGGGGACCCCATTTTTTTTTTGGATTTTTAAGGGTTAAAACCCTTAAAAATCCCCCCAAAAAATGGCGTGAGGTCCCCCCTACCCAGCGTAACCAGCCTGTGACCAGCTATGGGGGCTTGTAGAACAGGGCACAGGGGCCAGCTTTAGTGGCCCCTGGCCCTGCGGCTACAAGCAGCCATAGCCTAGGGCCACGGCTCTTCTGCCCCCCCCTGGGCTTTGGGGAGGCAGGTAATTTGGGGGGCCAGGGGTTAATGGCAAGCCACCCGCTAGCGCAGGTGACTTGCCAGACCCCCGAGCCCTGTGAACTGGTATAAGGGGTCACATGGACCCCTTACCAGTTCACAAAGGGTTAAAAGTAAAAAAAACACACAGACACACTTATTTAAAAATATTTTTATTAAAAAAAAATAAATGTTTTTTAATATTTTTTTTTAATACTTACCTCCGATCCATCCATGTGTCCCACGCTGATCACTTAGGCTTCTGCTCTCCTGCTGCTGCTGGAAGCCTTTTATACCTACTGGGTTACAGGTAAGAAAGGGTTAATTTAAAAAAAAAAATGACATAGGGTCCCCCCTCGAAGGGAGGGGGACCCCATTTTTTTTGGGATTTTTAAGGGTTAAAACCCTTAAAAATCCAAAAAAAAAATGGCGTGAGGTCCCCCCTACCCAGCGTAACCAGCCTGTGACCAGCTATGGGGGCTTGTAGAACAGGGCGCAGGGGCCAGCTTTAGTGGCCCCTGGCCCTGCAGCTACAAGCAGCCATAGCCTAGGGCCACGGCTCTTCTGCCCCCCCCTGGGCTTTGGGGAGGCAGGTAATTTGGGGGGCCAGGGGTTAATGGCAAGCCACCCGATAGCGCAGGTGACTTGCCAGACCCCCGAGCCCTGTGAACTGGTATAAGGGGTCACATGGACCCCTTACCAGTTCACAAAGGGTTAAAGTAAAAAAAAAGACAACACTTTTTTTTTTTAAAGACTTTATTAAAAAAAAAAAACTTTTTTTACTTTACTCACCTCCGATCTTCATTTCCTGTGTCTCGCGGCGATCTGCTGTCAGTGACGGCTGGGCAGAGGAGGGGGGAGGCAGGCGATCGGAGGATCGCCTACCTCCCTCCTCCTCTGTCCAGCCGTCACCGGCATCTGAAGGCTGAACTGCCGGGTGCCCCGATGACACCCGGCGGTGACGTCATCGGCCCCTCCCCCGGAGGGGCGGGGCCAGAATCCAAGATGGCGGCCGCCATCGAAGGAGGTAAAGGGAGGAGGGCTGTTATGCCCTCCTCCAGAAGACGGAAGACCCGGGGGGGGGTGATCGGAGCCCCCCCCCCCCATGAAGAGGAGAGGCGGCGGGAGCCGGCGGGAGCGGAGGTGAGTAAATGTCATTTTTTTTTTTTTTGCAGGCAAATGCCGGCGGCTGCTGAAACGGGGGGGGGGGCACCCTATTCCGGGCCCTCCCCTGCAGCCGGAGGACCCCCAATCGCCGATCGGAGCCCCTCTGGCTGAAGAGGAGACCCGGATGAATCAAACAAGGGGTCAGGTAAGTGATATTTTTTTATACTTTTTATTTTATTTATGGGGAAAGTCAGGCACGTAAATTTTACGTGGCTGGCGTTTAACGGTTGGAGAGGCAGCCACGTAAAATTTACGTGGCTGGCAATAGAAGGGTTAAGCCAGACTTTCTGCCTAAGGTGGTGTCTGCTGTTCATTTAAATCAAGATATTGTTCTTCCTTCATTGTGCCCTAATCCTAGCAAAGCTAAGGAAAGGGTTCTGCATTCCTTGGATGTGGTCAGGTGTCTGAAGTATTACCTGGTAGTCACTGCGTCCTTCAGGAAAACTGATGCTCTTTTTGTGGTCCCTTCTGGGCCCAGGAAGGGTTTGGCTCCTGCCAAGTCTATTATTAGCAAATGGATCCGTCAGGCCATAATTCAGGCCTATTTTGCTAAGGGGAAGAGTCTTCCCTTTTGCCTTACTACTCATTCTACTCGTGTTATTGGTGCCTCTTGGGCCTTCCAGCACCAGGCTTCTGTTGAACAAGTTGCAAGGCCGCTACTTGGACTTCTGTTAATACCTTTTCAAAGTTTTACAAGGTTGATGTTTGGGCCTCAGCTCATGCTGTTTTTGGCCGAAGGGTTTTGCAGCGGCAGTGGTTTAAACTGTCTGCTGTTACCTTTTTTGCTGGGGATCCCACCCTACTTTATGGACACTGCTTTTGGATGTCCCAAGTGTAAGTAATCTATCTGGAGCAGGACGTACTGTATACTAAGAATAATACAATTCTGTGAAATACTCACCTGTAGAATTGGTATTATAAGTATACAGTACGTCCTGCTCCACCCCACTCTTGGTTTTGCTTTATTCTGGATCCCCTGTATGGTGATTGTTATCATTGTTATAGTTACCTGTTTGGGTGGTTAAATTCTCCTGGCTTCTCGTTCACTGCTTTTCAATGCTGGGGATTTGTAGGAGGTCCCGGGTATTTGAGGGGCCGGGAGGAGCCTGTTTTACATGTCTCTGCAGTGCAGCACCATCTGGCGGAGGATAACCCAAGTGTAAGTAATCTATCTGGAGCAGGACGTACTGTATACTTATAATACCAATTCTACAGGTGAGTATTTCACAGAATTGTGTTATTTCTAATTAGGCAAGTCAAAGATTGTGGCTCCACAATGATGTTGAAGAATTAAATGCTGTTTATTTTCTTTATTGCATGGCACAGCCTGCTTCGGTATTCATAACAGTTGGGTTATTCCGCCACAAGGTAGCACAGTGGTACTGCAGAAAGCTGTGGCATCTCCCTGCCCCCTATAAAAAGGGGGATCAACCATAGAGTTCCCAGTGTTTCCTCTGCAGTGAAACTGCGAAGTTAGAAGATGGCTCTCTCTCTTGCGCAGGTGAGCGGGGCAACCAAGCCTGCGGCCCTGCAAGTCTATTTCCACCTGTTTCTGGACCCTTTCTGCCTCCCAGCCTTGGCTGACAGATCGGGTGAGGGTAGAAGAGCACTAGGGTCAAGTGCTCCTGGAGCGCTGCTCCAAGCCGCAGACCCTGTTCCACAAAGGGTAGCCGGCCATAGGCTTTATGGTGAGCCTACTAGGGATGCCGAGTTCCTGTCCTGGCTTCTGAGGGGGTGAGTGTTTTGGGGACTGTGTCCCTTTCTTTTCCTTCAGGAGTCCCCCCCTTCCGGGCCTGAATACTCGCCGCTGGCTTCTTGTCTCTCTCTCTCCCCCTCTCTGACTTTGTTCGGGGGGGGGGGGGGGAGGTGGCGGCGAGTGGTGTTTGTTGTGGTGTTTTTGACTTTTTCAGTGTGTTTTTTGGGTGTTTTTAGCCCGTCGAGCCGCTTTGTACTGCGCTCCGCGGCTGTGGGCGCTATAACCTGTGGTGTTTTTGCTTTGTCATGGCGCTGGCAGGGTCACATGGGTGCCGTTTTCGCACTATTCGGGGGGGCGGGGCCGGGGGGACGACGCGATACGCTGCGCGTCTGGACTTCTCCCTTCTGGGCTGCAGCGCTGTTTTCTTTGGTGTGTCGTTTCATCCTGCGGTCTGTGCCTTGGTGACCCTGCAGTGTCCTTGGTCCGTGAGTCCCCCTTGGGGTTTTTTTTCTTATTGGTCTCGTTGGGCATGTGCTGCGGGATGCTCGTGTCGTTTTTACTTATGTCTTTCAGGCGGGATACCAGTGGGTTGTGGTTTCTCCCGGCTCTACTCCTTCCTCCCCCTCATCCCCCCACCCATTTTTGCTTATCTGGGGGCATCCCGTGGGAGGGCATCCCGGGTGGCTTTTTGTATTAGCCTTCACCCAGCGCTGGCCTATTGCGCCTATGTTAATCACCATATGGAGGCTTCTGGGGATAGCATGCTCGGGGGTCCTTCGGGGCAATCCCAGCTGTGTTCCGTGTGCAGGGTATCTCCTATCAGCAATGATGTCACGTGTGCGTGCTGTGCGCTCAAAGTGTCCTTGCGCTCCAGCTTGGTTTGCCTGCATCGCTTCCCAGCTCTGTGCCCCCTTCGGCATCACCTACCCCCCCCCCCCCCCCCCACTGCTGCATTTGGCTTCCAGGGAGTGGGAACGTCCTAACAGAATGGCCGCTGTGGCCAAGGGATTGGATAAGAGGTATCCCTTTCCTGCTGATATAAAGCGTTGGTCCTGTCCCCCTGAGGTGGACGCTCCCGTGCTAGGCCTGTCTAATACTTCGGTCATGCCTTCTCCTGACACTACCACTCTGAAGGACAGCGAGGACCGGCGCATGGATCAGCTGGCCTGCCATGCTTTTACTTGTGTGGGGGCTGGACTGCGCCCGGCCTGTGTTGCTGCCATTACTGCTATTGCCCTTAAGAAACGATGTGAATCTATGTGATGGCGCTATGGCTGGTAAGAGGAGGTGTAAGGACTGTACCGGACACCTTTCTGTCTTAAGCTGATAATCCCCAATCTCCACCGCTTCTTCTGCCTATAGACAAGTCCCCGCTCGCAGGAGACGCGGATTATGCCTCTCCTGACTCGGTTACCCCCAGGACTTAATGGGTGCAAAGATTACCAGCTTAAGGTGGAGACTGATGAACGGCAGGGAGTCCCAAACGAGGATGCCGGAAGGCAGAAGTCCAATAAACTAGCCATGGTCAAACCGGGAGATCACGAAGCGAGGTATCCAACGGAGGTAGCAAAGAGGAGTCAAACAAGCCGAGGTCAATCCAGAAGGTCACGGGGCGAGGTATCAGAGGGGTCAGGCGAAAATCGTGGTCAGGCAGGCAAAAGGTCGGTTCAATCACTAGAGACAAGCTAGACAACTAAGTACTAGGCGCTATAACAGGCAATGACACACTGCAGTGGAAATCCCTTTATAGTGGGAAAACCGGCAGGATTGGACAGGGAGACAGTGGCTGGGATTGGTGCACTTAGGATCTGACGGCAGATTGGAGCACTGGCCCTGTGGTCTGATTGGTGAGCTCTGGGCTGATTGCGCCAGCTGAGCTTCCCAGGCAAACTGCTCAGAGCTGCACCTTCTAGACTTCGTTCTTTTAAACAGCCTCCGGTGGCCATTCTGAGTATTGCACCATCGGAGGACATGAGCTGATTGTATAGGCCAGCAAGCACAAGCTGAGTGACAATGGGCAAGGGGGGAGGACTTACTCGGCGATACACGCGCCGCTGGGGATGGCACCGGAGGCAGAGGCTGCTGCTGGGCAGGAGAAACCCTGGCCAGTTGCCTAGGGACACCACGGGCACGGACTGAAGGCAAGTCATTCATGACAGGAGGGAGGATTATAGGGCCCTCTTGCTTTGCTCTGATTTTGTTGCATTTATCATTACTGCCATGGATGATGCTGTGAGGCTGGGCGGTAGGACCTCTGCACTTTTGGTGGCTATGCGCCGCTCTGTTTGGTTACGTCAGTGGGCAGCTGATGCTACTGCTAAGAAGGCTCTCACTGGGCTCCCCTTTGCTGGGCTGCAGCTCTTTGGTGAGCGTCTTGATGTTTTGGCCAAGGATGGCTGGCTGCCTCAGCGTAGGAGGCAGCCCCGACCTTTTCGGGGGTACTCCGTCTCCCTTCCCTCCCTTCGTTCTTCCAGAGGAGGTCGTGGCTCTCTCTTCTCAGGTAGCCGCAGAGAGTCTTGGGGACGTGGCAGATCCTGTGGACGTCCCGGTCTCTCCTGGGGTTCCAAGCCCAAGCCTCCTCCCAAGGCCCCCCAGGGATGAGGGGGCGCCCTCACACATCCGGGTGGGGGGACGGCTTTGCCTTTTTGCTCACGTCTGGAGGCTCCACGTTTCAGACCGGTGGATTCAGGAGGTGGTGTCCTCCGGTTACAAGAAGTTTGCAGCCTGGCCGCCCCCAAGATTCATCAGATCTCGGATGTCTTTAAACCCCCTGTCAGCTCAAGGGTTACTTTCGGCGGTTCAATGCCTGCTGGAGTCAGGGGTCATTTGTCCGGTGCCCCATCAAGAAAAGGGTCAGGGGTACTATTCCAATCTCTTCAAGGTCCCCAAAAAGGACGGCTCTCTGAGGCCCATCCTGGATTTGGGCCTCAACAAGTTTGTCAGATTCAAACATTTTCGCATGAGGCGCTACGCTCTGCTTTCGGTACCCTTCACCCGGGTGACTTCATGACCACCGTGGACATCAAGGATGCTTATGATGTACCTATCTTCCCAGGTCATCAGAGATTTCTGAGGTTCGTGCTGGAGGATCAGCATTACCAGTTTGTGGCATTACCATTCGGTATCACCTCGGCGCCTTGGGTGTTCACCAAGGTGCTGGCGGGAGTAATGGCTCTGCTGCGAACCCTGGACATTCGCATCCTTCTCTACCTGGACGACATCCTCATTGTGGCTCATTCCTTTCATCAGGCCGAACGGGACTCCCGTCTTCACTGTCCCCGTCCTTGGTGAGGTCCTTTCTGGGCATGACTCTGGATACCTTTCAGGTCAAGGTGTTCCTTCCTCAGCAGAAGGTGTCCTCATCCTTCAATTCGTCTGGGAATGCAGTTGGTGGGCCTGATGGTGTCCTGCTTCGAGGCAGTCCCCTTTGCTCATGAGACCTCTTCAATTGCACCTCTTGTCAGTTTGGGATCGGGACCCTGTGTCCCTGGATCAGGAATTTGCTCTGTCTCCCCGTGCCAGGCAGTCCCTTTCGTGGTGGCTGGACTCAAGGAATCTTCTGGTGGGCAGGACCTTCCTGCCCCTGTGCTGGGAGACTGTCACCACGGATGCCAGTCTGACGGGCTGGGGGGGGGGTTTGGAAGTCCCTACAGTTCGTGGGTCGTTGGGGCCCCCAGAAGGCCCATGCTCCCATCGATGTCCTAGAACTGAGGGCGATCAGGTTGGTTCTGTCCCACCTGACCACACACCTTCAGGGTCAGGCTGTTCAGATCCGCTCAGACAGCCTACATCAACCATCAGGGAGGGACTCGGAGCAAGCAAGCCTTCAAGAAAGTGTCTCTGATACTGTCTTGGGCGGAACAGAATGTCTCCTGCATCTCAGCGGTATACATTCCAGGGGTGGAGAACCAGGTGGCGGACTCCATGAGCAGGGGGACGTCTCGTCTGGGGGAATGGTCCCTCAACAACCAGGTGTTTCTCTTCCTGTGTCACCGCTGGGGTCAGCTGGATGTGGACCTGTTTGCGTCCCGTCACAATCACAAACTTCCCAGGTTTGTCTCTCTGTCACAGGATCCTCTGGCCTTCGCCACGGATGCATTGACAATGCCTTGGACGGATTTTCGGCTTCCCTATGTGTTCCCTCCGTTCCCTCTACTGGGCAGGGTCATGCGCAAGGTTGCTCAGGAGGGGGTGTCAGCCATCCTGGTGGCCCCCTGTTGGCCAAGAAGGGTGTGGTTCGCAGATATCATGCAGTTGGCAGTAGACCAGTACGTCTCGCCCAGGGATCCAGATCTTCTCACTCATGGACGGCTACGCCATCCCAATTTACAACGCTGGCTTTGACGGCTTGGCTGCTGAAAATTACATCTTGACAGAGAAGGGGTTGCCTGCCTCTGTTGTGGACACCATGATTGGAGCTAGGAAGAAGTCCTCGTCCTTTATCTATTACAGGGTCTGGCATGCTTACATTGCCTGGTGTGTGTCCAAGTCTCTTCCCTTTCGGGTTTTTTCCATTCCCAGGATTCTGGAACTTTTGCAACATGGTTTGGATTCTGGCCTTCAACTGAGTACCCTCAAGGGCCATGTTTCAGCTCTGGAAATTTTTTTCCAAAGATCCTTTGCCAATCACCGGTTGGTTAAAACTTTTTTCCAGGGTGTTACTCATGTGCGTCCACCTCGCTTAGCATATGCTACCAGTCTGGGACTTGAATCTGGTGTTGTCTGCTCTGCAGGGTCCTCCCTTTGAGCCTATCCGTGGGGCTGCTTTGCCCATTTTGACTCTTAAGGTAGACTTTTTGGTGGCTATCACTTCTGTAAGGTTGAGTTTCTGAGCTGGCGCTGCTTTCCATCAAACCTCCTTATTTTGAGAGGCATCAGGATAAGGTGGTGTTTCGGCTTAAGTCGGATTTCTTGCCTAAGGTGGTGTCTGCTTTTCATCTCAATCAGGACATTGTCTTGCCTTCATTGTGTCCTAATCCTGCTAATTCCAAGGAGCGGACACTGCATTCTCTGGATGTGGTCAGGGCTCTAAAGTTTTATTCGGTCGCTACTTAGCCTTTCAGGAAATCTGATGCTCTTTTTGTTCTCACTTCTGGACGGGTTTGCCTAGGAAGGGTTTGCCACCGGCTAAATCCACTATCAGCAAGTGGATCTGTCAGGCGGTGGTTCAAGCCTATTCTGCTAAGGGGAAGGAACCTCCCTTCCTCCTTACTGCTCATTCCACTCGTGCTATTGGTGCCTCTTGGGCTTTTCAGCACCAAGCTTCTGTTGAACAAGTTTGCAAGGCCGCTACTTGGTCTTCTGTTAATACTTTTTCCAAGTTTTACAAGGTTGATGTTAAGGCCTCAGCGGATGCTGCTTTTGGCCGCAAGGTGCTTCAGGCGGTAGTGACTTGAACTGCCGGCTGTTGCTTATTGGGGATCCCACCCTACTTTTGGACACTGCTTTTGGATGTCCCAACTGTTATGAATACCGAAGCAGGCCTTGCCATGCAATAAAGAAGGCACGGCCTGCTTCGACCCACCCTTGTTTTCGTTATTTTTGGTTGCCTCTTTATGGTGATTGTTCCAAGTTAATTGGGGTGTTTTACCTTTTTTAAATTTTTTACCTTTGTTCTCTTCCAGTTTCTTGTCTCACTGCTTGTCTAAGCTGGGAACTCTATGGTTGATCCCCTTTTTTATAGGGGGCTGGGAGATGCCACAGCTTCCTGCAGTACCACTGCGCCACCTTGTGGCGGAATAACCCAACTGTTATGAAAACCGAAGCAGGCTGTGCCATGCAAGAACAAAAACAATTCTAAAAGTGAGTACTCACAGAATTACTTTTTTGGTGGCTGACGTCATTCCCAGAGCTCTTCATTGAAAAAGCCAAGGAGTTGTCTACAGGGTCTCTCACTTATTTTGAGGAAAACTTATTTTGATGGAAAACAACACGTGTAGGAGCTGGGGGTGTTGGCCATTAACTACTATAAAGTTATTAATACATGGAACTGCTTTGCTGTTATTTGAAAACCATGCTGCTGCTTTATATAGGGGATTTGTTAGTTGATTCCGTTGGTTGGATAGATTGATTGGTGTTTTGCATGGGGTGGGGGTAGGCAGATTGTTCTGTGTGTGGGGGACTGATAGATTGGTGTGTGTGCATGGGCAGGTGGAATTGCGCCCTAATCCTAAGTGGCCAACTACTTTGTGCTTTAGTTTTCATTAACTTTTTATAGACACATTAGGGTCGATTCTAAATGCAAAAGTTAATTGATTTCGGATCGGGAATCGGAAGTTTGGGTGGGTGTTTTTTTTGGCCATTTCGTATTCGCACGAACGTTCGGGCATATGCGTATATGTTCTTTCGATTCCCGCCCGTCAATTGTATTTTTCCCATTAGTTATTGTATATTTCCCGTCCAAATCGTATTTTTTGCGATCGTTCCTAATTTTTCCGTTAATGACATGGGCTTGCGAGCAATTCAGAGAGCTGATTGCCAAGTGTTTCGAAGCACATTTAATGGTTGATTTCCGAAATGTTATCCGGCAGCTTTTTGGCCTCGGGAGTAGCATGGATAATGCTTTTTGGCATCGATTTGATCCGGATGTCTGAGGGCAGATTGCCCCTGCGTCGTCGCATGAACATCGATGGCATGAATGACATTGAGCTGTTCGAGCTGACCAGGCTTAATCGTGCTCCAGATTGTAAATAGTTTTTAAAAATTTTACAATATTTTAACATTTTTTAGAAAAAAAAAAAATTTAGAACAAATATATATATTGTTAAAAAAATAAATATTTTAACTTTCGAAAATGACTCTTTTCTATTTATAACATGCATTAAATTTTGCACAACACGAAAAGGCATGTTTTAATAACTAAATACAGATGTACATTAAGTGGTTGGGGTAATATTTATGAACCACACAAATAAGAAGAATGCAACCGCCAAGGGGTTTGGGTCAGTTTTAGGGTTAATAAAGGTACGTGTAAGAATGTCGCAAAGTAGTTGGGTTGAGCTAGGTAGTGTTCGATATGGGCCACATTAGTTGAGTGTAGCTTGTATTGCGCATGCGCAAGATCTTCTACATTTACGAGCGCACGAGTATTAGAGGTTAAAAAGCAGGCAAAACCATCGGGAAACGCAAGAAATATGAAGAGGTGGACGATGGAAGAAGGGAAAAATAACATGCTGACAACAGATCACTCAACCTAAAATTTACATTTGAAAATGACTGGCCCAAGGTCGGGAGATAACATACGAACGGCCGGGCATTTTACAATAGGAAACTCATTAGGTTATAGAATCACTCGCAAGTTCATACGAGTGCTCGAGCGTTCGGAAAAAATACCATGATCGGCAACAAAATCAAAGCTTTTACATGTTTCTTTGAATCGACCCTATTAAAGTGGACCAACACCCAGGGGTGATCGGCCCGGAAATCTATAAGATTCCCGGGCCGATCACCTCCCACCCCGCGGGACATCCGAGATCGGGGTGTCCCGGGGGGTGAAACCCCCCAGAAACCCCAAAAACACCTTACCTGATCCGCCGCCTCTTCCGCCGCCGCCTCCCGCGCGCCCCTCCAGACGTGCGCGCGCCCGCGCCGGCCCTCTGTGAATGGCCGGCGCGGGCGCCGAGAGTGACGCACGGGAGGCGGCGGCGGCGGAAGAGGCTTGTACGTTCCTGTCCCCCGCCTAGATGTTGGCGGGGATTGGCTGCGGCGTTCACGTGGGAGCGTAGAGAGGTGAGTTTTTTGGGGTTTCTGGGGGGTTTCACACAGCGGGGCACACCCGATCGGGGTGCCCCACCGAAGTGGACCAAAACCCAGGATAGTCAAAATCCTGGGTGTTGGTCCACTTTAAGTAGATCTAAACCCCTGATGGTACCTCTGTGCCAGGTAGAGACCCTAACCTACAGTACTCCCGGTGGCCTGAAACCCTGAATTTAAGATTGCCCTTTAGAACTTTGTATCACAGGGACGGGAAATAGTTGTGCAACTTGTCCCCCATTGGTTTGAGGTCTTGCTCACTGAAGCCTTGAGGCAGGTTAAATTTTAAATCTATTTGGACTAGCAGATTATATAATAGCTGTGAAGAATCTCTACCTTCCCTCAATACAGGCTTTCAATACCCTGACAGGCTGTGGGGCTGTTCACTACCACCAGTAAACAGAGCCCTGTCAGCCCCTTGGGTATGGCACAGCTCTGTTTGAAATACCGCCGGTTTGTTAACCGAATTATATCTGGAAAGAAGCCAGCCCAGTAGTATGTACTATAATCAAGAAGCATGGACGAGCTTGTTTTGGATCAAGATAGCAGAGCAGCCCAAGATTAAGTTATATATTTAATCAATTTAATAGCACACTAGACAAGTTATATACATACAATGAATAGATAGATATGCAGGTCAGAAGGGCAAATACAAGTGAGTATTTACAATCACATTTAGCAGAGAAAATGTGTGTCAACTACCTTATTGCAGACAGATATTACGCAGTAATGCAAAGTGCTGCAGGGGACATGTAGAGCCTGTTGGATGCTTGTCCCACCTCCACATGTCACTTGTGACCCCCAGAGAAAAGACAAGTGTTCTTCAGACTTCTTCTCCTCCCCCTGGCATCTCCCAGCTGAAACTGAGCTCTCTCGGCCGCTGAGCATATGGAATACTCAGGAGGCCCACGCACACATGCATTATAATCTCCCTATTCCAAACATGTGTTCAGTGTGCAATATTTGTGTGTTCCATAATTCCATGTACAGTACTGGAATCAGTATGTCTGGGGGATTTTTTTTTTAAATCAGCACAGCCTCTTGTCAGGGGGTCTCCTGCCAGCCAAGCTTGTTGCCGGTCAGGCTATCGGACACTAGTGAGAGTGGAGCCATCCCTGCTGGGGCACTTAAAAATGGAGCTTAAATTGGATCATAACTAGAATTTATATCTTTATTTTCCTCACAGTAGCCAGTAGGTATTGATTCTCTTACAAACCGATGTTGTAACATTGTAATACACTAATACATGAAACAACATAAAATGCATTACTTTTAAATAATTCTACTTTAGGTGACACTATTGTTTAAAGTTATTTAAAAGTCCTTGACTTACTTTGTTCCACCAGCCCATTTTAATAAGGTTACACATTCTGAGTTCTACGGTCAGTAAAAGTTAAATAAATGCATTAAGAAACACCTAATAAGATTATTTAAGATAATTTTTCATTTTAAATCTAAATGAGAAAAACCTTGATCCGTGAGATGGTGTGTATGTGAATGTTGCAGTGCCAAGCAAATTACATTTATATGATTGGACGCTAAATTATAGGCTTTTTATGCTATTAGACACATTTCGGAATTAAGACGGAATAGGACTAATAATTTGAACTTTCTGAGACAAAATGAATTAATTTGTAGGACACTGTTCTTTTGCACTGGATATGTTAGACAATAGGCTGAAAGGGTTTCATTGAATTCATGTTACCTTATTTTTTTTCAAGGTAAATTGATTTAATGGTAATCCTGGAGCTAAAGTAAAGTGTTTTGCTTCAAAGCATAGTAGAACGTAAAGCAGATTTATAATATTTTGTTCTGGGCACTGACTGAACAACTTGTGCTTGTAATTGTAATTACGCTTTTCACTAAAGATCATTTTTGCTTTTTTTTGTAATATTCCAAATATACAGCACGTCCTGTTCCAGAATATTCCTTACACATGGGTAATACATCCACAAGATGGCGCTGGACTGCAGAAAAAGACTTGTGGCCACTCCCGGCCCGTTAAATAGCCAGGAACCTCCCACTTATTCCCAGAGTCTTTCTGCAGTCTGAACTGCGAAGATGAAGATGGCTCTCTTCTGCGCAGGGAGTGGGCTTTGCCTAGGGCCCTGCAGGCTTATTTTCACCCGTCTGGACCCATTGCCTCCCAGCCATGGCTGACGATTCGGGTGAAAGTAGCACTAGACAGCACTAGGATCAGGTGCTAAAGGAGCGTTGCTCCAGGCCGCAAGACCCTGTACCAAAGGGTAGTCGGTGACAGGCTTTT
This sequence comes from Gastrophryne carolinensis, assembly GCA_027917425.1. NCBI lineage: Eukaryota > Metazoa > Chordata > Amphibia > Anura > Microhylidae > Gastrophryne > Gastrophryne carolinensis. The sequence continues at coordinate 113,645,617 of CM051234.1, forward strand.
TATGGTGAGCCTCATTGGGATGCCCCCAGCCTTCATCTCAGGATATTTATCCCTCCTTCCCCCCTACCTTTCACGCTGTTGTGGTTGTGCAGGACCCCCTCATTGCATTCCGCGTGATCGGCAGGGGACGCCCGGGGAGTACATTCTTGTGTTTTTACTACTGTGTTTTTTGTCACTTCGTGTTTGGTGTGTGTGGAGACCGGTGTACGGCGCCCTGCAGTGGTTGGCGCTTTTACTGTGTTTTTTTGTTTTAACTGTCATGGCGCCGGCGCATCACGTGTTCTTGTTTTCACGCTCCTCGGGGGGGGGGGCGGGTACCGCGGTTTGACGCGTTCCGCGCTGTGCGCCCGCGGCCCGCTGTTGTCGGCGCCATTTTGTGGCCCTTCCATTGCGGTGCTGCGACGCGGTTGGTGATCGGCTTATCTGTGCGCTTGCCGGCTTGGTCCATGAGTTCCTTATGGGTTTTTTTTTTTATCTTTGGTTTATTATTGTATGGCTAGGGATGCTTATGGTGTACATTATTATTTCTTGCAGGCAGGTCTCTTGACTGTGGTTCTCTCTGCCCTGCCTATTGCCAATCTCCCACTTCCCCTAGCGGATTTCGGGGGGCATCCCAAATAGGGTGGCTGTTTAGCTGTGTCCCTGTTCTGACTATTGTGCATACTTTTTGTACAAATTACCATATGAAGGCTTCTGGGGATAATGTGCTTGGGGTTCCTTCGGGACAAGCTCGGCTGTGTGTTGCATGTGGATTTCCCCTATATTTGAAGATGTCAGGGTATGTGTAACCTACGCCCAGCAGGCGATTGCGCTGCAGTCTGGGTCGCCACGCTTGGAGTTCCCTGAGCAGACTCACTTTAATAATCTGGTGCTCAAGGAATGGGAATGGCCTAGCAAGCTACCTGGGGTGCCCAAGAGTTGGGACAAGAGGTATCCCTTTCCTGCTGATGTGGTTAAGCGTTGGTCATGTCCTCCCGAGGTGGATGCGCCCGTTCTGGGGTTGTCAAATACATCTGTCATGCATTCTCCTAACACTACTACCCTGCGGGATGGTGAGGACCGGCGCATGGACCAGCCTGTGTGGGGACCGCACTGCGCCTGGTTTGTGCCTCTGCCATTACAGATATTGCTATTAAAGGGCTGCTTAAAAGTCTCTTAGATGGGGCCTCTGATGTTGCAGGAGGAGAGGAGTATAGATCTCGCCTGCTTTGCTATGAATTTGCTACATATGTTCTATCTGCTATGGATGATGTCATTAGAATGTGTGGGAGGACTTCTGCTCTGTTGGTGGCTATACGTCGCTCTGTCTGGCTGCGTCAGTGGGTAGCTGATAACGCTGCTAAGAAGGCTCTCACTGGTTTTCCCTTTAAGGGGCTGCGCCTCTTTGGTGAACGCTTGGACTTGTTTGCCAGGGGTGGTAGGTTACCTCAACGTAGAAGGCCGTCTTGGCCCTTTCGGGGGACTGGTGCCTCTCTCCCCTCCTTCCGCGCTTCCAGGGCTGGTCGAGGAGCTTCCTTTGCTGAAGCACGTGGAGATTATTGGGGCAGGGGCAAAGGTTCCCCTAAGCCCCCTCATGCATGAGAAGGGCGCCCTCACCCATCCGGGTGGGGGGACGGCTCCGGCTCTTTGCTTACGTCTGGAGGTGACGTGTAGCAGACAGATGGATCCAGGAGGTGGTTTCCTCCAGTTACAAGATAGTTTGCAGCCTGGCCACCCCCAAGATTCCTCAGATCCCGGATGGCTCAAAACCCCCAGTCAGCTCAGGGCCTGCACCTGCGCCTTGCGGTCCAAAACCTTCTGGAGTTGAGGGTCCTCTGCCCTGTACCTTTCAGGGAAAGGGGCAGAGGCTTCTATTCCTATTCTTAACGGTCCCCAACAAGGATGGGTCCCTCAGGCCCATCTTGGATTTAAAGTGTCTCAACAAGTTTATCAGATTCGAGCATTTTCGCATGGAGACGCTGCGCTCAGCAGTCAATTCACTGCGCCCAGGCGACTTCATGACCTCCGTATCAAGGACGCTTACCTTCATGTACCAATCTTTCCAGGTCATCAGAAATTCCTCAGGTTTGCTCTGGGAGATCAGCATTATCAATTTGTGGCACTGCCTTTCGGTATCACCTCGGGTCCCAAGGTGCTGGCGGGCGTGATGGCTCTGCTGAGAGCTCAGGGCATTCGCATTCTCCCTTATTTGGACGACATTCTGATCTCGTCCCAGTCCTTCCATCAGGCCGGGCTGGATACCCAGGTGGTGGTGACCACACTAGAGTCATTCGCTGGGCGATCAACTATCCCAAGTCTTCTCTGTTCCCGTCTCTGGTGAGGTCCTTTCTGGGCCTGACGCTGGATACATCTCAGGTCAAGGTGTTTCTCCCTCAGCAGAAGGTGGAGAATCTTCAAGCTCAGGCCCAATTACTACTGTCTTGTCCGCATCCCTCCATTCGGCAGGGGATGCAGCTGGAGGGCATGATGATGTCCAGTTTCGAAGCGGTACCCTATGCTCAGTTTCACATGAGACCTCTTCAACTTCACCTACTGTCGGTATGGGATCGGGACCCTGTGTCCCTGGATCAGGAGTTTTTCTGTCCCCCCTGACCAGGCGGTCCCTCTTGTGGTGGCTGGAATCAAGGAATCTCTTGGTGGGCAGGACCTTTCTGTCACCTTGCTGGGAGACTGTCACTACAGATGCTAGTCTGACAGGTTGGGGGGCTTCTGCAAGTCCTTGAAATTCCAGGGTCAGTGGGGCCCTCAGGAGGCCCATACCCCTATCAACATTCTGGAACTGAGGGCGGTGAGGTTGGTCCTCACACAATTGACCCCACACCTTAGGGGTCGGGCTGTTCAGACCCGCCGGACAACCAGACGGCGGTTGCGTACATCAATCATCAGGGAGGAACCCGGAGCAAGAGGGCCCTCAAGGAAGTGTCTCTGATTCTGTCCTGGGCGGAGGAGAATGTTCCCTGCATCTCGGCAGTGGAAAATCTGGAGGCGGACTCCTTGAGCAGGGGGACTTCTCGTCTGGGAGAATGGTCCCTCAGCAGCAGGGTGTTTCGCTCTCTGTGCCACCGCTGGGGTCAGCCGGATGTGGATCTGTTTGCATCCCGTCACAATCACAAGCTTCCAGTCTTTTTCTCTCTGTCCCAGGATCCTCTGGCCTTGCCCATGGATGCACTAGCATTGTCTTGGAAGAGCTTTCAGCTCCTTTATGTGTTCTACACAAAAAACATATATCACGACTGGTTAAATGTAGGCCTGGCATATAGGCTGGAGACAAAATTAGCTGAGCAAACATCAATTTATTGCACCAATCTCAGCACACACATGGGACATGATCTTACAGGTAAAAAACTAACATGAAGTGCTTTAAAATCACGGGGGCCCACCGTGCACAATCACACACTACCACGCACTCATATAGCCCACCCCGCTAGCATCGCTGCTAAATTCCGCCTAAAAACACAGCAAGACACACTACTCAATGCTTGTTAAAGCAAGCTAAGTTATCCACATGAGACAGTGGCAAGCCTCCTCACAAAAGGTGTTGACTCCATGAATGTATGCTGCTAAATTTCACTTGACATATATTGATGCCATCATGTAATAAATCTCTTGGTCTGCAACTTCCAAAGCTCAAGTGCAACAGTCGCACAGGATGGCAGTGTGCTGAATATCTTGCATCGACGCTCCGTCATATGCCGGCATAACACTGCGTGTTAATTCTCTGAGCTCAGGTATAAGAAATACAGTGAGTGTATGGAAATGCCTCACAGAGGCTGGTACTTAGCTGTGACATGCGATTGTCCATCTCAGAACGCTGCCGCCATGATGTCGGTGTTGCGCAACACTTCAAGGTGGAGGAACTTAAGGCAGAAGCAGGGCTGGAAGCGGGGTGGCTAGCACGTGGAGGGGGCCGGCCGTCCTCCGATGCGCGTTTCGCTCCGCCCACCGGAGCTTTGTCAGGGTCCTTTATGTGTTCCCTCTGTTTCCTTTGCTGGGCAGGGTGCTGCGCAAGATAGTCCAGGAGGGGGTGTCAGCCATCCTGGTGGCCCCCTGTTGGCCAAGAAGGGTGTGGTTCGTGCAGTTGGCAGTAGATCAGTACGTCCTGCCCAAAGACGCAGATCTGCTCACTCAGGGGCAGCTGTGCCATCCCAATTTGCAAACGCTGGCTTTGATGGATTGGCTGCTGAAACCTCCATCTTGAAGGAAAAGGGGTTGCCTGCCTCTGTTGTTGATACAATGATTAGAGCTAGGAAGAAGTCCTCGTCCTTTATCTATTACAGGGTCTGGCATGCTTACATTGCATGGTGTGAGTCTAAGTCTTTTCCCTGTAAGGTGTTTTCTATTCCCAGGATTCTGGAATTCTTGCAGCATGGTTTGGATTTGGGCCTTAGTATCCTCAAGGGCCATGTTTCAGCCTTGGCTATTTTCTTCCAAAGGTCTTTTCCCAACCACCGTTTGGTTAAGACTTTTTTCCAGGGGGTTACTCACTTGCGCCCGCACCTTTGTTACCACTCTGGGATTTGAATTTGGTTTTATCTGCCATGCAGGGTTCTCCTTTTGAGCCTATTCGTGAGGCTGCCTTGCCTATTTTGACTCTTATGGTGGCCTTTTTGGTGGCTATCACTTCTGTTAGGCGTGTTTCTGAGTTGGCGGCGCTTTCTATTAAACCTCCTTACTTTGAGAGACACCAGGATAAGGTGGTGTTTCGGTTCAATCCAGATTTCTTGCCTAAGGTTGTGTCTGCTTTTCATCTCAATCAAGACATTGTTTTGCCTTTTCTCTGTCCTAATCCTAGTAACTCTAAGGAGCGGGTCTTACACTCTTTGGATGTTGTCAGGACCAAGTTTTATTTGGTAGCTACTGAGTCTTTTAGGAAGACTGATGCTCTTTTTGTTATTCCTTCTGGACCTAGGAAGGGTTTGCCTTCGGCTAAGTCCACTATCAGTAAGTGGATCCATCGGGCTGTGGTACGAGCCTATTCTGCTAAGGGGAAGGAGCCTCCCTTCCGCCTTACTGCTCATTCCACTCGTGCTATTGGTGCCTCTTGGGCTTTTCAGCACCAAGCTTCTGTTGAACAAGTTTGCAAGGCTGCTACTTGGTCTTCTGTTCATACTTTTTCCAAGTTTTACAAAGTTGATGTTAGGGCCCCAGCTGATGCTGCTTTTGTCCGCAAAGTTTTACAGGCGGCTGTGGCTTGATCTGCTTGCCATTGCCCTTTGGGGATCCCACCCTACCTTATGGACACTGCCATTGGATGTCCCATGTGTAAGGAATATTCTGGAACAGTACGTGCTGTATACTTGGAATAATACAATTCTGTGAGTACTCACCTGTAGAATTGGTATTATAAGTATACAGCACGTCCTGTTCCATCCCGCCCTTGTTATCATTATTCTTAGTTACCTTTGTATGGCGATTGTTCAGTTTATGTTTATTGATTCTCCCGGCTTCTTGTATAACTGCTTGTCAACACTGGGAATTAGTGGGAGGTTCCTGGATATTTAAGGGGCCGGGACTGGCCACAACTCTACAGGTGAGTACTCACAGAATTGTATTTTTTACCACCCTCACCGAGAAATCAAGAGGCAGAGGTGCGAGTTTTATGCTGCTGAAAATGTATAGAAAAAACACGTGTCCAAAATTATTTTCAAACCCGGCCTTTTCTATTTAACTAAGATAAGAAAGTTACATGATACTGATACTGAAGATAAAGCATATCTTTTAATCTACCTAACAAAAACTATTTACAGTGGTAGCTATTGACCTGCATAAGGTACTTGGAAGATTTTTTTTTTCTAGCCTTTCTGAACTGGAACAAGAGTTAAAACTGACTATTGGTCTTTTTAGACCTGCAGTAGGATTTAGGATGCCTCACTGTGTATAACCCCCCTGCAGACCTGATACCTGACATTTTTGCCTCCCTTGGTTTGCCACACCAAGTGACCAACGCCAGCTAATCGAGTTCGGGTAAGTACTTGGTATCAGGCTTTTAGATGGGCATGCACGGCAAGCCTTCCTTAATCAGGATACCCCCCGCAGGTAATTTTTGGCTATTACCTTCTGTCTTACTACCGAAAAGATTAGAGTGCACTGTATTTAAGGTATTTAGCTCAAATTGAGTCAGACACAGCATATGCTTTTAATTCTGGGTTAAAGGGCCAATCCAGTTCCAGTTTAACAATTATAAAATACCCCCGCCTTGCCACCTCCTATTAGCGCTGAAACATGGCTAATAAATCAAATAACAAAAGACACGCGCCGTATGGGCTTGTATTAGAGATGCCAGTCTAGTGGGGGCTTCGCGCATGCACCGCTCTTCTGACTAGTCAGGGCGGAAGTGTCAGAATACGCCCTTTGTACAGGCTTACTATGGAGCTTTGCGCACGCGCTGTACGCGATTACGTCAGAGACGCGTCTGCTGCCGGGGACGGGGCAGGTATCTGTTTCAATGAAGGGGTCATGTGATAAAATCACGTGCCTCTGACATCATTTTACTTTCGGTTTAAAAGACCGAGCAATATCATTACCAAGCATTCCAGCAGAAGTCGCCTAGGCGACGAAACGCGTAGGATTGCTTGGTTGTTTATCCCTGGATTGGATGTTCTTTTAAGCTTTTTAATCATCTTTTGGACTCAAGGCTATGGATTACTAGACCGGGGATACGGCGGTGAGAATTGCTGACAATCCCGTGTATATACAACGCTGTTTTTTTTTTTAACTTTGTGAGTGCATTTCATTAAATTTTTTGTGTGTTGCATTGGGACGTACTGCACTATTATCTTTATTGCATTGCATGTACCACGTAGAAAGAGTGCTGCAGGACTGTTTGAAAGTTGACATCAGCTGTTACCATGGATATTGCAAGCTGTGATAGTGTGAGGACCTATGAACGTTCCTTAAAGGTCATATTGAGACACTAGACCATCTGGGTAAGAGTGTGTTTATCACACCTGGTGGTGGGCCCCTAAACTTGGGACTTTGAAGACCTTATTTCTCTTAGATAACCTCCAAGCTCTGTGCATTTATATGTTTTTATCCATTGGTTAAAGAAGAAGGACTTTCTCTTAGCACGTTGAGCTTTGATTACTGAGAATTAGCGCGGTGTTTAACTATCTGTTTTGTTATAACAAAAGACACTCACTTGCTGCCAGAATGCATCGGCAAAGACGGGCGATGCCGCAGAGTCTGCCTGATCTTCTCTTAAATGGGCAGGCAGGAGTGTGTGATGCGGAGAATGCCGGCACCCAGTGGCCGGCCTAGACTTGGCGGTGGAAGATCGGGTGGAATCTGCGGCATCGCCTGACTTCACTGCTAGATTTCAGGGGCAGGTGAGTGTATTTTGTTATTTTCTTTATTAGCCATGCTTGAGCACTAGATTGTGGCAGGGCTGGGGGATTTTATAATTGTTAAAGTAGGGCAGGAGTGGCCTTTTAAGACTCATTCCCTCCTCCAGACAGACTGATCTGACAAAGGTATTTCTGTACCTGAAAGCGTGTCAATTCTTGTAACTCACATTAAGAATATGGGACTGGCTCCCTAAAAGCATCCAACTGGTATGTCTATTTTCTATATTTATTCTATGCTGACTTTTTGATGATTAAGGAAGGTAATTTATGCACTATACCTACCTTATTCAGCAATAGACTTAGCCTATTTCTGATACACACCCTTCAGTACAGTCAGAGCCTTCAAAAAGTGGCCACGCTAAGCATCCATCAACCGCCTTGAATCCTGGTGATATTGGCTTTACCCCTTTTGGGGTACAAGTGGGCATCCTAAAAATGTTTCTTTCCATAAGCAGAAAACAACCATTCCAAACATTGATGTGTTTATTGTACCTGAACATGAAGTATGAAACTGGTGGCCGGGTCTAGCAACACACTGGCAGGCCTGATTGGCAGATTTCTGTCTGGCTGAGCGTCATGGGGAGTGACCAGGGTTGTACTCTGAGGGGACCACCATATGCTTCCTTACTACCTGAGGTACAGGTGAGAATGTTGTCTACTTTAGGGTCTTCTTACACCTGGATTGGGCGACTGGACCATGTAGCAGTTTGGCCTTTTTCAAGTTCTAAAAACAGTATGTGAGGTTTTTGATTGGCTGAAATTTACTACAGATGGTAATTTGAGGTTGTTATTTCACATGTTATCTGGTACTTTTAGTACTTACTTTTTAAAAGTAAAAAGGATGATAGTTAACGATGAGGATAGTCAAGGGTTAGAAGCAAATAGATTTAAGTTATCCATAAATCTGAAAAAACTTTAGTCCTGTGGGAGGGATCTGATTTGGGATGCCCCTCAATGTATAATACTAAAGAAATCCCAAGATCAGGCTAAATGTTTACATGTTTCTGGGCTCCTGCTGTGGCAGTGAAATGCAGTAAACAGCAATTTGTTACAGAGAAGAGGGATCCCTGCTACCTACCTTTCTTTCCTAGTCACTAAAGAAGCATTGGCCTAGGGCTTTCCTGAGCTTTGGGTCATTGTGGTTCATTGGTAACAAAAGAAGATCCTTAAGTAGGCAGAATACAGTAGTACAGCATCCACCTGAGAGACAGCTACATCTATTGAATGTGGTTGGGAAGGTCAGTCACCTAGCTTTCACTGATATTGATATTGTTTATATACATTTTTTAGACACCGCTCTTTCAAATCATCGCTTGGGTATATAGCCTGCTCCTACCTGGAGGCTAAACACTATTTAGAGCTGCCAAGCAGTATGGAGTCTGCATTTACCCCATGTACAGAAAACAAAAGACAGGCATTATTTCTCAGAGTAACACATGCAAGTTAGAGGATGTAACCTCATGGAACCTTACCTGTTTTTAGCTATTTTTAGCTAGTATAGGATTGTTCCTTTGATTGGTTTGTGGTACTTCTACTGATTGTTAGATGTCTATAGGCATTATAGAATGCTTTCCTTAAAATGTTACGTTTAGTGTATGTTCTTGTGTTATGTTGGGTGAATATATGTTTTACATCTTGGCCCAATATTTATTGGTTCATATACCTTTTTTTTTTACCTATTTCAACATTTGCTATGTATTCTGATTTATTGAGCAGAGGTTACCTGAAATATGATTTGATACATACTCATTGTATATTTAAAAAAAAATAAACTCTGGTTATCAGGGGGAAATGCAGCTTGTTAAAAATAGCAAAAAAAATTTTCTGTATAAATGATCATAAACCAGTTCAAAATAACCTATTCTGACCTTGTCCACTTTTAGCATTTTAGTAATCCTGTGAAAAACATTGTTACTATGATAGCTTGAACAAACATTTTCATTCAATTTCTGAGTTCTGCTTCTTTCATAATCACTTTTTTCCTTAAAAAAATAGACCCATTATCTTTCCCAGTAGTCTCATTGTTGTCAGTTATCATATATAATCCAACTTCTGGTTTCATTACTGTTATGGAATTGGAGCTTGTTGATGCACGGTGAGCTTTTGAATTTTACCCTGGAGGCTAAAGAAGTGCTAAACTTTTCTTTGTTATCCATTGGATTAAATTTCCTATCATAAATAAAAGCCACTCTTATAATTAAAGTTTTTGCTTCTTTATTTATTTGATAAGGGCATATGAATAATGATCTCAACGGAATTGTGTATGAATAGACTATTGGAAAAATTTTAAAGGTAAGCTGAGGGAGCAGAACAAATACCCTTTTTGCACTATCAGGGTTTAGTTCTCCAACTCAGGGCTGCAAAGTATACACTATAAACATCATAATAGCACAATTATTACATCCTTGTTTATTAATAGCAGCCACCAAGCTGGCTAGAAATGCCCAACAAAAAACTCAGGGTAGCATGATGTCACAGGACTGAGATATGACCTCTTTCTAGCTATCAATGGATTTCCTTTTTTATTCATCATAAAAATGCAGCTTTGCTTTCTAGTAAATAGAAGAAATGGTCCAGAAACCAAGACAAAAGATTATATAGAAATAACTGGGCTTAGCTGAGCCCACCTTGATTTTCTTCCAAAGCACTTTTTTCTGCATTGTTTTCTCTTGATGATTAATGTATTGACAGTCTTTGCTATTGCTGCACTGTTCAGCTCTAATAACATCACCATCTTCTAAATGTGTTTAGCTTAACTATGTCCCTACTATAGATTTCCTTGGCATCATGCTTTCTGAATGTGTTGCCCTTGGTTTCATTTCACTGTCTATCTATATTGGAGCCACACGTATGGCAGTATTATGTATACAATAATGAACATTTCTTATAGGACAACCGCCTTTGGTGGCTTCACATACTTACCTCTCCTTATGTAGACTATTAAAATGCACACAGAACTTACACTATGTCATCTATATTATAGACAAAATCACTCTACCAAGTATTTTATTACCTAGCTTCAGACAAAATCACTCTACTAAGTATTTTATTACCTAGCTTCAAACAAGTCCCTCTGATGAAGATAATCAGTGAAATGACTCCAGTACCACAACGTAATAACAACCACTTGGATACCTGAATGAGGACAGCCTTCTTGTCCTTCGGGAGGGCAGCACAGTGGCTAAAATGTGCTAAAAACATTTTTCCCCAAAATTTACACTGTATGATATACTGTATATAACCTGTGTATGTATTGCTACTGTGAAGTAATCACAACTTTGATATATGCTATATATCTACATATGCTATATATACATCCACTAAACTGATTTTATATGTTTTAAACGACTAGACATCACCAACTCTGCATTCTGTTATACCACAGGGCCATTTTAAACAAAAAATCTTTGTCCTCCACCAAGAGCCTTTCCTCGTCCAACATCCGTGGTCACTCCTTGACCTCACCCCTGGATTCCAGTGGTGCAAATTAACAAATCAAATTAAGGTTGACTGCTAAATATACATACCCTATTGTGTTCTATAAGGTACCCTATAACATGATCAACGCTGGATGTTCTCATTATCAGGGCCTCGAGGTAATTGTAATAGTTGGTTGCCTTTATGACATTGCCATTATGTACAGAGAAGACAAACTTCAAAAAGTCCAATCCATCACACAGTGGGATGCACACTTGCAATGTTTGCTATCTGTAAGCTATTTACATCCTAATAGTAGGCTCACGACTGCTTTACAATGTATTACAGTTGATTACAATAGAAATAATTAAAATAAATCAGCTGATCAGCTGTACAACAATGAACATCCTAGCAGGGAGCTGACACGCTTTTCAGAATGACTAATCTTGTTTGTTACAGTCTCAGCAGGAGGGGGAGATAACCCACCCCAATATTTTAACCTCCCATCCCAATATATGGCTCTCTGAGCTCTGATGCTTTTTTGTGCTTTACCTGTAACAGACATGTTATACTACAGTTTTCTTTTGAGGAAGGCTAATTGATGACTTCCTTGCTCTGTGTATGAGTTTTCATGTTGATTTAACTTTTTTTTAACAGACAAGCAAATGAAGAATATCAAGTACTTGCAAATTCTTGGCGATATTCCTCAGCATTTTCAAATAAACTTTTTTTCACCATTGTGGACTATGATGAAGGAGCAGATGTTTTTCAGCAGGTAAACATTCATTCCATAATCAAATGCTGTGAAGGCAGATTTGTTACCTAGAAAACATTTTTGTTTGAAAGCAGCTTGTATTAAGAAATTACTAGCTCATTTTAGTTCATATTGGGCTTAGCAAGTGAGTGAGTGATTTTTTTGAAAAGCCCCCAAATCAGATTTTTTACTGGAGGTACAAATATATAATTGCATGAATCACAGAGTTAAAAGGGTTAAAAATAAACCTTTCTGGCCAGGATATGTGATTTTACCTCAGAGGAAAACAATAGTAGCTCACATGAGCAGAAAAACTGTAGCAATATGGGCCTGTTGATCCTTTTAGCTCTGTCACAGTTCATGGCACCCTGGCAAGATAAGAATATTAAAGGTAGCACCGAATGGTGTGCTTTTAAATACCCCCATAACAGACTGTGTGCAGAATTCCCCAATCACCCCATTACATACTCCTACAGGCAGTGAACAGCATGCCACATACCAGGCAGTGAACAGCATGCCACATACCAGGCAGTGAACAGCATGCCACATACCAGGCAGTGAACAGCATGCCACATACCAGGCAGTGAACAGCATGCCACATATCAGACAGTGAACAGCATGCCACATATCAGGCAGTGAACGGCATGCCACATACCAGGCAGTGAACAGCATGCCACATACCAGGCAGTGAACAGCATGCCACATATCAGACAGTGAACAGCATGCCACATACCAGGCAGTGAACAGCATGCCACATACCAGGCAGTGAACAGCATGCCACATACCAGGCAGTGAACAGCATGCCACATACCAGGCAGTGAACAGCATGCCACATACCAGGCAGTGAACAGCATGCCACATACCAGGCAGTGAACAGCATGCCACATATCAGACAGTGAACAGCATGCCACATATCAGGCAGTGAACAGCATGCCACATACCAGGCAGTGAACGGCATCCCACATACCAGGCAGTGACCAGCATGCCACATATCAGGCAGTGAACGGCATGCCACATACCAGGCAGTGAACGGCATCCCACATACCAGGCAGTGACCAGCATGCCACATATCAGGCAGTGAACAGCATGCCACATACCAGGCAGTGAACAGCATGCCACATACCAGGCAGTGAACAGCATGCCACATACCAGGCAGTGACCAGCATGCCACATACCAGGCAGTGAGTCAAAACTTCATGTCAACTACCACTGCACTACCACCCCCCAACTTCTACTAGATAAGATCATTGGATAGCTTCACATAACATACCATGTTCTTTGCTCCAAAAGAAACACTTTTAGATTAAAATTATTTCCTATTTTAAACCACTAGATTTATATTGCTGTTCCTCACTTTTCCACACATTTTATGTCTATGTATCTCATTATTAGATTAAGATTGACGGAGAAAGAAAAAAATGTTTTACATAGCGTTTAGGGGAAAACTCTCCACTCCAAGTTCCCTTCCCCCATCCTCCCACCTCTATATTCTATTCATGGGCTCCAAATTCTCTAGAACTGTTCTTATGAGTCGTTCATTATGCTTGAAATGTTTTCATTCGTCCTAATTCAGTCTATTTTATATGTCCATTGTGTTTTGGAGGTATATTTGTTCTTCCAGGCTGTTTGTAATTCTTGCAGCTGTGAGAATGGCAGATATTAATCTTTATATTTCTATTGTGATGTTATTTGGTTTTAAATTAAATAACGCTATTTTAAGTTCACATCGTATATCTGACGTGTGATTTTATATATATATATATATATATATATATATATATATATATATATAAAAAAAATTATTTTTTTTTTTTATATATTCTAGACCAAAAAGCTTTTACTCTTAAACATTTGGGATATATATCGGAAATCACAAAACAATGTAATTGATGGGGAATATGTATGTGTGCTGAGTGCTGAAAGTGAGTTTAGTTAATGGCAGTTTATTTAAATGCCCTTTCAAGGTGTGTTTAGTCTTTCACTAGTAAGGGGTCTAGCAAGTTATCTTCCAGCATGTCTGCACCCCCACCAGCCAAGGGGGTGCAAAATAGCCCAGATCTGTTCTACTAAGGGGTGGCCACTATGCCTGGTACACTGCATGGGAGTTTTTTCCATTCTTTTGCTTTGCGCTTCCGTAGACTCTATATTAATGCGAGTTGTGAAAGGGCTCATAGAGGATACGTTTTGCAGATCCTGTGAGCCTTAATAGAATGCAGGAATGCACACAAATCTGCTAGGGTAAACCTAGAAGTACATGTAACAGTGCAGGTAGCAAGTTGTGTCCTTATAAATGCTGGCATTTTGGAAAAATTGTGCTTTTTGCTTTTTATGTCCTCATAAATCATTTTTTGGTACGCAAACACGGGAAGAAAATGACAGATTTTTCATCCTGAACAAAATGAAATCTTGTGCACTTTTCAAGATACATTAGATAGAAATGTTTGAGTTGCTGCAAGTCCCTTTATTGAGTTGACTTTATGTATGCTTGGCCATATGTTTGGTTATATCCCGCACATTAAGGTACCAAATACATTTTCTGAACAGAAGACAATTTAGGAAGAAAATAGCAGATGTGATGTTTATGTTACTATTCCACATTAACATAATCCACACCTTTCCATAAAAAGGCCATCTGTCATATTATAATTTTCTTTTTCTGCTCATAAATATTACCTTAGCAATGGGATCAGGACTAAGCTTTCACTAAAAAAAGTCAAATAACAGTACATAAAGCAGTGCCTGTTGTGGTTTAATTGGGTGATTGAGGCATTAGTTCAAGCTATAGAAAATTTAAAGTAGTGCTCTGTTTCATATTTGTATATATTTTTAATCACTTTTATACTGTTAATGGTTAGACATCAGCAAATGGATATCTGTTTTGTTTTAGTGAATGACCACACATTGGCAATGAGTCCAAGAATCAGTAACCCTTTTCTGGGTATGGGAACATTGTGTATATGAATTACAAATACATGCTTAACCCAATAGTTTTCTGAATTTCATTACTCCTGTCCATGACTAAATTAGCTGCAGATGAGGCACCTGCTGTTAGAAGTAAGATATCCAGGGAGCCTTTATCTGCCTAATATACCTATTAGTGTGCATTCTGCCTTTAAATAAATGTTCCTAGATAAGTGCTTTAGAGGTATGTAGTTGCTAAAATGTACATTTTAAAAGAATAGCCATATATTTCTCATATGAAACTTTGTTCATTGCATCTACAAAACCAGGATTTTTTTAAAACCAGGTAACCAAAAGTATGGTGCAAGACTCCGGGATCTTTTGGGCATTACAGTCTTAGGCATAACATAGGGATAATTACATCACATGGTTCATTTCCTACAAATATCAAACAGAAAACCCCTTCCTCAGCATACAGTATAAGAAAAGTCTATGTAATCACAACCCCCCTCCTGGCTTACTCACAGTTCTGACCAGTACATGGCTTTAACTAGTAGCAGGCTTCACAACCTTCCTTTAGTCCGAGAGCCCTAAATCACTGACAGCTTTCTTGCTTTAAGTAGCTGACTACTTCCTAGTAGCTCAACAGATTACTTTGGGCACCTCTGCTCTGGCATCAATCCTGTGCAGACATGCACAACTGGCTGCAGGCCTTCACATGGCCCAGCTGCGTTTGCAGGAGGCACCTGTTCAGCCTACTCTGCAGTCCCTGTCTGAGGCTCATCAGTCTCTTTATAGAACTGGACTTGGCTACTCGGCCTGCAGGACCCAGCTTCCCTTATCCCAGTGCTCTATGGAATGGAACAAACCCTCCACTACTAACACTGATATACTGTATGTGGTTAATACATTAAATAATAAATATATATATAATCTTGCCTTGGATAATTAATGAACACTAAGGTTCCTTTCACGTTGCCACAATCACCACAGTCTTTTTAAAAATTCGCCACTCAATGGTGTGCTATCGCAAGCACTACTTACACAAAATCGTATTATACATGACTTATTCCAAGTGTGACATACACTCCGCTTCAATTCTTCATGACAGTTGGGTTATTCTCCAGTAAAGGGCGAACTTCTGCAGAGATGAATGCAAAAAAGGAGCCCCTCCCAGTCCATAAATACCTGGGACCTCCCACCAATTCCCCAGTTTCTTCTCTGCAGAGAAGGCGACAAGACAGAAGATGAAGACTTCTTTACTTACAGGTAAGCCGGGCTCGCGCCCGGCCTTCTATTGTCCCTATTACTGCCAGGACCCTTCTAAATTGCCCTATATTGAGCCTCCCAGCTTAGGCTGCGGGTCCTGGTGAAGGTAGGTGCAGCAGGAGCACTGCTCCACCGTGAGACCTCACTATGGGGTAGGCGGTTTCCAGGTTTCCTGGTGTGGGATGCCCCATCCCGTTAGGCTTATGGCCGGTTCTTGGCAGGATTCCCCCCTTCCGGGTCCCTTACTCCCCTCCGGGGGGGGGCCTGACCGATATTTCGTTTTACCCAGGCCGATATTTCGTTTTACCCAGCCCTTGTCCCTGTGTGCTGTGTGTTTACTGTGTGTGTGTGTGTGTGTGAGGTGTTTGCTGCATTACTGGCTTACTGGGGACTGATTACAGCCTGGGGGAGCTTCTCCCCCTCAGGCTGCGTTCGGGAAGGGGGCGGGGCCGGGCTCTCGGCGCAGCCGCGGTAGCCCCGCCCCCTTGGCGCGATTGCTGTGCTCGTATAGGGGTCCGCGTTGCTGGGGGCGTGGCCTCGGCAAACGCACTTTCTGCGCTGGCCCACCCTCCCCCTGCTCTCCCTCTTCAGGCACGAGGCTGCATAGCAATCGGTGTGGTAAGGGCCCGTTGGCCATCTTCTTAGATTGTTTGTGTGTGGGGGCCCCTATTTACCGGGGGTCCCCACTGGTCTCAATCCTGTGTGTGGGTGTGCCTTAATCACATTGTCTGGCTGGGATAACTGTATATTTACAATGGTGTGGCTGCAAGATAAATTGCCTTTTTTACACAGCTCGGCGCTTATGTTGCTTGTTTTTTGTGTGTTACAGGTTGCCCTGTATATGTGCATATTAAGGGGTCCCTCCTGGTCCTGGGGTCCTAGTATAAAAATTATCCACCTAAAATCCTCCCACCGGGACTTTTAAGGGGCATCCCGGGTTGCTTATGCGTAATTCCCTGCGGTCTTGCGACTGACCAAACAATTCACCATATGGAGGCTCCGCAGGATACCGGGCCCGGGATCCCTTTGGGACAATCCGGGCCATGTGTGGGGTGCGGGGCATCCCTTACGGGGGAGAATGGGCCGTATACCATGTGCACAAAAGGCCATAACGCGGCAGTCTGGTACCCAGCCTTCTGGGTCGGCTCCTTCCGCTTCATCATCCCTCCCCACCTTAGCCGTACCCCAAGTGACATTGGTACCAGTGGGGAGTCGCTTTCTCATGTTTGGGCTCGGTTGCCCAGCATCGAGAAAATGATTGCTAGCACGGTGGGCAAGAAGGCCCAGGCTAAAAAGAGACATTTGTCGTCAGCCCAGCCATTGTGGGATATTGACGACGAGTCTGCTGATTTGTCCGATTATTCCCCGTTAGAGGAGGGGGAATTGTATCAGGATTCAGAGGCTGACTATGTTCAGCCTGGGAATTCCAGTGTCGGGCAGGCGCTGGGGGATGCCGTAGATACGGCCACTGTTTTGTCACATTTATTGGAGGTGTTGGATATTGAATCGCCTGCGGCGCCCCCTCTTAAGAAGGGGGAATTTTTTTGGGGCCTGCAAGCCCAATCTGGAATTCCCTACCCAGGGTCATTTTGATGCGCTGATCCTTAGAGAATGGGAGAGGCCCAGTTGGCTTCCTGGTGTGCCTCAGGGATGGGATAAGAAATATCCTTTTCCGGTGGAGACGGTTAAGCGCTGGTCTTCTCCTCCCGAGGTCGACGCGCCTGTTTTAGGTTTGACCAACTCTTCTGTGCTAAACACCCCTGACGCCACCTCCCTTAAGGATGGCGAGGATAAGCGCCTCGATCAGATGGCGGGCCACGCATTCGCCAACGTGGGCTCGGCCCTGCGACCTGTTAGTGCATCTGCCCTGGTGTCGTTTGCTACCAGGTCTCTTATCAGGGACTGGCTGAATAACGCTCAGTTTGATCCAGCTGGCGCTGAGTTCGCTATCCTTAAGAAATGCGAATTGTTTGTGGATTTTGTCATGGCTGCGATGGAAGACTCTATTGTCGTGTGTAGTAGGACGTCAGCCTTACTGGTGGCTATGCGCAGATTGGTCTGGCTCCGCCAGTGGACAGCGGACGTTGGAGCCAAGAAGTCGCTCACAGCTCTTCCCTTCTTGGGTTCGCGGCTGTTTGGAGATAAATTGGATGCTGTTGCCAAGGGAGGTAAGTTACCTCAGCGGAGGAAACAGCGCCGCCCCTTTTGGGGGGCGGGCTCATTCACTCCTTCATTTTGAGGGACCAGAGCGACTAGGGGTTTGGCCTTCTCAGGTGTCAGGGGCTCGTGCTGGAACAGAGGCAGAGGTCGGGCACGTCCCGCGCCTGCCTGGGGTTCCAAGCCCGCGGCTGTCGTTAAACTGGCTCAGCAATGAAGGGGCGCCCTCACCTGCAAGGGTGGGGGGACGGCTGCGGCTCTTCTTTCAGGTCTGGGCCCGGGAGGTCACAGACAATTGGATTTTGGAAGTGGTCTCCTCCGTGTACAAACTGGAGTTCGAGTTCTGGATTAGACAACAGGGATGCCAGCTCGTTACCAGGAAATACAGCTCTCCACTCAGGCAGGGCTGGAGTGCTCACCTCGAAGGTTGGTAGTGTCCAAAAGCCATGGAAAAGCCAGCCACATAGTAGTAGAGCAAATTTAAAAATCCATTTATTTCAAACTGGTTAAAAGTCCATCACAGTGGTATAGATAAGAGCAGCATATAGGGTATCCTTACACGTCAACGCGTTTCGGGTTCTCACCCTTAATCATGACAAAGGATAGGTTATAGGACATACATTTAAATACTATGTTTAACAATGATATAGTTATATAATATCATACATCTGTGGATGAGAAAAACACACTGGCTAACCTTAATTACGTCGCCTCCTTCAGCTTCATTGGCCATGCGGTAAGCGTGCGCCGGGAGATCATATCCTAGGCTGCACCTGATGCTAAATAATGACGCCGCCAATGAAGAAGGAGGAGGCTGGCATGAGCGAGACACGTGAATCCAAACTACATTGTATCAAACTGCTGGCAACGCTTATCACCATAATAGAGGCCATTACTGGCAGAATGTAACAAGTGTATAAAACCGCAGTGTGTTCAAATAACCGATACTTTGTATTAGTGAATGACAGATACAGTGTTGATAACATTTAAAAACAGCCGCATCGCTCACGCCAAGATACTATGAGGAAAAAGGATCAGTATTCCATAATAATGCACAAACATATTATTCAAAATTGATGATATATAGTTATACATACATATATATATATATATATATACACACTTATAATGTATAACCGGCAAATGTTATCATCTGACATCAAAATGTTAATTAAAAAGCCTTATTTAAAACTTGAAAGCCAATGTATAAACATCAATTAAATGCATTATATACGTTAAATGTCATCCACAGATGAAAAAAAAGAAAAGAAAAAAAAGGGGGTCCAAACCATAGTTAATACTATATAATAAAGGGGCAGGTCATAATGAATAATAAACTATACAAGTCTGGAATTTTTTAAAGCATAATATGCTAGTCATTTCAAAGACATCCATATACATCAGGAGGAAAGGGGAAAAAAGAAAGCAAGGAAAAAATAATAACGCATAATAGTATATAAGAGTATAATAGAAGAGAAAAAGAACAAATAGAACCCTGGCAGGAAAATCCCTATGCTAGTTTAATTTAATTTAATTATGATTTTAGATTCGTATTCTACAATAAGGTGCAGCTTAATTGTATGAACAAAGAAGAGGGGGGTAATAGATATTATCTTAGGAATAAATCCACATCCCATCTATAGTTGAGACCATTGGGGATACGGGTACCCAATTTGAAGATCCAAAAGACCTCCCGTTGGAGCAGTCTTTCAGTAAGATCTCCCCCCCCTAGGACCAAGACGTACCCTTTCTATCGCCATACATTTAAATCCAGTAAGATCACCCTCATGATGGTTCCTAAAATGCCGTCCCACATTGGAGGATGCATTCAGACGTTTTACAGAAGACGCAGTTATATGTTCTGATATTCTTCTTTTCATCGCACGAGTGGTGCAGCCCACGTATTGAATATGACATAGTTCACATGTTATCAAATAGATAACGTTACATGAATTGCAGTTAATAAAGCTATCAATCTGAAAAGTTTCTTTAGTATTAGTGGACCTGAAGCAGGGGCCAGTTTGAGTGTATTGACACATTCCACATCTGCCATTAGCACACCTATAAAATCCTTTTTGTGAAAGCCAGGTTGAGGATAAAGTACTAGGACCCCTAAAAAGACTAGGTGACAATTTCTGACCAAGTGTGGGGCATTTTCTACTCACCACCCTAACTCCATGTTTAAGGACCTCTTTAAGCTGCGGGTCACAACTAAGTATAGGGAGGTGTTTGTTAATAATCTGTTTAATTTTATTAAATTCCTCACTATATGTAGTAACTAAAGTAACCTTATCTGTATCGGAAATAGACTTCTTATTCCTTACTATTGGCTTAGCACATATTTCTCCCATAGCATACATTGATTTATCTAGCATGTATTTCCTATCTCTACTACTAGCCCGGTTTTTGGCCCGATCTAGGATATCCAATGGATAACCCCGGTCCTGGAGTCGTTCTGAAATGACTCCTATCTCCGTATTAAAAGCCTCCTGTTCTGAGCAATTTCGTCGCGCCCTGACCATCTCCCCCAGGGGAATATCCCTGATCGTATGGGGTGGATGGCAACTATCAGCTCGTAGGGTCATATTGCCTGACGTCTCTTTTCTGTAGGTTTTGGTATAAAGCTTCCCTGTATCTAAATTAACTCCTATAGTTAAGTCCAAGAAGGAAATAGTAGAGGGATTATGTTCCGATGTGAACTTCAGATTTAATGAGTTATTGTTCAGGTAACTCACAAATGACGTGACCGACTCCTCCCCTCCTTTCCGTTCGAGTTCTGGCCGCCCCCAAGATTCTTGAGGTCTCGGGTGCCCTCGGACCCTCAGGCTGCACAGGGGCTCCTGTTAGCAGTAAAAAACCTTCTGGACTTGGGGGTTATATGCCCAGTGCCTCTGTCGGAGAGAGGCAGGGGTTTCTACTCCAACCTTTTCACGGTTCCCAAAAAAGAGGCTTCGGTGAGACCCATTCTAGATCTCAAGGTTCTCAACAGATTTCTCAGAGCCAAAAAGTTTCGCATGGAGACTCTGCGCTCGGCTATCAATTCCCTTCGCCAAGGGGATTTTATGACATCCATAGGCATCAAGGATGCGTATCTGCATGTTCCGATTTTTCAGGCACATCAGAGATTCCTCCAGTTTGCGGTGGAGGATCAACATTATCAGTTTGTAGCTCTTCCCTTCGGTCTGACCTCGGCACCGAGGGTCTTCACCAAGGTTTTGGTGGGCATAATGGCTCTGCTCAGATCTCAGGGCATTCGCATTGTGCCTTATCTGGACGATCTGTTGATATCAGCTTCTTCCTTCCATCAGGCGGAGCTGGACACCCACCAGGTGGTATCGACCCTGGAGAGGTTCGGGTGGGTGATCAACCGCACCAAGTCTTCTCTCTCCCCGTCTAGGCATCTGGCATTTCTAGGCATCTGGATACCATTTGGGCCAGAGTGTTTCTGCCCCAGGCCAAGGTGCAGGGGATTCAGGGCCTGATCCGCCTTCTTCTGGCCAGTCCTTGTCCCTCTATCCGGCAGGGGATGAAACTGGTGGGTTTGATGGTATCCTCCTTCGAGGCGGTACCGTTTGCACAGTTTCACATGAGATCTCTTCATCTTCACCTATTGACGTTTTGGGACAGGTGCCCACAGTCATTGGATCAACCTTTCAGGATGTCTCCCAGGGTTCGGCAGTCCTTTCGGTGGTGGCTGGACTCGAGCAATCTGGTGAAGGGCAGATCCTTTCTGGTCCCGTCATCAGTTCAGCGGGGTGTGGGCATCAATGTATTGGAGCTCAGAGCCATTCGACTGGTTCTGGCTCGGCTGACCCCACATTTACAGGGTCATCCAGTTCAGGTTCGTTCGGACAACCGAACGGCTGTAGCTTACATAAATCACCAAGGAGGCACTCGCAGCAGGAGTGCCCTCAGGGAAGTCTCTCTGATCCTGCACTGGGCGGAGAGCAATGTTCCTTGCCTTTCGGCAGTCTACATTCCGGGAGTGGAGAACACGGAGGCGGATTCCCTGAGCAGGGGATCCTCTCGCCACGGAGAGAGTGGTCTCTCAACCCCGGGGTTTTTCTGGATCTTTGCCGCAAGTGGGGGACTCCGGAGGTGGATCTCTTTGCCTCGAGGCACAATCCCAAACTTCCGGCCTTTGTGTCTCTTTCTCAGGATCCTCTGTCTCTGGCAGTGGATGCCTTGTCACTGGCTTGGAAGGACCTGGGTTTTCTGTACCTGTTTCCACCTGTCTCCATGCTGGGCAAGGTAGTTCGCAAACTGGTCCTAGAAGGGGCGCCAGCGATTATGGTGGCTCCAAGGTGGCCAAGAAGGGTTTGGTACGCAGACGTCGTAAGGATGGCCGTAGACCAGTACCGGCTTCCCTTGCTGCCGGACCTGCTATCTCAGGGTCATCTACTTTACCTCAATTTACAAACGCTGGCTTTGACGGCTTGGCTGCTGAAACCTTCATCTTGAAAGAGGAAGGTTTGTCTGAGGCTGTTGTTCAGACCCTGATTAGAGCTAGGAAGCGGTCCTCCTCTGGCATTTATTATAGGACTTGGAGGTCCTATATTGATTGGTGTGAGGCTAGGGCCTTGCCTTGCAGGGTGTTTTCGATAGCCAGGATTTTGGAGTTTCTTCAGCATAATCTGGATCTTGGGTTCCAGCTTAGTACTTTGAAAGGACAGGTTTCTGCTCTGACGGTTTTATTCCAGAGGTCTTTTGCTTTACACCCGCCGGTTAAGACCTTTTTCCAAGGGGTGGCGCATGTGCGGCCTCCTCGGAAGGCTGTAGTTCCTGTTTGGGATTTGAATTTGGTTCTTTCGGCTCTGCAGGGTCCTCCTTTTGAGCCGCTACAGGATATTGCTCTTTCGGTTCTCACTCAGAAAGTTGCTTTTTTGGTGGCTATTACCTCTGTTCGGCGTGTCTCTGAGTTGGCGGCTCTGTCGATTCAGGCCCCTTATTTTGAGAGACACCAGGATAAGGTGGTTTTTCGTTTTAAACCGGATTTCCTTCCTAAGGTGGTGTCTGCTTTCCACCTCAATCAGGATATTGTTCTCCCTTCCTTGTGTCCTAAGCCTAACAATGACAAGGCGAGGGTTCTGCACAATTTGGACGTTGTTCGCTGTGTGAAGTACTATTTGGTGACTACTTCTTCCTTCCGTAGGACGGATGCTTTTTTCGTGGTGCCCTGCGGGAAAGGTTTGGCACCTGCTAAGTCTACGATTAGCAAATGGATTCGTCAGGCCATTGTTGGGGCCTATTCTGCTAAGGGGAGGACTCCCCCTTTTAGGGTCACTGCACACTCTACTCGTGCTATTGGTGCATCCTGGGCTTTTCAGCACCAGGCTTCTGTTGAACAGGTTTGTAAGGCTGCTACTTGGTCTTCTGTTCATACTTTTTCCAAGTTTTACAAGGTTGATGTGCGGGCTTCAGCGGATGCTGTTTTTTGGCCGCAAGGTTCTGCAAGCTGCAGTGGTTTGAGTTGGTGCATTCTTTACTGTTTATGGTTCCCACCCATGACGGGCACTGCTATTGGATGTCCCAACTGTCATGAAGAATTGAAGCGGAGTGTATGTCACACTTGGAATAATACAGTTTTGTGACTACTCACCTTTAAAACGGATATTATAAGTGTGACATACACTCCGCTTCACCCACCCTGTTTGGTATTCTGGATCCTTTATATGGTGAACCATTGTTTCTTGGTTGTTAGTATTGTTATATTTGGTTCTTCCTGGTCCCTTTACTGCTATCTGACACTGGGGAATTGGTGGGAGGTCCCAGGTATTTATGGACTGGGAGGAGCTCCTTTTTTGCATTCTTCTCTGCAGAAGTTTGCCCTCTACTGGAGAATAACCCAACTGTCATGAAGAATTGAAGCGGAGTGTATGTCACACTTATAATATCCATTTTAAGGTGAGTAATCACAAAACGGTATTTTTCACTCACCCACCTATGCCCTGGTGTGAAAGGTGCCTAAGGTTTCTGCTGTGTTGATGTTTTTAAAATGTTTTTAGAAAAACCTGGCCAGGTTCTAAGTGCAATACATAGACTGTAATTAAATTTGAAACGCCAAACACCTTCTGTTTGAAGTTACAGTTGTGGCGTTAAAGTGATTCTCAAATCCAAGCAATAAATTACATTATGTCATTATGAACATAATGTGAGAGAGGATGTTATTCAACATTACATTGAGCGCACAAGATTTCACATACTGTGTTGCATGAGTTTTTGTAATTGTAATGCTTATTACACATTACAAAATAAATAAATGAAAATAAAATACATGCACCAGCTAGATTACCTATTTACAAAAATGAACTTGAAGCCAAAGAATGTATGTATAACAAAATGACATTGCGCACGAAAAAAAAAAGCAAAGTGTTCTATTACTCATTTTCAACACACTGCTGTGTGCAAGCTTCTTTGCAAGCAGGAGGGGAAGCAAACCACTAGATCTAAAAATGTAGAAAAACAATGTGTGAGTAGCACCCTAGACCCCAATGTGAACAGCTCCCAAAACATGCATAGACTGGGTTTCAATACATCCTTTCCCAGCACCAGAGATAAAAAAGCACCGCCCCCCCAAAATCAAAGTTAAAATGGAGAGCAAGCATATCCCATCCTCTCCCCAATATTAGTGAGCAAAGTGTGAGCAGCTTTCCCCAGATTGTAAAGCTAGCAGGCAAATCTCATATAATATTTCCAAGCCACACCTCAACCCCCCATTATGTCAGCCTTGGGCACTTAAATTAAAAAAAATCAAGTGGGCCCCCCTAAAACGTAGTTGGCACTGGGATGTGCCCAGGTTTACCTGGTGCTGACACTGGCCATACTGCAGGGCACCTGGCAGATTAAATACATACAGCTTATTTTAGTTTGAATTATAAAAAAGGAAATTAAAGTATCCCTAAAGTAAAAGGTGAAGCCCACCCCCTTGCTGAGGCAAGATGGGGGAGGTATGGTTAAAAATGAAAAATAACGCACGTGGTCCCTGAATCCAGTGCTTACCATGAACAGAGCTGGGGGTGCCGCACTGTAAAGCTGCCACTGGTTTCTGGGACCTGGGACCTGCCTGTGTGCTGGAGGTGGGGGCTGGGTAGGGGGTTTTAACATGAGACTGCTCTCCAGCCTAACTAACTAGAGAGTCTCTTTATAAGTTTCTGCAGCAGAAACTTATACAACATACTTAGTTATTAGTTAACCTAGTTATACTAGTTATGCTAGTTAACTGAAACTTCAGTGTTCATTTTTGAGGGTTATAAAAATAAAGTAGAAAAGTCGTGTTAATAAAGAGAGAAGGCCCATTGTTACTGCCTGTGCCCCTGATGTCTACTCTCACATTCCTATACTGGAAGTGTACTAACCTGTGACTGGAAAATCTAATGCGTGAAACTGTGCTTGTTTAGGTGCATGCGCAGGGGCCTACAAGTACTGGCGAGCCCTGACCACCATTGCCAGTTGGTCTTCACTCTTGCATGTTCTTGTGTACAGACCTGGCCTGATTCTGACTACGTTCCTGCACTCACTCCGACCTTTGCTTGTCCTGCGACTTCGATGCAGTTCTGCCTGCCCATGGCCTCGGCCAGTTCTGCCTGCCTAAGACCTCACCTAGTTCCTTCAGCTTTCCTTCGCTTGTTCCACGGATTTGACAAAACTCACTTCTAGGTTGCCTGACCTAGGGCCTTTCTGCAGGCCATTCTATCCCCACCAGGGGCTCTAGTGAAAACCAGGTTGGTTCTTAGATTTCAGGCTTCCCGATCGAGAGGTGAGACGGTCCGCTAGTCTCTGCAACCAGGGATTACACCTGGTAGACTTTATAAATACAAGTTTGCCTGAGGGCTGAAAATGTCCTTTGTGGTTAAAAATTGCAAAGCCATTGAAAAGTTCTCACATTTTGCCCTGCCCTGCCTCTCCCATTGCCCAGACACTCTTCCTATGCCACCTTACAGTTCAGTGCATGGAGTGGGGTGCTCCAGTCATGATTACTGATACAGAGGACAGTGTGACAGAAAACCTTTTGCTGGCAAAATTCGTATGTTTGCCCAGGGAATGCATGCATGCTGCGGGGCTAGATCGTAGCAACAGGCACATTTTAAGTGCTGTACCTGGAGGAAGCAGCTGCAAGAGCGATTTTTTTTACAGTCTCAGCCTTAAATGCAGAAAATTACAAGCAGTGCCCATTTATCTAGTTTGTTGTATTATCTGTACTGTAATGCTACCAACTGAATATTATAAAATAGGTTGAAGAAGAAAAAGTTTAATTTGAAATCTAAATTGTGTGTATTTTCAGAGTGCTCTTTGTTATATAACACTATGGTACTATATACAGCTCTGACAGGGCAGAGTAAGATGGATAGAAATGTGAAAAGAGAACAAACTCTACATAAATAATTTGTTAGAAAATCTATACATGCTGAATAATGCATTTACTATTGAAATGTTCTTTTCAATAAATTAGAAGGACAACAGCAAACATCATTTACCCACTGTCTTTAGTTTTCATTAGCTGCAACAATACCAGCTGAAAGTTTACGCTAGTTAAAGGGAGCCAAATACCAACTCTGGGGCTGGCTGAATCCCTGTCATATGCATACAGAGTCTTGAATTGGGATGTTCTGCAGTGTGAAACTACCTGATTTCCCCTTATACTCACCTCAATGCTCAATCCACATCACGTGTGGGGCATCCCTGCTCTGGACACTTGCTGCACCCAGCAGATTTAAATGTCTGTCACATTGAATGTGGCTAAGCTTACCTGAACCCATGGGATTGAGGATCAAGGCAAGTATAAGGGGAAACCTGGGTGCATCAACCTGTGAGGAATGCCAAATTCGGAAGGCTGTAAGGAAATAAAAAGATTTTGTCTGAAATAGATCATGGAGCTGGGATCTCTTAAAGAGGAACTTCAGAGCTTTTCTGATGTTTCTCTTTAAACATCCCTCCCCCCTCCCTCTCTGTCTTTTGGATGTCGGCATTATCTAAAACGTATCTAAAAATTATCTATAAGTATTTCTAGCCTGTTTCCACACCCCTCTCCTCTTTAGCCATCCCAGAGTGACGGCTACAGTCTTAGCTGGCCTTTCCTGTAGCCATCTTCTCTTCAAGTGTCCCGTGCTGCTCTTCAAATTTTGCACAGCCTATTCAATGACACTGCGCATGCGTGAGATCCGAGGGGTGGCGCAGTACATGTCGGGATTGCAAGATGGTGCTGGCCAGCGGAGGATGACAAGGGAGCGGAGGGATGCCGAGCGCAATGCAACCGAAGAGGTGAGATGATAATATCTGGTTTGTAAACCGGAGGGGCAGGGGGCCCGAGTTTTACTAACTCCCCATGACCTATAATGTTCCTCTTTGAGGAGCTAGCTGATAAATGTCTAGCAGTCACTAAGCATATCTTTTTTTCTGCAATAGTAGGCAAAGCCTCCAAAGAATAGTGCAAGCTTATTTCCTTAGACACCACCTTTAAATTATACATAGATTAGCCCACTTAGCATGTAGAGGATCGTATAGAGGCTAGTCCTCTCTTCGTCATGGCCTCCATGGATCCCCGGAGGATGGTGTCTCCTATTTTTATTCCATAACTAAAGTCCAAACTATGGCTTGGTTCCCTTTCAGAGGTGGGGAGCTCAGCAGTAAAAGGCTTAAGACCTTATTTAAGAAGCATATGAGGGGGGGTTCAGAATTTTTCTTTTCATCAAACAGGAGGACTTCTGGGACTGGAGCTGTTCAGCCCTTACATTAACAAACGAGAGGTAAAAATACCTTACAACTCTAGCTCAGAAAATAACAGCAGATCCTCTATCAAGGAAAACAGTCCTGGCAAGACCAAGGACCACAAGCTAAAGAATACTTCCAAGAAATACTCCACCTAACGGGCTGTCCTCATTTTCATAAGTAGAGGGACACCTACTGGTCTTTGCACAGGAATGAAGAGGACAGGTGTAGGATGCTTGGCTAATGGGAATTATGTTTATTCTCTCTACAATGCCCAGCTTCCCCAAACATTTGTAGATAACCTCTTTGTGGCAGTGTGTAGGGTGGAGTTGCTGTGAGATACATGCTCCATGCCTAGGGTGGATTGAGAACTGGGGTTCCCAAAAATAATGTTTTAGCTATTCCATTTAGCACCTCAAGGGTCATAACAGGTGTGTGACAATTTAGAGGGTAAGAAAGGAGTCTTTGTTTTAAGGAGGTTTGTTCTTGCCTCCATGGAACAGAGCAATTTCTTGACCACTGTGGAAGAGGCCTAGCTGCATATTGCTGTACTGAGGCCTATCTGTACGTTTCTTCACAAACCTATTTTTGGTTTTGGGTGTGACCCATGGGTTAGCCACGGCACCCAGATTATGCACAAAGGTGTTGTCCACAATGAAGGTTATTGTGAGGAAACAAGGGAGCTCTAGCTGAACAATTTCTTGATTTAGGGTGGTACTTCCAGTTTTATCTATGCAGGAATAGTTTGGGATCATCAAGTCAGCTCTGACCCCACCAAGTTCCCAGGGATAGATCTGGATACCATTTCTACTGGATTTTTTTCTCAGGGAAGAACAGCTGAGGCTCCAATCCATCATTCTCTGGTGCCTTGTAGACCGACCTTCTTCCTCTGCACAAGGGTACTGGGCCTAGTAATTTCACAGTAAAAGAAGTTCCATGGTATTCTCCATGGCAGTGGTACCACATTCTCTGTTTTACACCAGATACCTGACCGCTGCACATCCTGACAAAATGGAACTGCCTGCTGTCTCTGGACATGGTCTGTAGGCATTCCCTTCAGGCTATATTAGATGTGAGGTGGTTTCTGCATTCCACTCATCTCTCCTATGCCATCTTCTATTTACCATTTTAGTGGCTGGTCCTCACCTTGGATGTCAGCCGGTTGGTCCTGGGGTATCAGGGACAGTAGTTAGTTATAAAGAGGATTCTTGCCATTAGCATGTTAGAGCTGAGAGCCATATAGTTAGCACCACTATGTCACTGGGGTGTACAATGTGACAGCAGACTACTTGAGCAGACAAGGCATAAAGTAAAGACATTTCACAGCTCCACCTGGATGTCCCAAGATATATGCACGGAGTGTAGCCCACAGAAAAGTACTTGAATAGTTAAAGGTTCCAGCACTCACCGAAGTATGAGTAAAATGTAGTTTTATTGTGTCTATAAAATCCATGGTCACAATTGCTTGATAAATGTGTTTCCACGGTAACAGCTTCTCGTGTAGTTATGTGTTTCAGGCTAAAGTGCACAAAATGAACAGCATGGAAACATATACCTTTTATATATAAACTTTTATCAGTAATATAATGACATTACCTCACCTCTGTTCCTCCTCCCCGGGATATGCGCCCATATCAGCATCTGAACAAGGAACTAAATAGAATGGTCCAGATTGAAATGAGACCCTGTAGCTTAGCAGTGAATGCCCGGGGATATGGATGTGGGAAGCAGGGCAATGGAGTTGGTAAGCCAAATCCAACTCTGACTCCTCAATCTTATCAGACCCCAACTCCGACTCCAGCTCTGACTTTATAAATGGCCCATAATTAGTAATACATTTCCTGTAGTAAAATAGTAACACTAGACTCTTTTTCTCACCACTATAAGCAATTAGACTACTTATAGAGAACATAAATTATATTTATTGGAATACAAATTCTGAACAAATAATTCTAAGGGACATTCCAAGCAATGTCAGTGGTTGCATCCTTCATTCACCAGCCCTTTGCATTCCCTGATATACCCTGCTGAACTTGCTCCTTTCTGCTGGCTCCTCCTTCTCAGTCCCCAAAATGAATTCACTTTGGAGGGGACTATTACACTAAAGAATACATGGATAAGTCATGTTCTGCTGAAAAGGCCCAGCAGAAGGCGGGGGGGGGGGGAAAGGGGTCACTAGGTCTTAGAAAGAAATATGAAGCAGGCTCTAAAGAAGATGCAGCCCCTCAGATTCAGCGTGGGGCGAGCAGAACAGGGGCTAATTTAACCATTTGCCTGGAATGTCCTTTCCTGCCCAGACAAGAACATAAAAAAGTATATACTGACCTTCCCCCGCAGCTTCTCCATGCAGCACCAGCAACTTCAAATTTTTCAATGCGGGAGAAAGAGCAATTCCATCCTGCATCACTGGGCAGACATGGCGGCATCTATAAATATGTCTGTGTTCCCTAACACTACTACTCCATTTCTTGCAATGTAGGGGGCGTGCCAAGGCCATGCAGACTGAATTCGTTTTGGGATGACCCCTTTATTGCAATGAATGGAGTAGGCTTGTGGGTTTGTAAATAAGGCTCTATGGACACCTAGATTAAAAGGCTGCCGGTGCTAGAAAATGGAATCCCTTGCTCCTGTCATTGGTCAGTATGAAGATGCCGCCACTTCATGGAGGAGCTGCTGGGGAACACTGGACCTGCAAGGAGGAGCTGCAGGTTAGTATAGACATTTTCTGTTTCTAACTGGTAGGTATCTTTTTTGTTTTTCTTGTTTGGCTGCTGCTGAACTTTAACTTCTTGATCAAGATTTGATCAAGAATCTTATGCAGGGAGTTGTTTACCCTGAACCACAGCTTAGGAATACATTTGAACCTTAGGATCAGGATCTCGTGCTCTCGGCTCTTGCAGCTCGCTCAATTTGAAACTCTGGATTCATTACCTCTGTGCTGTCTACGATGATGGCTTTTTTGTAGCTTCATATACTTTATTGCTATACATGTTAAAGAAGAGCTATGGTCAGAAATGACCATAGTCCTTCTTAAATATGCAGCAGTGGGGTAGCTCAACCCCAGCGTCCACACAGTGCATCGCGCCGCTAAGGGAACAAAATGGCCGTCCGTATACTCAACTATTCCAAGTGTGACATACACTCCGCTTCAACTCTGCATGACATTTGGGTTATTCTCCAGTAGAGGGCGAGCTTCTGCAGAGATGAATGCAAAAATGGAGCTCCTCCCAGTCCATAAATACCTGGGACCTCCCACCAATTCCCCAGTTTCTTCTCTGCAGGAAGGCGAGCAAGACAGAAGATGAATTTTTGTCCCTATTGCTGCCAGGACCTTTCCTAAATTATCCCTATTTGAGCCTCCCAGCCTTGGCTGCGGGTCCTGGTGAGGGTAGGTAGCACCTTATGGGTGTGCAAGGAGCATCGCTCCACCGTGAGACCCCATCACAAGGGGTAGGCGGTTGCCCGGGTTTGGTGATCCCGGTGTGGGATGCCCTGTCCCTTTCATTACTATGACCAGATTCTGGCTGGGATTCCCCCCTTCCGGGTCCCTTACTTCCCTCTGGGTGGGGGGGGGGGGGCTGGCTGGCCTTTATACTCGGTTGGTTTTTTAGTCTTATGTGTGTGTGACACTGTGTGTGTGTGAGTGTTTTCACTTGTGTCTTTACTGTGACAGGTGTTTGCTTGTACATGGGGCCTTAACTGTGCTGGCTTCCTTCGTTCAGCCTGGGGAGCTTCTCCCCCCAGGCTTTGTTCGGGGAGGGGGCGGGGCCGGGCTCTCGGCGCGGCCGCGGTAGCCCTGCCCCCTCATTTGGCGCGATGCTGCGGGCCAGCCCATGGCTGGGATCCGTGTTGCTGGGAGGGGGCGGGGCCTGGCGAGCGCGCGTTCTGCGATGGGCCGCCCCCCTCCTTTTCCTCCTTTTCTCATGAGGCTCTTCTCCAGGGGCCATCTAGGTGCTGCTGTGGCTGATCCTGCGTGATCCTGGCCAGTAAGGGCCTGTTGGCCACTTCCTTCTTTAGCAAGGGGGCCTCCTTTTCTCTCGCATGTGTGAATTTAGATCTATATGGATATATGTGATAATATATATATATATATACTTTGAGGCGATTGTGACTTATGTTGCCTTCATTGTGTGTTACAGATTGCATCGTATATGTGCATGATAAGGGGATCCTCCTAGTCCTGGGGTCCCTAGTCTTAAAATAGATCACCACAAATCCTCCCACTGGGACTTTTAAGGGGCATCCCGGGTTGCTTATTGCTTGCGACTGACCACAAGAATCACCATATGGAGGCTCCGCAGGATACCGGGCTCGGGCTCCCTCAGGGATAATCCCGGCCATGTGTGGGTTGTAGGGCATCCCTTACGGTTGAGAATGTGCTTATTTGTATACCATGTGCACAAGAGGCCATATCGCGGCAGTCGGGTGCCCAGCCTTCTGGGTCGGCGCCCCCCGCTTCATCGCCTTGCCCTCCCCGCCGTATCCGTACCCCAAGTGACATTGGTGCCAGCGGGGAGTCGCATTCCGATGTTTGTGCTAGGTTGGCCAGCATCGAGAAATATCTGGTTAGCGCGGTGGGCAAGAAGGCCCAGGCTAAAAAGAGACATTTGTCGTCGGTCCAGGCGACTTGGGATATTGATGATGATTCATGTGATATTTCGGATTATTCCCCGTTAGAGGAGGGGGAATTGTATGAGGAGTCAGAGGCTGACGATGTACGGTTTGGCGAGGCTGATGTTGGGCAGGCGCTGGGGGATGCTGTTGACAAGGCCACGGTTTTGTCACATCTCTTGGAGGTTTTGGATATTGCGCCGCCTGAGGCGCCCCCTCTCAAGAAGGGGGATTTTTTTGGGGCCCACAAGCCCCATTTGGAGTTCCCTACCCAGGGTCATTTTGATGCATTGATCCTTAGTGAATGGGAGAAACCTAGTCGGCTTCCGGGTGTTCCTCAGGTATGGGATAAGAAGTATCCTTTTCCGGTGGAAGCGGTTAAGCGCTGGGCTTCTACCGAGGTCGATGCGCCAGTTTTGGGGTTAACCAACTCCTCCGTGCTTCACACCCCAGACGCCACTTCCCTAAAGGATGGTGAGGATAGGCGCCTTGATCAGATGGCATGCCATGTCTTTGCCTGTGTTGGTTTGGCCTTGCGGCCTGTTTGTGCATCTGCGCTAGTGTCGGTGGGTGCTAGGTCTCTGATTAGGGACTGGTTAAATGACGTTAACCTTGATCCGGCCAGCGCTGAGTTCACTACGCTGAAAAGATTTGAATTGTTCATGGATTTTGTCTTGGCTGCTATGGAAGACACTATTGTAATGTGTAGTAGGACTTCAGCCTTATTGGTGGCCATGCGCCGATCGGTACGGCTCCGTCAGTGGACGGCGGACTTTGCGGCCAAGAAATCGCTCACAGCGCTTCCCTTCTTGGGTACGCGGCTGTTTGGAGATAAGTTGGATGCTGTGGCAAAGGGAGGTAAGTTACCTCAGCGGAAGAAACAGCGCCGTCCCTTTCGGGGGGCAGGCTCTTTCAATTCTTCCTTTCGGGGTGCCAGAGCTGGTAGAGGTTTGGCCTTCTCGGGGGTCAGAGGCTCTTCCTGGAACAGGGGCAGAGGTCGGGCCCGTCCCACTTCTGCCTGGGGTTCCAAGCCCAAGCCTGCGGGTAAACCAGCTCAGCAATGAAGGGGCGCCCTCACCCGCACGGGTGGGGGAACGGCTGCGGCTCTTCTTCCAGGTCTGGGCCCGGGATGTTACAGACAATTGGATCTTGGAAGTGGTCTCCTCCGGGTACAAACTGGAGTTCGAGTACTGGCCTCCTCCAAGATTTTTAAGGTCTCGGGTGCCCTTGGACCCTCAGGCTGCACAGGGGCTCCTGTTAGCAGTAAGAAACCTTCTGGACATGGGAGTTGTATGCCCGGTGCCTCAGTCGGAGAGAGGCAGGGGTTTCTACTCCAATCTTTTCACGGTTCCCAAGAAAGAAGGTTCTGTAAGACCCATTCTGGACCTCAAGGTCCTCAACAGATTCATCAGAACCAAGAAGTTCCGCATTTCATGACATCCATAGACATCAAGGATGCGTATTTGCATGTTCCAATTTTTCAGCGCATCAGAGATTCCTCAGGTTCGAGGTGGACGATCAACATGTTCAGTTTGTAGCCCTTCCCTTCGGGTTGATCTCAGCGCCGAGGGTCTTCACCAAGGTTCTGGCGGGCATAATGGCCTTATTCAGAGCTCATGGAATTCGCATTGTGCTGTATCTGGACGACCTATTGATATCAGCTTCTTCCCTCCGTCAGGCGGAGCTGGACACCCACCCAGGTACAGGGGATTCAGGATCTGATCCGCCTTCTTCTGGCCAATCCTTGTCCCTCTATCCGACAGGGGATGAAACTGGTGGGATTGATGGTGGCCTCCTTCGAGGCGGTCCCGTTTGTGCAGTTTCACATGAGATATCTTCATCTTCATCTATTGACGCATTGGGACAGGTGTCCCCTGTCATTGGATCAACCGTTCAGGATGTCTCCCAGGGTTCGGCAGTCCCTTCGGTGGTGGCTGGAGTCGAACAACCTGTTGAGGGGCAGATTCTTTCTGGTTCCTCGCTGGGAGACGGTTACCACGGATGCCAGCCTGTCGGGCTGGGGAGGTTTCTGGAAAAGTCATCAGTTCAGCGGGGTGTGGCGTCCTCAGGTTGCTCACAACCCCATCAATGTCTTAGAGCTCAGAGCCATCCGGCTTGTCCTGTCACGGCTGACGTCGCTCTTACAGGGTCTTCCGGTTCAGATTCGTTCAGACAATCGGACGGCGGTAGCCTACATCAATCACCAAGGAGGGACTCGCAGCAGGAGTGCCCTCAGGGAAGTCTCTCTGATCCTGCATTGGGCGGAGAGCAATGTTCCTTGCATTTCGGCAATCTACATTCCGGGAGTGGAGAACATGGAGGCGGACTCCCTGAGCAGGGGGTTCTCTCGCCAGTTTGCAAACTGGCTCTGGAAGGGGCACCAGCAATTCTGGTGGCTCCAAGGTGGCCAAGAAGGGTTTGGTACGCAGACGTTGTAAGGCTGGCGGTAGATCAGTACCGGCTTCCCATGTTTCCGGATCTGTTATCTCAGGGTCAGCTACTTGATCCCAATTTACCAACGCTGGCTTTGACGGCTTGGCTGCTGAAACCTTCATTCTGAAGGAGGAAGGTTTGTCTGAGGCTGTTGTTCAGACTTTGATTAGAGCTAGGAAGCGGTCCGCTTCTGGCGTTTACTATAGGACTTGGCGGTCCTATATTGACTGGTGTGAGGCTAGGGCCTTGCCTTGCAGGGTGTTTTCGATCCCTAGGATTTTGGAGTTTCTTCAGCACAGTCTGGATCTTGGGTTCCAGCTTAGTACCTTGAAGGGGCAGGTCTCTGCTCTGTCTGTTTTCTTCCAAAGATCTTTTGCCTTACACCCGCTGGTTAAGACTTTTTTCCAGGGGGTCACTCATGTTCGACCCCCTTCCTGTTTGGGATTGGAATTTGGTTCTTTCGGCTCTCCAGGGTCCTCCTTTTGAGCCGTTACAGGATATTGCTCTTTCTGTTTTCACTCAAAAGGTTGCCTTCTTGGTGGCTATTACCTCTGTTCGGCGTGTCTCTGAGTTGGCGGCTCTGTCGATTCAGGCCCCTTACTTTGAAAGACACCAGGACAAGGTGGTCTTTCACTTTAAGCCAGATTTCCTTCCTAAGGTGGTTTCTGCTTTTCATATCAATCAGGATATTGTTCTCCCTTCCTTGTGTCCTAAGCCTAGCAATGACAAGGAGAGGGTTTTGCACAATTTGGATGTGGTTCGCTGTGTTAAGTACTATTAGGTGACTACATTGTTGGGGCCTATTCTGCCTATTTAGGGTCACTGCGCATTCTACTCGTGCTGTTGGTGCGTCCTGGGCTTTTCAGCACCAGGCTTCTGTTGAACAAGTTTGTAAGGCTGCTACTTGGTCTTCCGTTCATACTTTTTCCAAGTTTTACAAGGTTGATGTGCGGGCTTCAGCGGATGCCGTTTTAAGTTGGTGCATTCTTTACTGTTTATGGTTCCTTCCCATGACGGACACTGCTATTGGATGTCCCAAATGTCATGAAGAGTTGAAGCGGAGTGTATGCCACACTTGGAATAATACCATTTTGTGAGTACTCACCTTTAAAACGGATATTATAAGTGTGACATACACTCCGCTTCACCCCACCCTTTTGGTATTTTGGATCCTTTATATGGTGAACCTTTGTTTCTTGGTTGTTAGTATTGTTATATTTGGTTCTTCCTGGTCGGTCCCCTTACTGCTATCTTACACTGGGGAATTGGTGGGAGGTCCCAGGTATTTATGGACTGGGAGGAGCTCCTTTTTTGCATTCATCTCTGCAGAAGTTCGCCCTCTACTGCAGAATAACCCAAATGTCATGAAGAGTTGAAGCGGAGTGTATGTCACACTTATAATATCCGTATTTTTCCAGGTTGTGCTCCCACCTGACCTCAAGCGGCTGTAGAAGGTTCCCGGAGTGCTCAGACAGACGTTTTTTTTTTGTGGAGCAGGACTGTCTTATATCAAAATCTACCTTCTATTGGACTGCGTTATATTGGGTTAGCAGTGTAGTCATATCAGGGTTAACAGGCTTTTTTATCCACAACACATTGTATTCTACAGGTCTGCTTCAGTCATGTCACTACTATTTTAATTTGGGGTTAATTTTTGAATTAATGTGGAAATACAGTTTAAAAATATGTGATATATCAAGTAAACAACCTGTACAAATAGTTCCATGAGACATATGTATTTTAATGTTGCTTGTCTTCTGTTACAGCTTAACATGAATTCAGCCCCCACCTTCATGCATTTTCCAGCTAAAGGCAAGCCCAAGAGAGCAGATACCTTCGATCTTCAGCGCATTGGGTTTGCAGCAGAGCAGCTTGCAAAATGGATTGCTGACAGAACAGATGTCCATGTATGTAAACAGTATGACGCCGAACCACTCTAGTTGATGTTCAGATCGCTCTGTGGTTTTATGATACGTCATTTATTTTTAATCGCATACTAGATTGTTCTCTAAGAAACTGTGGGTAACACACACTATTCTGCACATTTTTCTGTTCTGCAGAGTTATCACATCATCATTGAACATTTTATGGCAAAGACAGATTCCCATATCTTTCTCTATTGTAGGATATTTTTGCTTGTGTTATTATTTATTAGTAATAAACATTTCTAATAGGTGTTACATTTATGAATTTAATTTAGCCCATGATTAATTAAGGACTGAGTGTCTACTCTAGTTTCTGGGACTCCAGACCTACAGGTTCTAGAAGAGTTCTCTTCTTTCTTTTTTTTTTAAATCCTCCAAACCCGAATAAGTGTATAATGGCAAAGGTTTGATGAATAATCTCTTTTAACAATGATTTAAGGCCCATATCTATTATTTAGCAGAGTAAAAACAATAATAACAACATAAAACATTTAATGTATGCAAAAGCAATTCCTTTACATTGTTGAAAACTGGAACTGGAATCTTGTACTAAGTTGATGATTAGCCCCAATATTTCTTAGGGCAGTGCACAATCCTAATCTATTAGGCCCCCTCACTTTGTATGCATATATGAAGGAACTGGGACAGACCTATCAAAAAACCTCAAAACATTGAGAAATATCCAGTGAAAATGTTGATCCTCCTGGCATGATTTGTTTCGTTTTTCAATATTTAAATACCTTAAGGAGCTACTTTTATGTCACACTGACATGCACAAGGGCTGTATCTTCTTATAGGGTTTGTTTGTTAGAATACTTTAAATTAGGTGTTTTTTTAAAACCACTTAACCTACCAAAATAACAAAACAGTTTTGACCTATGAATCGATTCATTGAAGCAAAAGAACCAACTTGTTAATAACCTCTAACTATTTTCAATATGTGGATGATACACTGAAGCTGCTGATAACCATAGCACAACCTATTGCTGCGTTGACACTGACATTGGCAGAATGTGAATTTGCAATGTCCATGTATGTAAACCGTATAACGCCGAACCACTCTAGTCGATGTTGAGATCGCTCTGTGGTTTTATGATACGTCATTTATTTTTAATCGCATACTAGATTGTTCTCTAAGAAACTGTGGGTAACACACACTATTCTACAATTTTTTCTGTTCTGAAAAGTTATCACTTCATCATTGAACGTGCTATGGCAAAGACAGATTCCCATATCTTTCTCTATTGTAGAATATTTTTGCTTTTGTTATTATTAGTAATAACAAGAATAGCTGTGAGTGCCTACTCTAGTTTCTGGGACTCCACACCTACAAGTTTTAGAACAGTTCTCTTTTTCTTTAAATCCTCCAAACCTGTATGAGTGTTTATTGGCCAATGGCTTGATGAATAATGTCTGTTAACAATGATTTAACCCTTTCACTGCCAGCCTACCTGCAGCTTTTGTCGCCCTCTGTTGCCAGACCATGTTTCACTATTTTGTGCTACACATGTTCAACTGTGATTTTTGAAAGGATTTCCAGGGATTTCCCAGGTAAATGATATATTGTTTTTTTCAAGAGAGTCTGGGCTTCAACATGAAATCTCTTGTTTGTCATTTTTTAGGTGTATTCTCAATACTTTTTGGTGAAGTTTGTCAATAAAATTTTATTGCGTGCGAAACCCTAATTTCTCCCAGTCACAGCGGTACCACATATGTATTGATAGACACCCTTTCCTGCCCAGGAGACTCCCCCAAACTGAAACAGAGCTTTAGGAGATTTTCAGATAAAATACAACTGCGCTATGCACACCTTGCAGTTTTTCCAGAAAAACGACCATTTACATTTAAAATACCCCCCACAAACTATATATATTATATATACTATATATATATTCTCTGGTACACACCTCAAGCTTTCTAGGCGTACACACCTCAAGCTTTCTAGGCGTACCAAGCTTGTTTATGTGGGCTTAGTTTTCTGGAAGTAATCCCTCAATGTATTCTTTGGTTGCACAAAGTTTCCCTAAAAAAGAATAAAAAGGAAGAATCAAGCCACATTTTCCTAAAAAAAAAACTATATGCAAACAAGAAAAAACAAGTAAAATCTCAAAAAGCAACATGCCCCGAACAGAACGATACCCAACATGCATAGCTACTGTCAAGGGTAGAGTTGGCAAACACCCCAAAGTAAAGCATGCGCATAACAGTAATTTTACTTGAAAATTTCAGCTCTGCAGACAAAATGCGCACCTTGCAATTTTTCAACCAAAACAACCCTTTACATTTGGAATATCCCCTATAAACCCTATATTCACTGAAAGTACACATGTTAAGCTTTCTAAGAGTACCCAGCTTGTTGTAGTAGGCTCACCTTTCTGGAAGTAATCCCTCAAATAATTCTTAGGTTGCACAGGGTTTCCCTAAAAAAATGAATAAAAAAACTGAATAAATAACATGTTTTCCTAAAATATAAATATGCAAACAAAAAACAAGCTAAATCTGAAAGAGCAAGGTCCCCCGAGCAGAACAATACCCAACATGCATAGGTACTATTAACCCTTTTAATTGCCAACCTACTTGAAGTTTTGTCACCCTCTGTTGACAGGTAATTTTTCCCCATTCTGTGCCATGTTTAACCGTGATTTTTGCCGGAATTTTCAGGAAAATTATAGATATATAGTTTGCAGCAGAGTTTAGGCTTGAACATGAAATGCCTTGTCTGTAATTTTTCTACTGTTTTTTTTAAATATTTTTGTGTAAAAATAAATAAATATTTTTTAGACAATTGTCTCCTTTATTTTAAATAAAACATATACTTTAACATATTGCGTGTGAAAGCCCAACCGATTACAACGGTACCACATATGTATCGGTAGCCCCCCCATTCTTACCCAGGAGACCCCCCAAACTGAAAATAGCACTTTATAACATTTACAAATAAAATACTACTACTATCCACACTATAAACATAAGGGGTTAATTTAAAAAAAAATGACATAAGGTCCCCCCCTCCCCCTTACCCAGCATTATCAGCCCGGGACCAGCTATGGGGGCTTGTAGGAACAGAGTGGAGGGGCCAGCTTTTGTGGCCCCCCACCCTGCAGCCTACAAGCCCACATAGCCTATGTGGCTCGAGCTCTTCTGCCCCCCCCCCTGGGCTTTGGGGAGGCAGGTAATTGGGGGTGCGGGGGTTAACGGCAAGTCACCTGCTAGCGGCAGGTGACTTGCCAGACCCCAGCCTTGTGAACTGGTAAGGGTCTCATGGACCCCTTACCAGTTCACAAGGGGTTAAGTGTAAAAAAAAGACACTGACACATAAGAAAAAATGTTTTTTAACTTTTTAATACTTACCTCCCATCCATCCCTGTGTCCCACGTTGATCAATCTGGCTTCCTGCTGCAGCTGGAAGCCTTTTATAGCTGCTAGGCGACAGAACACTAATGGGTTAATTTAAAAACAAAATGACATAGGGTCCCCCCTCCCGGGGGGGTTACCCCATTTTTTGGGGAATTTTAAGGGTTAAAAACCCTTAAAAATCCAAAACAAAAATGAAATGGGGTCCCCCTTACCCAGCATTATTAGCCCGGGACCAACTATGGAGGCTTGTAGGAACAGAGTTGGAGGGGCAGCTTTTGTGGGCCCCCCACCCTGCAGCCTACGAGCCCACATAGCCTGTGTGGGCCCGGGCTCTTCTGCCCCCCCCCCCCCTGGGCTTTGGGGAGGCAGGTAATTGGGGGCGCCGGGGGTTAATGGCAAGTCACCCGCTGCGGCAAGCATCCCCCAGCCTTGTGAACTGGTATAAGGGGTCTCATGGACCCCTTACCAGTTCACAAGGGGTTAAATGTTAAATAAAAAGACACAGACACATAAGAAAAAGAAATGATCTTTTTTTTTTTTTACTTTACTCACCTCCGATCCTGTGTCCCCCGGCGATCTGCGATGACAGCTGTCAGTCTGCTTGTGCGTTTGAAGGAGAGAGCCTGGGGGGGGGGCGATCTCAGCCCTCTCCTCCTCCCCATTTGCCCTCCTGCAGGCACCCGAGCAGACTGATTCTCTGTCTCGGGTGCCGGCATTAAGAGGGCTGCTGGTGACATCACAACGATGTCACCCGGCCCCGCAGACCCGTTCCAGGAAGTGGGGGGAGGGCAATTTCTGCCCTCTCCTCGCCACGAAAGAGGCTGCGGGGGGGGCGATCGGAGGCTCCCTCAGTGAAGAGGACACCCATCGGGAGACAGCACGGCCTCAGGTAAGTAAATGTCATTTTGATTTTTTTTTTTTTTACAGTTAGCAGCTGCCGAAGGGGGATCGGATGGCACCAAATTAAAGGGGAGACCCGGTCGGATCCAACGAGGGGTCAGGTGAGTATTTTACTAGCAGGGGGGAAAGTCAAGCACGTAGATTCTACGTGCTTGGCACTTAAAGGAGCAGCATCGTGAATTTTTCTTGGTGACTTATATTTAAATGGTACTTTGAATGTAGGTAAGTGTTGGAGTAAGAATTACAAATTTAGAAAAAAATGATATCTGTGTTGAGCAGCTGGAGACTAATAGTTCATGTGTATGTCTTCTGAGTGTCGGAGCCCGACACTCTGGCCTGTTCCATGCTGAGGAAAGGGGTGAAACAATGTATCAAAGTATCAGCTGTTCAGTGCTGGCAGCCGTCGAGCATAAGATAACAACATTGCAACATTGCCTGGCCAGAACTCATATATCTAAAACAGAGAGAAAAGCTCTCGATGTCATTTAGCTGATTGGTAAATTAAATGTCAGTTTGAACCAGAGAGTCATTGGTTTGAATCTCAGACTCACCAGTTTTTTTTTTTTGTTTTTTTTTTTTTGGGGGGGGGGGGGATTTATTTTATTTCAGAATTGGATTTTTATGTTTACATCCTGTTTTTTTTGCTCTACATTATTTATACACATGTTAGAAGCTATTGTGTGGCTATTTAATTATTTATCTTTTTTAATGCAAATTTCGCGATACTGCTCCTTTAATTGGAGTAGAAGCGAGCATGTAGAATCTACGTGCTTGGCACTGAAAGGGTTAATGCCTACATCTCTGAACAAATTAAAAACAATAATAGCAATATAAAACATAAGCAATTCCTTTACATTGTTGAAAACTGGGTACTGCTGTGACACAGTTGTTAGCCAGGAAAAGGAATCTTGTACTAATTTGATTACTAGCCCCAATATTTATAAGGGCAGTGCACAATCCTAATCTATCAGCCCCTCCCCCTCTTTTTAAGCATATATGAAGGAACTGGGGCAGACCTATTAAGGGGGCAACAGCCACATGACCAGCAAAAATGTTGATCCTTCTCGCATGATTTATTTTGTTATTCTAAGTATGCAGCACGTCCTGCTCCAGATAGTATTCATAACAGCTGGGTTATACCTCCACAAGAGGGTGCTTTACTGCAGAGATGGCAAAAAGAGGCCCTTCCCGGTCCATATATACCCGGGACCTCCCACCAATTCCCCAGATTCTTCTCTGCAGTGGGTTGCGAAGGACAAGATGATGGCTTCTCTTCTCGCAGGTGAGCTGGGCTTCACAGCCCATGACCCTGTAGGACTATTCCCACCTGTTCCACGTTAATACTATGCCTCCCAGCCTTGGCTGTGCGGTCGGGTGATGGTAGGCAGCATCTGCTAGAGATGTTTTATTAGGAGCTTGCTCCACCGCAAATCCCCCACCAAAGGGTAGGCGGTATTCTTAGTATAAAATATTATATATATATATGACACCGCGCTCCTTATTAATTCAGTAAACATAAATTGGTTATAATGCTACAACGTGCCAGACTCTTATCCCTAGTAAACCTCAAACTGAATGTATATAATTTATGGCACAGAGCAAAACAAAAAAGAGGGAATTATATTCACAAACCGTCAATAGAAAAAACACACGCTTAGCCCAGAGGGGCATACACGGTCACCAAATATAACAGTTCTCAAATAAAAATGCTTATTTACAATTACAAAAGTTCCTCGGTAGAAATATCACATTTGTTCCAAAGTGCATGCACTATTGCTGGATATAGCAGTTCTTCAAAAAGGCAATTGTTTGCTGAATTCAGTGGATATCCCAAAAAAAGCATGCACCCTTCAAAAGTGATCACCCTCCAATAGATGTGCGCTTACCAGAACATGGTATAAAAACTCCTTATAAACAGGAGTTGTATACAGTAGTATACAGTACGTCCTGCTCCAAATATAATACTTACACGTGGGATATACTCTGCCAGATGGCGCTGGACTGCAGAGACATCGACAATTGGCTCCTCCCGGCCCCTCAAATACCCGGGGACCTCCCACAAATCCCCAGAATTTCTTTGCAGTCTGGCTGCGAAGGACGAGAAATGGCTCTCTACTCGCAGGTGAGCGGGGCTATTAGCCTGCGGCCCTGAAGGACTATTCCCACCTGTTCCACTAGTAATATGCCTCCCAGCCTTGGGTGCGCTGGTCGGGTGAAGGTAGGCAACACCGCTGTTAGGTGCTTAGGAGCGCTGCTCCACCGCAACCCCCCACCAAAGGGTAGGCGGTTCAGGCTTATGGTGAGCCTCTATGGGATGCCCCTCCCACATTAATGCCCCTTGCCCCTGTCCACCCTCATTCTCCTTGTAGCCTTTGGGGGAAAAGAGGGGGGGTGTAAATGTGTATGCTATGCATTCTGTTTTTTACACTTTACTGTTTTTTAAAATTGCCGCCACCGCGCGCTAACTTTGTTCCGCGCTTGGCGGCGGCAAACCTGCTTGGTTGGCCCATGCTCGACGGACCCCTACCTACCGCGGGCCGTAAGTGCCCTCGCGGGCGGCTTTATATTTTTTCATTTTTGTAACAGTGTGCTTACGGTCTTGTCTGCTTATGTCTTTCAGGCGGGGTGAACCCTTTTGGCTTCTCCCGGCCCTGTATTAGTATATAACTTGTAGACCTTGTTAATACTCCCACTTCCCTAGCGGGTTATTGGGGCATCCGGGGTTGCTATATAGCGTTATTCCCTATTGGAGTATAGCGCCGCTATAATCACCATATGGAG
The DNA here is from genome assembly GCA_027917425.1 of Gastrophryne carolinensis. Taxonomy (NCBI): domain Eukaryota; kingdom Metazoa; phylum Chordata; class Amphibia; order Anura; family Microhylidae; genus Gastrophryne; species Gastrophryne carolinensis. The sequence goes on from CM051234.1 coordinate 113,689,170, forward strand.
GCATCCCAGAATAATGTGACTGGGTTCCCTTCGGGACAAGACTGGCTGTGTGTAGCATGTGGGCAGCCTCATGCTGACGCTGACAAGGCAAGGGTCTGTGTAACTTGTGCTGAGCAGGTGCTTGCATTGCAATCTGGTCTACCAGTGGCTGCATCTCGTTTTGCTTCGCCTACTCCCCCAAGCTTAAATATCACTCTTACTAAGTTGCATACAAGTGGGGATTCTCAGCCTGTTGTGTCTTCTAGACTGGCTACCGTTGAGCAGTTGATTCTTGGCTTGTAAGGCCCCTGCTAAGAAGCGGCACTTGACACCTAATGTCACTGTTTTCCCTATGGGAACTGAGGAGTTTTGGAATCTTTGTGGCTATTCCCCGTCTGATGAAGGGGAGCTGTTTCATGATTCAGGCTCATCTGATGAGAGACCAAGGGGTCATGGCAATTCTAGCTCTGACCCCTGGGCCCTGGATGACACTGACAGATTACAGATTATTGACCCAGATTTTTGAGGTTCTGTCCATCTCTCTCCCTGTTGCGCCTCCCAGGCAAAGAGGGTTTGGAATTTCCCGAGCAGGTGGTTAAATGTTGGTCATCCCCTCCCGAGGTGGATGCCCCGATCCTAGGGCTAGCTAACACCTCTGTCATGCATTCCTGACTCTACTACCCTGCGGGATGCTGAGGACCGGCGCATTGACCAGCTGGCATCCCACGCCTTTGCATGTGCGCCTTTGCATCAGCTCTGCGCCCGGTCTGTGCCATTACTGCTGTGGCCACTAGAGCCCTTATCAGAAATATACTTGATAGTGCCCCTGATGATTTGCCTTGTGAGGTGTTCAATGTACTCTCCAGTTGTGATGTTTTTGTAAATTTTGTCCTCTCAGCATTGGATGACACCATCAGAATGTGTGCCAGAACTTCTGCCCTCGGTTTGGCTGCGCCAGTGGGCTGCTGACAACACTGGCAAGAAGGCCCTCACTGGGTTTCCCTTTAAAGGACTGCACTTGTTTGGGGACCGCCTGGACCTTTTTGCTAAGGGAGGCAGGTTACCCCAGCGCAGGCGGCGATCTCAGCCCTTTCGGGGTCAGGGTTCCTTCTCCTCCCCTTACCGTGGTGCCAGACAGGGGAGGGGGGTTTCCTTTCCTGGGGCCCGGGGAGATTTCTGGGGTAGGGGCAGAGGACGTGAAAGTCCTGCCTCCTCCTGGGGTCCCAAAGCAAAATCCTCTCCCAAGCCCCCTCAGGCATGATGGGGCGCCCTCACCCATCCGGGTGGGGGGACAGCTGCAGCACTTCACTCACGTCTGGAGGCTTCATGTCTCAGACCTGTGGATTCAGGAGGTAGTGTCCTCCGGTTACAAGTTAGAGTTTGCTGCCTGTCCCCCTCCAAGATTCATCAGATCCCGGATTCCTCAGGACCCTGTGTCTGGAGCTGGGGGTCATCTGCCAGGTCCCCTTAACAGAAAAAGGCAAGGGCTTTTATTCCAACCTATTCACAATACCCAAAAAAGATGGTTCAGTCAGGCCCATCCTGGACTTGAAGATCCTCAACAAATTTGTCAGAGGCAGGCGCTTTCGCATGAAAACTCTTCGCTCTGCCATCAGTTCCCTGCGCCAAGGGGATTTCATGACTTCTGTGGACATCAAAGATGCTTACCTTCATATTCCTGTGTTCCCAGGTCATCAAAGGTTCCTCAGGTTCGCTCTGCTGGATCAACACTACCAGTTTGTGGCCTTGCCCTTTGGCCTCACTTCAGCTCCCAGGGTGTTCACCAAGGTGCTGGCTGGCGTGATGTCTCTGCTCAGATGTCAGGGCTTCCGCGTGCTTCCCTATCTGGACGACATTCTCATCACTTCCCAGTCTCTACGTCAGGCAGAGTTGGATACTCAGCTGGTGGTGTCCACTCTGGAGTCATTTGGATGGGTGACCAACCACCCCAAGTCCTCACTGTCCCCTTCCTTGGTAACTCCATTCCTAGGAATGATTCTGGATACAGTTCAGGCAAGGATTTTCCTTCCTCAACAGAAGGTGGACAGTCTGATTGCACAGGCTCAGTCCCTCCTAGCTTGTCCTCATCCCTCCATCAGGCAGGGGATGCAGCTGGTGGGCCTAATGGTGGCATGCTTCGAAGCGGTCCCTTATGCTCAGTTCCACTTGAGGCCTCTGCAACTTCACCTATTGTCAGTATGGGACAAGGACCCAGCGTCCCTGGACGGGGTCTGTGTGCTCTCCCCTCGGGTCAGGAGGTCTCTCTTGTGGTGGATGGACTCAAGGAACTTGTTGGGGGGCAGATCCTTTCTTACACCTCCCTGGGAGACGGTCACTACGGATGCCAGTCTGTCAGGTTGGGGGGGTTTCTGGAAGTCCCTGCGGTTCCAGGGGAGGTGGGGTCCTCAGAAGGCCCGCACTCCTATCAATGTCTTGGAGCTACGGGCTCACTTGACTACTCACCTTCGGGGCCTGCCTGTTCAGGTGTGCTCGGACAACCAGATGGCAGTTGCCTACATCAATCATCAGGGAGGGACCCGGAGCAAGGGGGCCCTCCAGGAAGCGTCTCTGATCCTGACTTGGGTGGAGGCCAATGTCCCCTGCATATCAGCTGTGTACATCCCGGTGGTGGAAAATCGTCTGGCGGACTCTGAGCAGGGGGACCTCTCGCCAGGGAGAATGGTCCCTATGCAGCAGGGTGTTTCAATCCCTGTGTCACCGTTGGGGCCAACCAGATGTGGATCTGTTTGCGTCCCGCCTCAATCACAAGCTCCCAGCTTTTGTCTCTCTGTCCCAGGATCCTCTGGCCTTGACCTTGGATGCTCTAGCAATGTCATGGCAGGACTTTCAGTTCCTGTATGTCTTCCCTCCAATTCCCCTGCTGGGCAGGGTTCTACGCAAGATTGCTCTGGAAGGGGTGCCAATTCTGGTGGCCCCCAGGTGGCCAAGAAGAGTGTGGTTCGCAGACGTGGTGCAGCTGGCAGTAGATCAGTACGCTTGGTGCCAGATCTGCTCACTCAGGGCTCACTACGCCATCCCAATTTACAAACTCTGGCTTTGACGGCTTGGCTGCTGAAACCTCCATCTTGATGGAGAAGGGGCTGTCTTCCTCGGTTGTGGATACTTTGATTAAAGCTAGGAAGAAGTCTTCCTCTTCCATTTATTACAGGGTTTGGCGTGCCTACATTGACTGGTGTGAGTCTAAGGCCCTTATTTATGAAGGAATAGCGACAGGTAGCGACTGGTGAGCGACCGGTAATGACGGGCACCGCCACGAGAACGCCGGCTCCCCACCACAATCACACATTTATCAAGCCGATCCTGCTTAGCGACTGAGATAGCGCCATATAGCCACTCATTCATCATTATTCCAGCCTCAGCCCACAGCGCCAGCGTCCGATCTTGAACAGCGACAGGTATGACCTCTCGCTACCTGGCGCTCTCCAATGCATTTCAATGGAACAATCTTTAAATATTCATAATTAATTGTTATTAATGTTTTTTTTTTTTTTTAAATGTGAAAAATTCTGTGACCACTTCTACCATGTTAGATAATTTTTTTAAGGTAAAAAAAAAAAATTGTGCAGAATTGATATTACAGGTCTGATATTATTGTATTCATATTACTAAATTCTTTAAAAAAATTTTTTTTTTTGGTTTCCAAAAATATGGTGGTTTGGAGGTTTAAAAACTACTTTTAACACATCGCCGCCAGCACGCTGGGGTTTAAACATGCATTTCACAGCGTTTGAATTTTTTGAGCGTGATTTTTTGATGAATATGGTGGGAGCCGGTTGCTCTGACCAGTCGCTATCATGCGCACCCATACATCGCGGAACCTGTCAAATAGCGACTCGTCACCCCGTATTCAACATTACTGCACACCGACTCAGTCGCTATCAACAACCGAACAATGGCCAAGCACAGCGACTTATAGCCGGCGCTGTGAAAATACTACTGTCGCTACCTGCCGCTATTAATGAATCGGCCTCTAAGTCTCTTCCCTGTGGGGTGTTCTCTATTCCCAGGATTCTGGAGTTCCTGCAGCATGGGTTGGAGATGGGACTCCAGCTCAGTACTCTGAAGGGTCAGGTTTCTGCCCTGGCTATTTTCTTCCAGAAGTCCTTTGCTCAGCACCCTCTGATCAGGACTTTTTTCCAGGTGGTCACTCATGTGCGCCCCCCACGTAAGCCTATGGTGCCTGTTTGGGATTTGAACTTGGTTCTGTCAGCCTTGCAGGGTGCTCCCTTTGAACCTGTGCAGGATGCTGCCTTGGCCATTCTTACGCTCAAGGTGGTATTTCTGGTGGCTATCACCTCTGTCAGACGTGTGTCTGAATTGGCGGCGCTTTCCATTCAGCCCCCCTACTATGAGAGACACCAGGACAAGGTGGTGTTTCGTTTCAAACCTGACTTTCTGCCTAAGGTAGTGTCTGCTTTTCATTTGAATCAGGATATTGTTCTTCCTTCTTTGTGCCCTAATCCAAGCAATGCTAAGGAGAGAGTTTTGCATTCTTTGGATGTGGTTAGGTGTCTGAAGTACTATCTGGTGGCTACTGCACCTTTCAGGAAAACTGAGGCTCTTTTTGTGGTCCCTTCTGGTCCTAGGAAGGGTTTGGCTCCTGCCAAGTCTACTATCAGCAAGTGGATTCGTCAGGCTGTGACTCAGGCCTACTCTGCTAAGGGGTAGAATCCTCCCTTCCTCCTTACTGCTCATTCCACTCGTGCTATTGGTGCCTCTTGGCCTTTTCAGCACCAGGCTTCTGTTGAACAAGTTTGCAAGGCCGCTATTTGGTCTTCTGTTCATACCTTTTCAAAGTTTTACAAGGTTGATGTTAAGGACTCAGCTGATGCTGCTTTTGGCCGAAAGGTTCTGCAGGCGGCAGTGGTTTAAACTGTCTGCTGCTGATTTTTCTTGGGGATCCCACCCTACTTTATGGACACTGCTATTGGATGTCCCACGTGTATTATATTTGGAGCTTACTGTATACTAAGAATAATACGATTCTGTTATTACTCACCTGTAGAATTGGTATTATGACCAACCCACCCTTGGTTTTGCATTATCTTAGATCCCCTGTATGGTGATTGTTATCATTGTTATAGTTGATAGTTTGGATTGTTTAATTCTCCCGGCTTCTCATTAACTGCTTTTCAATGCTGGGGATTTGTGGGAGGTCCCCGGGTATTTGAGGGGCCGGGAGGAGCCTATTTTCGATGTCTCTGCAGTCCAGCCCCATCTGGCGGAGTATATCCCACGTGTAAGTATTATATTTGGAGCAGGACGTACTGTATACTCATAATACCAATTCTGCAGGTGAGTAATCACAGAATTGTATTTTTCAGGTTACTGGTGATCCTGACTTGGGATGCCCCGTCCGCTATTGCCCTGCCTTACATTTATTAATGTTTAATGGGCTCCTTACTCCCCCTTCTCCCATTATACTGCTCGTCGGGGGGGGGGGGCGGGGTTGAGTGCCTGTTAGTGTAAATGTGTTTTGCCTTTTTGACATTACTGTTATGTGTTATGATGCCTTTTTGCATGTCTCGCTGGCACTCTCCTCGGCTCTGCTGCTCTCCCCTTCAGTTTTGAATTTCCCGCCACTGACTCGCGCACTTGTCTGCGCCTGCACCCACCATGTCTTCTCCCACGCCCCCTTTGTTGATCGTGACCGCCAGTGAGATTAACACTAGTGGGGAGTCTCAGCCTGATGTGTCTTCCAGGCTGGCCAACATTGAGAGGTTGATTGCTAGCTCTGTGGCCCTTAAGGCCCCAGCTAAAAGACGGTATTTGGCGCCTGCTGCGTCTGCCTTCCCTATGGGGACGGAAGAATTCCTTGATTTGTCTGACTTTACCCCGCTTGAGGAGGGGGAATTATTCTCAGATTCTGATTTTTCCGAAATTTTTTCCCTGGCGCTGATGCCGGCTCAGAGCATTGGAATGCTGATGACACCCATAGACTTTTGACTCAAATCTTTGAAGTACTTTCCATTTCTCTCCCTGCTGGGGCACCCAGGCAACAGGGGGAATTTTTTGGTACTACAAAGCCACGTTTGGAATTTCCAGAACAGGCTCATTTCCATAATCTGGTTCACAAGGAATGGGAGCGGCCTAGCTGGCTCCCTGGTATCCGTAAGGGATGGGATAAAGGGTTCCCTTTTCCCCCGGATGTGGTTAAATGTTGGTCAACTCCACCAGAGGTGGATGCTCCTGTTTTGGGGTTGTCTAATACTTCTGTGGTGCATTCCCCTGATTCCACTACCTTGAAGGATAGTGAGGACCGACGTATTGACCAGCTGGCTTCCCATGCCTTTGCCTGTGCGGGATCGGCCCTGCGCCCGGTCTGTGCTTCTGCTATTACTGCTGTGGCCATTAGGACTCTGGTCAAGGGCCTGTTAGAAGGCTATCCTGATGATTCATCCAGTGCCGAATTTAGAGCCTTATCACAATGTGAGATGTTTATTGCTTATATTCTTTCTGCCTTAGATGACACCATTAGGATGTGCAGCAGGACCTCGGCTCTGGTTGTTTCTTTTCGCCGCTCGGTCTGGCTGTGCCAGTGGGCAGCTTACAATGCTGCTAAGAAGGCTCTCACAGGGCTACCCTTTAAGGGGCTGCGCCTTTTTTGTGACCGGTTGGACCTTTTTGCAAAAGGAGGTAGGTTGCCCCAACGCAAAAGACAACCGCGGCCCTTTCGGGGTTCAGGGTCCTTTACCCCCCTCCTTTCGTGGATCCAGGTCAGGGAGGGGGGTACTCTTTGCGGGGCACAGGGGTGATTTCTGGGGCAAGGGTAGAGGCTGTGCCCGTCCCGGATCCTCCTGGGGATCTAAGCCCAAATCTGTCATTAAGCCCGCTCAGCCATGAAGGTGGGGGTACGGCTGCGGCTCTTTGCTCATGTCTGGGGACAACAGGTCTCAGACAGGTGGATTCTGGAGGTTGTGTCCTCAGGCTACAAGCTAGAGTTCGCGGCACGGCCCCCTCCAAGATTTCTCAGGTCTCGGATTCCTCTAGACCCCCTTGGCCGCTCAGGGTCTATTTCACGCTGTACAGAACTTATTGGGTATGGGGGTCATCTGTCCGGTCCCTCCGGGGGAGAGAGGTCAAGGTCATTATTCCAATCTTTTCACAGTACCCAAAAGGGATGGCTCCATCAGGCCCATCCTGGACTTAAAGCTTCTCAACAAGTTCATCAGAACCAGACGCTTTCGCATGGAGACCCTGCGATCATCTCCTTGCGCCCGGGGGACTTCATGACCTCCATAGACATCAAGGATGCTTACCTTCATGTGCCAGTCTTCCCAGGGCATCAGCGGTTCCTCAGGTTCGCCCTTGAGGACCAGCACTACCAATTTGTGGCACTTCCCTTTGGTCTCACCTCAGCCCCCAGAGTGTTCACCAAGGTACTGGCGGGAGTGATGGCCATCCTCAGAGCCGGGACCATTCGCATTCTCCCTTATCTGGACGACATTCTCCTTACATCTCGTTCTCTCCATTTGGCAGAGTTGGATACCCAGATGGTGGTAACGGCCCTGGAAACGTTCGGATTGGGTGATCAATTATCCCAAGTCCTCCCTCTCCCCATCCCGGGTGACCCCCTTCCTAGGCATGAATCTGGATACCATTCAGGCCAGGATTTTTCTTCCTCAGCAGAAGGTGGATTCTCTTCAAGCTATGGTTCATTTCATGTTGTCCAGCCCACGTCCTTCCATCAGGCAAGGGATGCAGTTGGTAGGACAGATGGTGGCCTGCTTCAAAGCAGTCCCTTACGCTCAATTTCACATGAGACCCCTTCAGCTCCATCTCCTTTCAGTCTGGGACAAGTGTCCCCTGTCTTTGGATCAGGCCTTTGTTCTCTCTCCTCTGGTCCGGCGGTCCCTCCTGTGGTGGCTGGACTCGAGGAATCTTCTGGGGGGCAGATCTTTTCTGACTCCATGTTGGGGGATGGTCACTACAGATGCCAGTCTGTCAGGTTGGGGGGGCTACTGGAGAGCCCTCCAATTCCAGGGGCTGTGGGCCCTCAGGAGGCTCACGCTCCGATCAACGTCCTGGAGCTGAGGGCGGTTCGGTTGGTACTGGCACAGTTGACTCCTCACCTTCAGGGTCTGCAGGTTCGTTTCGACAATCAGATGGCGGTCGCCTATATCAATCATCAGGGAGGGACTTGGAGCAAGAGTGCCCTCCAGGAGGTGTCGTTGATTCTGTCCTGGGCCGAGGACAATGTCCTGTGCATCTCAGCAGTTTATATTCCGGGAGTGGAGAATCTGGAAGCGGATTCCCTGAGCAGGGGTACTGCTCGCTGGGGGGAATGGTCCCTCAACAGCAAGGTCTTCCTATCCCTTTGTCACTGGTGGGGGAGGCCAGACGTGGATCTGTTTGCTCCTTGCCACAATCACAAGCTGCCAGCATTTGTTTCCCTGTCCCAGGATCCCCTGGCTCTGGCGGTGGATGCTCTGTCTCTGTCCTGGCAGGGTCTCGGTCTCCTGTACCTCTTCCCTCCGTTTCCTCTTCTGAGCAAGGTTCTGCGCAAGTTGGTTCTGGAGCGGGTGCCAGCCATTCTGGTGTCCCCCAGGTGGCCAAGACAGGTGTGGTTCGCAGACGTTGTGTGGCCGGCAGTGGAAGAGTACGCTCTACCCTTGGTTCAGGACCTTCTCACTCAAGGACGGCTCTGTCATCCCAATTTACAAATGCTGGCTTTGACGACTTGGCTGCTGAAACCGCCATCCTGAAGGAGGAAGGTCTGTCTGATTCGGTGGTTCGTACTCTTGTCAGCGCTAGGAAGAAGTCCTCCTCCACTATTTACTATAGGACCTGGCGGACCTACATTGACTGGTGTGAGTCTAGGGCCTTTCCCTGTTGTGTGTTCTACATTCCTAGGATCCTGGAGTTCCTGCAACATGGTTTGGATATGGGCTTTCAGCTCAGCACCTTGAAGGGTCATGTGTCCGCCTTGGCTGTTTTCTTCCAGAGGTCCTTCGCTCTACATCCTCTGGTCAAGACCTTCTTCCAGGGGGTCACTCATGTGCGCCCCACCGCAAACCCATGGTACCGGTCTGGGATTTGAATTTGGTTTTGTCCGCCCTTCGGGGTCCTCCTTTTGAACCTGTGCATGAGGCTGCCTTGTCTCTCCTTACCCTGAAGGTTGCCTTTTTGGTGGCTATCACCTCTGTCCGGCGTGTTTCTGAGTTGGCGGCTCTGTCGATTCAGGCCCCAACCTAAGGTTGTTTCTGCCTTCCGCCTCAATCAGGATATTGTGCTTCCTTCTTTGTGCCCTAATCCTGGTAATCCCAAGGAGAGGGCCTTGCATTCTCTGGATGTTGTCAGGAATGTGAAATACTACCTGGTGGCTACTGCGCCTTTCAGAAGGACGGACGCCTTGTTTGTGGTTCCCTCGGGTCCCAAGAAGGGGTTGGCTCCTGCTTAGTCTACTATTAGCAAATGGATTAGTCAGGCCATTGTTAGGGCCTATTCTACTAGGGGGAAGGATCCTCCTTTCCGTGTTACTGCTCATTCTACTCGTGCTGTTGGGGCTTCCTGGGCCTTCCAGCACCAGGCTTCTGTTGAACAAGTTTTATGGCTGCTACGTGGTCTTCTGTTCATACCTTTTCCAAGTTTTACAAGGTTGATGTTTTGGCCTCTGCAGTAAAGTGCCCTCTTGTGGAGGCATAACCCAGCTGTTATGAATACTATCTGGAGCAGGACGTGCTGCATACTTATAATACCAATTCTACAAGGTGAGTTATCACAGAATTGTATTTTTCAGTATTTAAAATGTATACCTTAAGGAGCTACTTTTATGTCACACATTGTAAACGTAACTGACATGCACAAGGGTTATATCTTCTTATAGGTATTGTTTGTTAGAATACTTTAAATTAGGGTTTTTTTTAAACACCTTAACCTACCAAAATAGCAAAACAGTTTTGGCCAATGACTTGATTCATTGAAGCAAAAGAGCCAACTTGTTAATAACCTCTAACTCTTTTTTCAATATGTGGATGACGCACTGAGGCTGGTGATAGCCATAGCACAATCAATTGCTGAGTTGACACTGGCAGAATGTGGATTTGCAATGTCTAAATGTCCCCCCCCCCCTTTGGGGAATGTGAACTCCTGAGGAGAGCTAGACTACAACATGATAAAGATAGTATCTAGGCAAAGTGTGGGCACTGGATTATACCCTGTGAAAGCACAGTCACCAGTCTGGATTGGTGGAGCCTGCAGGTCCATTCTCATATAGATTGCATTTTTTGCTAAATAATTATACATTTGTACCTTTTACTCTAGCATGATTTGAAAAATAATCTGTGCCCCCCCAAAAAATGCAACTAGCCCAGGCATAAGGGATGGTAAATCAGGGCTCAGAGGCTTCACCAGCCAGCCTCTGTCTCTCTTGGTTAACCAGTCCTTATACCCTTTAGTATGGGGGGGTTTTGGTAATGATATCCTGGCCCCCTACCCAGTGAACTGGTCCCTGGAAGTGCCCTGGACCCATACCAAATGGCATAAGGGCTGGTAAACTTCAGGCCACTGCGCCGTGCGTTACCAGCCCTTATGCCTGGTGCCGGGGCTAGTTAGCTCTTTTAGGGGGGGGACACACTTTTTTTTTTTTAAACTCACCAAAAAAGTTTGAAATAAAACACTCCCTGTATCAAAAGAGTTAAAACTTTGGCGGTAACGTTCATGGGAGTTCTCACAAAAAAAAAAAAAAAAATTCTCTCCCAAAAAATCTCAGTCCAAAAAAATGGTCTGCTGAATCATAGGAGTGGGTAAAAGTGTCGGAATGTCACATTTTCCTGGCACTGGGCATGAAGGAGGTACAGGAGCAGAACAAAAATTATGCTAATAATCTACCTCTAAGGATAGCATGTCTACAAAAGGTTGCTTTGTTTGCAATATTTAGACACCGATTCCTGTAGTTACATAATTTCTTTGTTATACATATTTTATATTTGCATAATTACCTCCAACTGGTTGAATAGTTTATTATTTAAAAGTCTATAATCTATATTAAGCATTTAAAATACATGCAATGCTTGTTTTCTTTGTGACAGATCCGTGTGTTCAGGCCGCCCAATTATTCAGGCACAATAGCTTTGGCTTTACTGGTGTCTCTGGTTGGGGGGTTGCTTTATCTGAGAAGAAATAACTTAGAATTCATCTACAACAAGACAGGCTGGGCCATGGCAGCTCTTGTAAGTATTTTTCTTACTAAATATTAGTAAGTAATGTTTGTGAAAGGTCATTTTATTTGTGTGACTTCAAAAGAGGGAATTTACATTTCAGCCACGCAGTTGAAAGGGAAAGTGCATTGAACCATTTTATAATATATTTTGGTAATTCAACAGAGCGGCTATGCAGGTAATAAAATGTGTGAGGGTGCTGCTTACAGACCTATTCAGTCATTACATGTCTGTCAGGTGCAATGTACTGGTGGTAGTTTGTATCAAATGTACCAAGCCTATTTTTTATTCAGACTCACAACTTCTCAACATCATTAAGTCATGTATGCAATGTTCAGTCTCATTTCTATTTTCCACTTTCTGCTTGGCCAAGAGAAATGGTCTATTTACAATACTTGATACTGTCTGTAGCTTTCAAGACTTAACTGCATAAAGCAGGACAAAAGCCAACACTGCCAGCTGGGATGCCATGCTGTATGATTCCACCACCTGGGGCGCTGCAAAACTGACCTCTTTGGGGAAGAGTGAGTGAATAAGGAAACATTTGCCAGCCAGAAAAAAATCTAAAATATCACCATTTATTATAGAAATCCTTAAAACATACAAGTATTTCACTGGGTGGGATTGTAGTCTTTGTAAACATTAAATGAATATGTGTTATTTCAAATGAAGTCATGAGTAAGGACCAGCTGGTCCGAAATGCGTAAACGTTTCAAGGATTACTTATGTGAGTTTTTACCTGTTTGCCACAAGTTTTAAGGATTTCTACAATACATAATGGAGATATTTTAGTCTCTCCTGAAGGTGACTTGGTCCTCTCTTACAGTGCTCTCAAGTCTCATTTTACACATAAAGCCATCAAGGGCAACCAGCCAGAAACAAATGTCTACAAGTAGGAAGGGATGATTTGCATTGCCCCCGCATACGCACTAAGAATTATGGGCCATATTTATGAATGCAGCCTTCGCCATGTTTACAACATCTGCAACATTTAGTGACAATTTGTGCAGAAAAACATGAATAATTTTTATGGTGCCGCTTAGAGACCCTGCATGGCAAATAATGGTGAACTAGTTCAGTGCTGAAGGTGGCGCAGGTGCTTGCACAATCATAGTATACTATGGGAGAAAATGTTGCAATAATGTTAACTGGCCAAACTACAGTATGCCTAAAAGTGGATATAAAACTATAATTGTGCAAAATGATATACACACATTTGCAGTGCCTCCAATTTGGAGATATTCCTAAAAGTCTTGTTTGGTCTTAGCATGCTGGACAGCAGGCTAACAGAGAAGCCATCATTGTGATGGCCTCGTGGTTAGGGAATTAATCGTGTGACCAGAGGGTTGCAGGTATGGTTCCCAGCTGGGGCATGACTAAAGTTCACTTAAGCAAGGCACATAACCCCCCAATTGCTCCCCAGGCACCGCTCTGGGCACCTGTTTGCACTCACTGCCCCTTAGTTTGTTCACTGGTGCACTTCACTGCTGTGTTCACTAGTGTGTGGTTATATTCTAAGTATGCAGCACGTCCTGCTCCAGAAATGGTTCATAACAGTTGGGATTGCCTCCGCCAGAGGGCGCTTGACTGCAGAGATGGCAACAAGAGGCCCCTCCCGGTCCCATATACACCCGGGACCTCCCACAAATTCCCCCAGTTCCTTCTCTGCAGTCGGCTGTGAAGGTCAGAAGATGGCTTCTCTTCTCGCAGGTGAGCTGGGCTTAGCAGCCCTTGGCCCTGTAGGACTATTTCCACCTGTTCCACCTTGTTCATATGCCTCCCAGCTTTGGCTGCGCTGGTCTGGTGATGGTAGGCGGCACCTATCACTGGTGCCCTGTTACGGAGCTTGGCTCTGGCTGCAATCCCCCTCCAAAGGGTAGGCAGTGCAGGTTATGGTGAACCTGAGTTGGGATGCCCGTCCGCCTTTGCCTTTCCATGCCCTGGTCTATTAGTGGGACCCCTTAAGGGTCTTCCATTATCTCCTCCCTCTCTCCTTGTTCCTTCGGGGGGGGGGGGGGGGGTGCATGTCAGTTTATTTACTTTGCTGTATTTTACTGCATCCTTTTCAGGGCTCCGCGCCCTGTCTTCTTTTGAATTTGCCGGCGCTGACACGCGCGTGCCCTGTGGCGTCAACGGCGGCATCACTATCAATTTTCCTGGCCCTCCTATTGGCTGCCTATGCAGGCCAATTGCGCGCCTTGCAGAGGGGGCGCGGCCTATCGGACGCGCGTTCCGCGTTGTCCCCTCATGTGGCCCGCCCCTCGAGGTCCCTCCAGCGCCATCCTGCCTTCCTCTGGAGCGTCTGCTGGCCCCCTTAACGTGGTCTGTGAGTGCCCTTGCGGGCTTTATTGTTTGTTATCCATTTTTTCACTGTTGTTGTGTTTATGGGTGCCTTTTTATTATGTCTTCAGATGGGAGAACACTGTATTAAAGAGGTTTCTCCCGGTCCTGGCCCTTCAATCACTTTCCTTAACTTTATTAGAGGCCAAAAGTTTTAAATCCTTCCACTTTCCTGCGGACATTTGGGGCATCCCGGGTTGCTTATACGGCGTAAATCCTACTGGCCAGTTGTGCCACCTTAATCACCATATGGAAGCTTCACAGGATATTGTGCTCGGGGTCCAATCGGGACAAGCCCGGCTGTGTGTAGTGTGTGGGGCATCCCCTGTGAGTGATGATGTGCGGGTCTGTGTACCCTGCGCCCAGCAGTCCCTTGCGCTGCATTCTGGGCTATCTGTGACTGGGCCTGCACCCACTATGCCCTCACCCACTCCCCCTCGTCTGCTTATGACTCCCAGTGAGCTTAATACTAGTGGGGAGTCTCAGCCTGACGTGTCTTCCAGGTTGCCCAACATTGAGAGGCTGATTGCTAGCTCTGTGGCCCGTAAGGCCCCGGCTAAAAGGCGGCATGTGGTGCCGGGTGCGTCTGCCTTTCCTATGGAGATGGAGAATTTTCTTGATTTGTCTGGCTATACCCAACTTGAGGAGGGGGAATTGTTCTCTGACTCAGAGTTGTCTGATGATCAGCATTTCAGTGGTGCTGATTATGGCACTGATCATTGGGATGCTGATGATACCAATAGAATGGAACTCAGATTTTTGATGAGCTTTCCATATCCCTTCTTGCTGCGGCTCCCAAGTTACAGGGGGAACTTTTCAGTACTGCTAAACCAAGTCCGGAATTTCCAGAACAGGCCCATTTCAATAATCTTGTTCTCAAAGAATGGGAGCGTCCTGGCCGGCTCCCGGGAATCCCCAAGGGCTGTGATAAAAGGTACCCTTTCCCCGCTGATGTGGTTAAATGTTGGTCAACCCCTCCAGAGGTGGATGCTCCAGTATTGGGGTTGTCCAACACTTCTGTGGTCCATTCACTTGATTCCACTACTATTAAGGATAGTGAGGACAGGCGCATTGATCAGCTGGCTTCACATGCCTTTGCCTGTGTGGGTTCTGCTTTGCGCCCTGTCTGTGCTTCTGCTATTACTGCTGTTGCTATTAGGTCTCTCCTCAAGGGTCTGTTGGAAGGCGCTCCTGATGATACTGCTAGTGCCGAGCTCAGGGCCTTGTCACAGTGTGAAATGTTCATTACATATGTCCTTTCTGCCTTAGATGACACCATCAGGATGTGTAGTAGAACCTCTGCATTGGTGGTTGCTATACGTCGCTCTGTTTGGCTGCGCCAGTGGGCAGCTGATAACGCTGCTAAGAAGACCCTCACGGGACTCCCCTTTAAGGGGCTGCGCTTATTTGTTGATCGCTTGAACCTGTTTGCCAAGGGGGGTAAGTTGCCTCAACGTAAGAAGCAGTTGCGGCCCTTTCGGGGTTCGGGAGCCTTTGTTCCCTCCTACCTTCTCATCACTTCTCAGTCCTTCCAGCAGGCGGTAGTGGATACCCAGCGGGTGGTGACGGTTCTGGAGTCATTCGGCTGGGTCATCAATCACCCCAAATCTTCCCTATCCCCGTCTCTGGTGACTTCATTCCTGGGCATGAATCTGGATACTGTTCAGGCCAGGATTTTTCTGGAGAAGCAGAAGGTGGACCCTCTGCAAGCTCTGGTTCACTCCCTGCTGTCATGCCCTCATCCCTCCATTCGGCAGGGGATGCAGCTTGTGGGGCAGATGGTGTCCTGCTTTGAGGCGGTTCCATATGCACAGTTTCACATGAGACCTCTTCAACTCCAGCTCCTATCGGTCTGGGACAAGAGTCCCCTGTCTCTGGATCAGGCCTTTGTTCTGTCCCCTCTGGTCCGGCGGTCCCTCTTGTGGTGGCTGGACTCGAGGAACCTGTTGGTGCGCAGATCCTTCCTGGCCCCCTGTTGGGAGACGGTCACCACGGATGCCTGCCCGTCAGGTTGGGGGGGCTTCTGGAAGTCTCTGCAATTCCAGGGGCTGTGGGGCCCTCAGGAGGCCCATGCTCCTATCAACATTCTGGAACTGAGGGCGGTTCGGTTGGTTCTGGCCCAATTGACTCCTCACCTGCGGGGTCTGCCGGTCCAAGTTCGCTCAGACAACCAGACGGCGGTTGCTTACATCAATCATCAGGGAGGGACTCAGAGCAAGGGTGCCTTCAAGGAGGTGTCCATGATTCTGTCCTGGGCGGAGGACAATGTCCCTTGCATTTTAGCGGTGTACATTCCGGGGGTGGAGGATCTGGAGGCAGATTTTCTGAGCAGGGGGACTTCTCGCCTGGGGGAATGGTCTCTCAACAGTGAGGTCTTCTTATCCCTGTGTCACCGTCGTGTGTCACAAGCTCCCAGTTTTGTCTCTCTGTCTCAGGATCCCCTGGCCCTTGCGGTGGATGCTCTGACTCTATCCTGGCAGGGGTTCCGTCTCCTGTATCTTTTTCCTCCATTCCCTCTGCTGGGCAGGGTTCTGCGCAAGCTGGCTCAGGAAAGGGTGCCGGCAATCCTGGTGGTCCCTCGTTGGTCAAGACAGGTGTGGTTTGCAGATATCGTTCAGCTGGCAGTAGATCAGTACCCTCTGCCCCTGGTGCCGGACCTTCTCACTCAAGGGCGGCTTTGCCATCCCAATTTACAAACGCTGGCTTTGACGGCCTGGCTGCTGAAACCTCCATCTTAAGGGATGAGGGGCTTTCTGATTCTGTGGTTAATACTCTGATCAGGGCTAGAAAGAAGTCTTCTTCTACCATCTACTATAGGATCTGGTGGGCCTACATTGACTGGTTTGAGTCTAGGGTCCTTCCCTGTCGGGTGTTTTCCATTCCTCGGATTCTGGAGTTCCTTCAGCATGGTCTGGATCTGGGACTTCAGCTCAGCACGCTCAAGGGTCACGTGTCTGCCTTGGCTGTTTTCTTCCAGAGATTTTTTGCTCAACATCCTCTGGTTAGGGCTTTCTTCCAGGGGGTTGCTTATGTGCATCCCCCTCGCAAACCTCTGTTTTGCGGTTTGGGACTTGAATTTGGTTTTGTCTGCCCTCCATTTGAGCCTGTGAATGAGGCTGCTCTGTCTATCCTCACTCTTAAAGTTGCCTTTTTGGTGGCCATCACCTCGGTCAGGCGGGTTCCATTCAGGCCCCCTACTTTGAGAGAGACCAGGAGAAGGTGGTTTTCCGCTTTAAACCTGATTTCTTGCCTAAGGTTGTCTCTGCCTTCCATCTCAATCAGGACATTGGGCCTGATGCAGAGCCTCCCCTGAACTGACCTTAAAACCTTCCGATTGTCCGGGGCTCCCGTTTGAATCGTGGCTCAAATGTGATGCAGAGCCTCCGTCGGAATGGCTCCCTAACTGATCCGTCAATTTGACTTCACTCGGGAAGTGTTTTTTGCTCTCACGGGTGCCTTCAATTTGATCGGGGCTTCCGTTCCCGTTCACACGGGTGGCCCGTTTTTCCCTGCTTTTTCCTTGCTTTTTGAACGTACCTGCTTGCCTTCCGTCATATTTGACCTTCCATTTTGGTGTTTTTTTCAAGTATACTTACATCTCCATGGCTCTTCAGTTGCCAATCTGGCTACACGCAAGCGCACATCCCTCAACCTCCATTGGAATATACATATGACAACAACTGCCAATTTGGCACATATATATATATATATATATTTAATACAAATTTTTGTGGTTCCTTCTTCCTTGCCATTAATGCCTACCTTAATCTCCTTTCTTGTTCCTTCTTCCTTGCCATTAATGCCTACCTTAATCTCTTTTTTTGTACCTTCTTCCTTGCCATTAATGCATACCTTAATCTCCTTTGTGTTCCTTTTTCCTTGCCATTAATGCATACCTTAATCTCCTTTGTTGTTCCTTCTTCCTTGCCATTAATGCATACCTTAATCTCCTTTGTTGTTCCTTCTTCCTTGCCATTAATGCATACCTTAATCTCCTTTGTTGTTCCTTCTTCCTTGCCATTAATGCATACCTTAATTGTTTCTGATTGTTTTTGATTTATTGTCCCATATCTAAACCTTTTGTGTCATGTAAATGTGTGATGATGTTGTGTGATTGTACATTTGCAGGAAAGACAACTCTCAAAATTTTTGTAATATTTTTTTATTCCAACGTTGGAATGTATATTTTTTTTTCAGTTTTTTCCTCATATTTTAAAAAAAAAATTAAAAACAAAGAAACTATTTACATTTTAAGACAAATTAAAAAGCTTTAGGCCTCGGGTTCTTGTGGCTGTGATTTTCTGGTATCTGTGAATGAAAAACAACATTAGTTTAGCATTGTTTTTATGGTTTGTTTTTGCGTGTTTTTTTGGGGGCCCTTTTTAAACCGGACCTTCAGCGTGATTTAATGAAAAGGCCAAACTCTTCAAATACGAGACCGCAGCATTTGAAACTAAGATTTTAAACGTTTTTAGTCACTAACTTATTATTCTTTCCCCCACTGGCCTGCAACTCTGTTCTGGAATTTAGGATACGTGCGCCGCCATCTTGACTCAGAAGCATCACACTTACTGAGGAGAGGAGAGTGGGATAGGGTACATGGGGTGGGTTATAGCTGTGCTTTGCTCACACAGAGCAGAGCTGTGCTCTTAAAAAGGTCAGCAATCCCAGAATGCAGAGCAGCACAGTTACAAGGCACTTCCTTTTTGCAGGCTGCCTGATAAGATGGCGGCTTCCATAATCAGCCATTTTGGATCTTTAAAGGCTCATAACATGCACTAGGTGCAGGTAGGATGAATTTTAATGTGGCCAATCTGTATGTACAGGGTGTGGGAAACATATAAGATAGACTCTTATTCAGAGTTAAAGTCCGCTTTAAGGGCTATTTTTTTTTTTTTTGGGCAATGTTTTTGGCAATGGAATTGTTAGTTCATTTACTTTGCCCAAATAAAAAAACACTTACAATGTTTTTGGCGCACATTGCGTCGGGGCGTCTCCTTTCTTCCTCCCTGGGTTGCTGCTGTGAATCGGTTTGGATGACAAACACACTGATATTAGAGACTGTTGTTGTATCATGAATATCAGATTAAGTTAGGCTTCTAGGTATCAATCTACTCACCTTCCCCAGCCACCTCTTCCTCGGCGCCCCCTTCCTCGCTCATCCCTTGTGATGTCCCTGCGACGTCTGAATCTACAACTAACAATAGTGCACATGAGTATCTGTATTTAATGCATGTATTACCACATATCTAACTATATTTCCCTTACCGGAGTCAGGTTGAGGCTCATTTAGGCTCGACTCCCTGCCGTCAGATTCCCCCCTCCCCTGCATGCTGAGGTTCAGAGGCTCCTCATACTCACTGGCAGAGGAGGGGGTGGCCGTTGACACTGGCGGTGGACCACCTACACCTTCACCTGTTTCGCCCAACACTGGGCTGCGTGTCCTGGTCCGGGTGGGGCGGAACCGCATATTCCATTCATGTGCTGAAATATTTCGACAGAAGGATCCCGCACTGCCACTAGTAAATTATGGGATTCTGGATGCTGGCTTGGGAGGTAACCACCCAACTGGGTTGATTGCATCAGAACAAGACAAATGGTGAGTGACCAGCCAAACTCACCAATACCTCCCTGCTATAAATATAGAGATAGGCCGCTCAACAGAAAAGTCATTATATCAATATGCAAAAAATATGCAAAAAATACAAAGGATTTTATTATAAGCCAAAAAACAAAAACACATACATTTAAAATACATAGAATGATTAAAACCCCATGTGTGGGGTGTAGCAGGACTTATATGGACTAATTACAAAGTGCGAAGTATCTATAAATGTACACAATTAATTGTGGATATTGAGAAGGTTGTTTACACTGGTGTATACAATACCATACATATTATATTATTTAGCATTATCCATACAAGATGGAAAATTTATTGAATGCCACGGGAGCTATCCCTGAGATACTGTGAAGTGTTATAATAGTGCTAAGAGCATGCAGCAAGAAAACCGTGAATAAAGAACAGCGTGATAAGAAACTATGATGAAAATGAGACAAAACAAAAGGAGGGACAACACTGTCCCAATAGTGAAAACACAAACGCCAGTGAGGGCTCAAATGTGCAGTGTATCTACAAGTGCCAAAGGATAAAGAAAAGGGATAGGTACCCGGGCATATAATCATACATTTATACCAATCTCAATTGTGCTATAGGGTATTGCATATACACAAGAATAACCACAGTGCGCGAAGTATGCAGGCTCGCGCTTTAAGATATAAAAAAGGTAAATGCAAAATCAATACAGAGTTGATAGAAAATTATCATAAAACAATGTACATTACCAAATCATGCTGTCCAGGTCCTCCTACACCCTCACACTGCCATCACTGACGCGTTGCGTGGCCAAATTTCCGGCCACTTCATCACTCTGATGAAATGACGCAATAGGGTACAATCACTTAACCCATTTAATTTGTAGCTCAATAAGTAGGCTCAAAATATACTACGAAAATAGTTACCAAATAGTGTGTTAAGGGAAAAAACACAGTCAGACAGGGTGGGCAACCAATACAAGTTTCATACACATACCCAGTAGCCAGCCACCAAAAAGATCGCCAGATTTGAATCGCTCATGTAGGCAGGAATTCCTAGGCAGGGAAAGCCAGCAAAACAACTCCCAAAAACCAAATCAGGGCCAGCCAGTGCCTGCACATTTATGCAATGTCCCATCTTCCAATTCCTGCACACAGGCAATAAAAAATAAATTAGGTAGGTAAAAGGACCCTAAAAAAAAAAACCCTAAAATATAACAAATACTCATGCCATCGATGTCCAAAGGCGTGCGGTGCAGCCTGGTTTCTGCCATACTCAGCAGGACAAGACCGCGGAGCTGGCGCCGCTGATGTGCTCCAACAGAGGACTGCATATTATTGCCCGAGTGCAAATACGGCTGCTCTGACTGCCTGTAAGGGAAGGCTCGGCGGACCCGTTTTATTAGGGTGATTTCAATCGGAAATCAAGGCTCTGCATCACTGAAAAAAACGGACCAATGAATGAGGCGTCCGTTTTCCCGGGAAACAGCCTCGTGCAAGCCGACAATCGGAAAGGCGGCTGAGCGCATAAACGCACACTAAAATCAACGTAGCACTCTTTCCTGACCCGATCAAAGGCCAAAACCAACGGGAAAACACACGGGATAGCTGAACGGGGAGGCTCTGCATCAAGCCAATTGTGCTTCCTTCCCTTTGCCCTAATCCTGGTAATTCCAAGGAGAGGGCCTTACATTCCCTGGATGTGGTCAGGAATTTGAAGTTCTACTTGGTGGCTACTGCACCTTTCAGAAAGACTGATGCCTTATTTGTGGTTTCTTCAGGTCCCAAGAAGGGTCTGGCTCCTGCTAAGTCCACTGTTAGCAAATGGATTTGTCATGCTATTTTTAGGGCCTATTCTGCTAGGAGAAAGGATCCTCCTTTCCGTGTTACTGCTCATTCTACATGTGCTGTTGGAGCCTCCTGGGCCTTCCAGCACCAGGCTTCTGTGGAACAAGTTTTTAAGGCTGCTACTTGGTCTTCTGTTCATACTTTTTCCAAGTTTTACAAGGTTGATGTTCGGGCTTCAGCTGATGCTGTTTTTGGCCGCAAAGTTCTGCAGGCGGCAGTGGTTTGAACTGCGCGTTATTGCCTTTGTACCGACACTGCTATTAGATGTCCCAACTGTTATGAATCATTTCTGGAACAGGACGTGCTGCATACTTAGAATAATACAATTCTGTGATTACTCACCTTGTAGAATTGGTATTATAAGTATGCAGCACGTCCTGCTCCACCCCACCCCGTTTGTATTATCTTGGATCCTCTGTATGGTGATTGTTATCCTTGTTAACGTTGTTATTTATCATTGGCTTCTCCTGGTTCTCCTTACTGCTTTTTAATACTGGGGAATTTGTGGGAGGTCCCGGGTATATATGGGACCGGGGGGGGGCTCTTTTTGCCATCTCTGCAGTCAAGCGCCCTAATCTCAACTGTTATGAATCATTTCTGGAGCAGGACGTGCTGCATACTTATAATACCAATTCTACAAGGTGAGTAATCACAGAATTGTATTTTTGGGTGTTGCACATTAGCACGGATGGTTTAAAATCGGATGGTTTAGATCGAAAGACAGTGGCCGGCCCTGCAATCTTTTAGACTTCAGGCTGGCAGCTGGTGGGTTTTGTTCTCCTTTAAATCTTACAGTGGGATCAGAGAAAACTGAGAAAGGAAGATTACTAAGGTTTGGAGCTCAGCTATATTATTAATTCCAATCTTAATTCCATTTTCGTTCCAAACCGATTTGCTTGCTACTGATGTTTGAAAAAGCTACACATTAAGCTATTTATCTGTGCACAGTGAAATGTCCACTCTGTTCTGTGCTGATATACATATTGTTTTTAAGATTGTTGGATCCAGGATTGTAGACTTGCTATCTCATTTAAAGAAAAGGTAGGAAGTTCCTATTAGGGAAAAGTGGTGCTCATTTGTTCTTCAATTATACAAAATTGGCACCATCAGTCACTGTCACATGAATTTTGCTAAACCTCTTAGCTCATTTATCACATTTATTTTGATAGCAGCTCTTACTAGAAATAGTTTATGATACTATAAAATTATGTGCTTTACGATACATTTTGCAAAATGAATATTCTAAGTATGTCACACACCCCGCTTCAGATAGTCATTACACTTGGGTTATACCGACCTGTAGAGGGTGATCTTGCAGAGATGACATGAAAAAAAAGGGAGCCCCTCCCGGTCCATAAATACCTGGTACCTCCCACTCATTCCCCAGTCTTTCATCTCTGCAGACGGTGAGCAAGTCAGAAGATGATGTCTCCTCCTTGCAGGTAGCCGGGGTAACTCCCGGCCCGCGTGTTAGTCTATTTCTGCCTGGACCCTTTGTCTTAGTATTCACCTTGCCTCCCAGCCTAGGCTGCTGGTCCGGGCAAGGGTAGACAGCACCTAAGGGTGCTTAGGAGCCACGCTCCGTGACACCCCATACTAAGGGGTAGGCGGTTTTGCCGGGCTGCTGATCCCGGTTAGGGATGCCCCGTCCCTTGCCCTTCCACCTTCCAGCGTGGATTCCCCCTCTCCCGGATGGCCCTTGCTCCTTAGGGGGGGGGGCAGCGTAGGGTCCCCTTCTCTCTTAACGTGTGTTTGTTCACCTGTGTGTGTGGGTGAGTGCGTTCACTGGGTGCATCTTCCGTTTAAACTAACTGTTTTTGTCTCAGCTGTGCGTGTGTTCACTGGGTGCTTTTTTTTCTTTGAACAGTATCAGCCGGCGCTGGCTGTGCCGCAGCGCCGGCCGTTGTGACATTCAGCGGGGAGCTTCTTCCCCTCAGGTACGGTTCATGCAGGGGGCGGGGTCGGCCGCTCTGCGCACTCGGCGACGGCCGCTCCCCGTGCTCTTGGCGCCGCTGCGGAGCGGCGTTGTCATCAGGGGAGGCGGGCGGGGCCGGGTGCGTCGCGCGCACCGCGACGGCCAGCCTTTCTCTCCCTCTGCTTCTCAGGTCTCCAAGGCTGATCGCGTGAGTGGCTCCTGCGGCCTCATTATTTCAGGCACTGCCTGCTAACTCTGCATTATACTTTAGCGTTTTGTTATTATATGAACAGCCATTGCTTGACCTGCACATGTATATATACAATTCATCTGTTTCCCTTGCATTGTCAGTATGTCTGCATTGTGTGTGCCTGGGCATGATTGAGGTGCTGAATAGCCCTGTATTCTGTCTTCCAGGTGGACCCTTGTCGGAGCCTAAAGGGTCCTCCCGGTCCTAGGGTCCCTGGTTTAAGCTTAGAACTCCCCCATAAAATCCTCCCACTCTGGACACAAAAGGGGCATCCCGGGTCGCTTATATCGCGTAATTCCCTGGGGTATTGAGAGTACCTATAAAATCACCATATGGAGGCTTCCCAAGATACCGGGCTCGGGCTCCCCTTGGGGCAACCCCGGCAGTGTTTGGGGTGTGGGGCATCCCTTACAGGGGATGATGTTTTCCTTAGCATACCATGTGCGCAGCAGACTATTACTCGGCAGTCCGGATCCCTTGCGTCTGGTTCTGCGCCGCCGGTCCCTTCTCCTACCCCTCCCCGCCTGACCCGTACCCCATGTGATGTTGTCACGAGTGGGGAGTCGCAATCTGAGGTGTGTGCCAGATTGTCCAATCTTGAAAATTATTTTCTAGCGCTGTGGCCAGAAAGGTCCCCGCTAAGAGAAAACACTTGTCCCCAGCCACGCAGGCTTCTGATTTTGAGGAGTTTGATTCGCTGGACTGGTCTGATTACCCCCCGCTAGAGGAAAGGGAGCTTTTTGAGGAGTCTGAGGGTTCTGACGATCAGCAGGTTGCTGGCACTGATGCCGAGCGGGGTCAGGGGGATTCTTGGGATACCCCTGAGGTCTTGGCTCATATGTTTGAGGTTCTGGCAATCTCTCCTCCCAAAGTGACTCTTCCGCAGAAGGGGGAGTTCTTTGAGGAGGCTAAGCCGCGCTTAGAATTCCCGAATCAAAGGCATTTCGACGGCATTATCCTCAAGGAATGGGAGAGGCCTACTCGGCTTTCGGGGTGTCCCTCCGGGTTGGGATAAGAAATATCCCTTTCCGGTGGACACGGTGAAGCGCTGGTCGTCCCCTCCCGAGGTGGATGCCCCTGTGTTGGGGTTGTCTAGCACCTCTGTCTTGCATTCTCCTGACTGTTCTACTCTCAAGAACGGTGAGGACAAACGCATTGACCAGATGGCTTGTCATGGTTTTACCAGCGTCGGGTCGGCCTTGCGGCCAGTTTGTGCTTCAGCACTTCTTATAGTGGCTTCTAGGTCGGTTGTCAGGGACCTGTTGTCTACCTCCAGCCTTGACCCGGCTAGCGATGAGTTCACCGCCCTTAAGCGGTGTGAATTTTTTTTTTTTTTTGTGTTAGCCGCCCTGGACGACACCTTGGTGATGTGTAGTAGAACTTCGGCCTTGCTGGTGGCAATTCGGCAGTCGGTTTGGTTGCGCCAGTGGGCGGCTGATTTTGTGTCCAAAAAGTCTCTTACGGCTCTTCCTTTTCTGGGCTTGCGGCTCTTTGGAGAAAAATTGGATTCGGTTGCCAAAGGAGGTAGGTTACCTCAGCGAAAGAAGCAACGTCGTCCCTTTCAGGGGGCGGCTGCATTTACCCCTTCCTTTCGTGGGGCCAGAGCTGGACGGGGATTGGCTGTTTTCCCCTCCAGAGGTGATTCCTGGCACAGGGGAAGAGGATGTGCCCGTCCAGGTCACAGCTGGGGCTCCAACCCCAAAGTTGCTGCTAAGCCGGCTCAGCAATGAGGGGGCGCCCTCACCCTCGCGGGTGGGGGGACGGCTGCAACACTTCTCCCAGGTCTGGGACCAGGAGGTCTCGGACAGATGGATTCGCAAGTGCTGTCTTCCGGTTACAAGCTGGAGTTCGAGATCCGGCCTCCTCCCAGATCCTCTGGCCGCGCAGGGGCTCCGGGAGGCAGTAAAAGATCTCCTGGGCATGGCAGTCATCTGCCCGGTGCCTCCCTCGGACCGGGGCCTGGGATTCTATTCCAATCTGTTCACGGTGCCCAAGAAGGATGCCTCCGTTCGTCCCATCCTGGATCTGAAGTTTCTCAACAGGTTTATCCGTCCCAGGAAGTTCCGCATGGAAACTCTGCCATAAACTCACTTCGGCAGGAGGACTTCATGACGCCTATAGACATCAAGGATGCTTATCTGCATGTTCCAATCTTCCCGGCGCATCAGAGATTTCTCAGGTTTGTGGTGGAAGATCGGCATTTTCAGTTTGTGGCCCTTCCGTTTGGCCTTACCTCGGCTCCAAGAGTCTTCACCAAGGTGCTAGCGGGGGTGATGGCCCTCCTCAGAGCCCAGGGTATCCGCATCGTGCCTTATCTGGACGATCTTCTTATTATGGCATCGTCTCTCGGCCAGGCAGAGCTAGACACCAGGACTGTGGTAGCCACCCTGGAGAGATTCGGCTGGGTGATCAACTATCCCTATAAGTCCTGCCTCTCTCCACTCAAGACATCCACCAGAAGGAATCAAACACTTGACAACGCTTTTCCAAGATCTGAGTCAACTATGGTTTGAGTGTTCCCAATTTCTGGACATGTTGCCCACAACAGTTCCCCTCGATTTACCTGGAAAACACTGATGACTTAGCAGCATGGATTGGCAAGTGGTCAACAAGAAAGTTATGCTTCTTGGACAGGTATTCAGCTAGTCTTCCTCCCTTTTTCCCCTCTTATCATAGGATATTGCACCACAGTCAGTCTGTGATAACCTCAATGCTAGAAAGCCCTTTCTTCTTTCTAGTAATACTCCTGGGCAACAAATGCCTGAGGGACTAGCGGTAACTAGATTCCATTGGAAACTCTCAATGTCCAGGTCTAAAAGTCCGCCGAATCAAAACCAGACATGCGCACATTTCTTTGAGCCACAGGAAGTCATTGAAAATCTAGTCCAGTGAGTATGGGAAGTTTACAAACAACAACATACATACAAACAACTGTGATTTCTGACACTCCGAAGGGCAAATTATGACAGACCCAAGAGCTTCTTTCCTAATCATTCTAATTTCAATTGCATAACCTCAATGCTAGAAAGCCCTTTCTTCTCTCTCGTAATACTCCTGGGCAACAAGTGTCTGAGGGGTCTGAATTACAGGAACAGACTAGTAGTAACTAGATTCCATTGGGAACTCTCAAAGTCCAGGTCTAAAGGCTGGCTCAGCTGGAATAAAACCAGACATGCGCATGTTTCTTTGGACCACAGGAAGTCATTGGAAATGTAATCCAGTGAGTGTGGGAAATTTAAAAACCACAACAACATACATACAAACATCTGGTGTACAAATGGGCAAGCTGTTTGGCAAGGGACTTTAAACCTTCCTTAAAGTGGACCAACACCCAGGATTTTGACTATCCTGGGTCTTGGTCCACTTCGATGGGGCACCGCCGATCGGGGTGCCCCGCTGTGTGAAACCCCCCCGAACCCCCCGAACAACTCACCTCCCCCCGCTCCCAGCGCCGACGGACAAGCCGCGGACAAGCGGCTCCTCCGCCGCCACCTCCCACGCGTCCCTCTTGACGCGCGCGCGCCCACGCCGGCCATTCACAGACGGCGGGCACACGCACGTCTAGAGGGGACGTCTAGAGGGAAGATAAGGTAAGGAGTTTGGGGTGTTTGGGGGGGTTTCATCCCGATCTCGGATGTCCCGCGGGGAAGGAGGTGATCGGCCTGGGAATCTTATAGATTGCCGGGCCGATCACCCGTGGGTGTTGGTCCACTTTAACTTACTTAAGAGTATTTATTAGTGAGAGCGGTTCCTCCGTGAGTCTTTGTCACTTTGCTGAAAGCCTGTAAGGAGTCCTCAACTATAGTATACTGTAGCTATTTTTCTAGTGTTAGTGTATTTTTGGGTAATTGTAATTTGGATTTGATTCTTTCATTTATTAATCTTGAAGCTGGCCTCCAGTCAGAAAATCAAAGCTTAGAAAATTGCTCCCCTAAAGCACTTCTCTGGCAGTCAGAGACGTAAGCTGTTTGAGAAGGCTAAATCCCACATAGATGTGGAATTGCATGCACATGTTGCACTTCTGCCATCTTGCTATACACCTGGCAGCCTTGCTTCTGAAAAATCCAGCCACACAGTCAAAATTGGCTTTGATCTCTCATTCTTCCCTTAGCTCTAGCCAGAGGTAGAAAGACAGTTGTAAGGACTTAATATTGCTCTGCTCAAAGTAGAGAGCTCTGAGAACCATTGTTGTAACTGTAAATGCTCTGCAGCTACCGACCCTATAGAGACACATATAGCATTCCTTTTCTCCACCAGCTGTTCATTCAGTGTGTGTATGCAGCATGACAGGGATGCTGCTCCATTTTATCTGTAAGCAGAGCTCTCAGGTGTGTAGCAGGATGGCTTCTCCCAAGCAGTCCATGAGCACAGCATGTGCAAATATATTCCATAACATGTATATGTAGCACAATCCTCTCAAACAAATCCCGACACTGATCATCAGAAGGGGGGGGGGGGGGGACTGGGGGGGCTTTAGGGAAGCAATTTACTAAACCTTATTTATTTTTACTGGAGCTCCGCTTTAAAGCAGAACAAATCCCAAGGGGGTTGGCTCTGGAACCCAAAAGATTGCAGGGCCGACTGCTGGCCTTCCCCTCTGGGCATCCCAAATTGTGATGCTTGCTGTGTGAACCCCCCCGAATCCCAGCAAAGCTTACCCTTCCTGTCTCCCTCGTGTTAGGTCCCGGCTTCTGGCCGGTCCGCCCTCCCTCCTCCTCTGCTCTCCTCGTGTCCCCACGGTTCCTCTTGCCTGCGTGCGGTAATCAGGTGGGGTGAAGGTCTGGTGAGTGGCCTGTGGCCATCAGATTTTCTATCATTAACTCCTTATGGACATTGCCAGCATAGTCTGAGTGTGTGTTTTTTTGTGTGTTCCAGGTGGACCATTGACACTATTAAAGGGGGATTCTCCTGGTCCTAAGGTCCCTGGTTAAATTTAGTGGCTTAAAATTCCTCCCACTCGGGACTTAAAGGGGCATCCCGGGTTGCTTTACTGCGTAATTCCCTCGGAGCATTATATATATATATATATATATATATATATATATATATATATTTAAAACAAAAATCACTGTATGGAGGCATCCCCGGATACTGGGCTTGTGCCCCCCTCGGGGCAATCCAGGCTGTGTTTGGGGTGTGGGGGTGTATCCCTTTTGGGGGATGATGTATTTCTTTGTGTACCCTGTGCGCAGCGGTCTATTACACAGCAGACCGGATCTCAGGCGTCCGGTTCTGCCCCCGCCAGTCTCCTCTCCGTCTCCCCCTCGCTTGACACGTACCCCATGTGATGTGGTCATTGGCAGGGAGTCGCAATCTGAGGTGTGTGCCAGATTGGCCAATCTTGAAAAATTGTTTTCCAGTGCCATTGCTAAAAAAGCCACGGCAAAGAGAAAACATTTGTATACGGCTGCGCAGGCCTTTGATAGGGAGGGTTTTGACTCCCTGATTTTTCCCCGCGTGAGGAAGGGGAGTTGTATGAGGAGTCTGATGACTCTGATGATCAGCAGTTTGTGGGCGCTGATACCGAGCAGGGCCAGGGGGATTCTTTGGATACCGCTAGGGTCCTGGCTCATATGTTTGAGGTCCTGGCTATTTCTCCCCCCGAGGCGGCTCCTCCGCTGAAGGGGGAGTTCTTTGAAGTAACTAAGCCGCGCTTGGAATTTCCTTATCAAAAGCATTTTGATGGTATCATTCTCAAGGAATGGGAGAGGCCAACTCGGTTTCAGGGTGTTCCACCGGGTGGGTTGGGACAAGAAATATCCCTTTCCGGCGGACGCAGTGAAGCACTCGGCCGCTGCCAAGCCTGCTCAGCAATGAGGGGGCGCCCTCACCCTTGCGGGTGGGGGGACGGTTGCGACTCCCAGGTCTGGGTCCAAGAGGTCTCGGACAGGTGGATTCAGGAAGTGGTGTCTTTCGGTTACAAGCTGGAGTTCGAGTTCGCCCCCATCCCAGATTCTTCAGATCTCGGGTGCCATCAGATCCTCTGGCCGCCCAGGGGCTTCGGGCGGCGGTAGCAAGTCTCGTGGACATGGCTGTCATCTGTCCGGTGCCCCTCTCAGACCGGGGCCTGGGCTTCTATTCCAATTTGTTCACGGTGCCCAAGAAGGACGGTTCCATTCATCCCATGCTGGATCTGAAGTTGCTCAACAGGTTCGTCCGTCCCCGGAAGTTCCGTATGGAAACTCTGCGCTCAGCCATCCATTCACTTCGTCAGGGGGACTTCATGACGTCCATAGAC
This sequence comes from Gastrophryne carolinensis, assembly GCA_027917425.1. Lineage (NCBI taxonomy): Eukaryota > Metazoa > Chordata > Amphibia > Anura > Microhylidae > Gastrophryne > Gastrophryne carolinensis. The sequence goes on from CM051234.1 coordinate 113,718,515, forward strand.
ATCAAGGATGCTTACCAGCATATTCCAATATTTCTGCCACACCAGAGGTTCCTCAGGTTTGTCGTGGACAATCGGCACTTTCAGTTTGTGGCTCTTCCGTTTGGCCTTACCTCGGCTCCAAGGGTTTTTACCAAGGTGTTGGCAGGAGTGATGGCCATCCTCAGAGCCAGGGGTATCCGCATCGTGCCCGCATCGTGCATCTGGATGATCTTCTCATCATGGCGTCTTCCCTCAGTAAGGCGCAGCTGGATACCAGGAATGTGGTGTCCACTCTGGAGAGTTTCGGTTGGGTGATCAACTATCCCAAGTCCTGTCTCACTCCCTCCAGGGTGGTGGAGTTCCTGGGAATGTCTCTGGATACTTCTCAGGCCAGGGTGTTTCTCCCCCTGATTCTTCTGATTCAGGAATTGACTCAGCGTCTTCTATCCATTCCCCGTCCGTCCATCCGGCTAGGGATGCGACTCGTGGGATTGATGGTGGCATCGTTCGAGGCGGTTCCCTTTGCCCAGTTTCACACAAGGACGCTCCAGCTCCATCTCTTGGCGGCCTGGGACGGGTCCCCACTGTCATTGGATCAGTCCTTTCTGATGTCTCCCCGGGTGCGGCGCTCCCTTCGGTGGTGGCTATAACCAAGCAATCTGACGAGGGGCAGGTCCTTTCTGACCCCTCGTTGGGAGACGGTCACCACGGATGCCAGCCTGTCAGGTTGGGGGGGATTTTGGAAGGATCTTCAGTCTCAGGGACTGTGGGGGCCTCTGGAGGCTCACGATCCCATCAATGTTCTGGAGTTGAGAGCCATCAGGCTGGTTCTGGCTCACTTGACTCATCAGTTGCGGGGCCTAGCGGTTCAAGTTCGGTCGGACAATCGGGCGGCGGTCGCCTACATCAATCACCAGGGAGGGACTCGCAGCAGGCGTGCCCTCAGGGAAGTGTCCTTGATCCTTGCCTGGGCAGAGAGCAATGTCCCATGCATCTCGGTGGTGTACATTCCGGGAGTGGAGAACACGGAGGCGGTCTCCCTGAGCAGGGGGTCATCTCGCCGGGGGGAATGGTCGCTCTGCCTCAAGGTGTTTCGGTCGCTTTGCCACCTGTGGGGGTCTCCGGATGTGCACCTCTTTGCCTCTCGTCACAATCACAAGCTTCCGGCATTTGTGTCTCTCTCGCGGAATCCGCTGGCTCTGAACTGGAGGGATCTGGGGTTTCTGTACCTGTTCCCTCCGTTTCCCATGGTGGGCAGAGTGGTGCGCAAGCTGGCCCTAGAGGGCGCGTCAGCAATCCTGGTGGCTCCAAGATGGCCAAGGCAGGTTTGGTTCGCAGACTTGGTAAGGTTGGCGGAGGATCAGTTAGACCTGCCCCTTCTGCCGGATCTGCTCACTCAGGGCCACTGCTCTACCCCAATTTACCAACGCTGGCTTTGACGGCGTGGTTGCTGAAACCTCCATTTTGAGGGAGGAAGGTCTTTCTGATGCTGTCATTCAGACTCTGGTTAGGGCTAGGAAGCAGCCTCTGCCATCTATTATGGGACTTGGAAGTCTTATATTGATTGGTGTGAGGTCAGGGCCTTGCCTTGCAGGGCGTTTTCTATCCCTAGGGTCTTGGAATTTCTGCAACATGGTCTGGACCAAGGTTTGCAGCTTAGTACGCTGAAGGGGCAGGTTTCTGCCCTGGTGGTTTTCTTTCAAAAGTCATTCGCTCTTCATCCTCTGGTTAAGACCTTTTTCCAGGGGGTTACGCAGGTGCGGCCTCCTAGGATGCCTTTGCTCCCAGTTTGGGATTTGAATTTGGTTTTGTCTGCCTTGCAGGGTCCTCCTTTTGAACCTTTGCAGGATATTGCACTTTCTACGCTTACTCAGAAGGTTGTTTTTCTGGTTGCCATCACTTCTGTTCTCCGTGTGTCGGAGTTGGCAGCCTTGGCTATTAAGGCTCCTTACTTTGAGTGGCATCAGGACAAGGTTGTTTTCCGCTTCAAACCAGATTTCCTTCCTAAGGTGGTCTCTGCTTTTCATTTGAATCAGGATATTGTTCTTCCCTCCTTGTGTCCTAAGCCCAGCAATGACAAGGAGAGGGTCTTGCATTCTTTGGATATGGTTCGCTGTGTGAAGTACTGTTTGGTGGCTACTTCTCCTTTTCGTAGGACTGACGCCCTTTTTGTGGTGCCCTCTGGGCCTAGGAAAGGTTTGGCTCCCGCCAAGTCTTCCATTAGTAAATGGATTCGCCAGGCCATTGTTGGGGCCTATTCTGCTAAGGGGAAGATTCCCCCTTTTCGTGTTACTGCTCATTCTACTCGTGCTGTTGGGGCGTCTTGGGCCTTCCAGCACCAGGCTTCTGTTGAGCAGGTTTGTAAGGCTGCTACTTGGTCTTCGGTTCACACTTTTTCCAAGTTTTACAAGGTTGATGTTCGGGCCTCAGCGGATGCTGTTTTTGGCCGCAAAGTTCTGCAAGCTGCAGTGGTTTAAGTTTGTGCCTTGTTTTTTGGATCCCCGCCCTTTATGGACACTGCTATTGGATGTCCCAAGTGTAATGAATGTCTTGAAGTGGGGTGTGTGACATACTTAGAATAATACCATTTTGTGAATACTCACCTGTAAAATGGGTATTATAAGTATGTCACACACCCCGCTTCACCCTGCCCTTTTGTATTCTGGATCCTTTATATAGTGAACCTTTGTTAGTTTTTATTGGCTTTTCTGGTCCCTTGATCTTACTGCTATCTTTATACTGGGGAATGAGTGGGAGGTCCCAGGTATTTATGGGCCGGGAGGGTCTTATGTTTTTTTGTTATCATCTCTGCAAGATCGCCATCTACAGGTCAGTATACCCAAGTGTAATGAATGTCTTGAAGCTGGGTGTGTGACATACTTATAATACCCATTTTACAGGTGAGTATTCACAAAAATACAACTCTGTGAAGTACTCACCTGTAGAGTTGATATTATATGCATACAGCACGTCCTGCTCCAGATATAGTAATAACATGTGGGTAATCCTCCGCCTCCGGCGCCGTGCACTGCAGACATGTAGAAAACAAGCTCCTCCCGGCCCTACATATACCGAGGGACCTCCCACAAATCCCCAGCATTGAAAAGCAGTGAGAAAGAGAGGCCAGGAGAAAACAACCACCCAAAACTGGCAATAATATCAAGGATAACAATCACCAAACAAGGGATCCAGAACAAGGTGAAACAGGGTGGGGTGGAGCAGGACGTGCTGGATGCATATAATATCAACTCTACAGGTGAGTACTTCACAGAGTTGTATTATTCTAAGCATACAGCATGTCCTGCTCCAGATATAGTAATAACATGTGGGACATCCAATAGCAGTGTCCGTAAAGAAGGGTGGGATCCCCAACAGAAGGCAACAGCAAGCAGTTTAAACTACTGCCGCCTGCAAAACCTTGCGGCCAAACACAGCGTCAGCTGAGGCCCTAACATCAACCTTGTAAAACTTTGTAAAGGTATGACTGGAAGACCCAGTAGCGGCCTTGCAAACTTGCTCCACAGAGGCCTGGTGCTGAAAAGCCCAAGAAGCCCCAACAGCTCTAGTAGAATGAGCAGTAAGACGAAAGGGGGGAGTCTTCCCCTTAGTAGTATAGGCTTGAACCACAGCCTGACGAATCCATTTACTAATGGTAGACTTGGCGGGAGCCAAACCCTTCCTAGGCCCATGAGGCACAACGAAGAGAGCATCTGTCTTCCTAAAGGCCTGAGTGGTAACCAGGTAAGACTTGACACACCTAACCACATCCAAGGAATGCAAAACCCTTTCCTTAGGGTTACTAGGATTAGGGCACAAGGAAGGAAGTACAATATCCTGATTCAAATGAAATGCAGACACAACCTTAGGCAGGAAGTCTGGCTTGAAGCGAAACACCACCTTATCCCGGTGTCTCTCAAAGTAGGGAGGCTGAATAGACAAAGCAGCCAACTCAGACACACGTCTAACCGAAGTGATAGCTACCAGGAAGACAACCTTGAGCGTGAGCACAGCGAGAGTGGCCTCATGAATAGGCTCAAAAGGAGCCCCCTGCAGGGCCGACAACACCAAGTTCAGATCCCAAACAGGAACCATAGGTTTCCGCGGAGGACGCACATGAGTTACCCCCTGAAAGAAAGTCTTGATAAGAGGGTGCTGGGCAAAGGTCTTCTGAAAGAAGATAGACAGGGCCGAAACCTGGCTCTTCAAGGTACTAAGCTTAAGACCTAAGTCTAGACCATGTTGTAAAAACTCCAGCACCCTGGAGACTAAGAATTCCCGGCAGGGAAGAGACCTGGATTCACACCAGTCAATGTAAGCACGCCATACTCTATAATAGATAGCAGCAGAAGTCTTCTTCCTGGCTTGCACCATAGTAGCCACAACAGATGCAGACAAACCCTTTTCCATTAAGATGGAGGTTTCAATAGCCAAGCCGTCAAAGCCAGAGTTAGTAAATTGGGATGGCGTAGAGACCCCTGAGTTAGAAGATCTGGCAACCTTGACAGATCGTACTGATCTACTGCCATTTGAACCACGTCTGCGAACCACACTCTTCTTGGCCACCTTGGAGCCACCAGAATTGCGGGTACCCCTTCCAGAGCGATCTTGCGCAGCACTCTGCCCAGAAGGGGAATTGGTGGAAACACATACAGGAGCCGAAACTCCCTCCAAGACATTGACAGGGCATCCGAAGCCAGAGCCAGAGGATCCTGAGACAGGGATACAAAGCTCGGTAGCTTGTGATTGTGACGTGACGCAAACAGATCCACGTCTGGCACACCCCAACGGTGACACAGGGCCTGAAATACCCTGTTGCAGAGGGACCATTCCCCCTGACGGGACGACCCCCTGCTCAGAGCATCTGCTAGCAGATTTTCCGCTCCCGGAATGTAGACAGCCGAGATGCATTGGACATTGGTCTCTGCCCATGTTAGAATCAGAGACACCTCCTGCAGAGCACCCTTGCTCCGGGTTCCTCCCTGATGATTGATGTAGGCTACCGCCGTCCTGTTGTCTGAGCGTGCCTGAACCGCCAGACCCCTCAGGTGCTGGGTCAATCGTTCCAGCACCAATCTGACCGCCCTGAGTTCCAGGACATTGATAGGAAGATGGGCCTCCTGAGGGCCCCACCTCCCCTGGAAGCGCAGGGACTTCCAGAATCCCCCCCAGCCCGAAAGACTGGCATCCGTTGTGACCGTCTCCCAAGAGGGAGCCAGGAAGGATCTGCCCCTTGTCAAGTTCCTGTGGTCCAACCACCACGCAAGGGATTGTCTGACCCAGGGGGGAATCACCCAGATGTCGTCCAAGGACGCTGGGTCCTTGTTCCATACTGACAAAAGGTGAAGCTGCAGGGTTCTCAAATGAAACTGGGCAAAGGGCACCGCCTCGAAGCTTGCCACCATCGAGCCCACCAACTGCATTCCCTGCCGGATGGAGGGATGAGGGTTCGAGAGCAGGGACCTCGCCTGCGTTGTCAGAGCTTCCACCTTCTGTGGAGGAAGGAATATCCTTGACTGAACCGAGTCCAGAATCATCCCCAGAGACGGGGTCACTGAGGAGGGGGACAGAGAGGACTTTGGGTAATTGATCACCCAGCCGAAGGACTCCAGGGTGGACACCACCAACCGAGTGTCCAGCTCTGCCTGCCGCAGAGACCGAGAAGTGATGAGTATATCGTCCAGGTAGGGCAACACGCATATGCCCTTTAGTCTTAAGAGAGACATCACCCCTGCCAGCACCTTGGTGAACACCCTGGGAGCCGACGTAAGGCCAAATGGCAGGGCCACGAACTGATAATGCTGGTCCAACAGCGCAAATCTGAGAAACCTTTGGTGCCCTGGAAACACCGGAACGTGCAGGTAAGCGTCCTTGATGTCCACAGATGTCATGAAGTCCCCTGGGCGCAGCGAGGCAATGGCCGAGCGCAGAGTTTCCATACGAAAATGCTTGTTTCTGACAAATCTGTTTAGGATTTTCAAATCCAGAATGGGTCTGACTGACCCGTCCTTTTTGGGCACCGTGAAAAGGTTGGAATAAAACCCCATGCCCCTGTCTCTTAAGGGGACCTTGCAAATGACCCCAAGATCCAGAAGGTCCTGCACAGCCAGCATCAAGACTCGAGCTGAGGCAGGGTCCTGTGGGATCCGGGATCGAAGGAACCTGGTAGGGGGCAGTACAGCAAACTCTATCTTGTAACCGGAGGACACTACCTCCTGAATCCACCGGTCTGAAACGAGGCGTCTCCAGACATGCTTGAAGTGCTGTAGACGTCCCCCCACCCTGAGGGGGCGAGGGCGCCCCTTCATGCTTGGGGGGTCTTGGGGGGGGGGCTTTTGGCTGAGGCCCCCAGGAGGAACCGGGACGGCATCCTCTGTTCTTGTTCCAGGAATCTGCGCGAGACCCAGTGAAGGACACCCCTCTACTCTGCTTGGCCCCACAGTAGGGGGTCGAATGGGAGCTTGGGCCACGAAAAGGCCGAATCTGACACTGCGCTGGGGCAACTTGCCACCCTTGGCAAAGATATCTAACCTTTCTCCAAACAGGCGCAGCCCTTTAAATGGAAGCCCCGTAAGGGCCTTCTTGGCGACATTGTCAGCAGCACACTGGCGTAACCAGACCGCACGGCGTATGGCTACCACCAGAGCAGAGGATCTAGCACTCAGCTTAATAGCATCGTCCGATGCAGATCGGATTTCATTCACAAAGGTCTCACAGGCGGCCAGAGCATTGGCGGCATCAGAGGGCAAATCATCCGCCCCTTCCAGGGCAGTCTTAACCACAGTCCTGAGCGCCACCGCCGTGATGGCTAAGGCGCAAACCGGGCGGAGCGACGCTTCCCCAAATGCAAAGGCATGTCATGCCAATTGATCAACTCGCCGATCCTCTAAATCCCGCAGCGTAGTAGTGTCAGGGGAGTGCATAATAGAGGTATCGGACAGACTCAGAATCGGGGCATCGACCTCGGGCGGCGATGCCCATCACTTAACCAGATCGGCAGGAAATGGATACTTCTTATCCACAGCTTTAGGAATCCCCTGGAGTTTTCTGGGATGTTCCCATTCTTTCAGCACAAGGCTATTAAAATGAGTTTGTTCGGGAAACTCCAACCTCACCCTAGCGGTATGAAACAGATCACCCCTTTGCCGAGGAGCCGCGGGAGTGGGAGAGAGGGATAACACATCAAAGATCTGGGTCAGCAGTCTATCAATGTCATCCTGGGACCAATGATCAGACCCAGACTCATCCTGACTCCTGGACTCGTCGTCGTAGGATCCTGAGTCAGAGAACAGTTCCCCTTCCTCTGATGGGGAATGTGCATAGGAAAGCAGTAAATCGTCAGATTCTACAGGAAGAATAGTAGATTCAGGATTCAAATGACGCCTCTTGGCAGTAGCCTTGCGCGCCAAGGAGCCAGTGATTAAGTTTTCCACTCTAGCCAGTCTAGTGGCCAAATCAGCATGAGAGTCCCCACTAGTATTGGGGGTTAGGCTCAAGCTTGGGGGAGTAGGGGAAGCAAGGCGAGGTGCGGACCCAGCCTGAGAAGAGGTGGGGAGACCGGCTAGCGCCTGCTGGGCACAAGGGGCGCAGACCCGTGCATTGTCACCGCTGCTAGGTAAGACCCCACAAGCTACACACAGACGAGCTTGTCCCGAGGTAACCCCGTTCACAATATCCTGAGATGCCTCCATATGGTGATTATTAAGTTCAATATGCCAGTAGGGATTGACGCTATAAAGCAACCCTGGATGCCCCAATAACCCGCTGGGAAGTGGGAGTGATTTCTTAAAATGGTCTGGACCGGGCACTACACCGGGCCGGGAGAAGCCACTGAAGTCCGCGGTCTGAAAGACACAAGGAGAACAGGGATGTCAGAGCCAAGCGCGAAGAAGCAAAGCTAGGGAAAAAGTCGCCCATGAGGGCAGTTACAGAACTGAGAGGGGGAGGACCGTCTTCACCACGCGCATGTGAGGAGGAAATGGCGCCAAGCGAACCTCGAAGGGCAGGCCAGAGCGGGCGATGACGCGGAACGCGCCAAACCGAATCACGCCCCCCCCCCCCCCCCCCCTGAGAGCGCGAAGCTCGAAGGCGCGCAGCCAATCAGAAGAAACAATAGTTATGCTAGAAAATCACCTCAGAGAAGAATATGATAGGGTTAATACAGGGATAAAAACGCCGTAGCGTCCCCGAACAGAGCTGCCGTACGCGCCAAGTAGAATACAATAAAAGCGCTGCGGTTAACTAAAAACTTAAATGTGAAGCGCGCTCTGACACCCGGTAACCGTTAAAGGCTATAAGTCTCTAGTGTAATCAGGGCAAGGTTAGGCCATCGTACACACAACCCCCCCCTCTTTTTCCCCCCACTAACGGGGGAATCTAGGGAGGAAGGTGACCCAATATTTGGGGTTCACCGTTACACGGGGCGTGGGGGCACTGGTGCGGGAGGGGCATCCCTGAAGGCTCACCATTCGCCTTAACCGCCTACCCTATGGTGGGGGATTGCGGTGGAGTCTAGCTCCGTAAGCACACTAGGTGCTTCCTACCTTCACCCGACCAACGCAGCCCAGGCTGGGAGGCATTAATTCACAATGAGGACGGGTGGAAATAGTCCCGCAGGGCCTCGGGCTGTCAAGCCCCGCTCGCCTGCGAGAGCGTGATACTTCATGTCTTCGCAGCTCCAGCACTGCAGAGAAATCTGGGGATTTGTGGGAGGTCCTTCGGTATATGTAGGGCTGGGAGGAACTTGTTTTCTACATGTCTGCAGTGCACGGCGGCGGAGGATTACCCACATGTAATTACTACATCTGGAGCAGGACGTGCTGTATGCTTAGAATATGGTATCTTTTCCAACCATTTTTAAATATGCAGAACAAAATATAATATTCCAAGTATGTCACACACCCCGCTTCCACTATTCATGACATATGGGTTATGGTCCAGTAGAGGGCGAACTTCTGCAGAGATGAAAGCAAAAAAGAAGCCCCTCCCGGTCCATAAATACCTGGGACCTCCCACACATTCCCCAGTTCCTTCTCTGCAGGACGGCGAGCAAGTCATAAGATGTATGCTGCTCTTCCTTGCAGGTAAGCCGGGCTTGCACCCGGCCATTTTTTGCCCTATTTCTGCCCGGACCTTTATATTGTAAGCCCTATACTAGCCTCCCAGCTTTGGCTGCAGGTCCGGGTGAGGGTAGGAATCACCTTAATAGGTGCTTAGGGAGCCATGCTCCCCCGTGAGACCCCATACAAGGAGGTAGGCGGTATCCGGGTTGGTGATCCCCGTTTGGGATGCCCTGTCCCCATTTACTTCCCTTACACCTTACGGTGAAGGGTTCTTCCCCTTCCGGGTCCCCTCCACTAACCCTCCGGGGGGGGGGGGGGGGATGACTTCATTCTGCTATTCTTTTCACTTGACGTGTGTGTGTGTGTGTGTGTGTGTGCGCCTATTCACGTTGCCGCTTCGTGCTCTGCACGCAGTCTGGGGAGCTTCTCCCCCTCAGGCTGCGTCTGTGAGGGGGCAGCTCCAGGTGCTCGCGTTGCCGCGGCCCACCCCCTTTTGTTTTGGCGCCATTGCGGGCCAATCTTCTGGCTGGGAACCGCATTGCTGGACTCGGAGGGAAGGGGGCGGGGCCAGGCGCGCGATCCGCGCTGGCCCGCCCCTTCTTCTCTCTCCCTCTCTCTCAGGAGCTCCTGGATGCCATTTTCTGTGTGTGTGAGTGGGGGCTTCCCCCCCGTTCTTACTATGTTTAATGCCCCAGTCGCGCTTGGGGCAGCGCTGGCCCCCCTCTGCTTTTACATGTTTTTTATTATACAGTTGTGTGTGTGCATGTGCTTATGGACATCTCTTGTGTCTTTCAGGAGGACTCCCTGTGCCAATTGCTTAAAAGGGGGTTCTCCCGGTCCTAGGGTCCCTAGCAGAAATTTGGGGCAATTGTAAATCCTCCCACTTGGGACTTAAAGGGGCATCCCGGGTTGCTTACCAGCGTAATTCCCTTGGGTCATTGCGACTACCTTAAAATCACCATATGGAGGCTCCACAGGATACCGGGCTCGGGCTCCCTTCGGGACAATCCCGGCTATGTGTGGGTTGTGGGGTATCCCTTACGGGGGAGAATGTACTTATTTGCATACCATGTGCGCAACAGGCCATAACGCGGCATTCAGGACCCCAGGCGTCTGGGTCAGTGCCGCCCGCTTCACCTACCCCACCCCGCATCATCCGTACCCCAAGTGACACTGTCATTAGTGGGGAGTCGCACTCGGATGTATGTGCCAGGCTGCCAACCTCGAGAAAATTATTTCTAGCTCAGTGGGCAGAAAGGCCGCTGCTAAGAAAAGGCATCTGTAATTGATTTTGATGATTATGTCCCCCCGGACTGAGCTGAATATTCCCCGCTTGAGGAGGGGGAATTGTTTGAGGAATCTGAGACTGAGGAATTGTAGTTCTTTGATTCTGATGCCGAGCAGGCGCTGGGGGATGCTGTGGATACCCCCAAGGTCCTGACCCATCTGTTAGAGGTTCTGGATATTTCCCCACCAGCGAAGGCCCCTCCGAAGAAGGGGGAATTCTTTGGGTTCTCTAAGCCCCGCTTGGAGTTTCCCAATCAGGATCATTTTGGCAGCATTATTCTTAGAGAATGGGAGAAGCTGAGTCGCCTTCAGGGTGTTCCTCAGGGATGGGATAGGAAGTATCCTTTTCCGGTGGATGCGGTGAAGTGCTGGTCTTCCCCTCCCGAGGTTGACGCGCCCATTTTAGGATTGTCCAACACCTCCGTTGTACATACTTCTGACGCCACTACCCTTAAGGATGGCGAGGACAAGCGCATTGATCAGATGGCATGTCATGCCTTTGCCAGTGTGGGTTCTGCCTTGCTGCCTGTCTGTGCATCCACACTAGTGGCTGTGGCTACCAGGTCGGATATCAGGGACATGTTAAATGGGTCCCAGCTCAACACAGACAGTGTTGAATTCACAACCCTTAAGAGGTGTGAGTTGTACATGACTTTTGTTTTGTCGGCTATGGACGACACTATTACCATGTGTAGTAGAACTTCGGCCCTGTTGGTGGCCATGCGCCAATCGGTCTGGCTGCGCCAGTGGGCGGCTGACATTGCGGCCAAGAAGTCACTTACAGCTTTGCCCTTTTTGGGAACTCGGCTTTTTGGAGACAAATTGCATTCTGTGGCGAAGGGTGAGAGACTTCCTCAGCGTAAGAGGTTGCGTCGCTCCTTTCGGGGGGAAAGCTCCTTTATCCCTTCCTTTCGCGGTGCCAGAGGGGGCAGAGGTCTTGCCTACTCTGGCTTTAGAGGTGATTCCTGGAACAGAGGTAGAGGACGTACCCGTCCAGCCTCTACCTGGGGTTCCAGGCCCAAGCCCGCTGCCAAGCCAGCTCAGCAATGAGGAGGCGCCTTCACCCTTACGGGGGGGGGGGGGGGGCTGCGGCTCTTCTTCCAGGTCTGGGCCCAGGAGGTCACAGACAAGTGGATAGTGGTCTCGTCTGGGTACAAACTGGCGTTCAAGTCCCGGCCTCCTCCCAGATTCCTAAGGTCTCGGGTGCCATTGGATCCTCAGGCGGCGCAGGGGCTCCTGTTGGCTGTAAAGAATCTCTTGGACATGGCGGCCATATGCCCGGTGCCTCTTTCAGAGAGAGGCTGGGGCTATTATTCCAACCTCTTCACGGTTCCCAAAAAGGATGGCTCCATAAGACCCATCTTGGATTTGAAGCTTCTCAACAGGTTCATCAGAACCAAGAAGTTCCGCATGGAGACTCTGCGTTCAGCCATCGGTTCCCTTCATCAGGGGGATTTCATGACGTCCATAGACATCAAGGATGCTTACCTTCATGTACCAATTTTCCCAGCACACCAGAGATTTCTCAGGTTCGTGGTGGGAGATCAGCATTTTCAGTTTGTGGCCCTCCCGTTCGGGCTGACCTCGGCACCGAGGGTGTTTACCAAGGTTCTGGCGGGCATAATGGCCCTGCTCAGAGCCCAGGGCATTCGCATTGTGCCGTATTTGGACGACCTACTCTTCCCTCTGCCAGGCGGAGTTGGACACCAGGACGGTGGTGGCGACGCTGGAAAGATTCGGATGGTTGATCAACCACCCCAAGTCTTCTTTGTCCCCATCAAGGGAGATCTCCTTTCTGGGCATGAATCTGGATACCAGTCAGGCCAGAGTGTTCCTACCTCTCCTGACCAACCCTCGCCCTTTCATTTGGCTAGGGATGACTCAGGTGGGTTTGATGGTGGCCTCCTTCGAGGAAGTCCCTTTTGCTCAATTCCACATGAGATCGCTACAACTCCATCTATTGTTGAAATGGGACAGATGTCCACAGTCCTTGGTTCAGTCATTTCTGATGTCTCCCAGGGTTCGGCAGTCCCTTCAGTGGTGGCTGGAATCAAGCAATCTGATGAGGTGCAGATCGTTCCTGGCCCCTCATTGGGAGACGGTTACCACGGATGCCAGCCTGTCGGGCTGGGGAGGTTTCTGGAAAGATCATCAGTTCCAGGGGTTGTGGGGTCCTCAGGAGGCTCACAACCCCATAAATGTCTTGGAGCTCAGAGCTATCCGCTTGGTTCTGTCGCGTCTGACACTTCACCTACAGGGTTTACCGGTTCAGGTTCGATCACACAATCGTACTGCGGTAGCTTACATCAATCACCAAGGAGGGACTGCCCTCAGGGAAGTCTCTCTGATTCTGACATGGGCGGAGAGCAATGTTCCTTGCATCTCGGCAGTATACATTCCGGGAGTGGAGAACACGGAGGCGGACTCCCTGAGCAGGGGATTCTCTCGCTGAGGGGAATGTTCTCTCAACCACAAGGTGTTTCGGGCCCTGTGTCACAAGTGGGGGACTCCGGAGGTGGATCTCTTTGCCTCTCGGCACAATCACAAGCTCCCAACCTTTGTATCTCTGTCTCAGGATCCTCTGGCCCTGGCAGTGGATGCCTTGTCCCTTGTCTGGAGGGATCTGGGGTTTCTGTACCTGTTTCCCCCCTTCTCCATGGTGGGCAAGGTGGTGCGCAAGCTGGCGCTAGAGGGGGCACCAGCAATTCTGGTGGCCCCAAGGTGGCCAAGACAGGTTTGGTTCGCAGACATCGTAAGGTTGGCGGCAGATCAGTACAGGCTGCCCCTGTCTCCAAATCTGATCTCTCAGGGTCAACTACGCTACCCCAATTTACAAACGCTTGCTTTGACGGCGTAGCTGCTGAAACCTTCATCCTGAGGGAGGAAGGTTTGTCTGAGGCGGTTATTCAAACCTTGATTAGAGCTAGAAAGAGCTCTTCCTCTACCATTTACTATAGGACTTGGCGGTCTTATATTGACTGGTGTGAGGCTAGGGCCTTACCTTGCAGGGTGTTTTCGATTCCTAGGATTTTGGAGTTTCTTCAACACGGTCTGGATCTGGGGTTCCAGCTCAGTACTTTGAAGGGTCAGGTTTCTGCCCTGGCTGTCTTTTTTCAAAGGTCTTTTTCTTTGCATCATCTGGTCAAGACTTTTTTCCAAGGGGTCACTCATGTTCGGCCCCCTAGAAAGCCTTTGGTTCCCGTTTGGGACCTAAATTTGGTTCTTTCGGCCCTCCAGGGGCCTCCCTTTGAACCGATGCAGGATGTGTCTCTTTCTGTGCTCACTCAAAAGGTTGCCTTTTTGGTGGCTATTACCTCTGTTCGGCGTGTCTCTGAGTTGGCGGCTCTGTCTATTCAGGCCCCTTACTTTGAGAGACACCAGGATAAGGTGGTTTTTCACTTTAAACCAGATTTCCTTCCTAAGGTGGTTTCTGCCTTCCATCTCAATCAGGATGTAGTTCTCCCTTCCTTGTGACCTAGGCCTAGCAATGACAAGGAGAGGGTTTTGCACTCTTTGGATGTGGTTCGTTGTGTGAAGTACTATTTGGTTGCTATTTCTCCTTTTCGTAAGACGGACGCCTTGTTCGTGGTGCCTTCTGGGCCCAGAAAAGGTTTGACGCCCACCAAGTCTACCATTAGTAAATGGATAGCTCAGGCCATTGTTGGGGCCTATTCTGCTAAGGGGAGGGTTCCTCCTTTTAAGATCACTGCTCATTCTACTCGTGCTGTTGGGGCTTCTGTAAGGCTGCTACTTCGTCTTCCGTTCATACTTTTTCAAAGTTTTATAAGGTTGATGTGCGGGCCTCAGCGGATGCTGTTTTTGGCCGCAAGGTTCTGCAAGCTGCAGTGGTTTAAATTGGTGCATTTTTTTGCTATATTTGGATCCCCACCCATGACGGACACTGCTATTGGATGTCCCATATGTCATGAATAGTGGAAGCGGCAGTGACATACTTGGAATAATACCATTTTGTGATTACTCACCTTTAAAATGGGTATTATAAGTATGTCACACACCCCGCTTCATCTCGCCCTTTTGTATTCTGGATCCTTTATATGGTGAATCTTTTTATGGTTAAGAATGTTTTATTAGTTTTTCCTGGTACCCTCACTGCTGTCATATACTGGGGAATGTGTGGGAGGTCCCAGGTATTTATGGACCGGGAGGGGCTTCTTTTTCATCTCTGCAGAAGTTCGCCCTCTATTGGACCATAACCCATATGTCATGAATAGTGGAAGCGGGGTGTGTAACATACTTATAATACCCATTTTAAAGGTGAGTAATCACAAAATGGTATTTTTAATATTATTGAGATCCACTCACCCACTTTCCAATCAATAATTCCTCTTACTGAGAAGCTTATATGTTTGTATGCAAGCACCAAACGCAAAGCCTTTATTTTATTTTGTATTCCAGTGCTGGCAGCCTCTCTGCTTTCCCTGGAGTTAGTGCACTGTAAAACATATTCATGTTGGTTTATTTACTACAAATGTAATCTATACAAATGTCAAATTTACCAGAACCTCTATCCCTGCTGAAACTTGAGCTTCATTAGAAAGGTACAATAAACTCTCAGAGCAATGCACATGAAAGATACGAAATAGCTTTTTTCGTTTTTGTACAGTACAACAATAGCAATTTATTTAAATGTGCAAAATCCACCCAATGTAATTTAGGCCCTTATTTTGTTGTATTTTTTTATACTAACCGATTTCAGAGTTCGTAAAACAAAGTAGTTCTGTGAATGTAACACAATTTAACTTTATAGTTTATCTTTTTTCATTACAACATGTGCAGTGTAAGAAATAAAACAATATGTAAACGTCCTGTTGTTTTGGTTGATCAAAAGTAGACGACGCAGGTTAGCTTACAAATAGCAACTATACAAACTCTGCACAAAATGTTTTTTATAATTGTTCATCTGGGTAACATTCTCCTCTTCATTGCTTACTGATACTGAGCCTGGTGAGAAAACTTTTTTTTTTTTTTTTAGAGAAAACTGCCATCCAATTTCATTGTCTACCTTGGGGCTGATTCAGTGCCAGGTTAAAATGTATACCTGGTAGACAATGAAAGAGAATGGCAGTTTTGTCTCCTAAAAAAGTTTTCTCACCAGGCTCTAAATTGACCCCATAAAGGCACCGCCTATAGGGAGGTTGTACACGTTATAGAGTTTGTCACCTCTGGGTGTGTATATAACCCATGCAGGAAGTTTAATTATAGTTTTTCTTGGAGGGACTGTCCAGGCAAAGTCTTTAAAACTCTGATTTATCAGCTTACCCCCGTGCCCCCCTTTAACTTTCAGCCTTCAGCAGCACACTGTAAGCCCCCCCCCATTAGTCTATTACTCAGTCTTACAGTGTGAGCCATCCCATCAGCCTCATTCCCCTTAAGCCCCTCTATCTCTCTCTCCTCTCCTTCTGCTGGTGTCAGTCACCCTTGTCTGCATTTCATCTAATCTGTGGAGGAGCATTGTGCCGGCACCCCCTACCATATTATAAGCTTGACAATTTCCTCTGCTGGTGTGTGTAAAATGATATAAATGTATTTAAATACTTTGAATAGTTGTTTTTTTTAATACATATAGTAGACTATTGGCATATTTTGCCTTATGCTATATAAAAAATGTGCTCCTGGTGTGCTCTCCATACATCTTATAGACCACCTATTATGTTTATGCAAAGCACACAACATGCTTGTATCGCACTGCCTGGGCCCCTCCCACTTAAATCACAGGCTGTAAATGAAGGTAAACGTTCTAAGCCTATGTGTCTCTGTAATAAAGACTTTGATTTTAAAACTGTCAGAGCAACCAACCACCGCAATGAATTGCTGATGAGGATACAGAAAAGTGTAAGGCAGCTTGAAGCTCAAGCTTCTGGCCACCTGCGTAGCAGTGGACTTTTTCCAGTAAATTTTTACTGTAACAAACATTTTTTAAAAATTGTGCCGGGAAGCAGCATGGAGTTTTGCATCTGTGGCTAAAAGGCTTCATCGGACCCCCCAACCCTCCTAGTTTGCAGCTGAATAATTAAAGCTGGCTCCATCCTCTGTCCTAAATATCATATTTTTCGCCCCATATGATACACCTGCCCAGTAAGATGCTCCCAGGATTTGGAGGAAAATAAGAAAAACATATTCTGAACCAAATGGTGTGCTAAAATAGCCCCTCCCGATCACCCTATTAGAGATAGTGTGCAGAATCCCCCCAATCACCCCATTACATACCCCACACCAGGCAGTGAGTGGCATCCTCATTACAGACAGTGTGTCAGGCATCCCCATTACAGGCAGTGTGTCAGGCATCCCAATTACAGGCAGTGTGTCAGGCATCCTCATTACAGGCAGTGTGTCAGGCATCCTCATTACAGGCAGTGTGTCAGGCATCCCAATTACAGGCAGTTGTCAGGCATCCCAATTATAGGAAGTTTTAGGCATCCCAATTTCAGGCCGTGTGAAAAATACGGTAAGTGCCCAAACTGGCACTTATCACCATATATAGAAACATAAAATGTAGACCGCATATGATCCATCTAGTCTGCCCTTATGTTGTCTTAGGATAGATGTATGCCTATATTCCAAGTATGTCACACACCCCGCTTCCAATATTCATGACATATGGGTTATGTCCAGTAGAGGGCGAACTTCTGCAGAGATGACAGGAAAAAAAGAAGCCCCTCCCGGTCGATAAATACCTGGGACCTCCCACACATTCCCCAGCAATCGTCTCTGCAGATGGCGAGCAAGTCAGAAGATGGCTGTGTTCTTCCTTGCAGGTAAGCCGGGTTTACACCCGGCCAATTTTTCCCTATTTCTGCCCGGACATTGTTTATTTAAATCCCTATGCCTCCCAGCCTTAGCTGTAGGTCCGGGTGAGGGTAGGCTGCACCTCCGCTGGTGTACTTATAGGGAGCCATGCTCCCCCGTGAGACCCCATATTAAGGGGTAGGCGGTTTCCAGGTTGGTGATCCTGGTTTTGGATGCCCCATCCCTGTTATCCCTTTACTACCCTGTAGCATGGGATTCCCCCCCTTCCGTGTCTCCCTGTTCCTCTCCAGTGGGGGGGGGGGGGGGGGGGGGGCGGCCACTTTCACCTTTATTATGCTGATTTTTTCTTTCTGTGAGTGTGTGTGTGTTTGGTGCATCTTGTACACTGTGTGCGTGACTTGTTCTCTGGCCACATGTTGGAGGCCATTGCATTGAGAGAGAGCTTCTCCCCCTCACATCGCTAGGGCAGGGGTTGGGGCCGGGCACTCGGCGTGCGCGCGGCGGTCCGCCCCCTCCCCTGTATCCGTCGCATTGCGGAGTCCAGTCATTTGCTGGGATACGCGCCCTTCTCTGCTTTTCCATTAGTAAATGGATACGTCAGGCCATTGTTGGGGCCTATACTGCCAAGGGGAGGGTTCCCTTTTTTCAGATCACTGCTCACTCTACTCGTGCTGTTGGGGCTTCCTGGGCTTTACAGCATCAGGCCTCTGTTGAACAAGTTTGTAAGGCTGCTACTTGGTCTTCTGTTCATACTTTTTCCAAGTTTTATAAGGTTGATAAGGGCCTCAGCGGATGCTGTTTTTGGCCGCAAGGTTCTGCAAACTGCAGTGGTTTAAATTTGTGCATTATTGCCTTTTTTGGGACCCCCACCCATGTTGGACACTGCTATTGGATGTCCCATATGTCATGAATATTGGAAGCGGGGTGTGTGACATACTTGGAATAATACCATTTTGTGATTACTCGCCTGTAAAATGGGTATTATAAGTATGTCACATACCCCGCTTCATCCCGCCCTTATTGTATTCTGGATCCTTTATATGGTGAACCTTTTATTGTTACATTTTTTGTATTTGACTCTTCCTGGTCCCCTTACTGCTTTCCTATACTGGGGAATGTGTGGAAGGTCCCAGGTATTTATGGACCGGGAGGGGCTTCTTTTTTCCTGTCATCTCTGCAGAAGTTCGCCCCCTCTACTGGACATAACCCATATGTCATGAATATTGGAAGCGGGATGTGTGACATACTTATAATATATGGTATATATTTGGTATGATTAAGGGCTAGTCTTTTGCCCGAAACACGTTACGTGGTGATTTGGAGGTGGCGGGGGCAGCGACATTGTAAACTGCATTGACACAGCTATGAATTGTTGTGGTTTCTTCATGCTTTTAATCTTACTAGTAAAAGCTACGTTTTAACCTGGAGCTGGAGACTTGTTTCCTTATCTTAGACATACTTATAATACCCATTTTACAGGTGAGTAATCACAAAATGGTATTTTTATACATGTTTAAATTCATTTACTCACTTATTCAACTACCTCTGCTGGAAGTTTGTGCCAAAAGACAGGGAAGAAAGGAATCCCCACATGTTTCATTGCTCACTACTACTTAAAGCAGTCTTTCACTCTGAATAAGAGTCTATCTTATATGTTTCCCACACCCTGTACATACAGATTGCTCACAATAAAAAATATCCTACCTGCATCTACTGCATGTTATGAGCCTTTAAACATCCAAGATGGCGGCTCATGAAACATCAGGCTGCCTGCAAACAGGAAGTGCCTTCTGACTGTGCTGCTCTGCATTCTGGGATTTCTGACCTTTTCATGATCCCAGCTCTGCTCTGTCTGAGCAGTAGCACAGCTATAACCTGCCCCCCTGTACTTTATCCCACTCTCCTCTCCTCAGTTAGTGTGATGCTTCTGAGTCAAGATGGCGGCGCCCATATCCTAAAGGCCTGAACAGAGTTGGAGCCGAGTGGGGGAAAGGATAATAAGTAAGTCACTAAAAACTTAACAAATATCAATTTTAGATGCTGGGGAATCGTTTTTAAGGGTTTGGGCTTTTCAATAAATCATGCTGAAGGTCCGGTTTAAGGATGTTCAGGATTCATGTTTGTTGCCCTCTTAGTTTGCACACTTTGCTTTATATTTAGGTGCCACTAGTTTTTTGCATACAGGGTTTTATTGTGTGCTTTTCTGCATTTAAAATAGAGAACCAACCTTATCTTTTTTGTACACATCTTTGTCTGACCCTGGGATACTGCAAACTTTCTGACCTTGGTCATTATTAAATGCCTTGTTCTAGGCTTCACTTCTTTTTTGCCCTGGTTCATGGCCTCAGGCTTCAGCGGCTCGGCTCTATTCATCCTTTTTCATCTATTCATCAGAACCTCCACTGATGGGCAAAGGGTAGCCTTCTCCAATGAATCAGGTGTTCTGCTTAATTGAACATATGGTTATTGGCATGTCAGACGACAAAAACACAGACCAAACACTCTGCAACCATTACTGGAAGAACATAAGCTGGTGGTGGCAGCATTGAATTATGGTCTAGGAAATGTTTTCATGGCATTATTCTTAGTATACAGTACGTCCTGCTCCAGATAGATTACTTACACTTGGGTATTACTCCGCCAGATGGCGCTGGACTGCAGAGACATCAAAAACAGGCTCCTCCCGGCCCCTCAAATACCCAGGGAGCTCCCACAATCCCCAGATCTTCTCTGCAGTCTGGACTGCGAAGGACAAGAAGATGGCTCTCTCTTCTCGCAGGTGAGCGGGGCTATTAGCCTGCGGCCCTGTAAGACTATTCCCACCCGTTCCATTATTTATGTGCCTCCCAGCCTTGGCTGCGCTGGTCGGGTGATGGTAGGCAGCACCGCTGTCGGTGCTTAGGAGCACTGCTCCACCCCAATCCCCCACCAAAGAGTAGGGGGTATAGGCATATGGTGAGCCTCTATGGGATGCCCCTCCCGCCCTATTGCTCCTTGCCCCTGTCTATCGGTGGGCCCTATATTAAGTGGCCGCTGTCCTCCCTCGCTCTCCTTGTAGCCCTCGAGGGAGGGTGTGTGTACATGTATTGGCCTTGTGCTTAACTACATTATTTTATTATGCTTAGCGTCAGTCGCTGCACTGACTTGTTTGCACCTATTGTGTTTTAAAATTGCCGCCGTGCGCGCTTCCACTGTGTTCCGCGCTTGTCAGTGTTACTTCAGGCACTGGTGCGGCGTCATTGGCTGCTTGTCACGTGTATGGCTTTGCGCTCTTCGGGGGGGCGGGGCCCGCTTTTGGCGCGTTCCCCATCACTGTCCCTGCGGCCCGCCCCTCGAGGTATACCCGACGCCATTTTTTTCTTTGTTTCGGCTGCTGCGTCTCTGGCTTCTACTACCGCGGTCCGTGAATGCCCTCGCAGGCGGCTTTATTACCATTGCTATTTATTTGTATACTTACGGCCCCCCTTTGCTTATGTCAGACGGGCCGAACCCTCTTGGCTTCTCCCGGCCCTACTCCCTCTATTTAGTTGATTAACTTGTGAGGCCTAGTGTTATTTACTCCCACTTCCCTAGCGGGTTAGTGGGGCATCCCGGGTTGCTTTATAGCGTCAATCCCTATCGGCCTATTGTGCCGCTATAATCACCATATGGAGGCGTCTCAGGATAATGTGCTTGGGGTTCCTTCGGGACAAGCCCGGCTGTGTGTAGCTTGTGGGGTGTCCCCTATTAGCGCTGACAATGCGCGAGTCTGTGTACCTTGTGCCGAGCAGGTGCTTGCACTGCAATCTGGCCTTCCAGTGGCTGCGCCTGCGCTTCGATTCACTTCACCTTCTCCCCCAAACTTAAATCTCACTCCCACTGAGTTGCATACAAGTGGGGATTCTCAGCCTGATGTGTCTTCTAGACTGGCTAGTGTTGAAAAGTTAATTGCTAATACCTTGGCGCGTAAGGCCTCTGCAAAAAAAGCGGCACTTAACGCCTGATGTCACTCTTTTCCCTATGTAAGCTGATGAGTTTTTGGAACTGTCTGGCTATACCCCTTTGGAGGAAGGGGAGCTATTCTCTGACTCAGGGTCATCTGATGAGAGGCCCAGGGGTCATGACGATTCTGGCTCTGACTCCTGGGCCCCAGATGATACTGATAGACTGTTGGCTCAGATTTTTGAGGTTCTGTCTATTTACTTTTTCATACTGCTAAGTCACGCTTGGAATTTCCTGAGCAAGCCCATTTTAATAACCTTGTGCTCAAGGAATGGGAACGCCCCAGAAGGCTTCCCGGTGTACCTAAGAGTTGGGATAAGAAGTATCCCTTTCCTGCTGATGTGGTGAAGTGTTGGTCATCCCCTTCTGAGGTGGATGCCCCGGTTCTAGGGTTATCTAACACCTCTGTCATGCACTCCCCTGACTCTACTACCCTGCGGGATGCTGAGGACCGGCGCATTGATCAGCTGGTGTCCCATGCCTTTGCATGTGTGGGGACGGCGCTGCGCCCGGTCTGTGTCTCTGCCATTACGGCTGTGGCTATTAGGACCCTGCTCAGAAGTATCCTTGATGGTGCCCCTGATGATGTGTCTAGGGAGGAGTTTAATGCACTCTCTAGTTGTGATGTTTTTGTGACCTATGTCCTCTCTACCTTGGATGACACCATTAGAATGTGTGCCAGAACATCTGCCCTTGTGGTGGCTATACGCCGCTCGGTTTGGCTGCGCCAGTGGGCTGCTGACAACGCTGCCAAGAAAGCCCTCACTGGTTTTCCCTTCAAAGGACTACGCCTGTTTGGGGACCGCCTGGACCTGTTTGCTAAGGAAGGCAGGTTACCCCAGCGCAGGCGGCAGTCTCGGCCCTTTCTTTTCCTTCCCCTACCGTGGTGCTAGACAAGGGAGGGGGGTTTCCTTTACTGGAGCCCGAGGAGACTTCTGGGGTAGGGGCAGAGGACGTGGACGTCCTGGCTCCTCCTGGGGCTCCAAGCTTAAGTCCTTTCCCAAGCCCCCCTCAGGCATGATGGGGCTCCCTCACCCATCCAGGTGGGGGGAAGGCTTCAGCACTTTGCTCATGTCTGGAGGCTTCATGTCTCAGACCGGTGGGTTCAGGAGGTAGTGTCCTCCGGTTACAAGATAGAGTTTGCTGTCTGCCCCCCCCCCCCAAGGTTCATCAGATCCCGGATTCCTCAGAACCCTGTGTCAGCTCAGGATCTAGTGCAGGCGGTGCAAAGCCTTCTGGGGTTGGAGGTCATCTGCAAGGTCCCTTTCAGAGAAAGGGGCAAGGGCTTCTATTCCAACCTCTTCACAGTGCCCAAAAAAGATGGGTCAGTCAGGCCCATCCTGGACTTGAAGATCCTCAACAAATTTGCCAGGTGCAGGCGCTTTCGCATGGAAACTCTGCACTCTGCCATCAGTTCCCTGCGCCCAGGGGATTTCATGACGTCTGTGGACATCAAAGATGCTTACCTTCATATTCCTGTATTTCCAGGTCATCAAAGGTTCCTCAGGTTCGCTCTGGAGGATCAACACTACCAATTTGTGGCATTGCCTTTTGGTCTCACTTCAGCTCCCAGGGTGTTCACCAAGGTGCTGGCAGGAGTTATGTCTCTGCTCAGGTTTCAGGGCATCCGCGTGCTGCCCTACCTGGATGACATTGTCATCACTTCCCAGTCTCTACATCAGGCAGAGTTGGAAACTCAGCTGGTGGTGTCCACCCTGGAGTCATTTGGCTGGGTGATCAACCACCCCAAGTCCTCACTGTCCCCTTCCTTGGTAACTCCATTCCTGGGAATGAATCTGGATACAGTTCAGGCAAGGATTTTTCTTCCTCAGCAGAAGGTGGACAGTCTAATTGCGCAGGTCCAGTTCTTGCTATCTTGTCATCATCCCTCCATCAGGCAGGGAATGCAGCTGGTGGGCCTGATGGTGGCGTGCTTCGAGGCTGTCCCTTATGCTCAGTTCTACTTGAGGCCTCTGCAACTCCACCTCTTGTCAGTATGGGACAAGAACCCTGCGTCCCTGGACCGGGTCTTTGCGCTTTCCCCCCTGGGCAGGCGGTCCCTCTCGTGGTTGCTGGACACCAGGAACCTGTTGGGGGGCAGATCCTTTCTGACCCCCTCCTGGGAGACGGTCACCACGGATGCCAGTCTGTTAGGTTGGGGGGGGGGTTCTGGAAGTCCCTGCAGTTCCAGGGGAGGTGGGGTCCTCAGGAGGCCCACACACCTATCAACGTCTTGGAGCTGCGGGCGATCAGGTTGGTTCTGGCCCAGTTGACTCATCACCTTCAAGGCCTGCCTGTTCAGGTGCGCTCGGACAAGAGGGCCCTCCAGGAAGTGTCTCTGATTCTGAACTGGGTGGAGGCCAATGTTCCCTGCATATCTGCGGTGTACATCCCAGGGGGGAGAAAATCCTCTAGCAGACTCTCTGAGCAGGGGCACCTCTCACCAGGGAGAATGGTCCCTCTGCAACAGGGTGTTCCAATCTCTGTGTCAGTGTTGGGTCCAACCAGATGTGGATCTGTTTGCGTCCCGTCACAATCACAAGCTCACGGCCTTTGTCTCCCTGTCCCAGGATCCTCTGGCCTTGGCCATGGATGCCCTAGCAATGTAATGGCAGGACTTTCAGCTCCTGTATGTCTTTCCTCCATTCCCTCTGCTGGGCAGGGTTCTGCGCATGATTGCTCTGGAAGGGGTGCCAGCAATTCTGGTGGCCCCTAGGTGGCCAAGAAGAGTGTGGTTCACAGACGTGGTGCAGCTGGCAGTGGATCAGTACGTTCTGCCCAGGGTGCCAGACCTGCTCACTCAGGGTCCCTTACGCCATCCCAATTTACAAACTCTGGCTTTGACGGCTTGGCTGCTGAAACCTCCATCTTGATGGAGAAGGGGCTGTCTACCTCGGTTGTTGATACCATGATAAAGGCTAGGAAGAAGTCTTCTTCTTCCATTTATTACAGGGTTTGGCGTACCTACATTGACTGGTGTGAGTCTAAGTCTCTTCCCTGTCGTGTGTTCTCTATTCCCAGGATCCTGGAGTTCCTGCAGCATGGGTTGGAGATGGGGCTCTGAAGGGTCAGGTTTCTGCCCTGCCTGTTTTCTTCCAGAAGTCCTTTGCTCAGCATTCTCTAAACAGGACTTTTTTCCAGGGGGTTACTCATGTGCGTCCCCCACGTAAGCCTATGTTGCCTGTTTGGGATTTGAACTTGGTTTTGTCAGTTTTGCAGGGTGCTCCCTTTGAACCTGTGCAGGATGCTGCCCTGGCAATTCTTACTCTCAAAGTTGTCTTTTTGGTGGCTATCACCACTGTTAGACGTGTGTCTGAGTTGGCGGCGCTCTCCATCCAGCCCCCCTACTATGAGAGACACCAGGACAAGGTGGTGTTCCGCTTCAAGCCAGACTTTCTGCCTAAAGTAGTGTCTACCTTCATTTGAATCGGGACATTGTTCTTCCATCTTTGTGCCCTAATCCTAGTAATGCTAAGGAGAGGGTCTTGCATTCTTTGGATGTGGTTAGATGTCTGAAGTACTATCTGGTGGCTACTACAACTTTTAGAAAAACTGATGCTCTTTTTGTGGTCCCTTCTGGTCCTAGGAAGGGTTTGGCTCCTGCCAAGTCTACTATCAGCGAATGGATCCGTCAGGCTGTGATTCAGGCCTACTCTGCTAAGGGGAAGTATCCTCCCTTCCGCCTTACTGCTCATTCTACTCGTGCTATTGGTGCCTCTTGGGCTTTTCAGCACCAGGCTTCTGTTGAACAAGTTTGCAAGGCCGCGACTTGGTCTTCTGTTCATACCTTTTCAAAGTTTTACAAGGTTGATGTTAGGGCCTCAGCTGATACTGCTTTTGGCCGTAAGGTTCTGCAGGCGGAAGTGGTATGACCTGTCTGCTGTTACCTTTGGGGATCCCACCCTACTTTATGGATACTGCTATTGGATGTCCCAAGTGTAAGTAATCTATCTGGAGCAGGACTTACTGTATACTAAGAATAATACAATTCTGTGATTACTCACCTGTAGAATTGGTATTATGAGTATACAGTACGTCCTGCTCCACCCTACCTTTGGTTTTGCATTATCTTGGATCCCCTGTATGGTGATTGTTATCATTGTTGTAGTTACCAGTTTGGGTTGTTTTAATTCTCGTTAACTGCTTTTCAATGCTGGGGATTGTGGGAGGTCCCTGGGTATTTGAGGGGCCGGGAGGAGCCTGTTTTCGATGTCTCTGCAGTCCAGCCCCATCTGGCGGAGTAATACTCAAGTGTAAGTAATCTATCTGGAGCAGGACGTACTGTATACTCATACCAATTCTACAGGTGAGTAATCACAGAATTGTATTTTCTGGGCCCACAAATCCACAGGGAAGGCACTGTCAGATGATTCTAAGTACAGTATTATCCTTGCCCCCTACTTCCCCGTACTTGAATCCAAATGTGTGGGATCACCTCTATCATCATGTGCGCTCTATGGATTCTTCCCCAATCACCCTCCAGCATCTGCAGAGTTAGCATTGCTTCAGATACCTGTGGTTACCTACCAGGATCGCACGTGCTGCACACATTTGTTACTCTTGATAATAGCTGGTGGTCATAATAATGTGACTCAACTGTGTATAAATGTAAAATGTTTATACATGTAAACATCTGTTATGTTTTACTTTGATCTTTAGCTTTACCTGAGGAAGTGATAGGGAATGCTGACTTTGCAACGGAGGTACATTTAGTGGGCAGTTTAGATAGCAAAATTGCTTTGCAGGAGTTTTCCCTAGTGCCCCTTTTTTGGCAAAAACTTATAGTAATTTGTTACATGCCCTAAAATTCCTTTCAAATGTAATTTTGTTGCTGTGATCACAGCAAGAGGAAAATGGACTGTGGCTAGTTATCTGTTTGAAAAGGTGATAAATTGAATTAGGCATGCAGCTTGCAAAACCATTACTGCTTTGAGGCACACAACACTGCATCACCCGCAATGCTTGTCATATGATTTAGTATCACTTGAATAGTTAGTAAACCTGCACACAGAGCATAAAGCTCAACAGGGTTGTAATGCAGCCGTGGAAAATTCATGTTCCGAACATTATTTTCTTATTTTGCATAGGAAGGAGAAATTGCTACGGCATATAAATAAATAAATCTATTTGTGCATGCTAGCACAAATAGAGAATCATGATCCATTCTAAATGTCTCTGGGGCATATTCTAAAATGAGTACTGAAAACATAACTTAAAGCAGACCTAAAATCACATTGCATTCTAGGTACATTTAAACCCCTCTACTTGCCGAGTGCCTGGAATCTGAATTCAATACTAACCCGTTTTTATGGGCAATCTGGTGTTTTTCACACAGCGGGGAATCCCCAATTGGCATGCAGCTGTTCTACTTTTATATTTTTGTATATTTTTATATTAACATCTTCTGCCATAGTTCTATACAAAGTAGTATTTCCAGACAGGGTAATACATACAGTACAACAGTTACAAAGTAAATGCTACAGTGAATGCTCTGAAAACAACATACAATAGGAGATTACAGTCTAAGGCAGCGATACTTTTGGCGCGTTCCCCATCACTGTCCCTGCGGCCCGCCCCTCGAGGTATACCCGACGCCATTTTTTTCTTTGTTTCGGCTGCTGCGTCTCTGGCTTCTACTACCGCGGTCCGTGAATGCCCTCGCAGGCGGCTTTATTACCATTGCTATTTATTTGTATACTTACGGCCCCCCTTTGCTTATGTCAGACGGGCCGAACCCTCTTGGCTTCTCCCGGCCCTACTCCCTCTATTTAGTTGATTAACTTGTGAGGCCTAGTGTTATTTACTCCCACTTCCCTAGCGGGTTAGTGGGGCATCCCGGGTTGCTTTATAGCGTCAATCCCTATCGGCCTATTGTGCCGCTATAATCACCATATGGAGGCGTCTCAGGATAATGTGCTTGGGGTTCCTTCGGGACAAGCCCGGCTGTGTGTAGCTTGTGGGGTGTCCCCTATTAGCGCTGACAATGCGCGAGTCTGTGTACCTTGTGCCGAGCAGGTGCTTGCACTGCAATCTGGCCTTCCAGTGGCTGCGCCTGCGCTTCGATTCACTTCACCTTCTCCCCCAAACTTAAATCTCACTCCCACTGAGTTGCATACAAGTGGGGATTCTCAGCCTGATGTGTCTTCTAGACTGGCTAGTGTTGAAAAGTTAATTGCTAATACCTTGGCGCGTAAGGCCTCTGCAAAAAAAGCGGCACTTAACGCCTGATGTCACTCTTTTCCCTATGTAAGCTGATGAGTTTTTGGAACTGTCTGGCTATACCCCTTTGGAGGAAGGGGAGCTATTCTCTGACTCAGGGTCATCTGATGAGAGGCCCAGGGGTCATGACGATTCTGGCTCTGACTCCTGGGCCCCAGATGATACTGATAGACTGTTGGCTCAGATTTTTGAGGTTCTGTCTATTTACTTTTTCATACTGCTAAGTCACGCTTGGAATTTCCTGAGCAAGCCCATTTTAATAACCTTGTGCTCAAGGAATGGGAACGCCCCAGAAGGCTTCCCGGTGTACCTAAGAGTTGGGATAAGAAGTATCCCTTTCCTGCTGATGTGGTGAAGTGTTGGTCATCCCCTTCTGAGGTGGATGCCCCGGTTCTAGGGTTATCTAACACCTCTGTCATGCACTCCCCTGACTCTACTACCCTGCGGGATGCTGAGGACCGGCGCATTGATCAGCTGGTGTCCCATGCCTTTGCATGTGTGGGGACGGCGCTGCGCCCGGTCTGTGTCTCTGCCATTACGGCTGTGGCTATTAGGACCCTGCTCAGAAGTATCCTTGATGGTGCCCCTGATGATGTGTCTAGGGAGGAGTTTAATGCACTCTCTAGTTGTGATGTTTTTGTGACCTATGTCCTCTCTACCTTGGATGACACCATTAGAATGTGTGCCAGAACATCTGCCCTTGTGGTGGCTATACGCCGCTCGGTTTGGCTGCGCCAGTGGGCTGCTGACAACGCTGCCAAGAAAGCCCTCACTGGTTTTCCCTTCAAAGGACTACGCCTGTTTGGGGACCGCCTGGACCTGTTTGCTAAGGAAGGCAGGTTACCCCAGCGCAGGCGGCAGTCTCGGCCCTTTCTTTTCCTTCCCCTACCGTGGTGCTAGACAAGGGAGGGGGGTTTCCTTTACTGGAGCCCGAGGAGACTTCTGGGGTAGGGGCAGAGGACGTGGACGTCCTGGCTCCTCCTGGGGCTCCAAGCTTAAGTCCTTTCCCAAGCCCCCCTCAGGCATGATGGGGCTCCCTCACCCATCCAGGTGGGGGGAAGGCTTCAGCACTTTGCTCATGTCTGGAGGCTTCATGTCTCAGACCGGTGGGTTCAGGAGGTAGTGTCCTCCGGTTACAAGATAGAGTTTGCTGTCTGCCCCCCCCCCCAAGGTTCATCAGATCCCGGATTCCTCAGAACCCTGTGTCAGCTCAGGATCTAGTGCAGGCGGTGCAAAGCCTTCTGGGGTTGGAGGTCATCTGCAAGGTCCCTTTCAGAGAAAGGGGCAAGGGCTTCTATTCCAACCTCTTCACAGTGCCCAAAAAAGATGGGTCAGTCAGGCCCATCCTGGACTTGAAGATCCTCAACAAATTTGCCAGGTGCAGGCGCTTTCGCATGGAAACTCTGCACTCTGCCATCAGTTCCCTGCGCCCAGGGGATTTCATGACGTCTGTGGACATCAAAGATGCTTACCTTCATATTCCTGTATTTCCAGGTCATCAAAGGTTCCTCAGGTTCGCTCTGGAGGATCAACACTACCAATTTGTGGCATTGCCTTTTGGTCTCACTTCAGCTCCCAGGGTGTTCACCAAGGTGCTGGCAGGAGTTATGTCTCTGCTCAGGTTTCAGGGCATCCGCGTGCTGCCCTACCTGGATGACATTGTCATCACTTCCCAGTCTCTACATCAGGCAGAGTTGGAAACTCAGCTGGTGGTGTCCACCCTGGAGTCATTTGGCTGGGTGATCAACCACCCCAAGTCCTCACTGTCCCCTTCCTTGGTAACTCCATTCCTGGGAATGAATCTGGATACAGTTCAGGCAAGGATTTTTCTTCCTCAGCAGAAGGTGGACAGTCTAATTGCGCAGGTCCAGTTCTTGCTATCTTGTCATCATCCCTCCATCAGGCAGGGAATGCAGCTGGTGGGCCTGATGGTGGCGTGCTTCGAGGCTGTCCCTTATGCTCAGTTCTACTTGAGGCCTCTGCAACTCCACCTCTTGTCAGTATGGGACAAGAACCCTGCGTCCCTGGACCGGGTCTTTGCGCTTTCCCCCCTGGGCAGGCGGTCCCTCTCGTGGTTGCTGGACACCAGGAACCTGTTGGGGGGCAGATCCTTTCTGACCCCCTCCTGGGAGACGGTCACCACGGATGCCAGTCTGTTAGGTTGGGGGGGGGGTTCTGGAAGTCCCTGCAGTTCCAGGGGAGGTGGGGTCCTCAGGAGGCCCACACACCTATCAACGTCTTGGAGCTGCGGGCGATCAGGTTGGTTCTGGCCCAGTTGACTCATCACCTTCAAGGCCTGCCTGTTCAGGTGCGCTCGGACAAGAGGGCCCTCCAGGAAGTGTCTCTGATTCTGAACTGGGTGGAGGCCAATGTTCCCTGCATATCTGCGGTGTACATCCCAGGGGGGAGAAAATCCTCTAGCAGACTCTCTGAGCAGGGGCACCTCTCACCAGGGAGAATGGTCCCTCTGCAACAGGGTGTTCCAATCTCTGTGTCAGTGTTGGGTCCAACCAGATGTGGATCTGTTTGCGTCCCGTCACAATCACAAGCTCACGGCCTTTGTCTCCCTGTCCCAGGATCCTCTGGCCTTGGCCATGGATGCCCTAGCAATGTAATGGCAGGACTTTCAGCTCCTGTATGTCTTTCCTCCATTCCCTCTGCTGGGCAGGGTTCTGCGCATGATTGCTCTGGAAGGGGTGCCAGCAATTCTGGTGGCCCCTAGGTGGCCAAGAAGAGTGTGGTTCACAGACGTGGTGCAGCTGGCAGTGGATCAGTACGTTCTGCCCAGGGTGCCAGACCTGCTCACTCAGGGTCCCTTACGCCATCCCAATTTACAAACTCTGGCTTTGACGGCTTGGCTGCTGAAACCTCCATCTTGATGGAGAAGGGGCTGTCTACCTCGGTTGTTGATACCATGATAAAGGCTAGGAAGAAGTCTTCTTCTTCCATTTATTACAGGGTTTGGCGTACCTACATTGACTGGTGTGAGTCTAAGTCTCTTCCCTGTCGTGTGTTCTCTATTCCCAGGATCCTGGAGTTCCTGCAGCATGGGTTGGAGATGGGGCTCTGAAGGGTCAGGTTTCTGCCCTGCCTGTTTTCTTCCAGAAGTCCTTTGCTCAGCATTCTCTAAACAGGACTTTTTTCCAGGGGGTTACTCATGTGCGTCCCCCACGTAAGCCTATGTTGCCTGTTTGGGATTTGAACTTGGTTTTGTCAGTTTTGCAGGGTGCTCCCTTTGAACCTGTGCAGGATGCTGCCCTGGCAATTCTTACTCTCAAAGTTGTCTTTTTGGTGGCTATCACCACTGTTAGACGTGTGTCTGAGTTGGCGGCGCTCTCCATCCAGCCCCCCTACTATGAGAGACACCAGGACAAGGTGGTGTTCCGCTTCAAGCCAGACTTTCTGCCTAAAGTAGTGTCTACCTTCATTTGAATCGGGACATTGTTCTTCCATCTTTGTGCCCTAATCCTAGTAATGCTAAGGAGAGGGTCTTGCATTCTTTGGATGTGGTTAGATGTCTGAAGTACTATCTGGTGGCTACTACAACTTTTAGAAAAACTGATGCTCTTTTTGTGGTCCCTTCTGGTCCTAGGAAGGGTTTGGCTCCTGCCAAGTCTACTATCAGCGAATGGATCCGTCAGGCTGTGATTCAGGCCTACTCTGCTAAGGGGAAGTATCCTCCCTTCCGCCTTACTGCTCATTCTACTCGTGCTATTGGTGCCTCTTGGGCTTTTCAGCACCAGGCTTCTGTTGAACAAGTTTGCAAGGCCGCGACTTGGTCTTCTGTTCATACCTTTTCAAAGTTTTACAAGGTTGATGTTAGGGCCTCAGCTGATACTGCTTTTGGCCGTAAGGTTCTGCAGGCGGAAGTGGTATGACCTGTCTGCTGTTACCTTTGGGGATCCCACCCTACTTTATGGATACTGCTATTGGATGTCCCAAGTGTAAGTAATCTATCTGGAGCAGGACTTACTGTATACTAAGAATAATACAATTCTGTGATTACTCACCTGTAGAATTGGTATTATGAGTATACAGTACGTCCTGCTCCACCCTACCTTTGGTTTTGCATTATCTTGGATCCCCTGTATGGTGATTGTTATCATTGTTGTAGTTACCAGTTTGGGTTGTTTTAATTCTCGTTAACTGCTTTTCAATGCTGGGGATTGTGGGAGGTCCCTGGGTATTTGAGGGGCCGGGAGGAGCCTGTTTTCGATGTCTCTGCAGTCCAGCCCCATCTGGCGGAGTAATACTCAAGTGTAAGTAATCTATCTGGAGCAGGACGTACTGTATACTCATACCAATTCTACAGGTGAGTAATCACAGAATTGTATTTTCTGGGCCCACAAATCCACAGGGAAGGCACTGTCAGATGATTCTAAGTACAGTATTATCCTTGCCCCCTACTTCCCCGTACTTGAATCCAAATGTGTGGGATCACCTCTATCATCATGTGCGCTCTATGGATTCTTCCCCAATCACCCTCCAGCATCTGCAGAGTTAGCATTGCTTCAGATACCTGTGGTTACCTACCAGGATCGCACGTGCTGCACACATTTGTTACTCTTGATAATAGCTGGTGGTCATAATAATGTGACTCAACTGTGTATAAATGTAAAATGTTTATACATGTAAACATCTGTTATGTTTTACTTTGATCTTTAGCTTTACCTGAGGAAGTGATAGGGAATGCTGACTTTGCAACGGAGGTACATTTAGTGGGCAGTTTAGATAGCAAAATTGCTTTGCAGGAGTTTTCCCTAGTGCCCCTTTTTTGGCAAAAACTTATAGTAATTTGTTACATGCCCTAAAATTCCTTTCAAATGTAATTTTGTTGCTGTGATCACAGCAAGAGGAAAATGGACTGTGGCTAGTTATCTGTTTGAAAAGGTGATAAATTGAATTAGGCATGCAGCTTGCAAAACCATTACTGCTTTGAGGCACACAACACTGCATCACCCGCAATGCTTGTCATATGATTTAGTATCACTTGAATAGTTAGTAAACCTGCACACAGAGCATAAAGCTCAACAGGGTTGTAATGCAGCCGTGGAAAATTCATGTTCCGAACATTATTTTCTTATTTTGCATAGGAAGGAGAAATTGCTACGGCATATAAATAAATAAATCTATTTGTGCATGCTAGCACAAATAGAGAATCATGATCCATTCTAAATGTCTCTGGGGCATATTCTAAAATGAGTACTGAAAACATAACTTAAAGCAGACCTAAAATCACATTGCATTCTAGGTACATTTAAACCCCTCTACTTGCCGAGTGCCTGGAATCTGAATTCAATACTAACCCGTTTTTATGGGCAATCTGGTGTTTTTCACACAGCGGGGAATCCCCAATTGGCATGCAGCTGTTCTACTTTTATATTTTTGTATATTTTTATATTAACATCTTCTGCCATAGTTCTATACAAAGTAGTATTTCCAGACAGGGTAATACATACAGTACAACAGTTACAAAGTAAATGCTACAGTGAATGCTCTGAAAACAACATACAATAGGAGATTACAGTCTAAGGCAGCGATACTTAACTGTCGGTAAGGGGTCCGAATGTGGATCTAGGCATCAGATTTCCTGGACCCCTGCCCTGACAGCCCTGCACTCAGTTGCTTCTGGGTTGCCGTGCTCAGATCTGCCCCCTTGATTGGCGATGTAGTCCTTAATCTCCCTGCCAGTGACTTGCACCTAGCATTGCAATATGAAGTGCTGCATGGGCAGGAAGTGGTATTGCAAGGTACACGCAAACTTTGTTTCTCTGTCTCTGCCCCATCCAATCCTTTCCCTCTGCCCCAGCTCAGCCCCATCTATCCCTGTCCCACCATATCATCTCCCCAGCTCAGCCCCATCCATCCCTGCCCCCATGACCCCCCCTGAACAGCCCTCCATCTGCACCTTCACCTCTTTACCTCTTTCACCATTTTTCTTAGAGGTACAAATTTAAGAATGATCAAAGTGAAACAAAACCCAGCAGTGACCGGTCCTCGCTGTTTGAAACCCCCCAGAAAGCCCATAAGAATTCATCTCTCCCTGCTCCAGCAGTGATTGTGCGGGCTCTCGTCCAATGAGAGCTGCTTGTTATGACTGCATCATTCAGCATGCGTCTCTCTTGCCCGAGATACAGGGGATGTGGCAGCATGTGCTCCCCATTCTAGTAAATGAGAGCCATCTGCCAAATGACGTAGTCATTGGAAGAGAGAGCGCGCATGCGCTGTTGGAGCATGGAGAGGTGAGTTTGAAGTGAATCCTGCTTCGTAAAATGGCATTTTGAGGTTTTGTTGCGCTTTAAAGTGGACCAACACCTAGAATTTTGACTATCCTGGGTTTTGGTCCACTTCCCTGGGGCATCCCGATCGGGGGGTGCCCCGCAATGTGAAACCCCCCAGATTTCCGGTTAAAACTCACCTCACCCCGCTCCTACGGCGCATGCACGGTCGCACGTCCAATCAGTGCGCTCGGAGCCGCTGTGGTATGCACGTCAATGACACGTCTTACCACAGCGGCTCCGAGCACACTGGCGGCCGCATCTCACGCTTCCCTGCTAGAGAGATGCGGCCGCAGCCCATGCATGCACCGTTGGACCGCGAGTCAGGTAAGGTTAGCGGGCGTCCTGGGGGGTTTCACACAGCAGGGCATCCCGATTTTGGATGCCCCGCGGGGAGGGATCGGATTGGCCTGGGAATCTTATAGATTACTGGGACGATCAGGCAGGGTGTTGGTCCACTTTAAGTAATTATATTTACCATTGGATGAGCGATTTTTTTCAACTGCTGAATTGAAGCCTAGCTGTCTAGGATCTCCAGTGATATTCATTACCCACCAAGGGGGCCTCAAAGGCAAGTCCAATTGTCCCATTGTCTCAGGCTAAACATTGCACTGTCCCAAACTTCAATCCATTTTCAAAAAAGACCCTATAGTTCTTAAATCACTTGTAAGACTATTAGAGCATAGGAAATGCAGAGAAACATTGAGGAGAAACAGTGGGTGTGGTGACAGCAATGTGATGTAAGCACACTGTGTGCTTTACACATTCAGCAAGGTACTGCTCTTGTTACAATGTATAGCAGCCTGCCTGTTTTAAATCTAACACACAGCAGTTAGGTGGGAGGCTTTTACAATGAAAGAGTATGACTCAGCCTGCTTGTTACATTGTAGAGCGCAAGAGAGAGAGGCAGCAGGGTTTTAAAACTCCCAGGCCGAGTTCCATTATCTTCACAGCTGCTGCCTCTGTAGGGTTTGGATCCTCGGTTCATCTAGCTAAACTGTTCATTGTGTCTATGGGGTGAATGTGATGATTCCAGTACAAAGTGTACTGTTCCTGTGCTGGTATCATGCATGAAGGCAGAGGATTACCCCTGAAACCCTGAGGGATGATTATTTGACTTGGGATGTTATTGAAATGTGCAATTCTAAAACTTTTCATGAACCAGAATTTTAAGGCAGATGCTGCCAATAACTATTCGTTCCTGTGCTGCTGACACCACTTTTTTGAAATACTGAAGCCAAAAATGCCATGCAAAGCTCTTTTCTGACTTTTATGTAAAGAAAAACATCCTTTTTGGCAGGTTTTTGGTGTTCTGCCTTATTGTTTTCATCTTTTGGAATGTAAAATAAACATTTGTGTTAGCATTGCGCACCAAGATTTACCTATCAGCAAGTGGTTTACATGATTCTCATATTCCTGGGACTTGCTACAGTGGGAATGGTTTTCATGGCCTTGAGTAAACAACGTAGACTACAAGTCCCACAATTCTTCCAGAGTAATTGGTCTTTAAGCAGCTTTGGCTAAGTCTAAGCAGCCTAATGACCTATCCTAGCTACTGGAACACAAGACCGTGTGATCGTTCCAAACTGGAGAAGTTGAATTTCAGCAGAATAGGCTAAACATAGGTTAAACCAGTCACCCATGCTTTAGCAAATCAGATGATTACCAAGTTAGAGTAAGGAAGTCTATGATATGTACTCGATATCACCACTTTGGTGTGCATAGCTAATTGGTGTGCATTGTTGCTATAGAGAACAGTTTTCATTTATAACACAAAGTTTCAAACAAATAGAACATATTAAATAACACATACACTTAGCACATTTAAGACATTTTGCCAAACAATAATGAAGCTTATAAAAATGAGGTTGAAAGTAGATTTACCCTTTAGGAAATGTCTTTGCTAGGTTCTTTATTATAACCAACATACTAAACTTTCATGTGCTTCTGTTGACTTTAGTGTGTTGTGTTTGCAATGACATCTGGACAGATGTGGAATCACATTCGTGGCCCCCCTTATGCGCACAAAAATCCACAGAATGGTCAAGTGGTAAGTAACATTACCCAGTTCTAAAGTTTCCCATGCTTTTGTGTATTTTCTTCAGTTTATGTTGTTTTTTAACATTTAGATTTAGTTTAGTTTTACTAATGTACTTAAGGAGCATCACGGCAACTTCTCACATTGTATGGAAAGCATTTTTAAACTCTCCATGGTAACTTTGTCCCAGGTAGGGTCATGATCCACAGGGACACTAAACTAACCTAGTCCCCCTTTATGCCATTAGCATTAGTGGGTCCTGCAATAGATGCCCATTAGAGTCAAAGCTCGGTTCTCAGTCCAACACACAATGTGTGTCTGGACTTGTCTCTCTGCTCTCAAACTCTCCATGACTTATTCAGTACATTATGGGGTTGATTCAGCACCAGGTGAAAAAAGTGCGCTAACTAAGGAGAGAAAACTGCTGTTCACTTTCATCATTTACCTTGGGGTTGATTCCACGTCATATGTAAATAGAACATGTTTCACCTGGTGCTGAATCACCCCCAACATAGACAATGAAAGTGTGTGGCAGGTTTATCTACTTAAATGTGAGCACCTTTTTCACCTGGTTTTGAATCGACCCCTATCTGAGATAGATTAAAAAACAAAGCTATATCTGCACTGGAGTAATTTCCTTCTGCTTAAAACATTTTAATTACTCTGCATAAGTGAACCTGAGTGCAGAAATTACTCCATTAGTCAATCAGTCAGTCCATTCTAAATAACAGTCTAGGTTTTTCATAAATTTATACAGATTAGTAGTACTAAATCAGTAATAGTTACTGTTTGACTGTTTGAGTCTGCTTCCATCTCTATTCTGAAAAGACTCGTACTCCGCAGAAGCATTTACTTTTCCACCTGCCGTGTTGCACCCGTCCCAAAGCCCACTACAAAGCTTTATTCATTTTGGCATCCAAAGTGAATTATTAATTTGTGCCCTCCTTA
The DNA here is from genome assembly GCA_027917425.1 of Gastrophryne carolinensis. Lineage (NCBI taxonomy): Eukaryota > Metazoa > Chordata > Amphibia > Anura > Microhylidae > Gastrophryne > Gastrophryne carolinensis. The sequence goes on from CM051234.1 coordinate 113,755,072, forward strand.
TAGGGCTGTCAGAAGCACATCTTACAAATTTACTTGATGTCGAGTGTTACGTTGGTTGTCATTGTGCATCACGCCTTGATAAATCACATCGTTTTTTGTGTTTTGCCAGGAAGATATGCATGGTAGTTTTTCTCATTTCCAATAAAGTCCTGTGTACAAGTTGTATAATATTGTTTGGTTTTGCATCCCATTCGTCAGAAATACAGTAGTAGATTTTTAATTGAGGGTGTTAGTGGGGTGGTTTTCAACAATATTGTTTTTTAACCACTTCAAGACCAAGGAGTATCTGTAGGAAAACTCTTTACTGTATATATATTAAATCTTTATAAAACATTTTGAGCAGTACACAGTCTGACAGGCCACAGAACTTCTCTTTTATTCAAGAGAAGAGAGTAAAAACCCACACTAACATCATCTTGGCTCCTGACCCATCATGGTCATGCATCTTTTTCTCAAGCTTTGCTTTAAGGTGCCTGCATGAGGTCTAAGAATGTATTCCAAGTGTGACATACACTCCGCTTCAACTGTTCATGACATTTGGGTTATTCTCCAGTAGAGGGCGAACTTCTGCAGAGATGAATGCAAAAAGGAGCTCCTCCCAGTCCATAAATACCTGGGACCTCCCACCAATTCCCCAGTTCCTTCTCTGCAGGAAAGCGAGCAAGACAGAAGATGAAGACTTCTATTCCTTGCAGGTAAGCCGGGCTCGCGCCCGGCCCCGTTTTATACCTATTTCTGCCGGACCTTTGTTTCCTAAGTACTATACGAGCCTCCCAGCCTTGGCTGCAGGTCCTGGTGAAGGTAGGCTACACCTCTTTTAGGTATGATAGGGAGCCATGCTCCCCCGTGAAACATCATTATGGGGTAGGCGGTTTTCCGGGTTGGTGATCCCGGTTTGGGATGCCCTGTCCCTTCTTTCCCTTGGCACCGTATGGTGCGGGATCTCCCCCCTTCCGGGTCCCTCTATTACCTCTCCTGGGGGGGAGGTCGGCCCTTGAATACCTTATTGTATGTGTGTTTTTTATTGCCTGTTGTCTGGGTTTGTGTGTGTGTGATTACTGTGCACCATATGGAGGCCTCTATCTGTTTTACTCAGCGCTGCAGGCTTCTGGGGAGCTTCTTCCCATCAGGTATCCGGTAAGGGGGCGGTCCACCCCCCTCTATTTCCGCCTTTTGCGGGCCCAGCCTTCTACAGGCCCGCATTGACTAACGTTCTACAGGCCCTTTTCACTTATGGCTTTCAGGAGGACTCCCTGTTTTTTGCATATAAAAAGGGGGCTCTCCCGGTTCTAGGGTCCCTAGCCTTAATTTACACTTGACAAATCCTCCCACAGGGACTTTAAAGGGGCATCCCGGGGTTGCTTACTAGCATAATTCCCTAGGTCTTGCGACTATCCAAAAAATCACCATATGGAGGCTCCGCAGGATATTGGGCTCGGGCTCCCTTTGGGACAATCCCGGCCGTGTGTGGGTTGTGGGATATCCGTTACGGGTGATATTGTGCTGATCTTTATACCATGTGCAAAAAAGGCCATAACGCGGCAGTTGGGCCCCCAGGCGTCTGGGTCTGCACCTCCCGCTTCATCGCCTCCGCCCCTCTGCTTTTTCCGTACCCCAAGTGACTTGGTCGCTAGCGGGGAGTCGCACTCTGATGTTTGTACTAATTTGGCCAGCATCGAGAGATTTATTGCTAGCGCGGTGGGCAAGATGGTCCAGGCTAAAAAGAGTCATTTGTCGCCGGCCCAGGCGGCTTTGGATTTTGATGATGATTCCCTTGATTGGTCAGATTATTCCCCGTTAGAGAGGGGAATTGTTTGAGGTATCAAATGCTAATGAGGTGCATATTTGTGATACTGATGTTGGGCAGGCGCTTGGGGATGCCGTTGACGCTAGGGTTTTGGCACATCTTTTGGAGGTTTTGGATATTGCCTCGCCAGAGGCACCCCCTGTCAAAAAAGGGGAATTTTTAGGGTCCTCCAAGCCATGCTTGGAGTTTCCTACCCAAGGTCATTTTGAGCCAGGGAATGGGAGAAACCGAGCCGGCTTCCGGGTGTTCCTCAGGGATGGGATAAGAAGTATCCTTTTCCGGTGGAAGTGGTTAAGCGCTGGTCTTCTCCTTCCGAGGTCGATGCGCCAGTTTTTGGGATTGTCCAACACCTCTGTGGTCCACACCCCAGACGCCACTTCCCTTAAGGATGGTTAAGCGCCTTGATTAGATGGCAAGTTATGCTATTCTAAGTATGTCTCACACCCTGCTTCGGAAATATTCATTACACTTGGGTTATGACCAGTAGAGGGCGAACTTCTGCAGAGATGAATAGAAAAAAAGAAGCCCCTCCCGGCCCATAAATACCTGGGACCTCCCACACATTCCCCAGTAATCGTCTCTGCAGACGGCGAGCAAGTCAGAAGATGAAGTCTCCTCTTTGCAGGTAAGCCGGGTTCACACCCGGCCATTTTTTATCCCTATTTCTGCCCGGACCTAGTTATGCTTAACTCCCCTAATGCCTGCCAGCCTTGGCTGTAGGTCCGGGTGAAAGTAGGATTCACCTTAACAGGTGTACTGACAGGAGCTATGCTCCTCCGTGAGACCCCATTACAAGGGGTAGGCGGCCTGGTGACCCTGGTTTGTTATGCCCTGTCCGTTTCCCCCTGCTCTACTACCGTAGTTGGGGATCTGTTACGTTCAAGTCATTAACCGGACTTGGTCTGGCTTCTGTTGTCCGATTCCCAATTACTATATTCTAAGAGAAATCAATACACGCGACAAGGTGTGTAGCAAAACCTCAGAAAAACACTGAGCAGGGGGAGCTTCTGACCCCTTTTTTATTGAAAACTTTCATAGTTAGAGCATGCGCAGAACAGACAATTACCTAAGTTAAAAATAATGAGAACAGAATATTTATGACCATGTACAAGGTTGAGGTCAGGGAGTATTTTATAGTTTTCTCAGTTCCCAGAGCCCCCCATGCGAAGCAGCACATTCCTTAGATAAGCCTTACAAAAACAATTACAGAAAAGTCCAGCGTTAAAGCGTTACTCTAACATACAGAAAATAAACCATAGTCTTTCAGAACTATGTTTCTTAAATCTGGATCTTCTCATTTCCCCCCTTTGACATCTCCATCTGTCTTTCCCTTGACTGTGTCCACTTCGGAAGGTTTATAGCCAGTTCAGTCACTCAGGTACTATCCCAGGCCGGCGAGTTGCCTAGGGGAACACAGGTCTTCTCTAACTGGTTCCATCCCCCAAGTACTTGAACAGCATCCTTCCAAAGAAGAGTCTTGAATTTTGACAGATGATATGTCAATTCTAAAGGAAAGAAACATAGTTACTCATTTAGAAAGCGCATTATCTGCAATCAAGATACGTTTATGTGTTACTTTAGGTGTCTTGATCTTGGCTACAAGGCAAAGAGCTAGTTTTACTAGAACATAAATCATGTTCATATCATCATCATCATATTCTTGATCCATTGTAGTGGACCACTCCAGTTTCCCCAATCTCCAAAAGGGGACCATTCTTTTGCAAATGTCTTAATCTTACTTTGTATCCTTTGAACTTCTTCTCTGTGGCCTTTTATTACTTCGTAATAATCAGGTATCTCTAATGAGGTATTATGTATCCAAGTACAGCACTCGTAGTCCTCTGTCATTTCACAAAGTTATTTAACAAACTCTCTTTACAAGTAGATGCTCCTATATGGGTGTGGTTTTTATTTCCTAATAAGAAGCACCAATCTGGTCTATATGCTCTTCCCGTTAAATGGTAATTTATCTCATTAGCAGAACTCTCTCATACTGTAATTGAATAGGGATGGCTACGAGGGGTACCCGGGAAGACGAAGGATGTAACTTACTACATATGCAACATTTGTCAAAACCAGTTTGTCTAGCAAAAGAGTATTTATACTTTAGCAAAAGTAACTTTTGATGATGAGTGCCTATCTCCCTTCAAACCTTGATTCCAAAGATTTTCTAGAATGTTTCTTTACATAGACAAAGTCTCCTGGTTGGAGATTATGAGTTCCTGTTATCTGGTCGGGGCCTGGAAGAGAATCAAAAACACTTTTGTGCAGTTTAGTGAGATGTTTCTGCAACTGTATCACATAATCAGTCAATTCATCACATTTTAGGGCAAGATGTTGTGGAAAGTACAGCCCTGTTCTGGGAGCACTTCCAAACAAAATCTCATAAGGTGACAACCCTGTTTTCTTTGTAGGGGTGCATCTTATTGAAAATAACACAATTGGTAAACAATCTATCCATGGTTTACCTAACTCCTTCATAGTTTTCTGTAACTTCAGTTTAATGGTGCCATTCAGTCTCTCCACACTCCCTGAACTCTGTGGGTGATAGGGTGTATGGAAGGACTGCTGGACACCTAACATTTGCATTACATTTTGCATTATTTCACCTGTAAAGTGCGAGCCACGGTCACTTTCTATGGTCTCACATAGACCAAAACGTGGTATCAATTCTGTAATTAGTTTCTTTGCCGTGGTCTTAGCTGTTGCTGATTTTACTGGGTAAGCTTCTGGCCATCCCGAAAACAAGTCAATACACACAAGTACATACTCAAAGGGTCCACTCTTAGGGAGTTGGATGTAATCAATTTGAAGCCTTTGAAATGGATAGAGAGACCTAGGTTGATGTCTTACCGGTGTCTTAACAACCTGTCCTGGGTTCTCCGTCAAACAGATAGAGCATGCTGCACAGTATTGTCGTGCCATGCTACTAAAGCCTGGAGCATACCAAGTCTGATTGGTACTCCTTACCATAGAGTTTGCACTCTGATGTGTAGGCAGATGTGATACCTGTGCCTGTTCTGGGTATAGGAAGCTAGGCAAGCACAATCGGCTTCCTTTGACCCATAATCCATCATTTTGCTGGGCTCCTGCTCTGAGCCATTTTTCCTTTTCCTCGGGCATCACTTTGTCCTGAAGATTTTTCATTAGTTCCATACTTACCGCCGATTCCTGGGTAAGATTTACACTTACACTCTCTATCTTCTTCAAAGCTGCTTGTTTAGCTGCTAAGTCAGCTTTTTCATTACCTTTAACCTCTTTGGTTGTTTGTTTTGTGTGGGCTGCTACTCTTACAATAGCTACCTTTTTGACATTGTTCAGGTTGGTCAGAATTTCCTTAACTAAATCAGCATGTCTAATGGGGGTTCCTGCAGCTGTTAAGAAGCCCCTTGCTTTCCACAGGTGGGCGTAATCATGGGCAATACCCCAAGAATAGGCGGAGTGCTGTCCAGATCGTGCCTGTAGTGTCTTTTAGCAGCATTAATGCCCTAGAGAGGGCTGTAAGTTCTGCTTCCTGAGCAGACATATGAGGTGGTAATGGTTCAGCTTCTACAACTTCATGTTCAGTTACTATTGCATAACCTGTATGAAACTGTCCTTTTTCATCAGCATATCTGCTGCCATCTACAAAAAATTCAAATTCTGGGTTTTCTAGAGGTGTATCATGCACATGTGGTAAACCCATTGTTTCTTGCTTCATAAGTTCAATGCAGTCATGTGTGTCTTCAGTATGTTCAAATTGTAAAAAATTCTCAAAATCTTCACTATTACTCCCCCCTTCAGAATCTGAAGAAATTGGTAACAAAGTCGCCAGATTCAGAGAAGTACATCTTTGAAACTTAATTGTTGGGGGTAGTAAAAGGGTACACTGCAGCCTAAGCTGTCTAGCCATTATGGGTTGATTCAAAGAAACATGTAACAGCTTGGATTTGGCTCACGATCATCCTATTTTTCACGTCCGCTCGTGCGTTCGTATGAACTTGCGAGTGATTCAATAAGCAAATACGTTTCTATCCTAAAAGATACGTCCGTTCGTATGATATCTCCCGAACTTGCCTCAGTCAGTTGACAATCGTAAAAATCACGTTCATGTGCTCACCTGTTGCGGCGGCAGCCTGTTTTTTCGGCTGCTTCCATCGTCAACCTCTTCCAATTACTTGCGTTTGCCTCTGGCTTTCATTGGTTTTTGGCCTCTTAGATTCGTGCGTTCGTATGTTTATAAGATCTTGCGCATGCGCACCCTCAACCAGAAACTTACCTAAACCCCTTAGCGCTTGCATCCAACTTCATTTCTCGGTCCCTCAAACTTACCTAAACCCCTTAGCGCTTGCATCCAACTTCATTTCTCGGTCCCTCAAACTTACCTAAACCCCTTAGCGCTTGCATCCAACTTCATTTCTCGGTCCCTCAAACTTACCTAAACCCCTTAGCGCTTGCATCCAACTTCATTTCTCGGTCCCTCAAACTTACCTAAACCCCTTAGCGCTTGCATCCAACTTCATTTCTCGGTCCCTCAAACTTACCTAAACCCCTTAGCGCTTGCATCCAACTTCATTTCTCGGTCCCTCAAACTTACCTAAACCCCTTAGCGCTTGCATCCAACTTCATTTCTCGGTCCCTCAAACTTACCTAAACCCCTTAGCGCTTGCATCCAACTTCCTTTCTCGGTCCCTAAAACGTAAGAAAATCACATAATGTACATATGTCTATATGTTTCTAAGCGTGTTGTTTCTGGTTTGTGTTATTTTTTGGGTGTGTGCATATTAGAAAAGACACAAATTTGGAAGGCTTAAAATCGAATTTATTTAAAATTTTTGCTTGTTTTTGTGCGAAGTAATTTTCCAAACCTCTTTTTTTGTTTGGGTAGTTTTTTTTTAAATTTTTTTTTTTTTTTAACAGTAAAAACCTTTTTTTTTTTTTAAAAGTGTTTTTTTAAAAACATTTTGTTTTTGGTGTAAAAACAATCCAACAAACAACTTTGTAAACAATTAAAAACTTGAACAGCAAGTTAAACAAAGGAGCCAGGACCAAGGGCACTATTCATCATCCTCTTCTTCATCTGTTGGCCCCAACGTCGCCTGTATGGCCAGCAGCTCGGCCACCAACTCCTTCATTCGTTTTTTTTTGCCCGCCAAAGTTTGGGGGATCATCCCTGTAACCAATAGAGAAAGAAACATAACTAGGAGTCCCAGACCGGTTTGTATGCTGGAAATAGATTTAGGGTTAATCAAATACATGTAAATGCATGACATATGTCATTCTTCCAAGGGATACAGTTAATGCATTTCACACAGGTAAGTCTTTAAACTCCTTAAACCGGACCTTCCACATTATTTTATGAAAACCAATAACTATTCACAAATGATTTTGCACCACCTCAAAGTTAAATAGGGTTTTTTTGGGATTACAGCGCCGCCATCTGGACTCTGAAGCATAACACTTAATGAGGAGTGGAGAGTTGGCTAAAGTACAGGGGAGTAGGTTACAGTGTTGCGTTGGGAATCCCGAGCATAGCTGGGTTGAGGGAAAGGTCATCACTCACACAATGCATGGCAGCACCTTCCTTTTTTCAATCTGGATCCCATGCTGCCTGTAAATATTGCGCATTCCATATTCCCCAATATTGGTTTGGTTCAGTCTAATAACATGCATTAGATGGGTGAAGGGTGTTTTTCCATGGTTCTAATCTGTAGGTACAGTGTGATGGCTAATTCTTTGGTTCTTAATACTAGTTAGGGTCCTCTTTAAGCTAACGAAGTGCCCACATGAAAGTGTGAACTACACATTGGCTACGCCTTTAGTTATGTGTGTGTTATTAGCTAACCAAACATTAATATGAATAATGGCATGGAGACTTACGGAGTTGGTGGCCGACAGATGGCTGGTTGGGGCCAACAGGCTGCCCTTGGTCCTGGCTCTGCTGTGAAGAAGTCCCTGGAGAAACATGTGACATTTGGTTAGTACTTGTAGAGAGTCACTATTGCCAACATATCTGGCTCCCAGTCTGGCTGACATCACTCACCTTCGCCAGGATCGACTTCAAGCATCTCTGCTGCCTCCTCCTCCACTATCTCACCCGCTCCAGAAGCTTCTACAAATACATAATAAAGGATAACTTAGTTTTTGGCCTGCCATGTATATCTTTGTGCCTATACATGAAGAGTGACATACCAGAGCCTTCCCCATGCGTGGCCAGGTATGACTCCACGCCCACGCGGTTTGGCCCCTCCTCTGTGGTAAGGTCCAGGGGCTGGTCTGAGGAGGCCACAGAGGAGGGGTAGGTCCGTCGCCCGGGAGATCCACCACCTTCACTCACAGATGCAGAGTCATGCAGCACTGGTCGGCCTGTACGTCTCCGGGTGCGGCGAATTCTGAAATCCATTTCCAACACTACCAAAGAAAAGTCATTATAAATAAAGGCATAACTTATACATTTGGAACATATACCATGCAATTGCTTTGTACTTACTTGGGAAATGGATTCCAAAAAACCTCCGCACCCGGGGCATGTGCAGACGTTTCAGGTCCGACCAATGCTGCATTATCTGGGTGTGAGTGAAGGTGGTGCTGGTCACACGGTGTATCTCGGCGATGATCTCCCGGGCGATGTCCCTTTTCTCGCACACATTGGGCGCGAAGTCATACCGGCGCTGAAGCATGATCTGAAAAACATAATGGACACAGAGCTTTTACTTTTACACACAGACCCATATGTGTTGCATCACAAGTTGAGAATTTAATGTCATTAACACACACATTTCGAGTGGCAGCCATTTTTGGGGAGTGCCTTAAAGAGGACGTTGACTGTGAATGACAGTCTGGTCTTATGTTATATGTATCACACACCATGTACATACAGATAATAGCCAACATCAAGAATCAGCCCACCTGCATCTATGGCATGTTAGGATGGTTTAAACATCCAAGATGTAGGCTAATGCTTAGGCTTTTGGACCACGTGTGTGGCTTCCCGTTGTGTTTTTATGGCTTAGGAAAACAGTGTTCCTCAAACATCCGCATCAAGGTCCGAGACAGGCCAGGTTTGCCAGCTCGCCCCGCTACTCCACAGGTTAATTAACTGTTGCTAAGCCGGAGCAATTGGCCGAATTAGGACATCAGCATAGACAGGTGAAAACGTGGCCAGGCTCGGCCCTTGAGGATGAAGTGTGAGGAGCCAGTGATTAAACATTAAGAGACCCCAAACTAGTTCCAAACGCATCATTTACATTTAGGCCATCATTGACTATTAGATGAAAATGCACAGGCAGCCACTTACCAGCATGAGGATTTCTTCCTGTTGACGGGTGAAGATAGTGGGCGCCATCTTTATGCTTCTTCAAGGCAGCAGATAAGTGAAACCCCAGCGGTTTCCTGGTTCCGCTCGAACGTACGTTCGTACGAGCGCGTAGTCGTGCGCATAGGCGTCACACGCTGGGCTCATTATTTAAAGGTCCCTGCACCCAAAGCTCATTCTCTTTGAGCATTTGTGTAAGATGGCACCTAAAAAGCCTATGAGCAAGCGACCCCAGCAAAGCAAGACCGCGGAGGGCCCAACAACAAGGTCCCAGCAAGGTAGGAGAAAACTGAGAGGCAAGACTCCCACCTCGGCCCCACCAAGGGACCCTGGACCCTCAGGAACCAAAAAAAGGGGCCCCAAGCCCCGTGCCCCTGCAGCCAAAAAGCTGGCAACTGCAGCACCCACCACCTCTGCCCCCAGAAGAGGCAGCACAAGGGAGCCCACACCGGCCATGCCTTCAAGTAGGGCAGTTCGGCAACCCAGGCCCCGCAGCAGGGCCCGAACCCCATCCAGGGCACGAAGCCCAGCCAGAGGCCGCCGAACCCAATCCAGGGCCCGAACCCCATCCAGGGCACGAAGCCCAGCCAGAGGCCGCCGAACCCAATCCAGGGCCCGAACCCCATCCAGGGCACGAAGCCCAGCCAGAGGCCGCCGAACCCAATCCAGGGCCCGAACCCCATCCAGGGCACGAAGCCCAGCCAGAGGCCGCCGAACCCAATCCAGGGCCCGAACCCCATCCAGGGCACGAAGCCCAGCCAGAGGCCGCCGAACCCCATCCAGGGCCAGAAGCCCAGCCAGAGGCCGCCGAACCCAATCCAGGGCCAGAAGCCCAGCCAGAGGCCGACGAACCCAATCCAGGGCCAGAAGCCCAGCCAGAGGCCGACGAACCCAATCCAGGGCCAGAAGCCCAGCCAGAGGCCGCCGAACCCCATCCAGGGCCAGAAGCCCAGCCAGAGGCCGACGAACCCAATCCAGGGCCAGAAGCCCAGCCAGAGGCCGCCGAACCCCATCCAGGGCCAGAAGCCCAGCCAGAGGCCGCCGAACCCAATCCAGGGCCAGAAGCCCCTACAGGGCCCGCCGAACCCCATCCAGGGCCAGAAGCCCCTACAGGGCCCGCAGAACCCCATCCAGGGCCAGAAGCCCCTACAGGGCCCGCAGAACCCCATCCAGGGCCAGAAGCCCCTACAGGGCCCGAAGAACCCCATCCAGGGCCAGAAGCCCCCGACCTGGCACCAGCCGGGAACAGAGCCCCCGACCTGGCACCAGCCGGGAACCTAGCCCCCCAAGAGGGCCCCGAATTGCAACCATGACCACATCTACACCTGGAAGTTCGGTGGCCAGCCACGCAAGAACACCCAGTCCCTTGGCCAGTCCAGTCATTGGGAAGCCACCAATCCGGCCATTCCCCTACCCAGCCCCAGGCCATAATGTCACCACATGTGTCTGCACACATGGAGGAGCAGCCAAGCCAACCATCTGGCCGCACATTGCGCCGCGGCCAGTTGAGTGGGAGATTCTCCCATGACCAAAATATGGCATTGGCTAGTGGCCTTACATTATACTATGACGAGCTATATGGGAGCAAATCCAAACACACCACCAAGCAGCGCAAGATGGAATTGTTTGAAACCATCCTCCGACAAGTAAATGCAGCGGGGGAAGAGAGGAAAGATGTGTCCCAAATTCAGAAGAAAATCTCTGATCTGAAGTATGCTGTACGGCAAAAAGAAATTAAAAGGCATAATTACAGGTAAATAAATGTTTTCGCTAAATATAATGTTTTGGATGTACTGTATGCACCTTTTCTGAGTACCAAACGATTTTCTCTTTTCAGCATGAAAACTGGAGGTGGCTTTCCATCTAAATTGGAGTTTACCCCTGCTGAGGAGATTGTGCTTGGACTTCTCCATCCGGTCGCGGTCGGTGGACATGCTGGTCTAAGGGACACAGACTCACCGACCCGTACCCACGGTGAGTACTCTTAAATCTGCATGTTTGCCTGTTTGCTAAATAATCTACAGTTCACTAGTAACAAGATAACGGGATGCCCCTATGGTTTGCCTTGCTTGGCCTCGCACTACTGTGGCTGTTTGTGTCCTCTTTTGGTCCCTGGGAATCACACATTTAGGCCCACAGCCATTATGGCAAAGATCAAATGTCCAATTGGATTGTTAAAGTCATGAAGTTTCTCAAGATAAGTGATATATTTGGAATCAATCACAAAACACACATCATTATGTATGGGTTGCCTTTTGGTTGTGTGAGTTGTGTTTGAGTTAACAATTTAATTAGCCACCCCCAAACATATCTGACCTAGAGCAGCGAGACTCAACTGGCGGCCCGGGGTCCCAATGCGGACCTTGGCACCACATTCAAGGACCCCTGCCCAGACAGCCCTGCACTCAGTTACTTCTGTGTTGACGTGCTCAGAGCTGCCCCCTTGATCGGCGATGTAGTGGTTGTTCTCCTGCCCAATGTGATGGCTCCCTGAAACATAGCATTGCAATATGAAGTACTGCACAGGAAGTGGCATTGCAAGGTACACAGTAACTTGGTAAAAATTTCTCTTGGCACAATCGTGTCCCGCTGCCCCTGCTCTGGCCCATCTGCCACAGTCCCCCCATGCCCCCCCCCCCCCCCACATAAGCCCCATACATTTGTAACAGATTTGCTCCATCCATCCCATCACCATCAATACGTTAACTCCCCCCTTTAGCCATCCAATCCCTGTCCCCTCAGCTCTGGCCCATCCAGCCCAGCAAGGGCAAGCAGCCTTTATTAGTTGGCACTTTGAAATCTCCAGCCCCTCCACCAGTGTATTTATTTTTAACTAGACACCCCCTGCGTCAGCACCATGGCCAGACATTCACCTCTCACCACATACCTTGAAATGGGCCTTTACAACAATTGTTTGAGTACCACGGACCTAGCGAATGGTAGGCTAAATCCCAAAATGTGCGTTGAAAGTTGTATGCTGACTGTGTACACTTCCTGACTTCGAACTGAGGTCAGTTAGCAGTTTTTGCGAGCCATTGCACCTATGTAAACTTGCGTGTGTTTGAACAAAGGTCCCCATTGCTCTAGAGTTGAATAATATTACAAATAGAGCTATATTTGATTACCTATCCAAAAAATGGTTATGTGTGTGTTTACGTGGTTTGTTTTTCTCTTCTTCAGCCCAGCATGATCCCTCAGCAAGGGTAAACTCACCCCCCAGTTTGGTTATGCCTACCAGGTCCGTACAGCATAGGAGCCCAGATCAGAGATTTCCGGTAAGTTAATTTAGTACCATAAATACTACCAAGTGCTTAAGAATGTGTTAAACTGTTGGAATCCCAAATTTGGACGCCAACTTACACTTTTTTTTTTATATGTCCCTACAGACCCGCACACTCATGGAAGAGATCCAGGACATGGAGGAAGATGATGATGTCTCCGTGCAGGGCACGTCGGATGACCTCCCCCTGGGTCCCAATTTGGAACTGCTCCATAATGTTTCTCTGGCCAATCCTCAGCAGCAGAGTGAATCTCCATCCATTGTGCATGCACATGGGGAGACTGACACTACAGTCCCCAGTGTTCACTCTGCTGCTGAGGATTTGCAAAGCAGGCCGGTTGCTGTTGAGGGTACGACACCACGCGGCAGGGCACGCCCAAGAGCCAGGGTAATTGTGCGGCGGACTCCATTACGCCGCCCCACAATTTCCCAGGGGAGGCAGAGTGCCCTGCTTCAATTATGGACCCAACAAAGGGACTCTTATGACACCCAGCTCGTTACAGAGCGTGAGCAAAGGCATGCCGACATGGTCAACATCCATACCAGTCTACAGGGCATCCTCGCGGAGTTGCGTACCCTCAACAGCAACGTGGCCAATGCAAGTAATGGCATCCAGTCAGCCATGGCTGAGATGACCAATATGCAGAGAAACATTGTGGAGCAGTTTCAAATTCACAATGCTGCCATGGCCCAGGCTAGGTCCCATTCACATGGACCTCCACCTGGACCTCCACCTGGGTATTATGGGCAGCCACCCTATTAAGCCATGGGTGTGTGGGACATCTTTTCTCTTAACCCCCACTGTATTTACTTGTCCTTTGAGGTTTCAAACAATCCATTTTGTGTTGCTCAGGCAGGTTGTGTTTTGTATTTGCTCCCATATAGCTCCTTAGAGTAATGCTTAAGGCCACTAGCCAATGCCATAGGTCTATGTGGAGTGTATCTGGCCACTTATGGCTTTAAATATGTATTTGGTTGGTGCTCCTCCTGTTTGCAGACATGTTTGTGTGACATTATGGCCATGCCCAAATATCCCTGGGCACAGGCAATATTAATGACTGGACTAGGCTGGCCTTTGGACTGGGTGTCCTTGTTTGGTTGTGCCACTCACTTCCAGGTGTAGATGTGCTCGATGTTTTTTTGGTAATGTTATCCATTTGTAACCACAGATGTATGTGGAATGTTTTCTGTTAAGCACTATAATTTTTCCTTTTCAAAGTAAAAAAAAAACTTCACTTACAATACTTGTGGCGTTTTTAGTGGGAACACATTTTAAACAGCTTGGGCTAAACCAGATAATTTGGGTTTGAAGAGGTGTAACAATGCAAAGCTAAAGCTAAGGAAACTACATGAAATACATTAGGCAACAATTAAGGTCTAAATGTTTTACTTAGAGGTAATGCCACATTACGGCAAAACAACATATGTAACAAAAAGGATAACACAGACACACAGAATGGTGAGACAGGGAAAAAAGTTAAGTAAAATGCTGCCTGATCAGGTTGGCTCGAACAGATTGGCCAGACTCACTGGGGGGCCCCACAAAATTCTCGACTTCATCCTCGACGGCTGAAGAGGGCAGGCTGTCCACATAACGTGGGACACGTTCCATGATGGCAAAATTGTGCAAAACAGCACATGCCATTATAATGTCGATCACTTTCTTGGGATCATATTGCAGGGCCCCCCCAGTATGGTCAAGGCAACGAAAACGTGTCTTCAGAAGCCCAAAGGCCCTCTCCACAACAGCCCGGGTCTTGCGATGCGCACGGTTGTACGCTTCCTGAGAGGCATCCTGGGGCCGCAGCACAGGCGTCATGAGCCAGGGTAGAAGTGGGTACCCGGAATCACCTTAAACAGAGAATTAAATGTAATCAAAATTAAAAAGGCAACACAACCAACACCAAAAATTTCACAGATATCATAATGATGTAAGGTAAAGTGTGCCCAAAAAAAAACAGGGCACATTAGGGCCAAAAAAAATTCCACTAAGGTATAACCTAATTAAAAATGGCACTTCTATATACCAATTAATTAACAAACATCTGCACGGCCAAGGGTATTTGGATTTTACATATATTTTTAGTTTTCAGACATGTTACAATTAGGATGCTGCTGAGGGCCTATCCACATTTATCTGGAAACTACAATGTATGCAGTTTAAGTCCACTTTGACATTTAAAGACCAATAGTACAAAAGGAGCCAAAGGTCAAAGATCCTTGGGTATAAACTCCAAACCAATATATTTAGGGACAAGGAACTTACAGACATCCTAACTAAAGGGAAAACATTCTGAAGGCCAAAGCGAGGCAAGCATTTTTTTGGGAAGTTCATAATATATGACCCAAGAAAAAGGCAGTTGGACGCTTATGTAAAGAATTCAAAAACAAACATATCAACAAATACAAGATTAATGCCACATTTAATAACACACAAATAGGACACACTTACCAAGCAGCCATGCCCCCGAAAATTCACCTGCCTCAAATCTCCGAAACAACCCAGATCGCCTGAGGATATAGGAGTCGTGGGACGATCCTGGGTAGCCGGCAAGGACACTCATAAACCGCATATCCGGACCAACCACGGCCTGGACATTAAGGGAGTGTCCCATTTTACGATTCCTTAAGGCAAAAACATACAAAAAGGGTAATTGATATTTGACCCAAAATAATAAATTAACCACAAAACATGTCTGCACTCTATTGGGAAATACTAATGAAAAGCCTAGATAAAGCAGCTACACAAATGAGGGATAAACAAATATGCTGCCGCAAAGGAAAACAGGTTACATGACACGTTGGGCAACATAATAACCAATCTCAATACCTATATATATACTCGTCGGCTGCCCTAGGTACGAGTGCCACATGTGTGCAGTCAATTGCACCAATAACGTTGGGCATGTCGGCCACATTATAAAACCCAAGCTTAATGGCGTTTCTGGCTGCCATATCATCAGGAAAATAAATATATTTTTGAGTTATGGCAGCCATGCCTTCCAAAAATTTAGAGAGTGCGCGGCTCAGCGTAGGCTGTGACATCCCCACGGAGAGGGCACCCAGCCTCTGGAACGAGCCGTTCGCCAAAAATTGCAGGCAGCCAAGCATCTTGGTCATACCTGAAATTGCATGCCCCTTCCTTGTGGTGCGGGCTAACCATGGCCGCAGCTCACTATATAATTTATGGAGGGAAGCGCGATTAAGCCTGGTCAGCTCGAACAGCTCAACATCATTCATGCTATCGATGTTCATGCGACGACGCAGGGGCAATCTGCTCTCAGACATCTCGATCAACTCAATGCCAAAAAGCATAAGCCCTTGATGTGCCACAAACTCGCTCCGCTCCATCCTACTCCCGAGGCCAAATAGCTGCCGGCAAACATTTCGTAAAGCAGCTCTTTAATGGGCTTCCAAACAATTAGCAATCACCTCTCTGAATTGGGCGCAAGCCCATGTGAAGGACGTAAAAAATAGGATCGGACGCAAATAATACGATTTGGACGGGAAAAACACACGAACTAACGCAAATTATACGATTCTCGTACGAAATGCGTATGTTCATATACGTCTATGCGCGAACGATCGTGCGAATACGAAATGGCCAAAAAAACAAGAAAAAATGACAAACACCCACCCAAACTTACGATTCTCGATACGAAATCAATTAACTTTGGCTCTTTGAATCGAGGGGATTGACAGGTGTTTGGGATTTACCTGTGATAATATCCCATGAATGTCGTGATTGGTAGACACAGCTAATTCATTATCAAGTACAATTTCAGAAGCTTTGTCTACCAATAGAGAAACTGCTGCTACAACTTTAACACAAGAGGGGGAACCCCTCGCTACGGGGTCTAAGCGAGCCGAATAATAAGCAATAGGTCTTTGTTTTGTGCCATGTGCCTGCATTAAAACTCCAGTAGCATGTCCTTGTATTTCAGTAGCCATGAGTGTAAATGGCTTGGAATAATCAGGAAGACCTAAAGCTGGTGCTTGTGTGACTGCAAGTTTAAGTTGTTCAAAAGCATCCTGCACTTCAGGGGTCAGACTAAAAGGTGTAACTTTGACACAATCATACAGTGGTTGCATAAGTGAACTGGCATGCATAATCCACTGTCTACAATAAGAAATGAGTCCCTAGAAAGGCTCTTAACTGTTTATGTGTCTTAGGAGGTTACATGTTCCTGACTATTTCCAGTAAGGTGTCTAGTGCCTTGTGAAATGCAGTGACCTAGAAAGGTAACTTGTGTTTGGCAGAATTGTAGCTTTTCTTTGCTAGCCTTGCAGCCATTCTCAGCCAGAAATGTAAGAAGAGACAAAGTACCCTCCTCACATGTGGTTTTGTCTGGGCAGCAAAGAAGCAAATCGTCTACATATTGGAGAAGCACACAATCTATTGGTGGTTTCCATCCTGCCAAGACTGATTCTAGGGCTAAGGAATACAAGGTGGGCGAATGAGACATTCCTTGGGGTAAACGTCTCCAGCAAAAAGTCTTAGACTTAAATCTAAAGGCAAAAAGGTGGTAACATTCAGGTGCTAAAGGGACTGAAAAGAAAGCTCCCGTTAGATCCACGCAAGAAAAATACATGCTTGTACTCGGTATTCGAGAAAGCAACGTATGAGGGTTTGGAACCACTGGTGTCATTGGAGCCAAAATGTTATTAATGGCTCTAAGATCTTATACCATCCTGTATTTCACAGGTTGTCCTGGTTCCAAAACCTTTTTCCTGACTGGATACAAAGGAGTATTAGCCCCTGATTGCATCTGAATCAAAGCACCCTTGGCCAAAAGCTCGTCAATTTGTTCTCCTATAGCTTGTTCTTGTGCAGCACTCAAAGGGTACTGCTTAAGCTGTGGTAGGGTAGATCCTGGTTTGATATGGACCTCTACTGGTGAGACAGGGAGAAGTCCTATATCAGACCCTGACTTAGACCATAAATGGTCAGGTACAGTTCTTAGTAGGTCTTGATCATTCTCTGTAAGTACATTAGTGAGTTCAAAATCTTCAAGAGCTTGTACTTGCATACAATATTCTAAATCATCAGGATGGTCAGGCAAAGTTAGAACAACTTGACCATCTTCTTGAAAATCAATTTTTGCTTGTAACTTAGTTAAATTATCTACACCCAATAAGTTGTAAGGAGCTGACTCACAAACTAAAAATTTAGAGATAAACATGTGTGGACCAAGTCTGCCCTCTAGTGGCTTAGAAATGGGCATGACTCTGGGTAGTCCATCAAAACCTGAAGCTATAGTTTGGGCTTCTGACTGCTGTTTCTTACTTAAAACTTTATTACTAATGACAGATTAAGTCGCTCCTATAGCAATCAAAAATTCAACTGTTTTGCCATCAATTTCAATCGGTATTATGGGTGTTCTGGCTGGTACTGTGAATGTTACTGCTGATAGTCAGTCTTGTTCTTTACTTTTAGATGCTGACTTATTGGGGGCTGTTCCTTGATCGGCAGCAAACTTTCTACAATTCCTCTTAATGTGACCAGGTTTGTCACAGTAGTAACATTTTAAAATTTTACTCTGAAAATTACCTTGAGATTTAGGTCTAACATCATTGTTAACCTGGGCAACCATACGCACCTTGGGCTTGTCATGCATATCCATTTCAATACCCTGTGCTTTAGCTAACAATTGTGCCATAGTATGGTTAGTTCTCCAATCTGGGGTAGAAGCCTTTAACTTTTCCTTAATGGTTGATTTTAAACTATCAATATAGGCTCTAACAAACAACCTTCGAACTCCAATATTTCCAACATCTAAGCCTTCATCAATATATGTTGGTTCAAAATAAAAAATCAGTTCTACTGTCCCCAAGTCTAACATTCTGTGGTACATGTGCTCTCATATAATCAGTAAATTGATGAAACATAGTAGGGGACATTTTCATCCTACAAAGATCTTCTCCATCCAACCAGGTGGCATTATGTGACTCCATCATTTGTACTACATACCTGCCAAACCTAGAAGGGCTAGTACGGGGATCAGGTGCATTCTGCAACAAAGCCATACATTCAGCTGGAGTCCATGGCTTATAATAAGGGGTTTCTTGGTTAATAAATTGACAAACTGTCCTGCATTTTGAGCATCTGGACTCTGCCTGGTATGGGTAAACACAGGCGCAACTAATTTATGTGTTGCTTCTGGGAGGGGGTCCTGCGTATCTATAAGTTTTACACCTTGGACAATGTGTGACATTTTCTGGTAAACCATAAGTCATACAGTGATGGCAAGTCCATGATTTTTCAGTAACTAAATTTACTTTTTTCTTTCTTGTGCTAACACCATTTATTCTCTCATCTGGATCCCCTCCTTGCTGATCTGCTCCACAAACATTACATTCTTCTTGTTCTAAACCCATCCCTCTACAACCACAAACTACACATTTCCATGTTCCTTCTTCATTTACTACTTTATCCTGCTCCCTTACTTTACACTGGGAACACATTCTGTCCCAACCCTTATTTATCATTCCACAATAGCATTGCCATAAGCCGCTATCGCCATCATCTGGTCCTGGATCTGGACCATACGTACTGTTACTGGCCAATGGGGAGTCTAGGATACAACTTACTAGTTTCTTTCTTTACTGTCTTTTCATATGAGGGTGGCGGTACTGGGGCTGTTGGAGCATCAGGTATGGGGTCTACTTGGGGATGAAGCAATGGTGTAGTATTCCATTGTTTCCTATGTGGACTGTACGTCCAGCCTTCCTTTTCTGCTAAACTTGAAAGTTTCAGAGCATGTTCCACTTGATGATCCCATCCTTTGTCAAAAATAATTCCATGTTTCCCTTTAGCTATCTGTTCCCATTTCCCTAAATCTAATTGTCATTTATGAACTAGCTTAAATTCCTTCCAAATCTTTTTCAAATTCCTAGCGGCATCTAAGCCACACCTTTCCCTGGTGATTTCTTCTAATGTCTGCCACTTCTCTTCCTGGGGTAACTCTTTGGACTGTTTTTTTCCCATCTTCCTAGCAACCGGCCCTAGGTACCTTATTGGGGTCTAACCTCTCTGTGGGCTAGCCTTCTTTGGCTTCCTCCTAAGGAACTAGGAACTGGAGTACCTCTCTGGGTCTCCCCTGGTAATGTCTAGTGATCCTACACGCTAACCAAATAGCAACACATAAACAATTAGGATCACAAAGGATCACAAACAACACATCACCTATCATATGGGTAAGTGACAGTCCTAGATACACTAATTGTATCTTATTCCCATCCCAGTAATATTGACTTTAATTTTCTGAAATCACCACACACAACACATCACCTATCATATGGGTAAGTGACAGTCCTAGATACACTAATTGTATCTTATTCCCATCCCAGTAATATTGGCTTTAATTTTCTGAAATCACCTATCGACTAGTCCTGGTCTTCTAACTAAGCCTGGGAACTGTGGTTCTTATAACTCAACGTAGTCAAGATCGGCTGGCATGCACCGTAAAGGCGCCGTCAAATCCGGTCAACTTGACAAACTGGCTCACGCCTAAATGAGTTGTGGAACCGTACAGGGTAAACTTTTTATCTAAAACTTCTTCTGGTCACCACTTGCGTTCACCGTCACTGGGTTATAGCGGCTTTCCCCTCGCCAGTGGGATGGGGCGTCTAATGACCTTCCAAAGTTTTTAACTAAATGCCAGGCTCATAAAGTTTATCACACTCTCAAAAATAACAAATTCTTAAGGGAACAGACAGACAAGACAAATACAAACAGACAAAACAAATGCAGACAACAGAAGCGCCTTAGGATTCTTAAAATGACCCTCTTTCGCAGAGGCTGGCTATGCCTATCTCACCTTAGAACGGACCCGCTGATGCCTCACAGGGGAAGAGCAGAGTATAAGAGTACATAAAAGCTGTCTCTTACCTGGCCAGGTTTTGAAGTCTGCTGTTCCGAGGTGGCATCAGCTGATGTTCCGTTCGGCGGGTGCGTTACCTCTTGCGACCACTATCGAGAGTCCCTGTTCGGAGCGCCACGTAATGTTACGTTCAAGTCATTAACCGGACTTGGTCTGGCTTCTGTTGTCCGATTCCCAATTACTATATTCTAAGAGAAATCAATACACGCGACAAGGTGTGTAGCAAAACCTCAGAAAAACACTGAGCAGGGGGAGCTTCTGACCCCTTTTTTATTGAAAACTTTCATAGTTAGAGCATGCGCAGAACAGACAATTACCTAAGTTAAAAATAATGAGAACAGAATATTTATGACCATGTACAAGGTTGAGTTCAGGGAGTATTTTATAGTTTTCTCAGTTCCCAGAGCCCCCCATGCGAAGCAGCACATTCCTTAGATAAGCCTTACAAAAACAATTACAGAAAAGTCCAGCGTTAAAACGTTACTCTAACATACAGAAAATAAACCATAGTCTTTCAGAACTATGTTTCTTAAATCTGGATCTTCTCAATCCCTCCCTCCCTTTACTTTATTCCCTTTATTCTCAATGGGGGGGGGGGGGGGGGCTGTGACTTCTCCCTTGATTTTAACATCATTAATCCTCCCTTGTGTATGCGTGTGTGTGATTTTCTATACAGCTTGATACATGCGGCGGCCGTATTGAGAGCCGGGCGCCCTGTCCGGCTCCGCACGTGTGGCTGCTCAGTTCTAGAGATGAGCTTCTCCCCCTCTTTTTTGTGAGGAGAGGGGGCGGGGCCGGGCGTTCGGCGCACTGGCGGCGGCCCGCCCCACTCTCTGGCACCCTCGGCGGCGCCCGGTCAATGGATGGGAATCCGCGTTGCTGGGCGAAGATGGGGAGGGGGCGGGGACAGGCGTGGCGCGGGATCCGCGTCTGCCCGCCCTTCTTCTTCCTTTTCTGCCTTCTGTTCAGGCTGGGGATCGCCATTTGTCGTGCTGTGAGTGCCCTGCCGGGCTTTGCTTGTTGTGCATTGTTGTTTTGATTTGCACCTTATCCAGCGCGGTGGTGGCCATTAGTTTTATTGTACTACTTGCGCATACATTATTGTACATTTTTATATTATTATATACATTACTATTAGTACTATATACTATGTTATATACAATGTTATATACAAAAAGGATGGATCCATCAGACCCATTCTGGATTTGAGGTTTCTCAACAGGTTCATCAGAACCAAGAAGTTACGCAGGGAGACTCTGCATTCAGCCATCAATTTCCTTCGTCAGGGGGATTTCATGACATCTATAGACTTTCAAGGATGTTTACCTTCATGTACCATTCTACCCAGCACACCAGAGAGTTATCAGGTTGTGGTGGGGGATCAGTATTTTCAGTTGTGGCCCTCCCTTTCGGGTTGACTTTGGTACCAAGGGTGTTCACCAAGGTGCTGGCGGGCATAATGGCCCTTCTCAGAGCCCAGGGCATTCGCATTGTGCCATATCTGGATGACCTGCTTATTACAGCTTCTTCACTATGTCAGGCAGAGCTGGAATCCAGGGTGGTGACGACGCTGGTAAGGTTCGGATGGATGATCAGCCACCCCAAGTCTTCTCGCTCCCCATCAAGGGAGATCTCATTCCTGGACATGAATCTGGATACCAGTCAGGCCAGAGTGTTCCTACCTCAACCAAAGGTGCAGAGGGTTCAAGATCTGATACGTGTTCTCCTGGCCAATCCTCGCTCCTCTCTCCGGCTAGGGGTGAAACTGGTAGGATTGATGGTGGCTTACTTCGAGGCAGTCCCCTTTGCTTAGTTCCACATGAGGTCGTTCCAACTCCATCTATTGCTGAACTGGGACAGATGTCCACAGTCCTTGGATCAGTCCTTTCTGCTGGCCCCCAGGGTTCGGCAGTCCCTTCAGTGGGGGCTGGAACCAAGCAATCTGATGAGAGGCAGATCCTTTCTGGCCCCTTGCTGGGAGACGGTTACCAGGGATGCCAGCCTGTCGGGCTAGGGAGGTCTCTGGATGGATTTTCAGTTCCAGGGGCTGTGGGGTCCTCAGGAGGTTCACACCCCCATCAATGTCTTGGAGCTCAGAGCTGTTCGGTTGGTTCTGTCATGCTTGACGCATCACTTACAGGGATTACCGGTTCAGGTTAGATGAGACAAGCGAACTGTGGTCGCTTACATCAATCGCCAAGGAGGGACTCGCAGCAGGAGTGCCCTCAGGGAAGTTTCTCTGATTCTCACATGGGCGGAGAGCAATGTTCCATGCATCTCTGCGGTATTCCTTCCGGGAGTGGAAAACACGGAGGTCCCCGAGCAGGGGATCCTCTCGCCGAGGGGAATAATATCTCAACCACAAAGTATTCCTGTCCCTCTGTCGCAAGTGGGGGACTCCGGAGGTGGATCTCTTTGCCTCACGTCGCAATCACAAGCTCCCAACGTTTGTGTCTCAGGATCCTCTGGCCTTGGCAGTGCGCGGCATGTCTCTTGCCTGGAGGGATTGGGGGTTTCTGTACCAGTTTTCCCCCCTTCTCCATGGTGGGCAAGGTGGTGCGCAAGCTGTCTCAAGAGGGTGCGCCAGCAATTCTGGTGGCCCCAGGGTGGCCAAGACAGGTTTGGTTCGTACCACAATTTACAAACGCTGGCTTTGACGGTGTGGCTGCTGAAACCTCCTCCATCTTAATAGAAGAAGGTTTGTCTGATGCTGTGATTCAGACACTTGTTAGGGCTGGGAAGTGATCTTCCTCGAACATCTTCTACAGGATGTGGAGCTCTTATATTGATTGGTGTGAGGCTAGGGCCTTGCCTTGCAGGGTGTTTTCGATCCCTAGGATTTTGGACTTTCTTCAACACGGTCTGGGCCTGGGGCTCCAGCTTAGTACCTTGAAAGGGCAGGTGGTTTTCTTCTAAGGTCCTTTGTTCTTCGTCCTTTGGTTAAAGCTTTTTTCCAGGGGGTCACTCATGTGCGGCCCCCTCGAAAGCCTTGTGCCTGTTTGGGTTTTGAATTTTGCATTTTCTTTGCTTACACCAAAGATTGCCCTTTTGGTGGCTATTACCTCTGTTCAATGTGTTTCTGGGTTGTCGGCTCTGTATATTCAGGCCTCTTACTTTGAGAGACACCAGGACAAGGTGGTCTTCCGCTTTAAGCCGGATTTCCTACCTAAAGTGGTCTCTGCTTTCCATCTCATTCAGGATGTGGTTCTCTCTTCCTGTTTTTGGCCGCAAAGTTCTACTAGCGGCAGGGGTTTCATTTGTGCACTTTTGCCTGTTGGGATCTCCACCCTTTTTGGACACTGCTATTGGATGTCCCAAGTGTAATGAATATTTCCGAAGCAGGGTGTGAGACATACTTAGAATAATACCATTTTGTGATTACTCACCTGTAAAATGGGTATTATAAGTATGTCTCACACCCTGCTTCGCCCCACCCTGAGTTGTATCTTGGATCCTCTGTTTGGTGATACTGTTTTTCTCATAGATTTATTTGTTCTTTCTGGTCCCCTTACTGCTTTCTTATACTGGGGAATGTGTGGGAGGTCCCAGGTATCTATGGGCCGGGAGGGGCTTCTTTTTTTCTATTCATCTCTGCAGAAGTTTGCCCTCTACTGGACATAACCCAAGTGTAATGAATATTTCCGAAGCAGGGTGTGAGGCATACTTATAATACCCATTTTACAGGTGAGTAATCACAAAATGGTATTTTTGCCAGTGTTGGTTCAGCCTTGCAACCTGTGTGTGCATCTGCACTTGCTACGGTGGCTACTAGGTCTGTGGTTAGGGACTTGTTACTTGACGCCCAATTTGACCCGGCCAGCGCCGAGTTCACTAACTTTAAAAGGTGCAAATTATTCATGGAATATGTATTGACCGCTATGGAGCACACTATTGTCATGTGTAGGGGAACTTCGGCATTCTTGGTAGCTTCGCCAGTGGGCGGCGGACTTTGCGGCCAAGGAATCGCTCACAGCCCTTCCCTTCTTGGGTACGCGGCTGTTTGGAGATAAGTTGGATGTGGTTGTTAAGGGAGGTAAGTTGCCTCAGCGTTAGAAGCAGTGTCGCTCCTTTCGGGGGGCGAGCTCCTTCAACCCTTCCTTTCGTGGTGCCAGAGCGGTCAGAGATGTTGCCTACTCCGGGGGCAGAGGTTCTTCCTGGAACAGAGGCAGAGGTCGGCCCTGTCCCGCTTCTGCCTGGGGTTCCAAGCCCAAGTCTGCTGTTAAACCAGCTCAACAATGAAGGGGCGCCCTCACCCATACGGGTGGGGGGACGGCTGCGGCTCTTCTTCCAGGTCACAGACAGATGGATTCCGGAAGTGGTCTTGTCCGGGTACAAACTGGAGTTCGAGTACTGGCCTCCTCCAAGATTTTTAAGGTCTCGGGTGCCCTCAGACCCTCAGGCTGCTCAGGGGCTTCTGGACATGGGAGTCATATGCCCGGTGCCTCCCTCAGAGAGAGGCAGGGGTTACTATTCCAATCTTTTCACGGTTCCCAAAATGGATGGTTTCATAAGACCCATTCTGGTCCTGAAGATCCTCAACGGGTTCATCAGAACCAAGATGTTACGCATGGAGACTCTGCGCTCGGCCATCAATTCCCTTCGTCAAGGGGACTTTATGACATCCATAGACATCAAGGATGCATATCGGCATGTTTCAGTTTTTCCTGCGCATCAGAGATTCCTCAGGTTCGCGGTGTACAATCAACTTTTTCAGTTTTGTAGCCCTTCCCTTCGGGTTGACCTCAGCGCCGAGGGTCTTCACCAAGGTTCTGGCGGGCATAATGGCCCTGCTCAGGGCATTCGCATTGTGCCGTATCTGGACGGCCTACTTATTTCAGCTTCTTCCCTCCGTCAGGCGGAGCTGGACACCCACTAGGTGGTGTCGATTCTGGAGAGGTTCGGATGGGTGATCAACCGCCCCAAATTCTCTCTCGCTCTCTCCATCAAGGGAGTTTTCATTCCTGGGCATGAATCTGGATTCCATTCAAGCCAGAGTGTTTCTACCTCAGCCCAAGGTGCAGGGGGTTCAGGATCTGATCCGCCTTCTTCTGGCCGATCCTTGCCCCTCTATCTGTCTGGGGATGAAACTAGTGGGATTGATGGTTGCTTCCTTCGAGGCAGTCTCGTTTGCTCAGTTTCACATGAGATCTCTCCAACTTCACCTATTGACGCATTGGGACAGATGTCCGTAGTCCTTGGATCAACTTTTCAGGATGTCTCCCAGGGTTCAGCAGTCACTTCGGTGGTGGCTGGAGTCGAGCAACCTGATGAGGGGCAGATCCTTTCTGGCCCCTTGTTGGGAGACGGTTACCACGGATGCCAGCCTGTCAGGCTGGGGAGGTTTCTGGAAAAGTCATCAGTTCAGTGGGTTGTGGGGTCCTCAGGAGGCTCACACCCCCATCAGTGTCTTAGAGCTCAGAGCCATCCGGCTTGTCCTGGCGTGGCTGACATCGCACCTACAGGGCCTACCGGTTCAAGTTCGATCAGACAATCGGACAGCGGTAGCCTACATTAATCACCAAGGAGGGACTCGCAGCAGGAGTGCCCTCAGGGAAGTCTCTCTTATCCCGACTTGGGAGGAGAGCAATGTTACTTGCGTTTCGTCAGTCTACATTCCGGGAGTGGAGAACACGGAGGCGGATTCCCTGAGCAGGGGGTTCTCTCGCCGAGGGGAGTGGTCTCTCAATCTCTGAGTTTTTTTTGGTCCCTTTGTCACAAGTGGGGGACTCCGGAGGTGGATATCTTTGCCTCACGGCACAATCACAAACTCCCATCCTTTGTGTCTCTATCTCAGGATCCTCTAGCCCTGGCAGTGGATGCCTTGTCCCTTGCCTGGAAGGATCTGGGGTTCCTGTACCTGTTTCCTCTCTTCTCCAGGGTGGGCAAGGTAGTTCGCGAGCTGATTCTGGAAGGGGCACCAGCAATTCTGGTGGCCCCAAGGTGGCCAGGACGGGTTTGGTACGCTGACGTCGCACGGCTGGCGGTAGTTCAGTACGGGCTGCCCATGTTTCTGGATTTGATATCTCAACTACTTTACCCCAATTTACAAATGCTGGCTTTGACGGCTTGGCTGCTGAAACCTTCATTCTGAAGGAGGAAGGTGTGTCTGAGGCCGTTTGATTAGACTTTGATTAGAGCTAGGAAGCGGTACTCTTCTGGCATTTACTATAGGACTTGGCGGTCCTATATTGACTGGTGTGAGGCTAGGGCTTTGCCTTGCAGGGTGTTTTCGATCCCTAGGATCTTGAAGTTTCTTCAACACGGTCTGGATCTTGGGTTCCAGCTTAGTACCTTGAAAGGGCAGGTCTCTGTTCTGGCTGTTTTGTTCCAAAGATTTTTTGCTTTACACCCGCTGGTTAAGACTTTTTTCCAGGGGGTCACTCATGTGCGGCCCCCTAGGAAGGTTCTGGTCCCTGTTTGGGATCTGAATTTGGTTATTTCGGCTCTCCAGGGTCCTCCTTTAGAGCCGTTGCAGGATATTGCTCTTTCTGTGCTCACTCAAAAGGTTGCTTTCTTGGTGGCCATTACCTCTGTTCGGCGTGTCTCTGAGTTGGCGGCTCTGTCTATTCAGGCCCCTTACTTGGAAAGACATCAGGACAAGGTGGTCTTCCGCTTTAAGTCGGATTTCCTTCCTAAAGTGGTTTCTACTTTCCATCTCATTCAGGATGTTGTTCTCCCTTCCTTGTGTCCTAAGCCTAGCAATGACAAGGAGAGGGTTTTGCACAACTTGGATGTGGTTCGCTGTGTTAAGTACTATTTGGTGACTACTTCTTCTTTCCGCAAGACGGATGCCTTCTTCGTGGTGCCCTGTGGGCCCAGGAAAGGTTTGGCGCCCGCCAAGTCTACCATTAGCAAATGGATTCGTCAGGCCATTGTTGGGGCCTATTCTGCTAAGGGGAGGACTCCCCCTTTTACGGTCACTGCGCATTCTACTCGTGTTGTTGGTGCGTCCTGGGCTTTTCAGCACCAGGCTTCTGTTGAACAAGTTTGTAAGGCTGCTACTTGGTCTTCCGTTCATACTTTTTCCAAGTTTTACAAGGTTGATGTGCGGGCTTCAGCGGGTGCTGTTTTTGGCCGCAAGGTTCTGCAAGCTGCAGTGGTTTAAGTTGGTGCTTTCTTTACTGTTTATGGTTCCCACCCATGACGGACACTGCTATTGGATGTCCCAAATGTCATGAAGAGTTGAAGCGGAGTGTATGTCACACTTAGAATAATACCGTTTTGTGATTACTCACCTTTAAAACGGATATTATAAGTGTGACATACACTCCACTTCACCCACCCTTTTTGGTATTCCGGATCCTTTATATGGCGAACTATTGTTTCTTGGTTGTTAGTATTGTTATATTTGGTTCTTCCTGGTCCCCTTACTGCTATCTTACACTGGGGAATTGGTGGGAGGTCCCAGGTATTTATGGACTGGGAGGAGCTCCTTCTTTGCATTCATCTCTGCAGAAGTTCGCCCTCTTCTGGAGAATATGTCATGAACCCAAATGTCATGAAGAGTTGAAGCGGAGTGTATGTCACACTTATAATATCCGTTTTAAAGGTGAGTACTCACAAAACGGTATTTTTCTTCCCATCGGCCATCTACATGCTCAATAGAGGTCTTGTTAGGTCTGACTACATCTGTTGGAATTCTTAATTGACTCTTCCTGGTGTTATTATGTTGTATGTTTTTCAGTATATCTGTAGTCCTATTGTATCTGCATTATGCAACATGCCAGAAGGAATTCTTTGTATTATGTACTTGGCAATGAAACAATTCTATTCTACAGAACAAAAAGAGCAAGAGAACGGTGAAGAGTGACTAGGGAAGGGGATTATTAATAAAGATCTATCTATCTTTTACAAGAAAACTCACCTATCCTGGTCAAGGTTGTTGGATAGGGTTGTCAAACTCCCTCCTAATGGGCCAAGCAACATGTCATGTTTTGTGGATCTCCACATATCCGGCTCTATAGCTCTGTTTGAAAACTAATTACTTCACTTGTGTGTATGGAGATCCGTAAACCATGGCCTGTTGCTCTTCCTTCAGGAGAAAGTTTGATACCTGTGCTGCAGGTTGTAAAGATGGAGTAAAGTTTAAACTGACACTGATAACTTGTTGAAAAACACCTGAAAAACGATGAAGATTTGAAGATAACATTTTTACCAATGTTGTAACATGGTAATTGTCAAGTTAAACTTATAGTAATTATAAAATATAGTTTCACGTTCCACCATGTTCCTAATGTTCACATTCTGTAATGTGTGCATCTGGCTGCTGTGATGGAGCGAAGACTGTGTAGATTGTCTCCTCTGTAGTAGTGCTGTAGGGCCAGGCATAATGGTAGTTGACTACGCCCCCCCCCCCCGAAAAGAAGCAAACTGTTACATGATACCAAATTCCTTAGATCTATGATTTCAAAGACATGAAATTAGTCATACATATCAATGAAGTTCTGCAGTCGACAATGTATTTTTTTGTAGCTTAGGAATTGTAGCCTGTTCTACAACTTTATATTTGATAGGTCAGGTGTTCCTCCTTTACAGTCAGTAGTTTTGATAAGCCTCTAAGCTTAAGAGCAATGACAAAGTGGAAAAATAACTCTTCTCTGTCAAGAACAAAAGCTTGTCTTTAAAGACAATAGCACCCAGGTCATACTATTCTATAGTTTTGACAGCCAGATCTTACAAATTTAGAATTTTTCTCATTTCCCTATTTGCTCTGTTCCCTTAGGTTTACCTATTTGTGTTGGTTGCGCTGCCTTTTGTATGCTCACCTACAGAATAAATATACAGCAGCTGAATGCATGCATGGCTTACATATGATTAGCTTTCTCCTTTTCCCACTACAGTACCTACACTATGTAATACTGGTTGTGTTCTAGATTGAAGTCCTGGTATTAACATAATTGGCAAATACACTGACTCTGAATTTGGGCTGTCATTCCTCAGAACATTTTTCTTCATTGAGAGCATCTCCTGTCTATTTTGACCTCTATTTGGTAGAAATTAGAGATTTTACACACTGAAATTTAAAACCAATAGAAAGCTGCTTGTTAAAATAAAAATTATAATTTAAAGCATTTAGGGTAGGAATGTTATTCTGTTTTGAGAAGAGGTCCATTTAATTACTATGAAATGCACACAGTGGAAATACCCTCTACATATGCATTTCCATATTTTATTGGATTACCCCTAAATATAATAGAGGTATGGAAAAGTCCCTGGTCCCATGGCTTCAATTGAGTAAAGGAGGCAGTATCTTGTGTTAGAGCCTTTGCCTATTAAACACCGAGGCTCTTTTCAATGACACCCTGCGGGAAACGCAGTCTGCCTTCCCCATGGCTACTGGGTGGGGCATGAGCTAGGTGGCCAGACTTCCTTTAGGAATCTGACATTGTTCTTGTTGTTGCAGGATGGGGGTCCGGAAGCTGCTACATCCTTGGCTGGTGAGTTGATTTGAGCTGCAGGGAGGTTGCTCTTCCGGTAGTGCAGGCAGGTCTGACCAGTAGTAGACAGGCAGGAGGGTGTGGGGCCAGAACTCCAGCTGCTTAGTAGTCAGAGCAGCCATTTTACCATGTTGGAGGCATCAGAGGTACTCCGTATTTTAACGGAGATTGGTGTCGTGTGTCCCATGTGCCAAGTGCGTCTGACCTCGGAAAAGAGACCCTTGTACGCTGGGTGCACTACTTTGCCACGTTACCCAGCTGGCAGGTTACACATCTCAGTCGGATCGTTCAGTTTCCCCTGCGGCTTCAGGCTTGGGCATACCCTCTCGGTTGGGCTGCCAGGTGCAACATGTCCCAGGGTCCACCCATGGATGGGCTTCCCTATTTGGAAGTGGCAAACAGGGTTTGGTTGGAGAGCATGGTCAGTGGCCTTCGTCAGCAGGGGCATCCCGAGTCTGTCTCTGCCCACCCGGGTGGGAAGGCTAAGGCCAAGTGTAGGCATATTCAGACGGAATCCTCTGAGGATTCTAGCTTCTTCATTGAGGTTCTGGATCTAGTTCCGGTCTGTCATCCAGCAGTGGAGAGGAGCTGGAAGCCGCACATATGCTGGGGATCCCTTCGGTTCACCCGACACATTAGATTGAGGAGCTTGTTGAGGCAATTTTGGAGGTTCTGCATTTCTCTACTCCTTGACTAAAGTGGTAGTTGAAGACGGGTGAACCCTACATGCGTCAGAAGGTCAGGCAGGTTTTTCCCAGGCTTGCCCATTTCGACTGACTGGGGGTAGTTGGAGAAACTGGATAAGATTCCATCTCTTCCTAAGGCCCAGGAAACCCAAGTACCCCTTTCCAAATGAGATCAGAGTTTGGTCTTCACCACCTGAGGTAGATAAACCAGTGTCGGGTCTTGCTCGCACACTATTATCCCTACTTCAGATAGCGTGGCCTTGAGAGACCCAGCGGATAGGAGGTCGGACCAGCTGGCCAAGCATGCGTTCTCCATGGTGGAGTCGGCTATGCACCCAGCTTGTGCCATGTCCATGGTGGCAACGGCAGGCAAGGTTTGAATGAAGCAGCAAAGGAGGCGTTTGCGATATATAGTTTCACGTTCCTCTGCACTTCATTTGAACTCCTTCGATATGGAGCTTTTCATCTTTTTGGTGAGCCTCTGGATGACCTGGTTTGAAAGGCTTAATATTGGCGGACAATCCCTAAATTGGTGGCTGAACCAGCAGTTGCTGGCAGCGGGTCGATCTTTCCTGCCAGTCCTGTTGGGTCATCCTGACCACAGACGCCAGTCTGACTGGTTGGGGTGGTGTACTGGACAACCAGACGGTTCAGGGTCTCTGGGATTAGGGGGAGTGCAGTCTTCCAATCAATGTGGTGGAACTGAGGGCGATTCTGCTGGTTCTCAGGCATTGGTCTGCCCAGCTCCAGGGCCTTCTGGTCAGAGTACAATGGAACAGTTCCATGTCTGTGGCCTACATAAACCATCAGGAGGGTACCAGGAGCTGGCAGGAGTTCCAGGAAGTGAGTTGCATTATGAGGTGGGTGGAAATTTACCTTCTGTGCTTCTTGCCGGTTCACATTCTGAGGGCCAGGTCTCAGCCTTGTCTCTCGATCGCAGAGAATAGGTTAGTCCGCACTTTTTGCAGGGTGCTGTGCATGTTCAGCCTTCGCAGCGGTTGATAGTCCCGCCCTGGGATCTCAATCTGATCCTATCAGCACTTCAGGGGCTCCCCTTTGAACCCATGGAGGAGGCTTCCCTGACGATGCTCACGTTGAAGGCGGCTTTTCTTGTGGTGTTCACCTGTGGGTTTTGGAGCTGGCATTGCTTTTGATCAGATCACCCTTTTTGGTTCTGCATGAAGACAAAGCATTGTTTCATGTGAAGCAGGATTTCTTGCTCAAGGTGGTCTCTCCCTTCCATCTTAATCAGGAAAGAGTGCTACCCTCCTTGTGCCCATGCCC
This sequence comes from Gastrophryne carolinensis, assembly GCA_027917425.1. Taxonomy (NCBI): domain Eukaryota; kingdom Metazoa; phylum Chordata; class Amphibia; order Anura; family Microhylidae; genus Gastrophryne; species Gastrophryne carolinensis. The sequence continues at coordinate 113,786,743 of CM051234.1, forward strand.
CACTGGCAATATGGAGCAACTCCTGCATTCCCTTGATGTAGTCAGGGCATTAAAGTATTACTTGGCCGCTACTCGAGAGGTACGTAAGATGGATGTCTTGTTCATGTTCCCAAAAGGACCAAGGAGGGACCTGGTGGCTGCCAAGTTCGCTCTTAGCAAATCGATCAGGCAGGTGGTCATACAAACCTATGCCTGCAAGGGGAAGGAGGCACCCTTCAAGCCACCCTTCCAGGTCACCGCTTACTCCACCACAGCGATTGCCGCGCCTTGGGCTTTCCAACACCAGGTATCGGCGGAGCAGGTCTGCAAGGCGGCGACCTGGTCGTCTCTCCACACATTCACCAATGTCAGGACATCTGCTGATGCTGCTCTGGGGCGTAAGGTGTTGCGGACAGTGGTGAACTCTTTGGGGGTCTAAGCTTGAGGTGTCGGTGTCATTGTTCTTGGTTAGGTTGACGCAGTCGGCTGTTGGCTGTTGCTTTGGGACGTCCCACGCCTTGCTACTGGTGTTGCCCTGGAATGGAAAAGATGAGAAAAGGGAAATTTGTGTCCTCACCAATAAATTTCTCATCCTCTTCCATTTCAGGGCACCACATCCGCCCTTCTCTTGTGTTACAACTGCGTCGGTGGCGGTTGATGCCTTCCACACTGTTTTAGTTTTGTTGCACTGTTTTTTAGTTGCGCACATTATAAGCAGGTTAGTGTTCTCCCCTCCCGGGGCTGTGGCTGAACTGCTTTTTAATTAAATGAGGAGATCCTGTCTCAGCCTTCCCTATATAAGCAGAGAGGATCTACTTTTATTAGGGGCTAGTGCCACGAGAAAGAAAATTTACCCGTGAGTACACAAATTTCCCTTTTTCTGGACCCCAGCAGGGGCTTTCGGGATATCTGGACCTAGATAAGCATGTTTGTGAAGACAGGGTTTCAAGCTCCATTAGATCTTGTCCTTAGGTATGTTAAATTAGGTAGAGCTGCTTTGGTCAGCTGGCATTGGCTGTCCCTAGTTAAGGGCTCCATGGACTACATATGGAATGGCATAGATACCTTTGGAATTTTGGATAAACTACATACAGTATACAACATACTAAGGTATAAGATACTAAATGAAACTTTCCTCCAATAATGCTTTCCTAGATTTTACATCCTTGGGTAATAGAGGGTAAGTAGAGCTGTGCTTAAAAAATGTAATAAACTAGTTTACTGATACCTCTACAACAGTGATATTTAAATAGTCTGGCTTAGACTTTGATTTCCCTTATGACATCACTGATAAACTTTCCTGAACCCTCTGAGACAAAGTCTAAATGAACGCACACCTGATCAGTTTATTTTAAGTAATTGATTTTGCTGTTTGAATTTCAGATTCATGGTGTTCTTTCCCTTGGGTTCATTAACAGATAAATGTATCTTATTGCTTGAAGTTGGTGTCAGAACCCATAATTAGACTTGAAAAGTGTCTCATATCCTTGTAGGTATTGAAACAAAACCTATTCAGTATTCATGATTATTCCATTAGTGAATAATCATGAATAGCATATGCTCTTAACATTTTAGAGACCATAGGGTTGATTCAGAGAGACCAAAAAAGACTTTCGTTTTTGTGTCGATCTGTTTTTTTTTAAATGTTCCCGCTCTCATATGAGTTTATGAGTGATTCTAAGCATGCATCGCAAGCCTTCAGTAAAGTCTTCGTCCGTTCGTACACCGAGTATGTCATTTTCCAGCTTTCGATTTCCATTTATGTTACTCATGTTACAACGTAGGCTTTCGTTTTTGCCCTTTTTCCATCGTCTCCTCCCACGAATCATTTACGTTTTCCGTTAGATTCAGATTTCCTTTTTCTATAAATAATCGTCCAGACGAAAATCCTTACGACCTTACGCCTGCGCACTACAAACTTAACTCATTAATGTGCTCGCCTACATATTTGGTTCACTCACTTTTGCTACAATGCTTAGCTAAATCACTTTGCGGTCAGTACATTCTTGCATTTGCCACCCCTAAAACTTACCTAAATCACTTTGCGGTCTCATTCTTCTTGCATTTGCCACCCCTAAAACTTACCTAAATCACTTTGCGGTCTCATTCTTCTTACATTTACCACCCCTAAAACTTACCTAAATCTTCATCTCTAAATATTTTTTGCCCCATTCGTTTTGTGGTAACCAACCCTTAATGAATGTATTTAGAAAAGGAAATGACACAGAAAGTTTTTTGTTTGTTTTTTTTAATCTTAAATGCCACTTTGCGTTGGCCTTTTTTTTAATAAATATTTTGTATAAAAATTTAACAACTTTTTTTTTTTTCATTAAAATGAACATAGGACCATTTTTAAATTTTTTTATAAATTTTTAAAATTTTAAAACTATATACATAGCAATGGCAGGACCCAGAACATTAGTCTTCATCTGTGGTCCCCAATGAGTCGTGCAGCTCCTGCGTCTCGGCCACCAACTCAAGGACCCTGGCACTCATTTGTGCCACTCTGGCACGTGTGGTCCCTGTATAAAAAAGAAAAATACATTATTTGTTGGCAAATACATGTTTAACAGCTGTGGATGGAATGTTTATTAGGTTGCAAGCTAACTCATGAGGTCATATGTCATTATGCTAAGGAATTAATCAAAGGAAGAGGGCATATGTAATTATGCTAAGGAATTAATCAAAGGAAGAGGGCATATGTCATTATGCTAAGGAATTAATCAAAGGAAGAGGCCATATGCCATTATGCTAAGGAATTAATCAAAGGAAGAAGGCATATGTCATTATGCTAAGGAATTAATCAAAGGAAGAGGGCATATGTCATTATGCTAAGGAATTAATCAAAGGAAGATGCCATATGTCATTATGCTAAGGAAGTAATCAAAGGAAGAGGGCATATGTGGTTATGCTAAGGAATTAATCAAAGGAAGAGGGCATATGTCATTATGCTAAGGAATTAATCAAAGGAAGAGGGCATATGTCATTATGCTAATGCCATTGACTATGGCTTTAGGTATCTTGGTGATCATGTTAATTCCCACATACTCAAAATAATTACATTACAACTTACTTCGTTGGTGGCCGAGGTCTGCTTCGGGGACCACCCTTCGTTCTGGGACCTGCCACTGCTGGGAAGTTGAAGCTGTAGAGACATGTCAAATAGGGTCACTTTTAATGTCTGAGTCAACAGTAAGCAAATGACAATTTGAATGTGTGTGTGACATCACCCACCTTCTCCATGTGCCTCTTGGGCCTGATCTGCTGCAGTCCCTGCTCCAGATCGTTCACCCGCTACAGAATCATCTAGAAAAAGAGATTAAGGGAATCAGCTTTGCTTTTAATAGCATGTATGTGTGTGCGGTTACATTAAGAGTCACATACCAGAGGCTAATGGCTCTGTCGCTTGGTACGACTCCCTGCCCACGCTGTGACGTCCCTCCTCTGTAGAAAGGTCCAGGGGCTGGTCGGAGGCCGCTACAGAGGAGGGGTAGGAACGTCGCCTTGGAGATCCACCACCTTCACTTTCTGCTGCAGATTCATGCAGCACTGGTCGGCCTGTGCGCCTCTGGGTGTGTTGGATTTGGTACTCCATTTCCAACACTAGAAAAGAAAAGCATTTATAAATAAAGGCCTACCTTCTGTATTAATACAAATGAGGAATAAACCGCGCTAGATATTTTTATTAAAAGTTACTTCAATATACTAATTGTTGCTCAACGTGTGTTAATCCAATTATCCCGGTGGACCCTACATACAATCATGCACAAAGAAACACAGAGCAATATATATAACAGATTTTCAAATTTAGGTCAGATTATGTTTCCTATATATGTCCACAAATCTATAGTGTCCTCCAATGGTAAGTAATGCTTTTTATCCTGCTATCCCGAGGTGCATGTGCTTCTTAACTTGATTTGACAATAGAATTATTCCAAAATATCCACCGTGTGCCAGTAATACCGTTTATGTATTTTCGCCTAGTGCCCACCACCTTCTCTAGTTACTCTTACCAGATAACGGTGTGGGTTTGTGCCTTAATAAAATTCCTTTAAATGTTTCCGTTATGCTCCAATCAAGTACAGAAAACTTGCTTTTCAATCATATTTCAAAATTCACTTTTAAAGTGTCCCATTGCAAGCAGGGCATGTAAATGAAACCAGTAAAATCTAGCGTAATATCATTTTATCGCTGTCAACGCGTTTCATTGTTTAGTACAACTTTATCAAGACTAGCGGCGCGGCGGTATGCGCTGCCTTTTAAACGTTTGGGTTGGGGCGGGAGGCTGAGAGGGAGTGTGGTGTCGCGTCATTATGACGCCAGCCAATGATATCTCGTTGAATGGTGCGCGTGAAAATGGTCAGTTTCCTTCTATAGAGTTTACTGCCTCTTAGTGGGCGTTCACAAGCTTACTAACCTATTGATGCAGCGAAAAATGCCCCTTAATTAGCATATCCCTATATTCCAATTGCGTATCACTCTGGCTTCTTTGGGTTTGCCTGTTTAATCCTAGCAAAAATCAAGAAGCCTGCTCTGCATGTATTCATTTAGAAATACAGGGGCAGATCGCTATTTTAAACTATGCCATTAGTTAGCAAACATTTTTTTATTCTATTTACATTTGAGATGTGCAGAGAAGGCACCGGTGAGGGTCTCTCCTGTTTACAGATCATTTTACCATTATTGAACATATTAAAAAAAAAAAATTAAATGTGAACAGTAATTAATCAATGTATTTATTAAAATGTCCTATCTAAATGCCCTTCATATTGGAATATTTCCTTACTTCATAGTCAGATGAGTATATGGTCCCAATTCCCCAGTTGTACAGGATCATAGGGGATGTTAATGGATCCTATTTATCTTTGATTACCAGCGATCGAAAAGTATATGTTAATGTGAAATAAAATTATTAAGTGATTAAGTGTCTATGTGTTGTTAGAACTAATTGAAGTGGCTAACTTAAAAAAGGGGGGGGGGGGAAGGTGACTCTAATGCATGTACGTGTCTATCTTAATAGATATGTGTTTAACTAGGTGAGTTACATTAGCTACCGTGTGTAAAGATGTGAGCTATATAGCTCTATGTGAAAATTTAGAGGTGTATACAAAGCAATTTTGGTCAAATTCAACTGTTGAACCTAGTTCAACACATATCTATTAAGATAGACGCGTACATGCCTTAGAGCCACCCCCCCCCTTTTTTTAGTTAGACACTTCTATTAGTTCTAATTGCTAGTTGGCTAGTAGCACGCAAACGCGTAAGCGTCATACCCAGCCATTAGGATTTCAAGGGTCCTGGACACACAGCTCATTCTATTTGTGATTTTCCACATGCCACCAAAAAAAGCCATCGCTAAGGCCACACCAGCCAAGGAGGCCACCAGCAAAAGGCCCCAGCAGCCTGAGGAGCCTTCTTCCTCACGTCTGACCACTCGGTCACAACTACCTACTCCCAAGGTGCGGAAAACGCGCAGCCAAAGTGGCCAACCCAAGGTGACATTGGCCACCAAGGCCGCAAAACCCAAACCAACCACCAAAGACAAGGAGGGAGCAGCTAAGAAGAAGCCAACAACATCAAAGCAGGCAGGTACGCCGGCAACAAAGGCCACTAAGAAGCAGAGGGTGAGAAGCCCCAGCCCCCAAAGAACACCCTCCCCTCCTCCCCGCCCTAGCACATCCCTTCATAAACCACGCTCCACTAGCAAGGCCAGTAAGAGCCAGCATGGCAGAAGCCCCAGCCAGCACTGCCTCTCCAGCTCCACGTGGCCAAAGCTCCCATGGGCATCGAAGCACTAGTGGCAAGGCCACAAAGAGCCACAGGGCCAGAAGCTCCAGCCCAGGCAGCACTGCCTCTCCAGCTCCACGTGGCCAAAGTTCCCATGGGCATTGAAGCACTAGTGGCAAGGTCACAAAGAGCCACAGGGCCAAAAGCCCCAGCCCAGCCAGCACTGCCTCTCCAGCTCCACGTGGCCAAAGCTCCCATGGGCATTGAGGCACAAGTGGCAAGGCCACAAAGAGCCACAGGGCCAGAAGCCCCAGCCAGCACTGCCTCCCAAGCTCCACGTGGCCAAAGCTCCCATGGGCATCGAAGCACTAGTGGCAAGGCCACAAAGAGCCACAGGGCCAGCCAGCACTGCCTCTCCAGCTCCACGTGGCCAAAGCTCCCATGGGCATCGAAGCACTAGTGGCAAGGCCACAAAGAGCCACAGGGCCAGAAGTTCCAGCCCAGTCAGCACTGCCTCTCCTGAGCCACGTGGCTAAAGCTCCCATGGCCATCGAAGCACAAGTGGCAAGGCCACAAAGAGCCACAGGGTCAGAAGCCCCACACCCCCAAGCACACCCTCTCCTCCTCAGCCACATTTGCCACCGGCACAGGTGGCAACCGATCCATATGCCACATCCACGCCTGGAAATTCAGTGGCCACCCAGGCAAGGACCCCCAGTCCGATTGCAAGTCCAGTCCATTTGTTCTCAAGCCACGTGTCGCACATTTCAACACCACAGATCCAGCCCAGAATGTCCCCCGACTTGCCAACATACAGAGATGAGCCAGAACAGCAAGCAATAGGCCGAACATTGTGGCGAGGACAGTTGAGGTTTGGTGAGGCCCAAACTCTTGCATTGGCAAGTGGGCTCACACTCCATTATGACGAGCTATATGGGCCAAAGTCAAAATCTACAAGCAAAATGAGAAAGACACGAATCTTGGAGGAGCTCACCAGACAGGTCAATGCAGCGGGGGAGGAGCTTAAAGATGTAGAGCAGATACAGCGCAAAATATCTGACCTGAAGTATGCAGCACAGAAGAAACAGAATAAACGGCGCAATCGCAGGTACATATTTGAGTTGTGCATTTTTCTGCTTGTTGTATTGACCACAATGCCCCAAATTTCCCAACCTCTATTTTTCAGCTTACAAACTGGCGGAGGCTTCCCAACAAAATTACAGTATACACGAGCTGAGGAGATGCTGCTGGCATTGATACACCCCGTCCCATTAGAGGGCCTCTCTGGCAGATGGGACATGGACATCCCTACCATTCCTGCAGGTTAGTAACGTTAGTTTGTATGTGAAATGTTTTAAACGTGTGAAATTAGGCTCACAGGGGCAGATATGAACACATGCCCCTAGGGAGTGGCTTTGAGGGAAGGTTACAGTTTTAGCAGGGTGTTTAATGTCTGCTGAATGGTCATTTTAAAGGTTTGCAGGCCATACACGACCTTGGACAGTATTTATGGTCAGTATTAAAGTCTTTAACTTAGCAAAGCACTGCCTGTTATGTGAATATAGTCAATCATATACAACACTTCCTTCTTTGTCTTTATACCACTTGGGTTTTAGCTGTGCTTTGGTCTAAAACACTTGATCTGGGGTCAGGGAAAGCTCTACATAGGAAGAATGCCCACCAGTATACTCTGAAGACAAATGCTATTTGCAAACTGAGTGTGGTCCCCTAATGGCCCTTTAGGGATGTGTTAAGCCTCATAACATGCAGTACATGCATGTTTGGACTATTTAAGGTGACCAATGTGTATGTACAGGGTGAGGCATACATATTGTCCCGCTGTTGGAGTTTGTATTCCTGCTTGGCCACGTGTTTTTTAAAACATATGTAGTAATCTAGATCATCAATGGATTTTTTGGTGTTTACATGACTTTTTATTTTAAACACAGCCCAGCATCAAGCCTCTGCAAGTGTGGAAGCCTCATCCAGTTTGACCACGCCGTCTACTTCCGTGCTACCTAGGAGCCAGGAACAGATATATAGGGTAAGTGGACTTTGTTAGGCAAATTAGTCATGTGCATTCACATGCATCAGCAGTTTCATCAAATATATTTTGGGCCCAAACTGAACCTTTTTTTGCACATGTCCCAACAGACCCACACACTGATGGAGGAAATCCAGGAGATGGAGGAGGATGCCAGCTTGATGGGACCTTCAGAACTGACCCCCCTGGAACCTAATCTGCCACTGTCCCAACATGCTACTGCACCAAATCCTCTGCAGCAGAGTGAAGCTGGACGCATGCTGCCAGCCCATCGTGGGCAGCAGGCTGAGACTGAGCCTACAGTCCCCAGTGGTAGCTCTGCTGCAGAGGATTTGTTGAGCACATCTGCGACTCTTGCTCGCCCTAGACGTCCAGCATCTGCAGGCGCTCAAACCCGGGGAATTGTTAGATATAGTCATCAACGTCGACCAGTTTCCCAGGAGAGGAGCGTGCCGATCCTGGAGTCAGCGTGGCGCCATGACAGCCGTTACTTTCGGCAGGTGACTCAAAGAACCGCAGAGCAGCTTACTGCACAATTAGAGACATTAAATAATTCATTCACCACCATGCTGACTGAATTTAGGACGAGCAACAGCCACATGGCCACCTTAAATAATAATTTCATTGCCATGCTCGAGGAAGTTAGAACAAGCAATAGACACATGTTGGAACAGTGGCAGATTATAAATGCCACACATGCCCAGGTGATGGGACACCTCCAAGGCCCACCACCAGGGTTTTATGCCCAACATCCATATTAACACCTATTTGACCTGTATCTACCTCCACATCTTTCCTCTCCATTCCCACTGTATTGACCTGTCTGGTGAGCGCTACCAAGATTGCCTTTTTTGGCTTTGCTTGTATGATTTTGAATGTTGCCCATATAGCTCATTAGAGTGCTAAGATACCCCACTAGCCAATGCCTGAGCTAAAGCCTCACTGAAGCTGCCGCTCAAGCTGCCACGCTGCAGGCTTGGGCCTAATGAAATTGTGTCTGGCTCATCCTGTTTGTTGGCAAGATTGGGGGACATTCTGGGCTGGGAAACTACTACCTTGAACCATGGCAAAGATTGGACTGGACTGGCATTCGGACTGGGGGTTATTGTTTGGGTGGGCCACTAAGTTACAGGCGTGGATGTGGCATAGGTATGGCTGCTTTCCGCCTGTGGCAAATGTGGCCAAGCAGGAGAGGGTGTGTATGTGGCCCTATGTATTACTGGCCAAATATTTGCATGCAAATGGTTGCTCCCTATGTATGTTTATGTTATTGGTTGTTGAAACTTCGGCCTGGAGTGCGTTACGTTACAGCTCCTTGATGTGGCCAATTGCTAGGTGCCATGAGTCTGCACCAATGTATATTTCTGTTGTACTATTTATGTACATGAAGTCTGCGAGTGCCCTTCAACTCTAAATTTTCATATTTCAATTAAATATATTGAATGTGACTTTAGCTGTTGTTGACTAAGTTGATGCATTAATATTTGGGTTATTTTGAGATTACTAAAGGTTTTTCAAAACAAACATGCAAAAAAAAAACAGCATGAGCCTCTAATAAGGTGTCAATATTTTTGTAATTAATTCATTACTAATTATTTAAAAACAAATTAAAAAAGCCTTCACAAAGGCAAATCAAAGTCAGAATAAACAATTAAATTTAGCCAATAAACAAATGAAAAATAAATTATGCAAAATGGGTGGTTATCAAGTTGGCCGTAACAGCTTGGCCAGAGGCACTAGATGTGCAAGGGTAGTTCTCAGCTGGGTCCTGGCTGGGTGGAGAGGGGGGCAGATCCACATACCAGGGGACACGCTGCATTATGGCAAAGTTATGGAGGACACAGCAGGCCAGTATGATGTCTTTGACCTTGTTGGGGTCATACTGGAGTACCCCCCCCCCCCCCCCCCGGTATGGTCCAAACAGCGGAAGCGAGTTTTTAACAGGCCAAAGGCCCTCTCCACAATGGCCCGGGTCTTGCGGTGCACCCGATTGTAGGCCTCCTGGGCCGCATTCTGTGGCCGAAGGACAGGCGTAATCAGCCAGGGAAGAAGCGGATAGCCGGAATCCCCTGAAAGAATAAGAAAAAACATAAATTACACATTCAAAACAAAAATTTAATTCCAAGCGGTCGTTCACCCTGAATAAGAGCCTATCTTATATGTTAGGCACACCCTGTACATACAGATTGCTCACCTAAGAAAACATCCTAACACCATCTACTGCATGTTCTGAGCCTTTAAACATCCAAGATGGCGGCTCAGGGCAAATCAGGCAGGCTGCAAACAGGAAGTGGCTTATGACTGTGCTGCTCTGCATTCTGGGATGTCTGACCTTTTCAGGCCCCCCAACTCTGCTTTGTCTGAGCAAAGCACAGCTCTAACCTGCCCCCTGCACTTTATCCCTCTCCCCTCTCCTCAGTAAGTGTCATGCATCTGAGCAAAGATGGCGCTGACCCTATCCTAAAGTCAAGAACAGAATTGCAACCGAGTGGGGGAAAGAATAATAAGTAAGAGAAACTAGAAACGAGAAATATATTATTTGGAAATGCTGGGGAATCAATTTTTAAGGGTTTGTGCTTTGCTAAAGATCATAGTTAAGGTCCGTTTTAACATGTCATCAAGGGGTAAAAACAGCCATAGGTTTAGACATGGGTCATCAACTATATTTATAGGCATACAGTGAAAATTGAATGATGTAATTTGCGCAAACTTACCAAAGAGCCATCCACCTGAGAATTCTCCAGACTCAAACCGACGGAATAATCCTGATCTCCGCAAGATGTATGCGTCATGGGATGAGCCTGGAAACCCGGCGAGGAGACTAAGGAACCGCATGTCCGGGGCCACCACTGCTTGCACATTCAGTGAGTGGCCCATTTTGCGGTTCCTGGGAAAAAAGTAAAATAAACAATATTAGCAAGGCAAGGTAAACTACTCAAACACTTACTCCTAACACCCTCCAAAAAACATGTTAGACAATGCAAATAACACTAAGTACATAAGTAGATTGAAACCCAAAAAGTATATGTATGTTTGATAAAATAAAGAATAACACTCGAATGACTAATTAAGGTCCACAATAAAATGTTTGGCTAAGGCCTACATTAAAAACATTGCTGAATATATACACGGTCAAATGGGGCACTGGGACACTTTACAAGGAGGGATTAAGGTATACATTGTAAGCTGTTTCACAGGGACACTTTACAAGGAGGGATTACGGTATACACTGCAAGCTGTTTCACAGGGACAGTTTACAAGGAGGGATTACAGTATACACTGTAAGCTGTTTCACAGGGACAATTTACAAGGAGGGATTACGGTATACACTGTAAGCTGTTTCACAGGGACAATTTGCAAGAAGGGATTACGGTATACACTGTAAGATGGTTCACAGGGACACTTTACAAGGAGGGATTACGGTATACACTGTAAGCTGGTTCACAGGGACACTTTACAAGGAGGGATTAAGCTATAAACTAAGATGGTTCACAGGGACACTTTACAAGGAGGGATTAAGCTATACACTGCAAGCTGGTTCACAGGGACAATTTACAAGGAGGGATTAAGCTATACACTGTAAGCTGTTTCACAGGGACACTTTACAAGGATGGATTACGTTATACACTGTAAGCTGTTTCACAGGGACAATTTACAAGGAGGGATTACGGTATAAACTGTAAGCTGTTTCACAGGAACACTTTACAAGGATGGATTAATAGATAGTTACAATACAGTTTGTCTAAACTATATAACAAAATGACCGATTTAACTTACCTATAGATGTACTCGTCGGCTGCAGGAGGGACCAATGCAACATGGGTGCAATCAATCGCACCCATGACGTTGGGCATGTCGGCGATATTATAAAAAGCCACCACCAAAAGCTACCATTAGTCAGAAATATATTTCATTTCCGGACGACATGGTAGCCTGGAACGCGCTTAGCCATGTCGTCCGGAAATGAAATATATTTCTGACTAATGGTAGCCATGCCATCCAAAAACTTGGATAGAGCGCGGCTCAGCGTAGGCTGGGACATCCCCACTGAGAGGGCACCCAGCCTCTGGAACGAGCCGTTCGCCAAAAATTGCAGGCAGCCAAGCATCTTGGGCATACCTGAAATTGCTTGCCCCTTCCTTGTGGTGCGGGCTAACCATGCCCGCAGCTCACTATACAACTTGGAGAGGAGCGCGATTTAGTCTGGTCAGCTCGAACAACTCAACGGCATGCATGCGATCGATATGCATGCGTCGCCGGTGCAATCTGGCCATTGGCCCTGCTGACACATGCAATGCCTTGGAGCAGAAGGCGCTCATATTCCTCCACAAAGCCGCAAAACATGGTCAAAGCAAGGTAGCCGAGTGCAAAATGGTCCCGTAAGTGGATCGCAAATGAAACCGTTTTATAGGGTGGTGGTCCCTCGACAATCAGCTCTCTGAATGAGACGCAAGCCCATACCAATAACGTAAGTTATGTGAACGAATGCAAAATATCAGATTTTGATGGGAAAATAATCCGAACTAAGGCAAATGATCCGATTTAGGTCCGTCCATCGAAAGTGCATATACGCATTAGCAGGAACAGACATATGCATGGAAAAACGAACGTAAAAACCAAAAAAAATGACAAACACACACAAAAACATACACAGGCAGCTACGAAAGTCCAGACGAATGTGTCTCTGAATCGAGCCTAATATACAAGTACCCTTGATATTAAAAAAAAATCTTTAGACAGGTCTACATCATAGATTAAAAAAGAGAATCTTGACAAAACCACCGTGGTAATCCTCAGGAATACATTCTGCAACCTTACTGGTTGCTCTGGTGAAGGCATTGAAGGTATTCATGAATGGATAGATGCAGGAGTGTGAATTTTTAGTTACATCTGGTAGGAATTTGACATACTTATAGCTCCCGGGTGCTGCAAGACGGTGGCACAGGAGCCTGACCTTTGGGAGCCGATGGGCAGGTAACTGATAAGCATGCAGTGGTTTGCATGCCCATCAACTACCATTTTTTCCCAATAAGACTAGCAACACTATCAATATGTTTGGCCACATAATAACAACCAACACCATAGTATGCATATTGGGTATCAACTAAATACTGTTTATGCAAACAAGAATATATACATCCAAAGCACAATACACTTAGAAACACATAGTGGGGCCCACTAAGAGCCTGCTAACTAACTAAATATTCCCACACAAAATGTGCTGAATAATGTCTAAAACACCCTAAATAAATGATCCCAAGTTAGCAACAAGTGCAATCGCTCTAAATGAATACTAAAAAAAAAAAGAGTAGAAGAGCCTGGGGAAGCAAGTCTGTGGTGACCCTGGCACAGCCCATGTGTTACATGGCTAGATGCCATAGACTAAAATACTCAACACAGCACAACACATTTAAAATGTGGTACACAAATCTGCCCTGCCCTCTCCATACCAGCAACTTAACGCAGGTCAGCACTAGGGTTGCAATTTTTTACTTAATATTATAAATAAAGGCACAGAATATGATCTTGAAGTCTTCTATGCTTTTTATTGTCAGATGTGAGATTTTATTTAGCAGCAGGCATGGTCGGCCTATGGGTGTCATCCTAGGGTCACCAATGTGGTGTCACATATTTTGCAAGTTTTTTTTAATGGACCAACATATTATAATTCAGTTTGGGGGGTGGGGGTGAGAGGACACCACCTGCCTAGCTTAGGCTCTGCCAGATTGTTTTTTGGGGGGTGCCTCCTGCTCATCAGTGCAAGATTAAATTTTTTAGTGGGGAGGAGTTCCTTGAGGGGTGAAGCCACCACCTGCTCATCTCTGACGGGTCCAATTGAGGGCACACAGTGTGTCTTGTCCTGAGGGGCACTAACCTGCCATCTTGCTCAGGGCAGCTTCCAACCTAAGACTGACCCTGGCCACAGCACCTTATTGTGTAACATGTTATTTGCTAGGCGTACATCTACATATAGGTGTGAAAAGCAGTCTTTATATACTTATTTATGACTTTGCCACCATTAGCACCTGAGAAGGATTAGGGTTTAAATAGAGCAACACATTGTGCAACACTGTTTTAGGAGGAGTAGAAATAAGTAACTGTGGTGTGACTGTAAAATATAGGATTCCAACAATGCTTTGGGGGGGCAGCATAATAAATCCTATGGGTCGGTGAGTTTTGGATTTTTCTAAAATTATAATTACTGCAACATGTTATAAAACTAATATATCAAAGTGTGTATGCAATCTGCATGGGTTGATTTATATTAACTTTTCATATGACTTTACTTTTAATGTTTAAATATCTGTCACTTTCTATTCATTGTGGAATCACTGACAGCTTTTGGCAAAACATTTTGTCATCTTGTGTTAATTGTTAAAAATCTAAAAGACCTTTTAGAACCATGGCATTTCACTCAGAGCAGAGTTTTGAAGGAGGCATTTGATAAGCTTCTTTTCTGGGAATATAATTAAATTTGACGTATGATATTCATTTATCATGTTTTACAGATGTTTTCTTAATTAAGGTCATATTATTTCATATAAGATTAAAATAGCCCTTAGCTGCTTCAGACAATTCATAATGAGTTTTGTTTCTTTCATTATCACTTTGCTGTATTTTTCCATTTTGCTAATAAAATGAAGTGTGATTTGCCATGTTTGTAATTGATTTTAAGATGTTCTGAGGCCATATGAAACTTCTTAAATCACAGCTCCACGAATGCTTGTACAGTATATATTGCTATTACATGGTCAAATTGCGCTTTTTCTGAAAAGCTTACTTAGAACATAATCATATTAACATATCACTGAATATACAGCATTTTTTTGGTGCTACAGTAATATGTATAGTTGTAACTCCAATTTCTTATCAAAAAGCTAAACAACTGGATCTTTTTTCACCTCAGCAAAAATATACATTTTCCCCAGTGCTAGGCATATTTCTATCTCTGCTACAAGGCTACTCACATTTTCAGGTTTTGAGTTGTGCAAAAAATATAATATGGTTTGGAGGTTGGGTAATTGTACAGTTCTGGGCCATTTTTTTACGGTTTCATATGCAGGGTGTACAGAGAGAAGATGCTCATATGGCTGCTGTGTCAGGCTACCTAGAGAATTCGTCATCCTATGTTGCCAAATTTCAGAATTTAGTGCTATATACGTTTGACTGTGATCTTTGGAGGAATTTCCAGGGATTTTTAGGAAAATCATATATTGTTTCTTTTTTGCAGCGTTTGAGCTTTAACATGAAATGACTTGTTTGTAATTTTTTAAGTGTTTACTTAATATTAAAGATATATTAAGATAATTAAGATAATAAAATTAAATCCATATTGCGCGTAAGAGCCCCATTCCTCCCAAATACGGTAGGATAACGGTGTAGCGCATTTGTATCGGTATCCTGCCCAAGAGACAACCCAAATTGGAAAGAAAATTTTATGCTGTTTTCAAATTAAATAGAACTATTTTACTATAAAATGGCGTGGGGGGGGGTATGTTTTTTTTTATATTTAAGGGTTAAAAAAGCAGGGGGAAATGCTAGGCAACTAAAATTTAGCTCATGTTAATTCTTACAAACATGGTACCACGCCTTTGCTATAGAGCAGTGTTTCCCAACCCTTTCCTCGAGAGTCACCAATGGTTCGTGTTTTGCAGATGTTGTTCAGACAGCTACAGCCTGTGTGGAAATCCACAAAATGTAGCCTGTTGGTTCTCGAGGAGAAGGTGGGGAAACATTTCTATAGAAATTGTGGTAAGGATGGTGGCTATAATTAAAAAGGGTTTGGAGCAAAGTCCATAATCTGATCAAAATCTCAATAATTGTAAACTTGAAATGGACAAAATTCCTTTAGAAAATTTAACTTGATAATGCAAGGGTTCCCAACCAGTGGTACGGGTACCAACAGACGTATACATGCTTCCCTCTGGTGCTATATGAGTTGCTAGGAGGAGGGGCTTAATAATAATTGAATACTGTTGGGATGTGAATATTTAGTTCAGAATTATTTTAGGGGCGTTGTGTGGGAGGATAATAATTGTATGTTACGGTGAGCAATGCTCGCATGGTCCACAACCAAGACATTTTTTTGCATGTTTGTCCTAGGCAGGGTGTAGACCCATTTGTAACCAAAGACTTCTGAGGTAAGGTGGATGTCTGTTTTAAATGATGTACACTGCCTTGGTGTCAGATTTGCGGATTGGATACTACAGTACATCAGTCCTCTTTAAAGCAGACCTTTACTATCCTGAGAAAATTTTGATGGGTGATACTTTTGGGAAATTGTGGAATTGGTACTTTATGAAAAAAGTTTGTGAATCCCTGGTATAAAGGGGGGGGGGGGTGTATGTCTGATAGGCAAGCCTGTTTTGATAAGGTTTAGGAATCTTGGAAAACCTTTACAGAGGTAGCAGGTATGTTTTGGGTTCTGGGTATAGGTTACTCATATCTTACATACATGAATGCACCCTTATTCTCAATGGTTCTTTCCATTACCCAGACTTCCCTTGCTAACCCCTTCCATGTCTCTCTACTCCAGTTGAAACTACACCACGACCCCCTACTGCATTCCTTTACTGACCTTACGCACCACTGTCACGCACTCCCTTTCTGTATATATATGTATAGTATTCATCTGCCCCTTGATCTCCAGACTAATCCGATTGCCCTTGGAAAACCTTTTGTATACACCTTAGTCCTTAGCATCCAGGAAAGCAAAAAAATTCTTGAGCCAAAAACAGAAATGCCTGGTTTGCTTTTATGTCTGTTTACGTCAGTTAAATTCAACCTGTTGCCTACTGAGCTATCTAATGGGGGGCTTCAACCTCAAACACTGTAATGCAGGCTTAGAGGAAGTGAAGGGGAAAGCATCCATGCAAATAGAAACATTATGCAAGGAATGATGAATGAAGTGGGAGGGGTAGATATAACTGGTGCATTAAGGGAGTTAAAAATAAGTTCTGTAAGGAAAGATAAAGGGAAGTAAAGTCTGGAAAGTAATGAAGAGGGACATCCCTTGTAGAACCCCCACAAATCTCTGGCAAAATAGATTATAGGTATATCATATATATAATAATATATAAGTGAACCAACCCCCGATTCCCCGCTAATGGATGTTGGTCCATGTCCGCCCACATTTAGGCTGGCTGGTGGCAGAATGCTGGAGCCCCCCTCTCTGCGTATTGCCCCCCCAGAGTGCCAACAATTCTTACCCCTTCCTCGATCATCGGCCGGGAATGCAGCAACGCAATTGGCTGCCGGGACGCGCCCCAAATTTTTGCTGCTGAAGGGCCCGCCCACTTGGCCACCGGTGGGCCGATTGTAGGACTGCATTCCCAGATGAGAATCGAGGAAGAGGTAAGAATTTTGTGCATTCTGTGGGGCGATGTGTCCAGCATTCTGGATGCCCCCCCGAGCCTGTCTGAATGCAGCCGGACCAGCACCAGTTAGCAGTGAAAAGTGGGTTGGAGGTTAAATATATGAGGCTGAAAGGGGAAGGGCAAAATATTTGGGTAATTGTTTGCAAGGTTGTCCATGTTGTGAGGGTGAGTAGGTGTGTGTAAATGTATTTTGTATTAGTATGTAGGATTGTGGGCAACAACCGGTTACCAAATCGGCCACACTCTCAGAAGGTTGAGCACCCCTCTTTTAATTCATTATTATTGCAGATTAGGAACAATAAAGACTGATAGGTGATAGGTGACCTAATCTATAATTTAATTTATCTATTGTCAAAGTTTATGCTTCTATAATATTAAACACAATCTGATTATGATTTTAAAAAGTACACATATGGAGAAGCTGTAATACAATACAATACAATACAGTATAGTACTGAATAGTGTGTTTACTGTAAAGCCGAGAAACAGAAAAGCATGTTCAATAAAGGAAAAATTAGAGGCAGGAATGAGCCATGCCCATGTCTCAGATGATTTAGACCTGTGGGAATCTAAGAGGGTACATTAAGGAAAAAGACAAGCTAAGAGAGATTCTTTTGCTGAACTAGATGTAGGACAAGGACAGGAAAAGAAAATATCTTTAACACTGCCTAGGACAACCAATTAGATAAAGCTGTGGTTACATGGTAAGATCAACTTAAAGTGGACCAACACCCAGGGGTGATCGGCCCGGAAATCTATAAGATTCCCGGGCCGATCACCTCCCACCCCGCGGGACATCCCCGATCGGGGTGCCCCGCCGAAGTGGACCAAAACCCAGGATAGTCAAAATCCTGGGTGTTGGTCCACTTTAATATTGCTTGTGACATAATAAAAAAAAAAAAAAAAAAAAAAAGTTTAAGAACTTCCCTTAGAAAACCTGCAGAACAGAAATGTGAAGCTAGAAATGGTTGGCTATATCATTTTTAAAAAGCAACGCGACATTAGGCAAATCACAGTTTCTAGTATGGTGCGATCTAACCATGCCAAAGCTTCTGATGAATTTCCACTGTTTTTGCGCAAGCTCATCAGTGATGACGGCTATGTGCCAGGGCCAATTTACTATGCAAATGCGACAGGCCTCTGATATCGTATGTTGCCTGGCAGAACACTTGCTTCTAGAAATGAGAAACAAAAGCAGAAGCCTTTAAAGCCGCAAAAGAATGAATCACCATATTGTTTTGTGTTAACAAAACTAGATTTTATAAATTAAAGCCACTATGCATTGGCAAGCCAAAATTACATAAAGTGTTCCACTGCAGGAATATAAATTTGCCCTTTGTCTACAAAGATTCAAGAATGTCTTCCAATTTTGAGTAATGTTTTTTCAAATGCTCAATTCCAAAAGTTTTCCACCATCTGCATCGACAAAAGCTTGAACCCAAGTCGTTGCTGTTACTTGATGGTGTTCTGCCATCCACCAACTGAGAGTCTGACCAGCAGAGATATATATCAGTAGCTTATAGTAGCTTATAAATTGTAACTACTTTCAGTAATTAGATAGAATAACATTTACATTTTAGCATATTACATACGTTTGCTTGGCCTTTGGGGCTACTCATTAAGCTCTATCCGCAGCTCAGAGCTTGTTTCTCTGATGGTAATGGCTGCCCTCTTACAGATCCACAGCATCACTGGGAGCTTTTGCCTTTGCCTTAAAATCCTCATTGCCTTGTGCCCCCCCAAGCTTTTCTCCTGCAGTTTTCCAGTGGCCTTATGCTACCCTGGTGCCTCCCCTGCTTTTGGCCTCACATTTGACTGCCAAGCTTCATATGCCTCCTAAGTGACCAGAAGGATTGACGCAGCTTCCCTTTCTGGCTAAACTCCAGGGCCCTATGGCATGCCTCATCTCAGTGTAAAGGTCTCCAGGGCCAGCCAAATCCCTTGGCCTATTGGAATTGGGATGCCCTGATGTGCCGCATTAACACACCTAGCTGACAATGCCATGGCACAAGCCACAGGCCTGCTACACCTCAAAAAGGTGCCAGGCTTTTGTGAATGGCTGGTGCAGTCACTTTCCCAGCTAGAGGCGAGTGGCGATGCTGCCAGTGACCTGCTCACTCTATTCAGATTCTTTAGTACACTGACGTGCAGCAAAGAGAAGCAAAATGGTGCCGAATGCGCTGATCAGCTGCCGGCTCGCGCATGCGCTGTGGAAACACTGAAATTTTAAAGCAGACCCAATCTCAAAAGAGGAAGTTCAGTAAATTGCACCCCTAAAGCCCACTCTGGTAATCAATTACATAAACTATTTGAGAGGGCTTTACCTCATGCAGATGTTATGGAATAGCAGGCAGATTCTATGCTGCATAACTGCATGGCAGCGGCCATCTTGCCACATACATGAGTCCAGCTTATATAAAAGCCCAATCCCACAGTCAAAATTGCCTCACACATCCATGCAATTCTCCTTTATTTCTAGTAGAAAGCCATCAGTTGCTATGCTGCACAGCTTAACCCTTTAAATGCCAGCCACGTAAAATTTACGTGGTTGCCTCTCCGTCACTTAAGTGCCAGCCACGTAAAATTTACGTGGCTGGCATTTACCCCTGCTAGCGGGCAAAAAAAAATAAATAAAATACTCACCTGACCCCTCGTTGGATCTGGCCTGGTCTCCTCTTTAATTTGGTGCCATCCAAGCCCCCGGAATTGCCCCCCCCCCCCCGCTTCTGCAGCAGCAGGCTAACTGTAAAAAAAAAATAATAAAAATGACATTCACTTACCTGCATGTGCGCTGGCTCCCGCTGTCCCTCCTCTTCACCTGGGGGGCCTCCGATCCCCCCCCAGAATCCCCTCCCCCCGGGAGGCTCTTTCCTCCTTGATGGCGGCCGCCATCTTGCCGCTAAGCCCCGCCCCTAATGACATCCCGGCCCCGATCTCCGGCTTCAGCCTTCTCAGCTGTCAGATGCCGGTGATCGGTGCCTGGGGAAGGAGGTGGCAGGAGATCCTCTGATCTCCTGCCTCCCCCTTCTGTGGATGCCGATCACCGGCATCTGTCATCAGAGCAGCGAGGGACAAGAGCTTACAATCGGAGGTAAGTACAGTAAAAAAAAAAAAATTTTTTTTTTTTATAAAATACTTTTATTACTTGTGTGGTGTTTTTTTTTTCACAGTTAACCCTTTGTGAGCTGGTAAGGGGTCCATGAGACCCCTTATACCAGCTCACAAGGCTCTGGATCTGGCAAGTCACCTGTGGCTAGTGGGTGACTTGCCATTAACCCCCAACCCCCCATTACCTGCCTCCCCAACGGCCGGGGGGGGGGGGCAGAAGGGCCCGGGCCACTTAGTGGCTATGTGGGCTAGTAGCCTGCAGGGCCAGGGGCCACCAACGCTGTTCTACAAGCCCCCATAGCTGGCCCGGGTCGGTAATGCTGGGTAGGGGGGACCCTACGTCATTTTTAGGGGGGGATTTTTAAGGGTTTTCAACCCTTAAAATTCAAAAAAAAAATGTGTTCCCCCCCGGGGGGACCCTATGTCATTTTTTTTTAATTAACCCTTTTGTGTTCTGTCCTCCAGCAGCTATAAAAGGCTTCTAGCAAGTGAGCAGAAGCCAGTGATCGCCGAGGGACAGAGTGCTCCAGTATGGATGGGAGGTAAGTATTAAAAAAATAAATAATAATAAAATATTTTTTCTCTGTGTGGTGTGTTTTTTTTACATTTAACCCCTTGTGAACTGGTAAGGGGTCCATGAGACCCCTATACCAGTTCTCAAGGCTGGGGGGGTGGCAAGTCACCTGCGCTAGCCGGTGACTTGCCATAAACCCCCGGCACCCCCATTACCTGCCTCCCCAAAGGCCGGGGGGGGGGGCAGAAGAGCCCGTGGCCACAAGCTATGCGAGCTTGTAGCCTGCAGGGCCAGGGGCCACGAAAGCTGGCCCCTGCGCCCTGTTACTACAAGCCCTGCATAGCTGGTCCCGGGCTGGTTACTTTGGGTAAGGGGGGCCCGTGTCATTTTTTTTTTATTTTTAAGGGTTTTTAACCCTTAAAAATCCCCCCAAAAAAATGCCCTTTGTAGTGTGGATGGTAGTTGTATTTTATTTGTAAATGTTAAAAATTACTTGTTTCAGTTAGGGGGGTTTCCTGGGCAGGAACAGGGGGCTACCGATAAATATGTGGTACCGTTCTAATCGGTAGAAATGGGGCTTTCACATGCAATATGGTTTTCCCTAATAAAATACATTTTTTATTTAAAATAAAGGAGGCAATTTTATTTATTTATTTTTTTTACTTAATAATAAATAAAATTAATAATAAATTAAATTTACAAACAAGACATTTCATGTTAAAGCCTAAACTCTGCTGCAAAAAATATATATATAATTTTCCTGAAAATTCCAGCAAAAATGTCGCAAAACGGGGAAAAATGACCTGTCAACAGAGGGTGACTGACAATTAAAAGGGTTAATAGTACCTCTGCATGTTGGGTATTGTTCTGTTCGGGGAACCTTGCGCTTTCAGACTTAGCTTGTTTTTTCTTGTTTGCATATTTATATTTTAGGAAAAGGTGTTTTTTATTCAGCTTTTTTATACATTTTTTAGGGAAACCCTGCGCAACCAAAGAATTCTTTGAGGGATCAATTCCAGAAAGATGGGTACGCTTAGAAAGCTTAACATGTGTACTTTCAGGGAATATATGGTTTATGGGGGATATTCCAAATGTAAAGGGTTGTTTTGGTTGAAAAATCGCAAGGTGCGCACTTTGTGTATTATGCCTGAAGAAGAAGCTTGAACAGCTTCGAAAGCTTGCATTTTCAATCTAAATGAGTTAGCCAATAAATGGTATTACCTTAACCTTGGATTTCCGCAGAGCTGACATTTTCAAGAAAAATTACCGTTATGCTCATGCTTTACTTTGGGGTGTTTGGCAACTCTTCCCTTGACAGTAACTATGCATGTTGGGTATCGTTCTGTTCGGGGGATGTTGCTTTTTCAGATTATACTTTTTTTTTCTTGTTTGTATATAGTTTTTTTTAGGAAAATGTGGCTTTGATTCTGCTTTAATCCTTTTTTTTAGGGAAACTCTTTGTAAACCAATGAATACATTGAGGGATTACTTCCAGAAAACTGTGGCCACATCAACAGGCCTGGTACAAATAGAAAGCCTGAGGTGTGTACTTCCAGGGTTGTTTTTCTGGAAAAACTGCAAGGTGCGCATAGCGCATATCACAGTTATATTTTTTCTGAAAATCCCCTAAAGCTCTGTTTCAGTTTGGGAGAGTCTCCTGGGCAGGAAAGGGTGTCTACCAATACATATGTGGTACCGCTGTAACCGGGAGAAATTGGGATTTCACACACAATAAGATTTTATTGACAAACTTACATTTTTTATGACAAAAAAACACTACAAATTGTAAAAAATATATATTTTTTTATTTTTTTGCACATATTTCGATAAACAAAAATATTGAGAATACACCTACAAATTACAAACATTTCATGTTAAAGCTCAGACTCTGCTGAAAAAAACAATATATAATTTTCCTGGGAAATCCCTGGAAATCCCTTCAAAATTCACATTTGAACATGAGGAGCGCAAAATAGTGCAAAATGGTCTGGCAACAAAGGGTGACAAAAACTCCAGGTAGGCTGGCACTTAAAGGGTTAAAGAAATGTATCTTTTTAGAAGATACACTATCTGACTTGTCTGCAGTGAACAATAATAAAGAAACATTGTTGCAGATTTACCTTCTCACACACACAGTCTCTAGCAGCTGGTTATTCAGTGTGTGTGTTTATATAACATAATACACAAGCGGCTGTGTTTACGAGGCATTTGTCTCATAGTTTGGTGTGGGCTTTTGCTGGTACAGCTCTGTCCTCATGCTTATGTGTGTGACAGCATGACTGCTCCCATGCAGTTGTGCAGCAAAGAATCAGCCTGTTATTCCAGAACATCTGCATAGAGTTAAGTCCTCTCAGATAGTTTTTTGCCACAGGGGGGCTTTAGGGGAGCAAATGACTAAACTTTCTTTTTTAGACTTTTGTCCTCTTTAACCCTTTAAGTGCCAGACCACCTTTCACTATTTTGCGCTACACATGTTCAACCTTGATTTTTGAAGGGATTTCCAGGCATTTCCCAGGAAAATGTATATATTGTTTTTTTCAGCTTCAACATGAAATGTCTTTATGGCCTTTTTTAGTGTATTCTCAATACTTTTGGATGAAATATGTGCAAAAAAATGTAAAAAATCTATTTTTTGCAATTTGTTTTTTTTTTGTAATAAAAATGTAAGTTTGTCAATAAAATCTTATTGCGTGTGAAACCCCAATTTCTCCCGGTTACAGCGGTACCACATATGTATTGGTAGACACCCTAAAAAAGTCTAAATAAATAACATGTTTTCCTAAAATATCAATTTACTAACAAAGGGTGCACCGCCCAAATCTTCCTACAAAATGTATACAACTGTGTGCTCACCCATAAAAAATGCAATCCACAATAATTTGGAGTGGGCGTGCAAAGAACACACCACTCTCCCAAAGGAAGCACCACTACAATCAACAGTATATATTAATGATTTTATTAGTACAAAAAAACAAAGAATTAAAATACATACACCACAAGACAAATTTAAAAACAACCAGTATGGCCAAATGTATCTATATCAATGTATATGGCCCCTAAGGGCCGCTTAAATAACTGCCCTATGGGTGAATAATACTGATTATCCTAGAATAGTCATAACCCATCCTTTTTGTGCCGGCACAAAAAATCCTAACCACATGTAAATATATGTGCAAATTCATGAAACCAATACTGCAAAAATATTAATAATATATATGGCAAAAATATGTGCAAAAACAGTGAATATACAATAAAATAATATCAATATATAAAGTGCAAATACATGAAAAACACATAAACCTAAAACACTACCTAATATTGCACAGGGAAACCCATACCAATAAGACTTTAAAGTGCAGACAATAACAATATATGATATAAATGCAAGTGCCAGCAGAGAGAAAATAAATGGTTAAATCTCACGTCATAAGATAACACCCAGGGCAACAGTCAGGCCAACCTCAGTGAAAAATGTCTGCGCACGCAGCCCCCATGCTGCTTCAAGGACAAGGGTTATTTAAGCGGCCCTTAGGGGCCATATACATTGATATAGATACATTTGGCCATACTGGTTGTTTTTAAATTTGTCTTGTGGTGTATGTATTTTAATTCTTTGTTTTTTTGTACTAATAAAATCATTAATATATACTGTTGATTGTAGTGGTGCTTCCTTTGGGAGAGTGGTGTGTTCTTTGCACGCCCACTCCAAATTATTGTGATTTTCCTAAAATATCAATATGCAAACAAGAAACAAGCTAAATCTGAAAGCGCAAGGTCCCCCAAGCAGAACAATACCCAACATGCATAGGTACTATTAACCCTATTAATTGCCAGCCTACTTGAAGTTTTGTCACCCTCTGTTGGCAGGTCATTTTACCCCATTCTGCGCCATGTTTAACCGTGATTTTTGCCGGAATTTCCAGGAAAATTATAGATATATATTTTGCAGCAGAGTTTAGGCTTTAACATGGAATGTCTTGTTTGTAATTTTTCTACTGTTTTTTAATATTTTGGTGTAAAAAAAACAAAAAAAATAAATATTTTTTAGACAATTGTCTCCCTTATTTTAAATAAAACATTTACTCTATTATAGAGAAAAACATATTGCATGTGAAAGCCCCATTCCTCCCGATTACAACGATACCACATATGTATCAGTAGCCCCCCCATTCATGCCCAGGAGACCCCCCCCAAACTGAAAAGAGCACTTTATAACATTTACAAATAAAATGCAACTACTATCCACACTATAAACATAAGGGGCTAATTTAAAAAAAAATACATAGTTAAAAACCCTTAAAAATCCCCCCAAAAATGATATGGAGTCCCCCTTACCCAGCATAACCAGCCTGGGACCAGCTATAGAGGCTTGTAGGAACAGGACGCAGGGGCCAATTTGGTGGCCCCCCGCCCTGCCGGCTACAAGCTCCGTGGGCCGGGCTCTTCTGCCCCCCCCCGAACTGGTATAGGGGTCTCATGGATCCCTTACCAGTTCACAAGGGGTTACGTGTAAAATAAACACACAGACACAAAGAGAAAAAAT
The DNA here is from genome assembly GCA_027917425.1 of Gastrophryne carolinensis. Lineage (NCBI taxonomy): Eukaryota > Metazoa > Chordata > Amphibia > Anura > Microhylidae > Gastrophryne > Gastrophryne carolinensis. The sequence goes on from CM051234.1 coordinate 113,812,035, forward strand.
ATTTTATTTATTTATTTTTTTTATACTTACCTCCCATCCATCCCTGGGCACTGTGTCCCCCACTTATCACTCTGCTCTGGCTTCTGCTCTCCTGCTGCTGCTTGGAAGCTTTTTAGGGGAGGGGGCATTTTTTTGAGGAATTTTAAGGGTTAAAAAAAAAAAAAAAGACTTGGGGTCCCCCCTGCATAGTGTAACCAGCCCAGGACCAGCTATGGGGGCTTGTAGATCAGGGTGCAGGGGCCAGCTTTTGTGCCCCCCACCCTTCAGCCTACAAGCCCACATACCCTTTGTGGGCCTGGGCTTTGGGGAGGCAGGTAATTGGGGGTGCCGGGGGTTAATGGCAAGTTACCCACTAGTTGCAGGTGACTTGCCAGCCCCCAGCCTTGTGAACTGGTATAGGGATCTCATGGATCCCTTACCTGTTCACAAGGGGTTAACAGTATAAAAAAAAAAAAAAAAACACACAGAAAAAATTACATTTATTTTTTTTTTTCTTTACTCACCTCCGATCCTTGCTGTCCCACGAAGCCCTGATGGCAGATGCGGGTAATCAGTGGAGGAGGGCTGGGGGGGGCAGATGATCAGAGCCATCTGTCCCTTCCAGCCACCTCCTCCGATCACCCACATCCACTGAGCTTGTCGGCTCAGATGCGGGTGTTGATTGACAGGCGATGTCACAATGACGTCATTAGCCCCACCCACAAAGAGGCGGGGCTAACAGCAGCAAACCAGGAAGTGAGGGAGAGGGCGATTTCTCGCCCTCTCCTCACCACGGAAGAGCCTGGGGGGGGGGGTGAAGAGGGGACCCCGCGGGAGGGATCGCTGCCACAGGTGAGTAAATGTCATTTTTTTTTACAGTAAACTGCAGCGTCCGAAGCGGGGGGGGGCGCTATTTTGGGCGCCCTTTTGAAGCAAGGAGAGCCCTGGGTGGGGGATCAGATGCCCCCTGGGTGAAGAAAAGACCCAGCTCGATCCAACGTGGGGTGAGATTCACGTAGCTGCCACTAAAAGGGTTAATGGCAGTACATGGGGATACTCACAGCTGAGCATACTAAAGCGGCTGAGTGCAAAACCTGGGTTTTGGCTCACTTTGAAGGGGATTGCTGGAGTCCTTAGTCAGCCCAATCCATCTGGTTGTGATTTTTTAAAAAAAGTAACGTGTTTGTCCATTGCAGTTTTTATACAGAACTCATATCCGAAAGACCTGCCTTTTGCATTGCAGCAGCTTGCTTGAGGACGCCACATTGCTCTTGTTCCCACCAGTACCTGTCTCCTTAATATTTGTTTTTAGCTTGATATAAAAAGAAAGGCACAACAGTTTGTTACAGTGAGTATGCAGATGTTGGAAAGACACCGACTTTTCTGCCTGGACTAGCACTACTGCAGACATTTGTTGTGTGTTTACCAGAGGGATAGGATCTTCAGCTTCACCAGCTGGCCACCTGTACATGGGAACCATATGGCCTTGTCTTTCTCGGAGAAAGCATTATATCAGGCTCAGATCTGAGAAGACTCTGCTTTAAAATGTACCTGTACTGAAAATCTCTTATTTAACATTTATGTTTAGATGGAAGAAGGATTTGTAATGAGAGGCCATTATGCCAAAATGCAAAGTAAACTTTGTGACTAATTTTCAACAGACAGCCATGTGGGGGAGAAGAAACATCTGGGCTGGGACTATTGCAGACATTAAGCAAAACTGCAAATACACTGAAGACCGAGCCTAATCTATTTTTACAACATTTCTTTAATGTGCAGTGATATATCCTAATTGTGGAATCCAGTTGTGAACAAATTCATCAATTTGTGATACTTAATTTAAATGTCTTTCTTTTTTTTAAATGGTCAGGAGGGTAACATTTTAAAACTCCAAAATCATTTATATGACTAAAGTGAAGAAAAGAACGTAAATACAGGGTCACAGAAACAGAATGGAGGATTATGTCTGATATACAAATTAGTGGTTCTGCTTATAATTATATAGTAACTGCAAACACCCTATTTCAACATCATTGCCAGGTCATGGTAGACTATTGATGTGACTTCCAACACAGATTACATACTAAGTAGAATCTGTGGGCTTCATTAAGGTTACCAAAAAACTGAAGTGGTTCAAGCAATATTGCTTAAATATCACAATATATTGTGATATCTTGTGAAGTGTTTTTTTATTAATTTTTTATTGAAGTTATATTAAAGGTACACTGGCTTATAATCATACATCACAATTTGTAAAATATATAAAGACGTGCAAAAAAAATGTAATCTGTGTCGATACAGACAGGAAATAAGGTACGCGTAGTAAAGACCACGTACCAAGAGATAGAAGACAGAAGGTGAGAGAAGAGGGGCAAGATAGAGAGGAACAGAAGGGTGGGAACAGGGAGGGGGGAAGGAGTGGGGTTGAGTGTCCAGCCGCCCCTTGGCTTGAGATGAGTGCTAAGCATCATTGAGATGTAAGGAGGGATTGATCAAAGTTTTGGGGGCGGAAATGAGTGATCCAGCCCTCCCATGTAGTCATGAAGGGGATGAGGTCACCTTGCATCGAAGCTGCCATCTTCTCGAAAAACATTACTTCATTGATGCGAGGAACCAGACTCCCACTAGGGATTGTGCTCTTCTTCCATGAATGAGCTTAGCTGCAGTCAGGATGTGTCTTATAAGCTCAAATTGTGATCTAGTGCAATTGGGGGGTTTCAAATTGAGTAGGGCTAGTTGGGGCGTGGGGGTCAGGTGTAACCCTGTTGCCTTCCCTAAAAGATAGTAGACCTTAGCCCAAAAGTGGCGGACCACCCTACACTCCCACCAGATATAGATGTAAGATCCCTGGAGCCGGCATTCTCTAAAGCACTCCGGTGGGTAAGAGGGACAAAATCTGTGAATCATATCCGGAACAAGATACCGGTGTTCAGGAACCAAGAGAACGAATTCCGCCATGCCATTCTCCAATTGCTCAGCGATAGTTTCATAGCTAGATCCTTTTCCCATCTAACTGTGTATGCTGGGAGGGGCGCCTCTGCCTGCACGCACAATGCCTTATAAACCGTGGCTATCATACCCTTCCCCAGGGGATATGCCCCACATGCGAACTCAAATGGTGTGGATGGCCCTGGTGCTGCTCCCGTCCTGAGTTTGGAGGCTATGTAGTGGGTTATCTGTAAAAAGCGGAGGTATTCCCTGTTCGGGACATTCCTAAGGGACTTGAGATCTGGGAATGTGATAATTCCTCTATGCACAACAAAATCCTTAACCCTGGTCAGATTTTGCGTTTTCCACCAGCTAAACCCGGCTGGTTCCAACAAGGCCGGGGGAAATTCGGGGTTACCTAGAACCGAAATAAGAGGGACCTGGGGGGGGATAAGATGACCTTTCAGCCTGTTTGTTTTCCAGATTCTTAGAGAGTATTTAAGAATCAGGTTGTCTATGCCCTTGAAAGCTGTCGGGGGCAACCAGAGTAAATTTGAGATTGCTATCGGGGCACAACAGACCTGCTCAATGTCAACCCATAGTGGTCTATCATCTCCAGCATGAACCACAGCCATTTGTGCGATCTGACAGGCGGAGTAGTAGCGGGCTATGTTAGGGACCCCAAGACCACCCTGTCGTTTGGTTCTGTACATAGTTGAACGATTTATCCTTGGCTTTTGCTTACCCCAAATAAAGTTCAAGGCAGATTGGATGCCTTTCAAACATACGGCCGTGATTGGGACCGGCAAAACCCGAAAAAAGTAAAAGCATTTTGGGGAGCCACGTCATTTTCACGGTGGCTATTCTTTCGAGCCACAAAAGGTGCAGCTTGGCCCAAGAATTTAACAAGGAGCGAAGAACCCTAAACATAGCGGGGTAATTGGCGTCATAAAGGGATTCATAATTTTCTGTCAGGTTAATACCTAGATATTTGATATATTTCTCTTGCCAGGAGAAGTTAAAGGAGGCTTTAAGAGCCGCTAGTGTGCTTTCGGGGAGAGAGACGTTAAGGGCTTGGGATTTCGAAGTATTAATCTGCAGGCCCGATATCTTAGAAAAAACTTCTAAAGTTTGAAAAAGATTTGGGAGGGAAGTGGTAGATACGAGCATCAAGATGTCATCAGCAAATAAAGAAATCTTATGCTCGTATCCCCCCATAGTGGTTCCCGCAATATTGGTGTTGGCCTGTATTAGCCTGGATAGGGGCTCAATCGTGAGAGCGAAAAGTAGAGGGGAAAGGGGACAACCTTGTCTTGTGCCTCTACCCAAAGTGAACCGCTTGGAGGAAAACCCTGAATATCTAACGAACGCCCCCGGATTAGAGTATAACGAGGAGATCCAAGTGGTGAAGGAGGAACCCAAGCCCCACTTTTTCAATATAAATTGTAGGTAGTCCCAGGCAACCATATCAAATGCTTTTCGGATGTCTAGAGTGAGTAGCATGTCCTGTCGTCCCTCCTTCCTCGCATGGTGGACTAAATTAATGACCTTGCAAATGTTGTCCCCCACTTGACGCGGGGGGATATATCCGGCCTGCTCTTTGGAGATTAAAGAAGATATATACCTATTGAGACGTGCCGCTAGGACCTTTGCTAGCAATTTGACATCGATATTTAATAAGGATATGGGCCTATAATTGGACCAGAGGGTGGTATCAACATTGGGTTTTGGTATCATGCTGACAGCCGCTGTGAGCGCCTCTTTGCTAAGCGAGTTAAACATCCGGACCAGGCGCGGGGAAAGTACCTGGGCAAATTTTTTATAATAAAGGGCGGTGAACCCATCCGGGCCCGGTTGTTTACCGATCTTTAAAGAATTAATGGCGTCCTGGACTTCAGATAGATCGACCGGCTTGTCTAAGGTCTGAGCCTCGAGCGGCAGAGAAGGTAGAGAAAGTTGTCCCAACAACTTTTCTGTCAGGCGCTCATCTAGCATAGTCTTCGGTTTGTATAGCTCCTCTAGTTGCTTACCGAAGGTTGATACCACCCTCGCTGGGTTGCTAGATAATGTGCCCTCAAGGGTCTTGATGCGCACTGGTTTTGGAGGGGTGTTTGGTTTGTTGCTAATGCGTTACCACTTAAACCTGGTCCGAATAATTTGACGTTCAACTTCACCAGAGAGACATAGGTTAAGTTGATCGCCTGCCTGATTAAGGTTGATTCTATTGCGTCTGGACGGACATTCTTTATAGGCGGAAGAGGCTAAGTGGTACGCATCAAGCAAAGAGAGGAGCTTTTCCTTATGCAAGGCTTTGCGCTTGGCTGATTCTTGGATAAAATGCCCACGAATTACAGCCTTATGAGCCTCCCAGAGTAAGGCCTCAGAGCCCACCGATCCGACATTCTGAAGGAAAAAAATCTCCTTACGGAAGCGTTCCAAAATCGGACAACATGGGATCGTAGAGCTTTGGGAGGATCTCTGGATCAGGGAAATCAACTCGACAACCACCAAATCGTGGTCAGACCATACTATAGGGACAATAGAGGAACAAGAAAGGAGGGGCACGGAAGAAAGCTGCAAAAAGATGTGATCTTGTATAGTACTTACCTGGCGCCTCCACTCAGTCCCGGCCGTCCTCCGTCCTCCGGCGGCTACGCAGGACTGCCGCCTTGCCGTCGCTCCCCCTCGCTGGGGCTCCGGCTTCCACCCCCTGCTCGGCGGCTGGTGTCCCCGGCGGCGGCTCTGCAGCGTCTGCCGGCACGTCCTTCCCCTCCTCCCCGGGGGGCGCGCCCGGCAGACAGTCTCGTGCTCGTGCGCGTGCGAGCACATTCTAGTTATGTCCCCCGACGTCACTGCTCCCAGCGCATTCGCCGGGGGCAAGTTTAAAAGGACCTATCCAGGGGGGGGGGGGGGGTCCTCCGGGTAAATGAACCCAGGGCCTGAACAGCCTGGCTGGTCAGGGGCGGTCCAGTCCCTGGGGGGCTCCTATCAGGAGCAGAGTTAAAGTATGCACCAATCACTACATACACTCATCTGACATTCCCCTTTTCCCATTGGCCAGTTCTCCCTTAAAAGTGTCCTTGCCCTGACCATCGGTGCCCGTTATAGCCATTATTAGCTTGGGTGTGCTATTGGATTTGCGTTTAGCGTGTTCTGATCCATTCCTGCTCGCTGCCCGCACCGACCATCTGCCTGTCTGACCTCGTCTCTGCCTTACCCCTTTGATACCGCGCTTTGGTGACCACCCGGCTTTTGACCCCTGCCTGTCTCGACCATTCTCTGTCTAACCCCTTGGATACCGTGCCCTGTGACCACCCGGCTTTGACCCCTGCTTGTCCCGACCATTCTTGCCTAACCTGCTGGACTCGACGTTTCAGACTCAGCCCGCTCGAACTTCCAATTTGGGATACCCCGCCGTTCACCTATCTTCACCATAAGCCAGCAATCTTTGCGCCAGTAAGTCGTGGGGGCAACCGAGTCTGGAGAGGCATAACCCATGTCTCCAGCAAGCGGGGGCTTGTCTATAGGCACAAGAGGCGGTGGAGATTGGGGATTGCTTGGCTTATGAGAGAGGGGTGTCCGGCGATCCCTGACAGTATAACGGGACAGAAAACCCATGGACCAAATTTTGGAGCAGGTGCAGGCCTTGCGGCCATGGAGCACCTGGCCCATCGTGTGGCGGCTCAGGAGAACCATCCAACTCCTATCAACACCGGCCCTCAGGGGGCCTCAGCCGCTCACCCAGTGGAACCCAAGATTCCACTCCCTGACAAGTTTTCCGGGATAAAAGTAAGTTCTCCAATTTCCAGGATGCTTGCAAACTCTACTTCCAGCTCCGTCCATACTCCTCGGGGTCCCAAGATCAGCGTGTGGGCCTGGTCATCTCCCTCCTGCAAGGAGACCCTCAATCCTGGGCATTCAGTTTGTCACCTCAGGATCCAGCAAGGTAGTCTGTGGAAGCTTTCTTCTCCGCGATGGAGATCTTGTATGATGATCCGGACAGAGGTGCCACCGCAGATGCCAAACTCTGTACCTTGCGTCAAGGTCGTCCGGCAGGCTGAAGAATATTGCGCTGAGTTCCGCCGGTGGGCCGTGGACTCTCGATGGAACGGCCCGGCCTTATGTGGTCAATTCCGTCTGGGCTTGTCCGATGCCATTAAGGACATTTTCGTGAACCATCCAGTACCCCAATCTCTGGATGAAACTATGCAACTCGCAATTCGAATAGACCGACGCTTGCGGTAGAGACGCCTTGAAAGAGGGGCGCATCCCGACACCAGCTGGAAAGCTGGAGCTCCAGCCCAGAGTCCTACCGAAGAACCAATGCAGCTGGGAGCTACCAAGTTTTCCGAAGCTGAGAGGCGTCTGCGATTATCGGAAGGTCTGTGTCTTTACTGTGGCGGGACCGGTCACCTGGTCAGAGTCTGCCCTAAGAAGCAGCCGGAAAACTTCAGGGCCTAGGTGGGGTCGAGGGAACCCACCTAGGCTGCAAGGTATTTCCTCAAGTTCTTTCACAATTTATGGTTCCAGTCCAGGTTAAAGTGGACCTTGGGTTTGTGAATTTGGAGGCCCTTCTAGATTGTGGAGCGGCGGGGAATTTCCTTGACTTTGAGTTAGCCCGAAGTCTGGGAATTCCTCTCCAACCTCTGCCTAAAATAATCCGGGTGTCCGAAATCGATGACACGCCTATTGCTGGGGGTCTTATTCATTTTAAGACTCCACCTGTGTTACTCAGAGTGGGAGCAGGGCACTCTGAGCTGATCAGTTTCCTAGTTTTAAAGATGCCCTCAACCCCGTTAGTACTCGGGTTGCCCTGGTTACAAAAACATAACCCTCAAATTGATTGGGTAGCGAGGCAGATTGTTAAATGGAGCCCACAATGTTTTCACTCTTGCCTGGAACTCCCAGTGCGTGTCACACAGCTGTCCTCTGAGGGTGTTCCAGGCCCCTACCACGACTTTCTCAACGTGTTTTCGGAGAAAGCTGCTGATGTACTTCCTCCCCATAGACCCTTTGACTGTCCCATAGAGCTTCTCCCAGGGACCATGCCACCGAGGGGGAAAATCTAACTTGACCCAGGCAGAAAATAAAGCTATGCGGGAGTACATCTCTGAAAATCTAAAAAAAAGGTTCATATGGGCGTCCACTTCCCCGGCTGGGGCAGGTTTTTTTCTTCGTTGAGACGAAAGACGGGGGGGCTCTGTCCCTGCATAGACTACCGGGGGCTGAATAAAATTACTATTAAAAACAAATACCCCCTTCCGCTGATCGATGGGTTATTTACACAGGTCATTGGGGCCCAAGTCTTTTCTAAATTAGACCTCCGAGGGGCCTATAACCTGATAAGAATCCGGCAGGGGGACGAGTGGAAGACCACATTTAACACCCAAGATGGGCATTACGAGTATCTCGTGATGCCCTTTGGTCTGTGTAACGCCCCGGCAGTCTTCCAGGACTTTGTGAATGAAATTTTTAGGGACTATCTGGGTCACTTTGTTGTAGTATACCTGGACGATATTTAGATTTTTTCTTCCTCATTAGCAGAACATCGTAAGCATGTTCGCCTGGTCTTGCAAAAGCTTAGAGAAAATCGTTTATTTGCAAAACTCAAAAAGTGCTTGTTTGAATCCTTTTTTTGTTTGATATATCCTTTTTTAGGATATATCATTTCCAATACAGGACTGTCCATGGATCAGTCCAAGGTTACTGCAGTACTTAAATGGGAGCAACCCAGGGATTTAAAGGGTCTTCAAAGATTCCTGGGGTTCGCTAACTTTTATAGAAGGTTTATCAAGAACTTCTCTACTTTAGTAGCACCTCTCACTGACCTCACCAAGAAGGGGGGTTACCCTTCCATTTGGCTGGAACGGTCCGTCCTGGCCTTCAAAAGGTTGAAGGAAGTTTTTAGCTCTGCCCCCGTACTAGTGCATCCAGATTGTCAATTAGCCTTCATTGTGGAGGTCGATGCCTCCGAGCTTGGCGTCGGGGCAGTCCTTTCACAATATAGCGGTTCCCCAGAACGACTTCACCCCTGTGCTTTTTTTTCCAATAAATTTACTTCCGCCGAACGTAACTACGATATCGGTAATCGTGAGCTCTTGGCAGTTAAATTGGCCTTTCAGGAGTGGAGGCACTGGTTAGAAGGGGCTCAGTTTCCCATTACGGTCTTTACCGACCATAAAAAGTTGGAGTATATTCAGTCTGCTAAAAGCTTAACCCCTAGACAAGCTCGATGGTCCCTGTTCTTTTCCTGGTTTAATTTTACCATCACCTACAAACCTGGGCCAAAGAATGTGAAAGCTGACGCTTTGTCTCAAAGTTTTTCCTCGACTAGCTTACCCGAGGGGAGAAACTTACCCATTCTGCCTCAACACCTGGTGGTAGCTGCCATCCAGCCGGAGCTTTCCGACCTGAATCAGTTTCAGTCCGAGGCTCCGCCTGGTAAACCTGTTCATGCCCAGTTTGTGCCCATGTCCCACCGTGCTGCCATCCTACAGCAATTTCATGCTTCCAAGACTGTAGGTCATCCAGGACTTAGGAAGACCATTTCCTTGTTGTCCCATCATGTTTGGTGGCCGTCTTTTAGGAAAGACTCTCAAGATTATGTGCGGGCCTGTAAAGTCTGTGCCCGGAGTAAGACCCCAAGACACTCTCCTGAAGGTTCCCTGTTGCCTTTGCCCATTCCTTCCCTTCCCTGGACTCATCTTGCCATGGATTTCATCTTCCACCATCCCAAGGGTTTACCGTCATCTGGGTGGTGGTCGACCGGTTCAGCAAGATGGCTCATTTTGTCCCGTTAAAGAAGTTGCCCACAGCTCAAGATCTTGCTCAACTTTTTTAACTCATATATTTAAATTCCATGGGATCCAGGAGGATGGGGTGTCCGACAGGGGGGTTCAGTTTGTCTCTCGGTTTTGGAGTGCTTTTTGTGCCAGGTTGGGATTCACGGTCTCCTTGTCCTCAGCATTTCACCCCCAGTCAAATGGGACAGAGAACCAACCAATCCTTGGAATAATACCTGCGTTGCTTTGTTTCCGATGTCCAGACGGATTGGTTATTGTTTCTTCCATTTGCAGAGTTCGCCCTGAATAATGCCACTCACTCTTACACTGAGGTATCGCCGTTCCGTTGTGTTTTTAGTAGAGACCTGAAATTTTCTGCTTTGTCGGACCTACCCTCTAGCGTACCCTCACTCGAGGAATGGGTGTCCCAATGGCCGGATCTGTGGGTTAAGATTCAGCAAAATCTGACCAGGGCTGTCGCCCAGCAGAAAACTTTTGCTGGTCGTAGTCGGTCCAGTAACCCTGATTATGCTGTTGGGGAGCTAATCTGACTTTCCACCAAGAATTTGACTTTACGTCAACCTTCTGCCAAGCTAGGTCCAAGGTTTATTGGTCCTTTCCCTGTACGGCAGAAAATTAATCAGGTTACTTACCGTCTAGATCTTCCGCCTTCTATGAAAGTTTGTAACTCTTTCCATGTGTCCCTGTTAAAGTCTGCTAACGGTATTTAGCCAGATGCTTCCCCGGCAGCCATTTTGGTTGATGGGCAACAAGAATTCGAAGTAGCTCAGATTCTAGATTCACGCCTCTTCCGAAATTCTCTCGAGTATTTGGTAGATTGGAAGGGTTACGGCCCGGAACAGAGGTCTTGGGTCCCGGCCAGAGAGGTCCACGCAGGGAGGTTGGTTAGGAAATTCCACAGGGAGAACCCTCAGAAACCCGGGTTGGAGGGTCCAGAGGCCCCTCCTCAAGGTGGGGGTAATGTAAGGTACTTACCTGGCGCCTCCACTCAGTCCCAGCCATCCTCCGTCGGGCGCGCAGGACCGCCGCCTCGCCGTCACTCCCCCTCGCTGGGGCTCCGGCTTCCGCCCCCTGCTCGGCGGCGGCGGCTCTGCAGTGTCTGCCGGCGGGTCCTCCCCCTCCTCCCCGGGGGGCGCGCTCGGCAGACAGTCTCGTGCTCGCGCGGTGCTGCTCCCAGCGCATTCGCCGGGGGCAAGTTTAAAAGGACCTATCCAGGTCCGGGGGGGGGGTCCTCCGGGTAAATGAACCCAGGGACTGGACAGCCTGGCTGGTCAGGGCGGTCCGGTCCCTGGGGGGCTCCTATCAGGAGCAGAGTTAAAGTATGCACCAATCACTACATACACTCATCTGACATTCCCCTTTTCCCATTGGCCAGTTCTCCCTTAAAAGTGTCCTTGCCCTGACCATCGGTGCCCGTTATAGGCGTCATTAGCTTGGGTGTGCTATTGGATTTGCATTTAGTGTGTTCTGATCCGGCTCCGGTTTTGACCATTCCTGCCCGCTGCCCGCACCAACCATCTGCCTGTCTGACCTCGTCTCTGCCTTACCCCTTTGATACCACGCTTTGGTGACCAACTGGCTTTTGACCCCTGCCTGTTTCGACCATTCTCCATCTAACCCCTTGGATACCGTGCCCTGTGACCACCCGGCTTTGACCCCTGCTCGTCTCGACCATTCTTGCCTAACCTGCTGGACTCGACGTTTCAGACTCAGCCTGCTCGAACTTCCGATTTGGGATACCCCGCCGTTCACCTATCTTCACCATAAGCCAGCAATCTTTGCGCCAGTAAGTCCTGGGGGCGACCGAGTCTGGAGAGGCATAACCCGTGTCTCCAGCAAGTGGGGGCTTGTCTATAGGCACAAGAGGTGGTGGAGATTGGGGATTGCTTGGCTTATGAGAGAGGGGTGTCCGGCGATCCCTGACAGATCTATTCTCGTAAAAACCTTGTAGTGAGTGAAATCCCTCTTAGCTGGATGGACTTCTCTCCACGCATCCACAAGATGATAATAGTTAAGGAGAGAACAGAATGCCTTTCCTGAGGGGGCCTCCCTAGGGTGATCCGAAGGCCGACCCACCATTTGTCTATCTAGTGTGGGATGGAGCACTTGGTTTGAATCACCCGCCAGTATGAGAAGTCGCTTAACCTGGAGATCAGGAGTCCTAAGAAACTCCTCAAAAAAGGCATTCTGGTTCTGGTTGGGGGCATAGTATGTAGCAATTGTAATTTCTTGGTCTTGGACTGTACCAGTCAAGATGAGGAAGCGACCAAGAGGGTCCCGTATTGTCTGCTCCAACGAGAAAGGGAAGGAGCACTTAAAAGCAATATGGACTCCTCTCTGCTTGGTATCCGCCGATGCCGTAAAGAAGAGAGGGTAGTCTGAGCTAAGGAATTTTGGGGGGTTCTTCTTAGTGAAGTGAGTCTCTTGGAAGCAGACAATATCTGCATGCAGGGCCCTCATCTGACGAAACGCCTTTACCCTTTTTGGGGGGGGCATTCAGGCCCTGGACATTGAGCGAAACAAATTTAATCGCCATTTATAGGCACTACAGTATCTGTTGGTTTAGGGGGACTGGACACCTGAGGAAGAAAGGAGGGGGAAGGAGGGAAGAAGGAGGAGGGGGAGAGTTCAGAGAACATTTTAAAGCAACAACAATAATAGATGAATAAACAACCTTCCTTAGCAAAGTTTCCCAGAGAAGTAGAAAGGTCCTCTACTTCAGTGGGGCGAACAGTCAGGATGGAGGGACCTCCTAATAAGATCCCTGCCAAACTGAGTGGAAACTGACCCTCGACGGGGGCCAGAAATAAGGCTTCATGACTCGACGGGGTCCCGACGAGAAAGGGAGCAAGGAGTGAGCAGGCAATGAAACCTGGGCATCCGGCCGACTTTACCTAAAAGCAAAAGAATTAAGTAGCAACAATTCAAGTAATATGCTGTAACTCCTTAATGAAAATATATGTAACACTACAAGAGAAGGACCCAACTGGGCTTAACCCGCAAGAGAACCATAGGGTTCATGCATAAAAGGGGTATATACACTGGGAATACCTAAAATTTTAAACAGAAACCATCAAGGAAGAAAGGAGTCTTTTCTGCAAGGCTTGGTGGATTCTATCAAATTCCAGCCTTTCAATGGGGATGGCCGGGGCGAGCTCTTGGAAAAGGGCAGTAACGGTGGATTGCAGATCAGCGACTGCTTCTGGAATACCTCGTGTCCTGATGTTGGCCCTCCGTGAGCGGTTCTCCAAGTCTTCAAGCTTGTGATGCAGGACAAGGTTTTCCTCCTTTAAGGCCTCCACATCCGACCCAAGGGAAGATAGTTGTGAGCCTTGCACTGTGGAATGGTTCTCTAGGTCGTCAACTCTTTGACCCAGTTCCTTTTTTTCAGCGGAGAGGTTAGCAGTAATCTGAGATGTAATATTTAGGGCCCACCGCTCAAGGGCTTTTTCGAGCATGACTTCGTATCTATCAAGCGGTGGCGGTTGCGGCGCTGCTGGTGAGCCATGTAGAGGTAAAAGGTCCGTGGGGACTAGAAGATCACTCTGGGACGGAGTAGAGGTAGCCATATTGTGGTCAAACCTTGGTGGAAATGTTAAGCCAGGCCCCGGGGTTAATTGTTCAGCTAATATTAATAGCTTAAGGATTTAAACAGGTCAGATGGAGCAGACCGCACTGAAAGGGGGTGACGAAAGCCTCAGACTCCTTAGAATAAAAAAAAGTGTGCTGCCCCTTTAACCCTTTCGCTTTCCAGCCTACCTGGAGTTTTTGTCACACTCTGTTGCCAGACCATTTTGCACTATTTTGCGCTCCCCATGTTCAAATGTGATTTTTGAAGGGATTTCCAGGGATTTCCCAGGAAAATTATATATTGTTTTTTTTCAGCATAGTCTGGGCTTTAACATAAAATGTCTTGTTTGTCATTTTTTAGGTGTATTCTCAATATTTTTGGGTGAAATATGTGAAAAAAAAATTTAAAAAATCTATTTTTTACTATTTGTAGTGTTTTTTTGTAATAAAAAATGTACGTTTGTCAAAAAAATCTTATTGCGTGTGAAATCCCGATTTCTCCCAGTTACAGCGGTACCACATATGTATAGGTAAACACCCCAAACTGAAACAGCGCTTTAGGGGATTTTCAGATAAAATACAACTATGCTATGCGCTATGCGCACCTTGAAGTTTTTCCAGAAAAACAACCCGTTACATATGAAATACCCCCAACAAACTATATATTCTCTGGAAGTACACACCACAAGCTTTCTAGGTGTACCAGGCTTGTTGATGTGGCCACAGTTTTCTGGAAGTAATCCCTCAATGTAATCTTTGGTTGCAAAGAGTTTCCCTAAAAAAAGGATAAAAATGCTGAATCAAAGCCACGTTTTCCTAAAAAATCTATATACAAACAAGAAAAAACAAGTAAAATCTGAAAAAGCAACATCGCTCGAACAGAACGATACCCAATATGCATAGCTACTGTCAAGGGAAGAGTTGCCAAACACCCCAAAGTAAAGCATGTGCGTAACGGTAATTTTACTTGAAAATTTCAGCTCTGCAGACAAAGTGCGTACCTTGCGTTTTTTCAACCAAAACAGCCCTTTACATTTGGAATATCCCCCATTGTCACGGACCGGGGGGAGCGGACTCAGGTGTGGATCCACTTTAACCGCCAGGCAGAGGTTGGTACACGGGTGAGCAATCCAAGAATGTCTGACTTTCAACAAGCATGGAGAGACCAAGATCTGGCACTGAAGGAAGGAAGTGCCTCTTTAAATAGGGGAAGAGGATGCAGGATTGGATGACCAACACCAATCAGTGCTGTACAGGCCCTTTAAATCTCAGGAAGCCAGTGCGCTCGCCCTCTAGTGGACGGAGACGTGTGCGCACCTGAGCATGTGAGGAGGAAGCATGGGGGGAAGGGTGGCAGCTGGATGCAGCCATGAGGGAAGTGCTGCAAGATGGATGACGGCTGCATGCAGCCATGGAGGTAAGTGACTTGCTGTGAGAGGGGCGTGCAGCGCTCGCCCTAACAGTACTCCCCCCCCCCTTGGGTCTCCCCCTCTTCTTGGGACCCAGAAAGTCTGAGATGAGACTAAGGTCTAGAATATTCTCTTCGGGCTCCCAAGATCTTTCTTCAGGTCCACAGCCTTCCCAGTCGACTAAAAAATATCTTTTACCCCTGGAGATCTTAGAGGCCAGGATCTCTTTCACCGTAAAGGCATCCTCAGTACCAGAGATTGGGGCAGGCACCAAGGTTTTAGAAGAGAATCGATTGACAATAACTGGCTTCAACAGGGAAACGTGGAAAGAATTGGGAATTCGCAGTGATGTTGGTAGGTGTAGCTTATAACAAACTGGATTGATCTGTTGTTTGATCTTATAAGGTAACGAGGGCCCAATTTGTAGCTAGGAATTTTGAAGCGGATATATTTCGCCGACAGCCACACCTTATCTCCTGGAGAATAGACAGGCGGAGCTCTTCTCCTCTTATCAGCGCTAATTTTCATACGGGAGGAAGCTTGACAAAGGGCACGTTGGGTCTCTTGCCAGATGGTAGAGAAATCCTGTGTGATGTCATCCACGGCGGGTACTCCAGAGGACGTGGACAAGGGCAGAGGCGGAAGAAGATGCCGACCGTATACTACCAAGAACGGGGACTTTCTCGTAGACTCAGAATCCTTGAAATTATACGAGAATTCCGCCCAGGGCAGAAGATCGACCCAATCGTGACGGGCAGAAACAAAATGGCGAAGATAATGCCCAAGAATCTGATTAACTCTTTCCACCTGGCCGTTTGACTGGGGGTGATAAGCAGAGGAAAAGTCCAGTTTAATTTTCATTTGTTTACAAAGGGCTCTCCAGAACTTGGAAACAAACTGCACACTTCTGTCAGACACAATAGGGTCGATTCAAAGAAACATGTAACAGCTTTGATTTTGGTGCCGATCATCCTATTTTTCCCGTACGCTTGTGCGTTCGTATGAACTTGCGAGTGATTCTATAAGCAAATACGTTTCTATCCTAAAATGTACGTCCGTTCGTATGGCAGTTCGGGAATCAGACCTATGTCAGTTTCCATCCTGAATTTTCCGTTTCATTTCTCAGGTTGCAACATTGGTTTTGCCCTTTTTCCTTTTTTGTCTGGACGTAAATCCTTCTGATCTTGTGGCTGCGCACTACAAACTTACCTCATTAAAGTGCATTCTAAATATGTGTTTTTTTTTTTCTTTATTTCATTCATTTTGTAGTAACCAACCATTCATGAATGCATTTGCATAAGTAAATCTTACTTTGTTTAATTTTTAGTTAACTTGAATTTTTTACTTGTGTATTTAATTTTAATATTTTGGCTTCAAATGGTACAACTTAAAATTTTGGGTGTGGTTACCCACACCCTCTACATACAGATTTGCTCTCAAAAATTAAAAAACACCCAGCAACTTCAGCATGTTATGAACCTAGAAACAGCCAAGATGGCGGCTCAGGTATTCTCGGGCAGCCTGCAAACAGAAAGGGCCTTGTGACTGTGTTGCTCTGCATTCTTTGATTTCTGACCTTTCCGTGCCCCCAGCTCTGCTGTGTCTGTGCAAAATACAGCAGTAACCCACATCCTGCACTTTATCCCGCTCTCCTCTCCTCAGTAAGTGTGATGCATCTGACCAAAGATGTGCTTAAATAATTAAACAAAGCAAAGGTAAACAACTACACCAATAAATTCAATCTAAAAATATTATTCTAGTACATCAATTTAAAAATAAATAACAAAGGACATATGTTTCTTTAATTAACGCAAATATATTGCAAAATAAAGGTTTACATGCAAAGGACTAATTAAGGTCCACATTAAAATGCTTTTATAAGGCATACATGAATCAGGTATGCATTGCCATACAATTTATGGCCTCGGCCATGCTGATACATGCAGTTCATTGGAGCTCAAGACGCGCAGACTCCTCCACATAGCCAAAAAACCTGTTCAAGAACAGCAATCCGACTGCTAAAAGGTGTCGGCAGTGGCTTTCTTTTAAAACGTATTTAGAGGTTGGAAAACTGTTCTCTGAATCACACCTAAACCCATTCGATTATCCTAAGTTTTACGTTTTGATCCTAAGTTTTAGGATTTGATCCTAAGTTTTACGTTTTGATCCTAAAATTTAGGAACGAACTTCCGATGATCGTAAGAGCATATACGCATTCGTACGTAGGCTCGTGCGAGTCGGAAATGGCCAAAAAAACAGGAAAAAATGACTAACACCCACCCAAACTTACGAATCTCGATCCGAAATCAATTAACTTTTGCTCTTTGAATCGAGGGGAATGTGTGTAGGAAGCCCATGAAGCCGAAAGCTATGCATCAGGAAGTATTTCGCCAACTGAGGAGCCGACGAGAGGCCAGGCAAAGGAACAAAGGGCGCCATCTTAGAAAACCTATCCACTACCACCCAAATAACAGTATTGCCATATTGCCATATTGCGAAGAAGGGAGGTCAGTAATAAAGTCCATAGCAATGTGTGTCCATGGGGTATCTGGAATAGGCAGAGGGAGAAGTAGGCCAGCAGGTCTTTGGCGAGGAGTCTTGTCACGTGCACAGATGTTACAGGCCTGAATGAATTCCGTCACATCCTTTTCTAAGGAAGGCCACCAATAGTATCTAGAAATGATAGCACAGGCTTTTCTGACGCCGGCATGGCCGGCTACATGTGAAGAATGGCCCCATCTTAATATTTTGCAACGTTGGCGAGCTGGCACGAAAGTCTTTCCCGGCGGTGCCTGTACAAAGGAGTGGACAAGGAATTCAGGCGAGATAATATGTTGTGGAGTGGATTCAACACCAGAGATGTCTGAGGAGCGAGAAAGGGCGTCCGCCCTGATGTTCTTGGCGGCTGGCCGGAAGTGGATTTGAAAGTTGAAAAACAACGACCAACGAGCTTGTCGTGGGTTCAGTCGCTGGGCAGTTTCTAAATAAGACAGATTTTTATGGTCACTATAGATGGGACACCTGATGCGCGGAACCTTCTAAGGTTCCTCCAATGCCAACTTGATGGCAAGTAATTCCCGATCTCCAATTAAGTAATTTATTTCAGCCAGAGAAAAGGTCTTCGAAAAGAACCCGCAGGTGAGAATTCTGCCAGTAGCACAGCTCCGGCTCCAATGGAGGAGGCATCTACTTCAAGGGCAAAAGGCCTAGATGGATCTGGCCTAGATAGCACCGGAGCAGAGGAGAAGGTTTTTTTTAAGGCAATGAAGGCCTCTTCCGCCTGAGGAGGCCAAGACTTAGAATTAGCGTTCTTCTTCGTGAGAGCCACAATGGGCGCCACTACAGTAGAAAAGTGGGGAATAAACTGTCGATAGTAATTGGCGAAGCCCAGGAAGCGTTGAATAGCCCATAGGCCAATAGGACGTGGCCAGTCCAAAACTGCTTTCAATTTGCTGGGGTCCATCTGGAGACCACGAGCAGAGACAATATATCCAAGAAAGGGTAAGGTGGTTTGATCAAAAAGACACTTCTCCAACTTGGCGTAAAGGTGGTGTTGACGGAGGCGAGACAGAACTTGCCGGACGTGACGGTGATGTTCTTCCAGATTAGATGAAAAGATGAGTATATCATCCAAATATACAACTACACAGGAGTAAAGCAAGTCCTGAAAAAATGTCATTTACATATTCCTGGAATACAGCAGGTGCATTGCAAAGACCAAAGGGCATTACTAAATACTCAAAGTGGCCATCGCGGGTATTGAAGGCTGTCTTCCATTCATCGCCGTCACGTATACGTATCAAATTATAGGCCCCTCGCAGATCAAGTTTGGTGAAAACCTTGGCCCCACGCAGACGGTCAAATAATTCAGCAATCAAAGGCAAAGGGTAACGATTTTTGACGGTAATCTTATTGAGGCCACGGTAATCAATACAGGGGCGTAGAGAGCCATCTTTTTTTGCCACGAAGAAGAAACCCGCGCCTGCTGGAGAGGAAGACTTCCGTATAAACCCTCTTTGCAGATTTTCTTGAATATACTCCGACATAGCTTGTGTCTCCGGAGCCAAGAGGGGGTAAATACGACCACGAGGTGGAGTGGTACCCGGCAAGAGGTCTATAGGGCAATCGTAAGGGCGATGAGGCGGAAGTACCTCCGCTTGTTTTTTGCAGAATACATCGGAAAAGGACCGGTAGACCTCAGGCAGGCCAAGTAATGGGGCTGAAGCAGGAATAGGTCGAACTGGAACGGACCTCAAACACCTCTTAAAGCATGCCGCACCCCAAGTCTTGATGTCGCCGGTGTTCCAATCAAGCGTGGGATCATGACGTCGAAGCCAAGGTAAGCCGAGAAGAATCTGAGATGTACAATTAGGGAGGACGTAGAACTCAATACTCTCTTGATGGAAAAGTCCAACCTTTAGAAGAAGGGGAACGGTGCGATAACGCACTGTACAGTCCAGCCTGTCACCGTTGACTGAGGCGATAAGGGCTTTGCGAGGCGGTTCACAGAGATATTATATTTATTTATCAAGGAGGCCTCTATAAAGTTTCCTGCAGAGCCCGAATCCAAAAAGGCAGACAAATTCAAAGAGGTGGTAGGTGCGACGGTAAGTTGCACAGAAACCGTGAGACGTGGAGTGGAAGCATATACACTCAGGGACGCCTCTCCCACATCCACTAGGTGCGCCCGTTTCCCTGACGAGGAGGGCGAATAGGACAGTCTTTCAAAAAATGCTCAGAGCCAGCACAGTACAAACAAAGATTCTCGTTCCTTCTACGAGTTCTCTCCAACTGGGTCAGGCGGGATCGGTCGACCTGCATGGCCTCCTCACTGGGAGGTACATGCGCGGACAAAGGGTGTTGAAACACAGAGGCCAGACGGGATGCCCTCCTAAGGTGCTGAGTATCTCTTTCTTGGCGGAATTCCTCACGCCTTTCAATAAAACGCACATCAATGCGTGTGGCCAGATGGATGAGATCAGTGAGACGAAGGCAAGTCACGTGCAGCTAGAGCATCTTTAATTTTACTAGAAAGTCCTTTCTTGAAGCAGGCACACAAGGCCTCATTATTCCAAGACAGTTTGGATGCTAAGGTACGGAACCGGATGGCGTATTCACCAACGGACAATTCACCCTGGACCAAGTTCAATAGAGCCGATTCAGCAGATGAAGCCCGGGCAGGCTCCTCAAAGACCTGGCGAAATTCTAAAACAAAGGTGTGAATACTAGAAGTGACAGGGTCGTTGCGATCCCACAAAGGAGTGGCCCAGGCCAAGGCCTTTCCAGAAAGCAAACTAATGACAAAGGCCACCTTAGCTCGTTCAGTGGGGAATTGATCCGCCAACAACTCTAAATGTAGAGAGCACTGGGCAAGGAAGCCTCGGCATAACTTGGCATCCCCGTCATATTTAGCCGGCAAGGAGAGACGGATTCCATCTGTAGATGCTACAGGAGTCTGTGGCGGCAAAGCTGGGGCCGGTGGTGGCACTTGCTGTTGCTGAATCGATAGTAACTGCTGCATCATAGCCGAGAGCTGATTCATTTGGGGGGACTGCATAGCCACAATAGCAGGCAATTCAGTGGCATCAGGCAGCGGCACCTCAGCGGGATCCATGGCCGGATCTTACTGTCACGCTTTAACCGTGGGACCGATGGCGGGTACCGTGTCAGGGGAGCGGAGTCTAAGGGGCCACCGGTATTCATCAGAGCCCACCGCAAGGCAGGTTGGTCTTGTGCGGCGAGTGACCCCCAGGTCGCTACCCCCCAACAGCGGCCCAGTCCCACAGTCAGCCGAGGTTCAGCGAGGTACACAAGTGGCAGGCAAAAGGCGTAGTAAGTACAGGCAGAGTTCAGGGCTGGCAGCACAGGTTCGCAGTAAAGGTGAGTAGCCGAGGTCGGGGCAGGCAGCAAAGGTTCAGGGTACACAGGTACAAAGGTTCAGGTTCGGGGACAGGCGGAGGTCGGTACACGGGTGAGCAATCCAAGAATGTCTGACTTTCAACAAGCATGGAGAGACCAAGATCCGGCACTGAAGGAAGGAAGTGCCTCTTTAAATAGGGGAAGAGGATGCAGGATTGGATGATCAAGACCAATCAGTGCTGTACAGGCCCTTTAAATCTCAGGAAGCCAGTGCGCTCGCCCTCTAGTGGACGGAGACGTGCGCGCACCTGAGCATGTGAGGAGGAAGCATGGGGGAAGGGCGGCAGCTGGATGCAGCCATGAGGGAAGTGCTGCAAGATGGATGACGGCTGCATGCAGCCATGGAGGTAAGTGACTTGCTGTGAGACGGGTGTGCAGCGCTCGCCCTAAAACCCATAAACCATATATTCCCTGAAAGTGCACACGTTAAGCTTTCTAAGCGTACCCAGCTTGTTGTAGTGGGCTCATCTTTCTGGAATTAATCCCTCAAAGAATTGGTTGCGCAGGGTTTCCCTAAAAAATGTATAAAAAAGCAGAATAAAAAACACCTTTTCCTAAAATATAAATATACAAACAAGAAAAAACAAGCTAAGTCTGAAAGCGCAAGGTCCCCCGAACAGAACAATACCCATCATGCATAGCTACTTTTAACCCTTTTAATTGACAGCCTACTTGAGATTTTGTCACCCTCTGTTGACAGGTCATTTTTCCCCATTTTGCGCCATGTTTTGCTGGAATTTTCTGGAAAGTTATATATATATTTTTTTGCAGCAGAGTTTAGGCTTTACCATGAAATGTCTTGTTTGTAAATTTTATTATGTTTTTTACAATGTTATTATTAAGTAAAAAATGTATTTTATTAAAGAAAACTATATTGCATGAGAAAGCCCCATTTCTACCGATTAGAATGGTACCACATATTTATCGGTAGCCCCCCCGTTCCAGCCCAGGAGACCCCCCCAAACTGAAACAAGTACTTTATAACATTTACAAATAAAATACAACTACCATCCACACTGCAAATGGTTAAATCGAGAAAAAAAATGACATAGAGTCCCCCCTCCCGGGGGGGGGACCCTATTTTTTGGGTGGGATTTTTAAGGGTTAAAAAGCAGCCCGGGATCAGCTATGCAGGGCTTGTAGAAACAGGGCGCAGGGGCCAGATTTTGTGGCCCCTGGCCCTGCAGGCTACAAGCCCGCATGGCCCGTGGGCCCGGGCTCTTCTGCCCCCCCGGGCTTTGGGGAAGGCAGGTAATGGGGGTGCCGGGGGTTAATGGCAAGTCACCCGCTAGCCGCAGGTGACTTGTCAGCCTGCAGCCTTGTGAACCGGTATAGGGATCTCTTGGACCCCTTACCAGTTCACAAGGGGTTAAGTGTAAAAAAGAAAACACCACACACACAGAGAAAAAATATTTTTTTTTTTTTTTTTTTAATACTTACCTCCCATCCATCTTGCTATGTGTCCCTCGGCAGTCACTGGCTTCTGCTCACCTGCTGGAAGCCTTTTATAGATGCTGGGTGACAGAACATAAGGGGTTAATTTAAAAAAATGACTTAGGGTCCCCTTCCCGGGGGGGGACCCCATTTTTTGGGGATTTTTAAGGGCTAAAAACCCTTAAAAATCCCCCAAAAAATGACATGGGTCCCCCTTACGAAGTAACCAGCCCGGGACCAGCTATGCAGGGCTTGTAGGAACAGGGCACAGGGGCCAGCTTTTGTGGCCCCTGGCCCTGCAGGCTACAAGCCCGCATAGCCCGTGGCCACGGGCGCTTCTGCCCCCCCCCCCGGGCTTTGGGGAGGCAGGTAATGGGGGTGCCGGGGGTTAATGGCAAGTCACCCGCTAGCCGCAGGTGACTTGCCAGACCCCTGAGCCTTGTGAACTGGTATAAGGGGTCTCATGGAGTTAACAGTAAAAAAAAACACACACACACACACACACACACACACACACACACACACACAGAATAAAGAATGACTTTATTAAAAAATAAAACTTTTTTTTACTTTACTCACCTCTGATCCTCAGCTCCTGTGTCCCTCGCAGCTCTGATGACAGTTGGTGTCATCGCTGGCAAGTGGAGGAGGGAGGCAGGCGATCAGATCATCACCTGCCTTCCTCCTCCTGTGGCCAGCGATGACAAGTGTCAGAAATGACAGCCCGGAGCCAGGACGACACCCGGGAGTGACTGGGAGGGGCTTAGCGGCAAGATGGCGGTGCCCGTCGAGGAGGACAGGGCCTCTCCTGAAGCTGGACAGCCGGGGGGGGGCAATCGGAGGCCCCCCTGGTGAAGAGGAGACCCTGCGGGAGCTATGGAGCATTGAGGTAAGTAAATGTCATTTTTATTTTATTTTTTTACATGTATTTCGGCGGCTGCTGAAGGGGGGGTGGCTATTCCGGGCCCTCCCCTGCACCCGGGGGGCCTGGGTGGGGGATCGAAGCCCCCCCAGATGAAGAGGAGACCCGGCCGGATCGAACAAGGGGTCAGGTGAGTGTTTTTGTTATTTTACTTTTATTGTAGCAGGGGGAGAAATCAAGCACGTAGATTCTACGTGCTTGGCACTTAAGTGGAGTGGAAGCAAGCATGTAGAATCTACGTGCTTGGCACTGAAAGGGTTAAGGAGCACTAAAGACTTATTGGAGGTCTCCTTGTGGTAAACAACTCCGGAGGGACAGAATAGGCAGGCAGATATAATAAATGCTCGATGCTGAAAACTATGGTTTGCTGAAACAGTCCCAAAGCCACAATGTGATCAAGTGAAGGAACTTGGTGCAGCCTTTACAGTCTCCTTGTTGTGGAGTGTGTGGGAGAGACAATGAGTGCTGAGCTGCTGCAGTTTGCGCTGTATGCACTAGGGGGGGTAGGAACACTCTTCTGAACACCCCTTCCCCTCAAGAGGCAAGGGGAGCTCTGCTGGTGACGTGCCTTCAAGCAGGAGGAGAAGCTCCCCTACTAAGAAGAAGCCCAGAGGAAACACACGCTGGGGCTGCACTGCTGTTGCACTGCTGTTTCCCCCTGCACACAGGCAAGATGGCGGCCGCCCCTCACCTCAGTGCTGGCCAGCTTCTCCTTGTTTCGGAGGTCGGTGCTGATCACGTCCAAATCAGGTAGGGGGGGTCCCAGGGCTCACCCACAGGGGGTGAAATCGCTGGGTGCTGTGTGCTGCGAGCGGCCAGAAGCACCAGGAATCAGCGGAGCGCAGAGCTAGACAGCCATCTGTGCATGCGCACTCTCTGATTGTGAAGTGTTTTTTAACATTCAGACCTGGGTCTCCAGCAATTATGTGTCGTAATCCGTTTTGATGTTTCATTTTATACCTGTTGGAGCTATGTGGACATATTACAGTGCAGAATGTGATTTACAAGCTAGAATGGACCTTCTAAGTCAGTAAAATACAAGTGGTCAAACAGAGGCATCTGACTTTAAAAATATAAAAGTTATACTAAATTTATGCCACACAGCCTTCATACAAAGTGTTGGGTGCAAGCTCAATAGCAGGCATAGAAAAATCTTTTGCATTCAGAGTCCATTAAATGTTGAGATGAACATCTCATGGATGGAGGAAGCTTCCCATGTGGTGCACAGCCAGAACTTGTGATCAGATGCAATCTAGAAAGTTGTAATTCACTCACAAAGACAAGTAGTCAAAGCAAGGTACAAAGGACTAAGTTCCACTTTGTGCAGTCTAATTAGGGGAGCAGAAGAGGATTAATTTAGTCTAGTTGAATGAGATGAGAAGTAAACACAGAAGCTATAGCAGTCCTTGACCAGGATCACTGGGATAAGGCCATAGAACACCTAAACACATTGGGGATAAACTGAAGATACAGGTTGATCCAAGTGGGTCTTTGGATACCTATGTCCCAGGCGTAGGGTGTAACAAGTAAAAAAGAAAGTTCAACCAGCTCACCTGTCACTTTGAAAGGCACGGAGAGAAAATCCTCTGGCACAGTTCCACTGTACAATGGTCAGTGAGGTGTCCAGCCTTCTCATTCAATTAAAACGTAACTTTTAATCCAGAAATTTAAAATGCCATAATTCACATAAAGTGCAAGTGTCCTTGGCCAATCAAATCATACGTGTCTGTATCTTATGAATGTGTGCCTCACAGCAGGGACCCTGTGACGCGTTTCGGGCATACAGTGCCCTTAATCATACATAAGAACCCGAGAAATAAGACTATCTATTTATATAGTAAATAAAAATAGACTCGCCAAAGGATTAAAGCCCTGTAGAGTTCCATCTCCCTGTCTGCTCCGGCCAAGGCCGGATAGAGAGCGCGTGACATCACCTGAGCCGTGTCTGGTTAAAGGTGTGGGGTGTCCCAGGGATTACTGTGTCACACGATTTGTGAATTACCCTGAGCATTGCAATTCAAAATTAGGCAGCACTATGCTTACTGGGCATTGTTGAACCCACTCTGAATAGCGGTCCACAGAGTACTCTTATTAAAGAGAACATACATATGGTCTCCTTCTGCTGTCAACCTTCTGTGTTTCTGTTCTTCTTTGCCTGATAATGTTTTACATTGGAAAGAGGATCTTGCTTAATTGGAAACAGCCCCTATCTACCTTTCTGAAAAAAATGCTATATAAATGATCAGTCATAGCTAGGTGTTCTCTGCAGAACTTTGCAAGAACCTGAGACGCCTGTCTTCAAATGACCAACCTAGCTAACAACAACTGATGGTCATATTCCATGCACCTCATATTTGTCTTATCCTGATATGGTACTGGATTCCCCTCAGGGCCCCTTTTTTTCTCTCAATTCCTGTGTCCGCTTAGCAAAGCCTTGATGATGTTACTAAAGGGCGAGTGGGAAAGCATGAGAGTGTGTGTGGTCCATGTCTAGTTATTTGTTCTTTAGAGTTAAGATAAGCAAAACATGTAAATAAGTAAAAGGAAAACACAGAAACCATAGATGAACATCAGGAACTAAATTAAGTAGCAGTAGTTAAACCGGACCTTCAGCGTGATTTTATGAAAAGCCCAAACTCTTAAAAAACGGTTCCCCAGCATCTAAAATTAATATATTTTACGTTTTTAGTCACTAACTTATTATTCTTTCCCCCACTGGGCTGCAACTCTGTTCAGGAATTTAGGATATGGGCGCCGCCATCTTGACTCAGAAGCATCACACTTACTGAGGAGAGGAGAGTGGGATAAGGTACAGGGGGGCGGGTTATAGCTGTGCTTTGCTCAGACAGAGCAGAGTTGGGGTCAGGGAACGGTCAGCAGTCCCAGAATGCAGAGCAGCACAGTCAGGAGGCACTTCCTGTTTGCAGGCTGCCTGATAAGATGGTGGCTTCCATAAGCCGCCATCTTGGATGTTTAAAGGCTCATAACATGCAGTAGATGCAGGTAGGATGATTTTTAATGTGAACAATCTGTATGTACAGGGTGTGGGAAACATGTAAAATAGACTCTTATTCAGAGTGAAGGTCCGCTTTAAACCAAGCCTGAATAATTCCCCCATGACTGGACTTCCACTTTAACAGGAACAACAACGGAGCAGGTCCACATAGCACAGGGTGAAAAAAAATGATTCTGAGACGAGCATAAAGGGAGGGGGGTTACTACAATATATAAAAACTAAAACTGCAGTAGAAGGGGGCAGACTATATGCAAAATATGTTCTTCCTTTTTAACTGGTACAAATCAATACACGCAATAAATCTTTATTTTTCTTTTCAGAGTTACATTCACGGGAGCAGCCAGGCACAGTTTGTTGCAGAATCACACATCATTCTACTGCTAAGTATCCTTTTTATGTTCACAAAATGTTATGTTACTGCTTCCTAGCTGTAGCTGTTTAGGTTTGTTTTATGGCTAAAATCAAATTGCTTAATGGTCTCCTATTTACTTTGGAACACAGACCTTTAAACTAGCAGCCTTAAAATGCTGAGATTGGCTGATCAGATGTGGGTGGTATGGATTCTCCTGTGTGCCTTTTTCTGGCTTGGTGATATGCCCAACCACCATATGGGGTCATTGGCCTGCCCCAGGGTCAGCATAGCAATGCACTCGATTGATTGAGTATTCCTGGGGAGCTGACTTCTGCATTGCAATGAGAGCAGTATGTTAAATGTATGGGAAGGACTCAGGCTGTTCCTGTCGGTAGTGAAGGTGTGGATTTAATGTTATGCTTCATATAACAGACATTTTCTAACCTAGGAAACTAAATAGTAGATCTGGGAGACTGATAACTGCGAAAGTTTGGTTGAGTCTTCTGCCAGAAGGCTATGGCAGTCTACATAGTTACAGCAACATGGTCCTCTGTACATGGCTTTGTAAAATGTTTCCAGTACAGACAGCTGGTGTCAGCCGGCTGGCCACAAAAGTTCAGAAGCCACTCTCTGGGTTTTGGAGTTCCCTTAGGTTTCTGGTTACACTTGTTTTTTCTTGAATGGTTGCCCTGTTATAGATACAATTCATCTGGACATCTTATTCCCCCCACCCCCCGTTAATTCTTTGGTATATCCCATAACAGAATTTACAGGGCCCCTTGCTGAAGAATTAGGAGTATGTTCTGTCTTAGAACTGGATGTGTTAATGAATGCATGTCATCCTCTGGATGGGAGTCATCCTTGGGTAGTACCGCTTGCTATAAACTGAACTGCTACCCTGCTAGAATGGAGGTTGCCTCAAGAAAAGGGTGAGTTTTCCAGTCATTTTTTGTTTTTCACCACTGCCTTACAGGCAATATAAATTTACGGTGATACTAACATCCATTTTTTAAAAAAACTATGGGGGTTTTCTAATCATGTGAATGATAGTTTTATCTGTTTACTGGTCCTTTAAGAATACTCACTGTTTATGTGTCCTCTGCGGTAAAAATTGTGTGTCCTGGAAATTAAAGCATGAGATTGCAGTCTATATATTAACATGCCTTATAATGTTATCACAGCACAGTTTGTCACTTGCACTTCTTTCCAGATTTGTAATATTGATTTACTGATCTATTTGCCTGCTGACAAGGACATTACAAGGGGACACCATACGTCTAACACACAAAGTTCCAAAGGCTGTAGCATATTTATGGAAGACATTTCACCTTATTAATGTGCAAATCCTGTCATCTTTCAATGATGTAATCATGACCAGTCTTGTACTGAAGCATCTAGAATCAAAAAAATGAATCATTTGTCTTCTGGATAAGTACCATCTGTCTTCAATTCAGGGAGCATTGATTTAAAGTAAATTTAGGATAACTCTTAATTACACACCTCCATCTTCTGCACCGTTTATTAAATCTTGTACTTCCCAAAATTAAAGACATAACTTTGTCTTGATTAGAAGATGAAAGGAGAAACTGAAGGTGTTTGTATTGTATATGGCAAGTGTCAATGCTAAATGAAGTGGGACCTAGGGCAGACATCAAAATCTCATGGCACTGCACTGACCATACAGTTTAACTTCAAGGAGAATTCAAGGCAAACATAAATTATGCATGCGTGTGCACATAAATTACCTTAGTAAGTTTCCCCCGGTCTGAAAAATAGAAATAAACAGTCCGCCCCCATAGAAAGTTGTATCTGCTGGAGTTCATCCATGCATGCCTGTATGTGGCCTACATATCTATTCTAGTATTTTCATGGGTGAGGATCAACCCTAACCCCAATGGGCAGACTTCACAGCACAGTATGAGACAAAAAAAGAAAGACTAACGCGCACAGCCCAGTGCAATCACTGAGTGGGGGTGCCAGACCACACTGTGCCCATCTATATCCTAATCACAACCATTGGAAAGGGGATTCTGGAAGCCCCACACAGGTCCCCAGATGGTCTGCACTCTACCCACAAACTTTCTATATGATGATATTAATGCACCACAATAACTAATGCTATAAAAATGTACAATTTTATTAATGATTAAAAAAGACTCCTATGGGAGCCAATGCACACAAAAATACAAAATGACAATATTAAAAAACATATACACACAAATCCAAAAACACGGGGGGGGGGGGAAGAGGTTAATTGGGCTACATATATATTATACAGCAAATGCTATTCTTAACATGAGGCTCATCTCCCTGACCAGCAATATACGTGTAATCAGTATGGTGCCCTATCACACATCTTATAACCCCAGAAATAAGTCTAGTGCAATATGAATATACACAACCCAATCTGCCAATGTATCTAAATCCCAGGGGAGTGTCTGCTAAGCAGACTGAAAGACACTGATCGTAAAGTAACAATAGGAGACAGTCAGAGAGGAGTATATCAAAAGCAAAGTTTACATTACCACACAATGTCTCTTGCCCGCCTCAGAACCCCTCGTGTGTACCGGCCCGCCGACGCGTTCCGTGGACTCGCCCACTTCACCAGGGCGCAAAAGTGGCCATACTGATTACACGTATATTGCTGGTCAGGGAGATGAGCCTCATGTTAAGAATAGCATTTGCTGTATAATATATATGTAGCCCAATTAACCTCTCCCCCCCCCCCCCCCGTGTTTTTGGATTTGTGTGTATATGTTTTTTAATATTGTCATTTTGTATTTTTGTGTGCATTGGCTCCCATAGGAGTCTTTTTTAATCATTAATAAAATTGTACATTTTTATAGCATTAGTTATTGTGGTGCATTAATATCATCATATAGAAAGTTTGTGGGTAGAGTGCAGACCATCTGGGGACCTGTGTGGGGCTTCCAGAATCCCCTTTCCAATGGTTCACAGCACAGTATAGCTGTATGCAAGGCTTCCTCTGTACCTACAGAAACCTATAACTGCACCCACATGTCAAGAGTCACCAGCCGTATGCTGCCACAATGCAGAGGAAGAATGCTTCCTGTTGCAATGATTAAACTTGGAGAGCATTTTTTATTTTCTGTATAGGACAGTGTTTCAACAGGGCTGCTCAGATTCAAAATGCTAAAATCACTTTCATTTGTGATTTGACAAAAAAAAACGACAGTATTTATGTGCTCACATTAAGGTAGAGTGACGCCGTGGTACCCATCAACAACTCCACTACTAGAAATCAAACAGAACCCCTGGTGGGTCTGATAAGTCACATGTAAAAATTAGAGTCATTAGGATCGATTCAGCACCAGGTGAGAAAAGTCACTACTTTTTAGAAGAAAAAACTGCCATTCATTTTCGTTGTCTACCTTGGGGCTGATTCAGAAACTGGATATACCTATTCACCTAGTGCTGCTTCACTCCTACGGTAGAAAATGAAAGCGAATGGCAGTTTTCTCTCCTAAAAAGCAGTAGGGTTTTCTCTCTTGCAGCCGACCCTATTGGCTATACTCCCCTTTTATCACTCACAGATGATCGCTCGTAGTCCAGCACTTTGACACCTATTGGATTGTCTAATGCAAGTACCGCACCAACCGACCTAATTGTTCACTGCTTCTGTAGCAATATGCATGGACTGCCCCATGTCAGGTATGACACACTTGCTACGTTGCAGGTGTCAGAGTGCTGGACTAGGAGCTATCCTCTGTGGGGGGGATAAAAGGTGGGTAAAGAATTTTTTATATTCCAAGTATGTCACACACCCCGCTTCCACTGTTCATGACATATGGGTTATGGTCCAGTAGAGGGCGAACTTCTGCAGAGATGAAAGCAGAAAAGAAGCCCCTCCTGGTCCATAAATACCTGGGACCTCCCACACATTCCCAGTTCCTTCTCTGCAGGACGGCGAGCAAGTCAGAAGATGTCTGCTTCTCTTCCTTGCAGGTAAGCCGGGCTTACGCCCCGCCATTTTCATGCGAATTTCAAGTTTCTGCTTTAATGGGATTATTCATGCATCTCCCTATAGCCATTGTGATGGTGAGAGTCAAAAAGACAGAAACCCAAGTCCACAATGTGAGCATTATGGCTGCGTAAAATGTAAAAGCCAAATCTGAGCATTGCATGTCTCAGAGGCTCTGAGGATTTGCATGTCTCCACCTACTCGCTAGCAGTGTTGGGTGTATGCAATTTAAGTACTTTTTATTTTAATGTCCTTGGACTAGGGGGCCTTTCTGTACTTATTGGTCCCTCTATATTATGCTTGACATGGGTCTCTCTCCCTCTAGGTAAGCTCACAAGGGCAAGGCCTTCTCTCCTATTGTGCTGCATTATCAACTTGTATTTGTTGCATCTCTATCACAACTGACCAATAATACCCTGTGTATTTAAAAAGAGCAGGAGCAGCCAATTCCCCAGATTATATGCCGTTTGCAGTGCACTCCTGTGTCCAGCCTCTCTGAATGGCTGGGCATGGGAGCGTGTCTCAGCTGCATAGATGCCAGGGATGCAGCTGTGGTGCAGGACTGCCTAAAAGGGGTGATTGCAGGCCTGTTTGGGGGGTTCACAAATTGTAGCCCCCCAAATTGGGAAGCCTCAGGGGAAATAAGGTGGGCAACCCTGGAGACTTTTAGATTCCAGGGCCAGGCTTGGAGGCGATTGGTCCACTTTAATGGCACAATCTAGGGTTTGAAAGTGCATTTATCATCACTCACTGCACAGATGGGTTAAATGTAGAGGAAAAAAAGAGGCCGATTCATTAATAGCGCCAGGTAGCGACAGATGAGCGCCAGTAGCGTGATTTTCACAGCGCCAGCTAGTATTCGCTGTGCTTGGCCGGGGTTTGCTTGTCAGCGACTCAGTCGGTGTGTGGTAATGTTGAATACGGGGTTAGGGGTCGCTGTTTCACAGGTTCCGCGTTGTATGGGTGCGCCTGACAGCGAATGTCCAGAGCGAACGGCTTGCTGCAGATTCATTAACAAATCACGCTCAAAAATTTCTCGCGCTGTGAATTCCTTGTTTAAACCCCAGAGCGCTGGCGGCGATGTGTGTAAAGTAGTTTTTAACCCCCAAACAACCTTTTTTTTTATATGTAAAAATTATACAAGTTTTTCTAAACATTTTGTAATATGAATACATTAATATCAGACCTGTAATATCAATTCTGCACATTTTTATTTTTTTTTTTTACTTTAAAAAAAATCCTAACATTGCAGAAGTGCTCACAGAATTTTTGACATTAAAAAAAAAAAAAAACAGTAATAGCAATTAATTATGATTATTTAAAGATTGCTCCATTGAAATGCATTGGACCACGCCAGGGAGCGCCAGGTCATACCTGTCGCTGTGATGGGATTAGCAGCGGCGCTGTTCGTTGCAGTCGGCTACATGATGAATCCCGCGCTAGCTGACGCTCCCGCTGGCGCTAGCCTCATTTAGCGTGATAAATGCGTCATTGTGACCGCCGCCGGGCGTACTTGATTCGGTAGCCGCCGATAGCTGGCGGTACCTGGCGCTCGTCAGACACTACCTGGCGCTAGCCCTTGATAAATAAGGCCGAAAATCTACAAGCATACAACCACCCAAATAAATTATTATGCCCACATCTGTGATATTGTTGATTCAGCACCTTTTCCCATGATTTTTATCCTTGGTGCAATTCAGCATCGTATTAAGCTGTGCATGTTTTTGAAATGTTTGCATGGCTAAACATGATGCTAAATTGCACCACGGCAAATATGTTGCTCAATCAGCCTGATTGTGGTATAACACAAAAGTAAAATTGGGGGACGATATCTAGAGGTAGCCAGAATGTTTTATTTCCATGCATGGTTTATTTTTGTTTCTATGTAAAGTAAATGTAATCCCCAAAGTCTTAATTACTGTAGCAATGTTGTTTATTTTGCCATACTTCCTGTTTGTATTGTCCTCTTTAGAAGCTGTGTGTTTTGAAAAGCACAGTGACATCCCTGCATAATAGTTATGCCTTAACTACAGCTCTCAGATGCCGCTATCACTATGGGAATGGTTCTCCTCAATGAAGCAGCAACTTCAAAGGGAGATGTTGGAAAAAGAAGAAGTGAGTCATTTTGCATTATTTACAACTTACTTTATAATTTGAGCATATATTCATGTTAATTTCCTAATTGTTCTGACTGCCAGAAAGTATTATCTGGGTGGATTTTCTTTCTTCTGGTAACATGTTCATTTTATTTCTTAAGACGTGAAATCAGAATTTCAGCCTAGGCTTGATTTTTTGTTTTGTATTATGTTACTACAGGGTACAAAGTCTCATGAGTAAGGTGAAGTGATCAGTTAGCCTGAAACATGCCGTTAGGAACATACCGTATTTTTCACAGCTGCCCAAAAGGTGCACCTAGGATTTGGAGGAGTAAAATTAGAGGGTGCAGAATCCCCCCATTACAGGCAGGACCCCCCCCCCCCATTATAGACAGCGTGGCGTTCTCCCCCCTCCCATTCCCCATTATAGGCAGTGTGGTATTCTCCACCCTCCCATTCCCCATTATAGTCAGTGTGCCATTCCCCCCTCCCATCCCCCACTATAGGCAGTGTGGCATTCTCCCCCCTCCCATTCCCCATTACAGGCAGTGTGGCATTCCTCCCTCCCATTCCCCACTATAGGCAGTGTGGCATCTCCCCCTCCAATTCCTCATAGGGAGTGGGGCATCCCCCCCTCCAATTCCTCATAGGCAGTGGGGCATCCCCCCTCCCATCCCTCATTATAGGTAGTGTGGCATTCTCCCCTCCCTTTGCCCACTATAGGCAGTGTGGCATTCCCCCTATACTATTCCAGCTAGGCAGTGTGGCATTCCCCCATCCTATTCCCCATAGGCAGTGTGGCATTCCCCCATTAGTACACAACATTGTACTTAATACTTTTTCCACCTCAACTTTAAATTTAGTAAACTAATATGACCCTACTTTTCTTCTATGGTACATGACTCTTAAACCTTTTCCATCTCTTTGTAATAAACTTAGTACTTAACCTTCCTCCTTGTCACCAAGAACTCAACTTGAAGTGGCTTTCTGGGCAGCTGTATCCTGGTACTAGACCTATACCCCTCCAATCTATACTAACCCTTAAACCGGGACAACACCCATTTTTCACAAAATGGGTGTTATTCCGGGCACAGGGAGGTATCCCAATCGCTGATGCTCTACTGCACATTAACAGAGTTAATTTCTTTTTGCTTTGTCCACTTTTACTTTGGCATCACCAATTGAGATTCCTCCCTGCACCTGGAACACCCATTTTGTGAAAAATGAATGTTGTTCCGGTTTAATCTTCTTATCATGCACCAACTTTATCCTTCTTCTCAGAACCAGGACTCTGTCAAGTGGTGCCTTCATTTTTTATTGCATTGCTTCTCCTTGGAAGTAGGACCAAAACAAGTGAAGCCTTACTCACTCCTGATCCAAGGGACCTTTCTTTTTCTAAAGTCGCTCTTTTAATGGTTAATCTTCTATTGGGAAAAGCTATTCATTTTTCCATCCCCTATTAATTACCCTATTGATTGCCCCCCATAAAAATTCCTTATATACTATATACTGATTTTTATTTTGAGTAGAAAGTAGTAAGTAGAAATGAATAAAACATTTTAACAATGCTACAACAATAGAGGATTAACAGTTTTAAGAAAAGCCAAGTGCAGTGTTGACATGGTTAAAACAAAGAGAGTATCAGACTGTTTTAAGTGTAAAGTAAAGCGCATGTATTGTGCAGTGCATTGCAGTAACGTTAAATATGGTTCATACTCACTGCCACCTCCCGATCCATTGCCACTAGTGCCATCATGCTTTTCTGGCCTCCCTCCTCCAGTCCAGCACTGCTACAGCCAGTTTCACAGGGTCCTTTCAAAGGTCCTTGCCAGAGCAGAGGGCTGAAGGACCCCAGGAATCCAGCTTTTGCAGTGACTGGAGGAAGGTGCCGGGTCCCGCGCTGCCACCAGTCTTCTCAGGAAGCTGAGAGCTCCTTCATCCACCGTACGAAAAGGCACAGGGTAGCACATAATTGTGTACTGTGCAGTGTGTGTGCATTTCTATTGCATTAGTGGTGTGGAAGGGGCCTAAAGCATTGTAAACACATGTACACCCAACAGAAGATAATAAGACATGAATATAGCACAGGCTTGCTGAGGATACAGGCAGTTAAAAAAATTAAAGTCTCCTCCACTAAAAGCAGCATTAGATTCTCAAAAACTTTTGACCCCTGTTTTTAATTCCATGTTGTAAAAACAAACAGTACATAACCCCTTCTCCATCTAGCATGTTTACGCCGATTACCAATAGACCATTTAAAAGTCAATGGTAAAAGGCATTTCTAGTATGGTGAACAGAACTTACTAGGCAGATAGAAACACTTTCTGTTGTCTAAGAATTTCACTCCTATTAGGGTTAATATCCTATAGTTTCTTCCCCCGGCTTTCCCCCTAAAGTGGAACAAAACCTGGAAATTCTACTTTCCTGGGCTTTGTTCTGTGCCCTGGCTGCGTGAAACCCCCCAGTTCCCCTCTATAAACTCACCTCTCCACACACCAACAGCTCCTGACCCAGCCAGACATGTGCCAATGGAGGGTGGAAAAGTGAGTTTTTAGGGGCAAACTGGGTTTTTTATAGGCGAACTGGGAGGTTTCACACAAAGGGGAATCTCAATTTGAGATGCCCCAAAGAAAAGCTATTAAAAATAGCTCTTTTAGATTCCAGGCAGGCTGCTGGTGGGTTTTGTTCTGCTTTAATCCACAAGAACCCTTTTGCATATCTCCTAGCAATATCCAAAATACTAATGCCCAAGTGCTTCCATACTCCCACCCCCCATTGTGTGTCCAGCTAGGGGAAAAAAATGCACTGCCAGCAGCTGTGAGGCGATGCCATTTCACGGGTAAAGTAAGCTAAGCGTGCCCCCAGCACATCCCTGCAGTTTAGAAGCATGACAGGCACGCTTCAGCTTCCTCTTCCCCGACTATGTGCAACTTTTGTGGAGGCCATGAGGCAATGACTGCCCTTGCGGAGCAATGGGCAAAAGCCGGGCATGTGCAAGATCCTGAGCGAGGGGTGGCCCAGGACGCTGATGAGATATCCACAACTCCTGGTTGCGCTAATATGGTGCCGCAGCTGCAATTGGGAGTCTGGGAGGAAGGGACCACAGGCAGGTATGAATAGCTTTTATCAATATATACACCAGGCTCACTCCATATATCTGTTTAAAAAAAATAATTTCACCACTTGAGCTGCGGAGACTGTTATTTCCCTTTAAGCCACTCAACCATCTATATTAGGTATTGCCACATCAGCAATCCAAATGCTTTATTCTATTTTATTCAACAACACTGGTGTCTTGACACATCCTTTATGTTCAGCTGAATTACCTATGTCTTGTGTTGGGCTGCAAGTTGTGTTACTGTAAGCAAAGCAATCTACTGCCATAGCTCAAACCAGCCGGCATGTCAGCATGCTTCATCATGTCACCCAGCTGTATCCTGGAGCAGCGGGGCACTAATCAACCAGCAGGGCACTTCCAGGGAACCATACGCATCCGTATGTCTTATCCTTGTTTTTTCTCCATCATTTCATTGCCTGAGTCGACTTTGATCAGTAAAATAACATATTTTGTTTCAAAATAAGGCAAGTGATAGTGAAAATAGAGGAAAAAATTACAGGAGTTTAAAAGTGTATATATGGTTGTTATGAACACTTTTCTTTTTCGGGCAATAAAAAAAGATCCACTAACTTTGAAACTGAAGTTTTAGCAAATTAATGCCCTGATTTATCAAGCACTTCTGCCAGACAATGCTATTTCAGTAAAAATTTGAGAAGTGCAAAATATGATTTATAATTTGTTTCAGCATGTTGCTGCATCTCTAATGTTTTAGTAAATGTGTTTCTTGCAGTGCAGCAACATGTGCAAGTGTAAGAAAAAAAAAATTCTAAATGGTATTTTGTCTCTTTCTAATTTGCGCCGATGTGGCACTGTCTGGCAGAAGTGCTTGTTAAATCAGGCTCTAAGTAAATCGTCACATTGCTCCTGAAAGTTTTAGGTGCAAATTATGCTCTAACTCCAAACTCATTACAGTACCTACTATTTGTGATTCTTCCCCTTTGTCTTTCTCTCCACCCCTTATCCCTTGGATTGTAAGCTTGTGCAGGGCTGTCTTTCTTATTGTTTTCTTTTTCCACAGCATTCACTTTAATCTTCAAAGCATCTTGTATGTATTAGTCTATGTAGTGTATGTTTTACCTTGTCTTTAATAGAGCGAAACAGATGACGATGGAGCTGTATGAATAAACAATAATATTAATAGTAATAACTTCCTTTACTTAATCACATCTTATTTTAACAGTCCTAATTTTCATGAGATATTTACAGAACCAATGGCCTTAATGTTAATGCATTTAAGTGCATTTCTTCTTATTCTTAGTATACAGTACGTCCTGCTCCAGATAAGAATCATTACACTTGGGTATTACTCCGCCAAATGGCGCTGGACTGCAGAGATCACGAAATTGGCTCCTCTCGGCCCCTCAAATACCCGGGACCTCCCACAAATCCCCACAATTTCTCTGCAGTCTGGACTGCGAAGGACAAGAAGATGGCTCTCTTCTCGCAGGTGAGCGGGGCTATTAGCCTGCGCCCTGTAGGACTATTCCCACCCGTTCCATTATTAATGTGCCTCCCAGCCTTGGCTGCGCTGGTCCGGGTGATGGTAGGCAGCACCGCTGTCAGGTGCTTAGGAGAGCTGCTCCACCGCAATCCCCCACCAAAGGGTAGGCGGTATAGGCATATGGTGAGCCTCTATGGGATGCCCCTCCCGCACTATTGCCCCTTCTATCGGTGGCCCCTTTGCTAAGTGGCCACTGCTCTCCCTTGTAGCTTTCGGGGGGGGGGTATGTATGCGTTGGTGCTTCACTTGGTTATGTGCCTTTTGTTTTTGTCAGTCTCCGTGCTAACTTGGTTTCACTGGTTGTGATTTGAAAATGCCGCCGCGCGTGCTTCCACTGCGTTCCGCGGTTGGCGGCGGCATTACCTCAGGTGCTGATGCACTTTCATTGGCATCTAGTCACGTGTGCTGCTTCGCGCTCTTCGGGGGGGCGGGGCCCGCGGTTGGCGCGTTCCTCGTCACGGTCTCCACGACCCGCCCCTCGAGGTACACTCGGCGCCATTTTTCTCTGATTACGTCTGCTGCGTGGCTGGCATCTACCTACCGCGGGCCGTGAGTGCCCTCGCAGGTGGCTTTATTTACCCTATGTCATTATGCAGGTCGCTTATGGGGTCCTCTTCGCTTATGTCTTTCAGGCGGGTCAAACTCTGTTGGTTTCTCCCGGCCCTACTCCCTCTATTTAGTTATTAAACTTGTGAGGCCTAGTGTATTATTACTCCCACTTCCCTAGCGGGCTATTGGGGCATCCCGGGTTGCTTTATAGCGTTAATCCCTATCGGCCTATTGTGCCGCTATAATCACCATATGGACGCGTCTCAGGATAATGTGCTCGGGTTTCCTTCGGGACAAGCCCGGCTGTGTGTAGCTTGTGGGGTGTCCCCTTCTGGTGCTGACAATGTGCAGGTCTGTATAACTTGTGCCCAGCAGGTGCTTGCGCTGCAGCTTGGTTTACCAGCGGCAGGGCCTGCGCCACGTATGGCCTCACCTACTCCCCCAAGCTTGAATTTGACTCCCATTGAGTTGCATACAAGTGGGGATTCTCAGCCTGATGTGTCTGCTAGACTGGCTAGTGTTGAGAAGTTGCTTGCTAATACCATGGCGCGTAAGGCCTCACTCTTTTCCCTATGGAGGCGGAGGAGTTTTTGGAACTGTCTGGTTATACCCACTCGGAGTCATCTGATGATTCTGGCTGATCTGTTAGCTCAGATTTTTGAGGTACTGTCTATCTCTCCCCCGGTTGCGGCCCCTAGGCAGCAGGGGGAATTGTTTCATACTGCTAAGCCTTGTTTAGAGTTTCCTGAGCAAGCCCATTTTAATAATCTCGTGCTCAAGGAATGCAAGCGTCCCAGCAGGCTCCCCGGAGTCCCTAAGAGTTGGGATAAGAGGTATGCTGAGGTGGTGAGGCGTTGGTCATCCCCTCCTGAGGTGGATGCCCCGGTCCTAGGGTTATCTAACACCTCTGTCATGCATTCCCCTGACTCTACTATGCTACGGGATAGTGAGGACCAGCGTATTGATCAGCTGGCATCCCATGCCTTTGCCTGTGTGGGGACGGCGCTGTGCCCGGTCTGTGCCTCTGCCATTACGGCGGCGGCCGCCCCCAAGATTCATCAGGTCCTGGATGTCTCAGGACCCTATGTCAGCTCAGGCTCTAATTCTGGTGGTGCAAAGCCTTCTGGAGCTGGGGGTCATCTGTCAGGCCCCCTTACGAGAAAGGGGCAAGGGTTTCTATTCCAACCTTTTCACCGTGCCCAAAAGAGATGGGTCAGTCAGGCCCATCCTGGACTTGAAGATCCTCAACAAATTTGTCAGGTGCAGGCGCTTTCGCAAGGAAACTTTGCGCTCTGCCATCAGTTCCTTGTGTCCAGGGGACTTCATGTCCTCTTTGGACATCAAGGATGCTTACCTTCATATTCCTGTTTTTCCAGGTCATCAAAGATTCTTCAGGTTCGTTCTGGAGGATCAGCACTACCAATTTGTGGCTTTGCCCTTCGGTCTTCAGCTCCCAGAGTGTTCACCAAGGTGCTGGCAGGAGTGATGTCTCTGCTCAGGTCTCAGGGCATTCGCGTGCTGCCCTATTTCGACGACATTCTCATCACTTCTCAGTCCCTCCAACAGGCAGAGCTGGATACTCAGATAGTAGTGTCCACTCTGGAGTCATTTGGCTGGGTGATCAACCATCCCAAGTCTTCCCTGTCTCCCTCCTTGGTGACACCCTTCCTGGGAATGAATCTGGATACAGTTCAGGCAAGGATTTTTCTTCCTCAACAGAAGGTGGACAGTCTGCTAGCGCAGGTTCAGTTCCTGCTATCTTGCCCTCATCCCTCCATCAGGCAGGGAATGCAGCTGGTGGGCCTGATGGTGTCATGCTTCGAAGCGGTCCCTCATGCCCAGTTTCACATGAGGTTTCTGCAACTCCACCTCTTGTCAGTATGGGACAAGGATCCTGCATCCCTGGACCAGGTCCTTGTTCTGTCCCCCCTAGTCAGTGTCACAAATCGGCACTTACCTGGGCCCCGGTCCAGCGTTGTCAGCGGTCAGCCGGTCCCAGCAGCTCCTGCTCGGCGGCCGCGCCGTGCGGCGTCTCCTCAGGCGGCGCCGAGCACGGCCGCTCTCCCTCCTCGCGCGCGCGTCATCAGCTCACGTGCGCGTGCGCGAGCCCGAGACCTATTTTCCCTCCGGCGGCGCTGTGCTTTCCCTAATTCCCCCTGTTTGGCAGGGTTCTGCGCAAGATAGCTCAGGAGGGGGTGCCAGCAGTCCTGGTGGCCCCCAGGTGGCCAAGAAGAGTGTGGCTTGCAGACGTGGTGCAGCTAGCAGTAGATCAGTACGCTCTGCCCAGGGTTCCAGACCTGCTCACTCAGGTTCATCTTGATGGAAAAGTGGCTGTCTGCCTCTGTTGTTGATACCATGATTAAGGCTAGGAAGAAGTCTTCTTCTTCTATTTACTATAGGGTTTGGCATGCCTACATTGACTGGTGTGAGTCTAGGTCTCTCCCCTGTTGCGTGTTCTCTATTCCCATGATCCTGGAGTTCCTACAGCATGAGTTGGAACTGGGACTTTAACTCAGTACTCTGAAGGGCCATGTCTCTGCCCTGGCTGTTTTCTTCCAGAGGTCCTTTGCCCAGCATTCTCTGATCAGGACTTTTTTCCAGGGGGTTGCCTGTTTGGGATTTGAACTTGGTCTTGTGTGCCTTGCAGGGTGCTCCTTTTGAACCTGTGCAGGAGGCTACCCTGGCCATTCTTACTCTCAAGGTTGTCTTCTTGGTGGCTATCACTTCTGTTAGGCGTGTTTCTGAGTTGGCGGCGCTTTCCATCCAGCCCCTCTACTTTGAGAGACACCAGGACAAGGTGGTTTTTCGCTTCAAGCCAGATTTTCTGCCTAAGGTCGTGTCTGCCTTTCATCTGAATCAGGACATTGTTCTTCCTTCCTTGTGCCCTAATCCTAGTAACCCTAAGGAGAGGGTTTTGTATACCTTGGATGTGGTTAGGTGTCTGAAGTACTATCTGGTGGCTACTGCACCTTTCAGAACAACTGATGCTCTTTTTGTGGTCCCTTCTGGGCCTAGGAAGGGTTTGGCTCCTGCTAAATCTACTATCAGCAAATGGATCCGTCAGGCTGTGATTCAGGCCTACTCTGCTAAGGGGAAGAATCCTCCCGTCCGCTTGTGCTATTGGTGCCTCTTGGGCTTTTCAGCACCTGGCTTCGGTTGAACAAGTTTGCAAGGCCGCTACTTGGTCTTCTGTTCATACCTTTTCAAAGTTTTATAAGGTTGATGTTAGGGCCTCAGCTGATGCTGCTTTTGACCGCAAGGTTCTGCAGGCAGCAGTGGTCTGACCTGTCTGTTGTTACCTTTGGGGATCCCACCCTACTTTATGGACACTGCTATTGGATGTCCCAAGTGTAATGATTCTTATCTGGAGCAGGACGTACTGTATACTAAGAATAATAAAATTCTGTGATTACTCACCTGTAGAATTGTTATGAGTATACAGTACGTCCTGCTCCACCCCACCCTTGGTTTTGCATTATGCTAGGATTCCCTGTATGGTGATTATTATTGTTATAGTTACTAGTTGGTTCTGTTATCATTCTCCCGGCTTCTCGTTAACTGCTTTTCAATGCTGGGGATTTGTGGGAGGTCCTTGATATTTGAGGGGCTGGGAGGAGCCAATATCGCAGTCTCTGCAGTCCAGCGCCATCTGGCGGAGTAAT
The DNA here is from genome assembly GCA_027917425.1 of Gastrophryne carolinensis. Classification (NCBI taxonomy): domain Eukaryota; kingdom Metazoa; phylum Chordata; class Amphibia; order Anura; family Microhylidae; genus Gastrophryne; species Gastrophryne carolinensis. The sequence goes on from CM051234.1 coordinate 113,853,275, forward strand.
ACCCAAGTGTAATGATTCTTATCTGGAGCAGGACTTACTGTATACTCATAAAAACAATTCTACAGGTGATTAATCACATAATTGTATTTTTACACTTATGTGTGGCTCACATGTAAAATGTCAGCATCTCACAGCAGATTGGACATGTTTCGTCTGCGGTTTGCTCCGAGCAGTTCACTGTGGGAGATCCTATTGGCCAGCCAGGGCATCTGCCTTCTAATTCTGTGATGTAGCAATCCAGGAATAGGAAGATGCAGTAGCACGATGGTTACTGCCAAACACGCAGATGGGAAAACCTTCCTGAAAGTTAAAAAAAAAAATGTAGCTTTCAATATATCAGCTTAAAAAACCCTTTCAAAGCTTTCCTAAAGCAATAGTATACTAAGGCTTAAATGATGTGGGCAAAGTATTACTATGAAACACCCCTAAAAGACCAGAATGGGCAAATAATTATAAAAGATAATTCATATGCCTTATTTAGTTTAAAATGTTAAAAGTCTAAAAAAAAAAGATCATTTCTGGAGCAACATCTTTATAAATAGACATATAACACAGGGGTGCAGGTGCCCCAGGTGCAGCAGGTCGGGGGAGCACCAGAGGTTGGGCCTGAGCACAGGTGGGGGGTGCCATTTTGAATCTTTGCCCCGGGTGCCAGAAAGCCTAGTTAGTCTTCTACATAACAAATGTTGGCTATTGGCAATTATTATATATAAATGCTAAAAGGGACGGCCACACAGAAGAAAACAGAATTTATGTGAATTTACTGCATGTAACCCCATGAATAAAGTGCTAAGCTATATGCTGTACAACAATACATTTATTGTTTTTCATAAAAAGTGTCTTATAAAAATAAGAACCACTTAATATTTTGTTTCAAAAGAAGTAATAATATGTTAAGCACAAATACCGTATTTTTCGCCCTATGGGACGCACTTATTTTTCCCCAAAAGTGGGGGGAAAATGTCCGTGCTCCTTATCGGGCGAATGTAAAAAAAAAAAAAAAAAACACCCGTTCCCGGCGCTCCCGCGTTGCCTGCCAGAGGCCAGATGAAGGCAGAGGAGTGGCGGGCTCTGTCCCGTCCCCGCCGCTGCTATCGCTGTCTTTTCAGGCAGCAATAGCAGTGGCAGGGCCAGAGACAGCGCCCACCGCTCCTCCATCTGCTGCCTCTTCCGCCTGGGGCACATGCGAGCACCCAGGTCCGTGCAGCAGGTGGGCGTGGCCTGCACCGAGTTGGCTGCACTGACCTGGGTGTTCATCCGTGCCCAGGAAGAGGCAGCAGATGGAGGAGCGGTGGGCGCTGTCTCTGGCCCTGCCACTGCTATTGCTGCCTGAAAAGACAGCGATAGCAGCGGCGGGGCCGGGACAAAGCCCGACCCTGCTTCTTACGGCCAGCTCCCTGAAGCAGGTGGGCACGTCCACCCGATTCACGGAGCCGACCGTTCAGCAGAGCGGTGTCAGCGGAGAGGTGAGTTTTACTTCTTTTTTTTTTTACTTTTGCTGACTGCCTATGGAAATGTGGAGAGAGAGGGATGCCACACAGCCAATGGTAATGGGGGAAGGGGATGCCACACAGCCAATGGGAATGGGGGGAGAGGGATGCCACACAGCCAATGGGAATGGGGGGAGGGGGATGCCACACAGCCAATGGTAATGGGGGAAGGGGATGCCACACAGCCAATGGGAATGGGGGGAGAGGGATGCCACACAGCCAATGGGAATGGGGGGAGGGGGATGCCACACAGCCAGTGGGAATGGGGGGAGAGGGATGCCACACAGCCAATGGGAATGGGTGGAGGAGGATGCCACACAGCCAATGGGAATGGGGGAAGAGGGATGCCACACAGCCAATGGGAGGGGGGGAGGGGGATGCCACACAGCCAATGGGAATGGGGGGGAGAGGGATGCCACACAGCCAATGGGAATGGAGGGAGGGGGATGCCACACAGCCAATGGGAATGGGGGGAGAGGGATGCCACACAGCCAATGGGAATGGGGGGAGGGGGATGCCACACAGCCAATGGGTATGGAGGGAGGGGGATGCCACACAGCCAATGGGAATGGGGGGGAGAGGGATGCCACACAGCCAATTGGAATGGGGGGAGGGGGATGCCACACAGCCAATGGGAATGGGGGGAGAGGGATGCCACACAGCCTATGATAATGGGGGGAGGGGGATGCCACACTGCCAATGGGAATGGGGGAGAGGAATACCACACAGCCCTATGATAATGGGGGGAGGGGATGCCACACAGCCTATGATAATGGGGGGAGGGGGATGCCACACGGCCAATGGGAATGGGGGGAGGGGGATGCCACACAGCCAGTGGGAATGGGGGGAGGGGGATGCCACACAGCCAATGGGAATGGGGGGAGAGGGATGCCACACAGCCTATGATAATGGGGGGAGGGGGATGCCACACTGCCAATGGGAATGGGGGGAAAGGGATGCCACACAGCACAGCCAATGGGAATGGGGGGCGGGGATGCCACACAACCAATGGGAATGGGGGGAGGGGGATGCCACACAGCCAATGGGAATGGGGGAAGAGGGATGCCGCACAGCCAATGGGAATGGAGGGAGGGGGTGCCACACAGCCAATGGGAATGGGGGGAGGGGGGTGCCACACAGCCAATGGGAATGGGGGGAGGGGGATGCCACACAGCCAATATGAATGGGGGGAGAGGGATGCCACACAGCCTATGATAATGGGGGGAGGGGGATGCCACACAGCCAATGGGAATGGGGGGAGAGGAATACCACACAGCCTATGATAATGGGGGAGGGGGATGCCACACAGCCAATGATAATGGGGGAAGGGGGATGCCACACTGCCAATGGGAATGGGGGGAGGGGGGTACCACACAGCCTATGATAATGGGGGGGAGGGGGATGCCACACAGCCAATGGGAATGGGGGGAGAGGGATGCCACACAGCCAGTGGGAATGGGGGGAGGGGGATGCCACACAGCCAGTGGGAATGGGGGGAGGGGGATGCCACACTGCCAATGCCAATGGGGGGAGAGGGATGCCACACAGCCTATGATAATGGGGGGAGGGGGATTCCACACTGCCAATGGCAATGGGGGGAAAGGGATGCCACACAGCCTATGATAATGGGGGGAGGGGGATGCCACACTGCCAATGGGAATGGGGGGAGAGGGATGCCACACTGCCAATGGGAATGGGGGGGAGGGGGATGCCGCACTGCCAATGGGAATGGGGGGCGGGGATGCCACACAACCAATGGGAATGGGGGGAGGGGGATGCCACACAGCCAATGGGAATGGGGGAAGAGGGATGCCGCACAGCCAATGGGAATGGGGGGAGGGGGGTGCCACAAAGCCAATGGGAATGGGGGGAGAGGGATGCCACACAGCCAATGGGAATGGGGGGAGGGGGATGCCACACAGCCAATAGGAATGGGGGGAGAGGGATACCACACAGCCTATGATAATGGGGGGAGGGGGATGCTGCACTGCCAATGGGAATGGGGGGAGAGGGATGCCACACAGCCTATGATAATGGGGGGAGGGGGATGCCACACTGCCAATGGGAATGGGGGAGAGGAATACCACACAGCCTATGATAATGGGGGGAGGGGGATGCCACACTGCCAATGGGAATGGGGGGAGGGGGGTACCACACAGCTTATGATAATGGGGGGGAGGGGGATGCCACACAGCCAATGGGAATGGGGGGAGAGGGATGCCACACAGCCAGTGTGAATGGGGGGAGGGGGATGCCACACTGCCAATGGCAATGGGGGGAGAGGGATGTCACACAGCCAATGGGAATGGGGGGAGGGGGATGCCACACAGCCAATGGGAATGGGGGGAGGGGGATGCCACACAGCCAATGGGAATGGGGGGAGGGGGATGCCACACAGCCAATGGGAATGGGGGGAGGGGGATGCCACACTGCCAATGGGAATGGGGGAAAGGGGATGCCACACTGCCAATGGGAATGGGGGAAGGGGGATGCCACACAGCCTATGATAATGGGGGGAAGGGGATGCCACACTGCCAATGGAAAAGGGGGGGAGGGGGATGCCACACAGCCTATGATAATGGGGGGAGGGGGATGCCACGGTGCCTGTGGGAATGAGGGGCACACTGCCTATATGGGGAATGCCACACTGCCTATATGGGGATGGGAGGGGGAAATGCCACACTGCCTATATGGGGAATGGGAGGGGGGATGCCACACTGCCTATATGGGGAATGGGAGGGGGAATGCCACACTGGGTATATGGGGAATGGGAGGGGGGATGCCACACTGCCTATATGGGGAATGGGAGGGGGGAATGCCACACTGGGTATATGGGGAATGGGAGGGGGGATGCCACACTGCCTATATGGGGAATGGGAGGGGGGAATGCCACACTGCCTATATGGAGAAGGGGGACTGCCACACTGCCTATATGGGGGATGCCACACTGCCTATATGGGTAATGGAAGGGGGGAATGCCACACTGCCTATATGGGGTATGAGAGGGGGAATGCCACACTGCCTATATGGGGAATGGGAGGGGGAATGCCACACTGCTTGTATGAGGAATGGGAGGGGGGAATGCCACACTGCCTATATGGGGAATGGGAGGGGGAATGCCACACTGCCTATATGGGGAATGGGAGGGGGGATGCCACACTGCATATATGGGGAATGGGAGGGGGAAGGCCACACTGCCTATATGGGGAATGGGAGGGGGGAATGCCACACTGGGTATATGGGGAATGGGAGGGGGGATTCCACACTGCCTGTATGAGGAATGGGAGGGGGGAATGCCACACTGCCTATATGGGGAATGGTAGGGGGAATGCCACACTGCCTATATGGGGAATAGGAGGGGGGATGCCACACTGCATATATGGGGAATGGGAGGGGGAAGGCCACACTGCCTATATGGGGAATGGGAGGGGGGAATGCCACACTGGGTATACAGGGAATGGGATGGGGGAATGCTACACTGTCTATGGAATGGGGGCATCCCACACGGCCTATGGAAATAGGATAGGGGAATGCCACACTGTCTGTAATGGTGCGTTTTTGGTTTAAAATAGTTTTTCCTCCCCCAAATCCTATGTGCGTTTTATGTGCAGGTGCGTCCTATAGGGCGAAAAATACGGTAAATAAGACAAAGAAACAAAAAGAAATACCTGTATCCTATAGTTCAAACTTGCCATCCTCAGTCCAAATCATCAATGAGGTTAATGTAATGCTTATGTAAAAGAAAGTACAGTTTACTGCAGCAGTAGAAAGTGGGGAAAAACTATATTCTAAGTATACAGCACGTCCTGTTACAGAAGATATTCCTTACACTTGGGACACACTCCAGCAGATGGCGCTGGACTGCAGAGACAGAAAAGTGGCTCCTCCCGGCCCCATAAACACCCGGGACCTCCCACAAAATCCCCAGTTCTTCTCTGCAGTCCTGGCTGCGATGACTAGAAAATGGCTCTCTCTACTCGCAGGTGAGCGGGGCTATTAGCCTGCGGCCCTGTAGGACTATTCCCACCCGTTTCCTTCTACTGCCTCCCAGCTCAGGCTGCTCTGGTTCGGGTGAAGGTAGGCAGCACCGCTGTCAGGTGCTAAGGAGCGCTGCTCCAACCGCAGTCCCCCACCAAAGGGTAGGCGGTACAGGCCCATGGTGAGCCTTATGGGGGGGGGTGCATGTCCTTGTATTTACTGTGTGTGTGTTGTGTCTGACCCCTGTGGATTGTTGCACTGGCTTCTCCTGCCGCCGCCGCACGTTTGTACTGCGCTCCGTGGTCGGTGGCAACATTGCCTCAGGCGCTGCTGTGCCATCATTGGCTGGTCTTGTCAGGTGGGCACTTTTTCGCGCTCTTCGGGGGGGCGGGCCTTGCAGATGACGCTTTTTGCATCACTGTATCTGCGGCCTGGCGTCTTACTATCGCTGTCCGTAAGTGCCCCTGCAGGCTGATTTTTTTATGTACATATCTGTATTGCATATCACTTATGGGATCCTTTGCTTATGTCTTGCAGGAGGGTCAAACTTTGTGGTTTCTCCCGGTCCTATCCCCTCTATTTAGTGTTAACTCTTATTGGAGGGTTATTACATACCATTACTCCCACTTCCCTAGCGGGTTATTGGGGCATCCCGGGTTGCTTTTACTAGCATCAATCCCTATTGGCCTGTTGTGCCAGGATAATCACCATATGGAGGCTTCTCAGGATAATGTGCTCGGGGTTCCTTCGGGACAAGCCCGGCTGAGTGTGGCGTGTGGGGTGTCCCCTATAAGTGATGATGTTAGGGTCTGTGTACCCTGCGCCCAGCAGGTACTTGCCCTGCAGTCTGGTTTACCTGCGGCTGGGCCTAGTGCTGTGCCCCCTCTGGCTCCTCCTGCCCCCCCACGCTTACACCTGACTCCCAGTGAGGTGCATACCAGTGGGAAGTCTCAACCTGATTTGGCTACCAGGGTAGCCAGCATTGAAAGGCATATTGCTGGTTCTGGTCCGCGTAAGGCTCATGCTAAGCGGCGGCATCTGGCACCCGGTGTTACTCTCTTTCCTATGGAAGCTGAGGAGTTTTTTGATGTTACTGGTTATACCCCCCTGGAAGAAGGGGAATTATTGTCTGATTCAGAATCATCTGAGGATCAGCCTAGGGGTTATACTGAGTCTGGGTCTGATCCATGGGCTTCAGATGATACTGACAGACTTTTGGCTCAAATATTTGAAGTACTCTGTATCTCTCCTCCTGCCATGGCCCCGCGGCAGCAGGGGGAGCTGTTTCATACTGTTAAGCCACGTTTGGAGTTTTCTGAACAAACTCACTTTAATGATCTGATTCTCAAGGAGTGGGAAACCAGGGGGGTACCAAAGTGTTGGGATAAGAGGTATCCCTTCCCTGCTGAAATGGTTAAACGTTGGTCATGTCCTCCAGAGGTGGATGTACCAGTTCTGGGGTTGTCTAACACATCTGTCATGCTTTCCCCTGACACTACTACATTGAGAGATGGGGAAGACAGGCGCATGGATCAGCTGGCTAGCCATGCTTTTGCCTGTGTTGGGACTGCGCTTCGTCCGGTCTGTGCCTCTGCTATCACGGCTGTTGCCATTAAAAGGCTGCTCAGGGGTCTCTTAGATGGGGCCCCTGATGATGCTAGTAGTGAAGAGTATAGAGCTCTTTTGCGTTGTGAGGAATTTGTTGCATATGTTCTCTCTGCCCTGGATGATACCATTAGAATGTGTGGCAGGGCTTCTGCCTTGTTGGTGGTTATGCGCTGATCGGTCTGGCTGCGCCAGTGGGCAGCTGACAATGCTGCCAAAAAGGCCCTCACTGGTTTTCCCTTTAAGGGGCTGCGCCTCTTTGGGGAACGTTTGGACTTATTTGCTAAGGGTGGCAAATTACCTCAGCGTAGAAGGCATCCCTGGTCCTTTCGGGGTTCAGGTGCCTTTCCTCCTTCCTTCAGGGGCTCCAGAATTGGACGGGGAGCTTCCTTTGCTGGGGCCCGTGGAGATTTTTGGGGCAGGGCCGAGGACGTGGCCGCCCTGGCCCCCCCTGGGGTCCCAAGACTAGGTTCTCCCCCAAGCCCCCTCAGGCATAAAGGGGGCGCCCTCACCCATCCGGGTGGGGGGATGGCTTCGGCTCATGTGTCTCAGACCGGTGGATTCAGGAGTTAGTTTCCTCTGGTTATAAGATAGAGTTTGCAGCCTGGCCGCCCCCAAGATTCATCAAATCTCGTGTAGCTCCAAACCCCTTGTCAGCTCAGTGTCTCTCCCTGGCTGACCAAGGCCTTCTAGACCTAGGTGTCATCTGCCGGGTGCCCTTGAGGGAAAGGGGCAAAGGATATTATTCCAATCTTTTCATTGTGCCCAAAAAGGATGGGTCCATAAGACCTATCCTGGATTTAAAGCTTCTCAACAAGTTTGTCAGATTAAGACACTTTCGCATGGAGACTCTGCGTTCAGCTGTGACTTTCCTACGCCCAGGGGACTTCATGACCTCTGTAGACATTAAGGATGCTTACCTTCACGTCCCTATCTTTCCAGGTCATCAGAGGTTCCTCAGGTTCGCTCTGGAGGACCAGCACTACCAATTTGTGGCCTTGCCCTTCAGCCTCACCTCGGCCCCCAGGGTATTCACCAAGGTGCTGGCAGGAGTGATGGTCCTGCTGAGGTCTCAGGGCATTCACATTCTTCCTACCTGGACGACATGCTTATTGCTTCTCAGTCCTTCCATCAGGCAGAGCTGGACACTCAGAGGGTGGTGTCCACACTGGAATAATTCAGCTGGGTGATCAATCACCCCAAATCTTACCTGTCTCCTTCCATGGTGAAACCCTTTCTGGGCATGATTCTGGATTCAGCTCAGGTCAAGATCTTTCTTCCTCAGCAGAAGGTGGAGGTCCTTCAAGAGAAAGTTCAGTTCCTGCTGTCTTGTCCCCATCCATCCATCAGGCAGGGTGGGCTGCAGCTGGTGGGCCTGATGGTGTCCTGCTTCGAGGCAGTTCCATATGCTCAGTTCCACATGAGGCCTCTTCAGCTGCACCTCTTGGTAGTATGGGATCGGGACCCTGAGTCCCTGGATCAGGTGTTTGTCTTGTCCCCTCAGGTCAGGCGGTCTCTAGTGTGGTGGTTGGTCTCAGGGAACCTGCTGGGGAGCAGGTCCTTTCTGGCTCCCTGCTGGGAGACTGTCACCACGGATGCCAGTCTGACAGGTTGGGGGAGATTCTGGAAGTCCCTGACATTCCAGGGTCAGTGGGGCCCCCAGGAGGCCCATGCCCCTATCAACATTCTGGAATTGAGGGCAATCAGGTTGGTTCTCGCCCACTTAACCCCTCACCTGAGGGGTCGGGCTGTTCAGGTCTGCTCAGACAACCAGACGGCGGTTGCCTACATCAATCATCAGGGAGGGACCCCCGAGGAAGTGTCCCTGATACTGTCCTGGACGGAGGAAAATGTTCCCTGCATCTCGGCTGTGTACATCCCGGGGGTGGAGAATCTGGAGACAGACTCTCTGAGCAGGTGGGACCTCTCGTCTGGGAGAGTGGTCCCTCAGCAGCATGGTGTTTCTCTCCCTGTGCCACCACTGGGGTCAGCCGGACGTGGATCTATTTGCGTCCCGTCACAATCACAAGCTTCCAATCTTTATCTGTCTGCCCCAGGATCAGCTGGCCTTGGCCACGTATGCCCTGGCAATGCCCTGGACGAGGTTCCAGCTCCTGTATGTGTTTCCCCCGTTTCCACTGCTGGGCAGGGTGCTGCGCAAGATAGTTCAGGAAGGGGTGCCAACTATCCTGGTGGCCCCCTGTTGGCCAAGAAGAGTGTGGTTCGCAGACATCGTGCAGTTGGCAGTAGATCAGTACACGCTGCCACTGGTTCCAGATCTGCTCACTCAGGGACACCTATGCCACCCCAATTTACAAAAGCTGGCTTTGACGGCCTGGTTGTTGAAACATCCATCTTGATGGAAAAGGGGCTGCCTGCCTCGGTGGTGAATACTATGATCAGGGCTAGGAAGAGGTCCTCTTCTTCCATCTATTACAGGGTTTGGCGTACTTACATTGACTGGTGCGAGTCCCCCTGTCGTGTGTTTTCTTTTCCTAGGATTATGGAGTTTCTCCAACATGGTTTGGATCTGGGTCTTCAGCTCAGTACTCTAAAAGGCCATGTGTCTGCTTTGGCTATTTTCTTCCAAAGATCCTTTGCTCAGCATCCCCTGGTCAAGACCTTTTTCCAGGGGGTTACTCATGTGCGTCCCCCACGTAAGCCTATGTTACCAGTCTGGGACTTGAACTTGGTCTTGTCTGCCCTGCAGGGGTCTCCCTTTGAGCCCTTGCAAGGGGTCCCTTTGTCCATTCTTATGCTTAAGGTGGTCTTTTTGGTGGCTATCACTTCTGTTAGGCATGTTTCTGAGTTGGCGGCACTTTCCATCAAGCCTCCTTATTTTGAAAGACACCAGGACAAGGTGGTGTTTCGTTTTAAGCCAAGACTTAGGGTTGTTTCTGCCTTTCATCTCAATCAGGACATTGTTTTGCCTTCTCTGTGTCCTAATCCTAGTAACCCTAAGGAAAGGGTTTTGCATTTTTTGGACGTAGTCAGAACCCTGAAGTTCTATTTGGTGGCTACTGAATCCTTCAGGAAGACAGATGCTCTTTTTGTGCTTCTGTCTGGACCTAAGAAAGGCCTGGCTCCGGCTAAGTCCACTATCAGTAAGTGGATACGTCAAGCTGTGATTCAGGCCTACTCTGCTAAGGGGAAGGAGCCTCCCTTCCGCCTTACTGCTCATTCTACTCGTGCTATTGGTGCCTCTTGGGCTTTTCAGCACCAAGCTTCTGTTGAACAAGTTTGCAAGGCCGCTACTTGGTCTTCTGTTCATACTTTTTCAAAGTTTTACAAGGTTGATGTTAGGGCCTCAGCTGGTGCTGCTTTTGGCCGCAAGGTTCTGCAGGCGGCAGTGGTTTGAACTGTCTGCTCTTACTTTTGGGGATCCCACCCTACCTTACGGACACTGCTATTGGATGTCCCAAGTGTAAGGAATATCTTCTGGAACAGGATGTGCTGTATACAATTCTGTGATTACTCACCTGTAGAATTGGTATTATATGTATACAGCACGTCCTGTTCCACCCCACCCTTGTTATCATCATCTTTAGTTACCCCTTTATGGTGATTGTTTAAATTTTCATATAATGGTTATAGTTCTCCTGGTCTCTTGCTAACTGCTTTTCAATACTGGAGATTTTGTGGGAGGCCCCGGGTGTTTATGGGGCCGGGAGGAGCCACTTCTCTGTCTCTACAGTCCAGCGCCATCTGCTGGAGTGTGTCCCAAATGTAAGGAATATGTTCTGGAACAGGACGTGCTGTATACATATAATACCAATTCTACAGGTGAGTAATCACAGAATTGTATTTTTTGTGTAAGATCCACCCTAACTACTTTTATATATCTGTCATGTTCCTAAAGTGCGTTTGCTCGAATGCAGACTTAGAGGCCAATTTATTACTAGCTCCTCATAGAGCCACTTGAGCGCCTTTTGCGGAGAGACACTTGAGCGCCTAAGCCGCAACATCGGTCACAGGCAGACGGCACTGTTAGGGTCCTGTGCTGTAGGCTACCCCGTGGCGCTGAGTCTTGTTTGTTTTTTTTTCCAATGGAGATAGCGACATGTAGCGCCAGTGGGAAGGCACATAAATAATTTGTGTTTAACATGTAAATGAACAGTGCCAGCACTCGCGCTGTGAAACCACAATACTCAGGCATACAGCGCCATGTGCAATACAAAAAAGGCTTAAACTGGGGATGGCTGCACAGTGACATGGAATGACACTGGGTACATACAGCATGGCCATTACAAGCAACGTGCAGCATCACTTCCTCCCTTCGGCTGTGCATGGCCCAGCACAGCCATTTAGTTGCAGCAGGTGGGGCCACTCACAGCTGAGAAGGAAGGCGAGTGATGCTGATGCTGGCCACACATGCACAGTGGGTTCGGGGAAAGGTAAAAATATCAGGTGCCCCTGGGTGTTTCACACAGCGGGCATCCTAGTTTGGGATGCCCTAGGCAGAGGGAGTATTTCTGCCCTGGAGACTTATAGATTCCAGGGTGGGTTTTGGTCCACTTTCAAAATAGAAAATAGAGCAATTCAGATTACAGTCCATAAAAAGTAATTGGTTAAATTGAAAAAGATCAAATGACACCCAGAATTAAACCTGCAAAATAATTAGCAAGACCCTCAGTGATTTAAAGATGGGGGAAGTGAGTTTTGGGGAGTTTTCCTCTGTGCACAGCATTTGGTCCAGTTCTTAGTATGCATTTCCTATCAGAATTTATTAAGCGTTCCAAGGGTTAAATTGTTTTTGGTACAACCCTCCAGCACCTTCCACTGTTGCTTTGAATTGCATTTGGATGAGCACAGCCTCTTTCCTTTTTGTGTTACTACATTTTACTGCTGCTATTATTATGTGTCAGGAAAAGAACATACCGGTATGCATTTCCTTGTTATTTTGTATAAATGTGTATGATTGTAACATTTTTTTTATCCCTTGTGTGCTTCAAAATGGTTGAGGCAATGAAAGCTATCACTTTAACTTTAGGCTTATCTGCTCAAAGCCGCCTTTGTCTTCAGTGGGTCCCTAATGTGCGGTGTGATATTTACCAACTGACTATTTAATATCTGGTCTCCAACATTAAATTCTCTGTTCTGAAGAAGCACGAGAATTTGCCACAACATTGTATATTTAACACCAAGTAATTTTTTAAATGTAAAACTAAATCTAAATTGAAATTCCAATAAATTATATATATATATATATATATATATATATATATATATATATATTATATTATATATATATATATATATATATATATATATATATATATATAGAATATAAAAACAAAATGTTGCATTGATCCACTAAATTAAGTACTTTTAGTAAGTATTTTGTTCCATATTATGTATCTACTGTGCACAAAGCTAATGTGTTATTTTTTTACCCCTTTACAGTTATATGTCTAGTTGGACTTGGCCTTGTGGTGTTTTTCTTCAGCTTCCTGTTGTCAATCTTTCGATCAAAGTATCATGGTTACCCATACAGGTATGAAGTGAAAGTGAAACACGTGTAAGCAATAGGTTCTCACCTGTTCTGAAGTCTGACAGGGCTGGGTGCTGTGTTGGTGCATTGCCATTTTCAGAAAGCCTGCGCTGCTGCTAGTAGTGTGTCCAGCCTCCTCGGCCTTCCATTAGCTGTGGTAATAACCTTTATGCTGTAAGGCCTTTTGTGATAGGCCAGTAAAGGCAGTAGATCTAAACAAGGGCTTGTTCAATCCCTGGGCACCGGGTCATGATGCAATCCGCCAATCGCCAAGCTTTTAGCAATCTGGGATTTCAGAGACCTTCCTGGATCTATTGCTGGGTAAGAATAGAAGACAGAATGACGTACCTATCCACAAGGTACAGGATGTGGAGTAAGGAATGCATGGGATGTTAAAATGATGGGTTTTGGTCTTCTTTAGGTTCTGATGTTTGCAGGACTGACCTCCTGTTTTCTAAGGCTATCTTCATCCATTCCCATGACTGTGTGTGCCCTGCTGTAAACCAGCCCTCCCGCCAAGCTTGTGGTTAATCCTCTCCTGGCAGGAATAAAACCCAGATGTCACAGGTTTAGTGTATTGGGGTGACAGAACCTGTCACTCGTGATTTCCTCTTCCTTCCATTAAAATAAAAAAAACAAGCCTGGCTGGATATTTCTTGATGCTGGGTATATAACTGACCCCTCCTTCCACCATCCAGCCTATTTATATGGAGTTTTATCATTGGGCCATTTTTCTTGATAGTGCTCTTTTAATCCTACTGTAATTTTTGTGACATATTTTTTAAATTCATAGGCTTCAATATGGCATTGGCCCTTTCTTTGCAGCAAAACATCTTTTTTTTCAGGGCCGCGTATTACAATATTTATCAAAGGTAACCTCTGTAAGGTCAAACACTGGATGACCGGACCTGGCTTACATTATCCATTCTAGCTCATACCAAAGGTGTTGGATAGGGATTAGATCAGGACTCTATGTGGGATAGTTAACTTCTCCCTTTCAAAACTTATCCAGCCATGTCTTTATGGACCTTCTATAGATTTGTGCACTGGGGCCTAGTTATGCTGGAACTGTTCAAACAAATTTGAAAGCATACAACTGTTCAATTTCTTGGCTGGATTGAAGCATTAAGATTTGCCCTAACTGTAAATAAGGAGCTCAGGTCAGTCAGCTCCCTGAAAAACAACATTTAGCACAATGGCAAACAACTGGCACAATGCAATCATTCAGGTAAGGTTCTCCTGATAAAACACGCAGACTTGTCTTTTAGACTGCCAAATAGCAAAGTTAGAAAGTCACTCCACAAAACACGTTGCCATTGCTCCAAAGACCGGTGGTAACATTCTTCACACCACTCTATGCAATGATTGGCATTTGTGCCTTTAGTTTTGGAACACTGCAGTTATTGAGTCAACAGAATGCCTATATTTTTAACTATCTGCAAGGCTTTTAAAAGCACATCTTTAGTTTTGTTTGGTATAGAATGAAAACTAGGAATGCACATGAGGAAATGCCACCGTGGCTCTGTTTCACTTGATATATCTCTCCCAGCAAATGAGGCCTACCATCTAATGCCCTATTTCTTTGTATGCTTTACAAGGGTAGGAGATAATGTGAAGTACTTGAGGGGGTTGATTTGTACCCACTTATCTCTTATGAACATCCTTCACAACCCGCTTTTCCCCCCTGTTAATGAGCAAACGGGTCAAGAAACAGTCTGTTGTCAGAATTACAAATTTGTAATCAAAAGAAACCACGAAAAATGGCTTTTCTGTGAAAAAAATGTCATTTAGGTCCTGCATTTCCATTATTAAGTCACAATGCATGTTCATAACAAATAAATGTGTGTAATATTAATTAGAAGCATAAAACACTTCAATCCATTTCTGGCCATTGTGCTCTATGGGATTTTGAAGGTTTCAACTGGCGCTGCTTCAACCAGAGCACCCAGAGCAACGATGCAACCTTTTGGAAAGTAGTGTTGAATAAGAAGCTAGCTGGCACCCACATCAACGCATTCGTTTTTTTTTGTTTCTTAAATCGCACACTGAATACTGATGAGACAAAAACACTGTCACTTCATAAATAAGGCTCAAAGTGTGCAATATAATAATTGGGTTTTTGGGAAATTAAAAAATTGACTTCAGTAAAAAATTCATAAAAGGTTTGGGAGCCTTGGATCAAATTATCTCACTCCAGAGGGACCCAATCAGTGGTTTGACTTGCAGAATGATCACCAACCTAATCTTCAGCCATCTATTATAATTAATATATAATGTGCAAAATTGCATCAAAATATTTATGTGAACTTCATACAATTAAATGTTTTTGTGCGCTTTTTGTCTTAGTTTATTGATAACCCATGCAGGTCACTCTGGTGGTAGAAAATTAGAAAATCGCATATGATAAGAAAAGACTGCTTAAAGGAGCACTATCGCAAAATTGTGTAATATTAAAAATCCATAAAAACACCATAGCTAATGAGAGGAGGGATCACTTATACACCTGAACTGAATAGAACTCTTGCCAAGCTTGTGGTTTTCTTCTCCTGGTAGGAGTAAAATCCAAGGGCGAAAGGTTTAGTCTACAAGTGGTGACAGAACCTGTCACCCATGATTTCCTCTTCCTTCCGTTAAAATAAAATAAAAAAATAAATAAACCTGGCTGGATATTTCCTGATGCTGGTTGTATAAGTCACCTCTCCACTTGCCATCCAAAATATTTATATTGATTTTTATTATAAGGCCATTTTTCCACAATATTGCTCCTTTAATTACTGCTTTGGTAATGGATTTCAGAGGACAGTCCGGGGAGCCCTGCCCACTTCTTAGAGAATTGACTCCAAGCCAAAGAAGTGGGCAGGGCTCCCAGACTGTCCTCTGGAGTCCATTACCAAAGCAGCAATTTTTTGGCTTGGAGAGTTGAGTTGGAATTCTCTGGCAACGGGTTCCTGGTCCAAAACTGACGATGTGTAAACAATATGGTTCTCTTATAGCACCTGAGGTGGAGCTTTTGTCAGTAGCCATCACCATAAAAGGGAGTATTCAAATGTTATGGTGTACAACTAAAAAGAAAATTAAATTATGTAAAACTCCATATACGAGAGATTACAAATAGGAGCATATGTGGACTCCCTATGGAAACACAAAAACGTGGGTAATATATATATAGATAGATAGATATCACACATAAATGCATTTTATACATACAGTATAAGTTAAAATGAACACCTTTTAAATTGCTATTCAATAAAAATAGCAGATGGTAACACTCAAGTTTTATTTATTTGTTTATAGCCATTTGTTAACATATGACAGTGTTTTTTAAGTGTGTTTTCCAATTATAATTCTAAATAGTCAAAGCATGTTGTGTATGTAAATAGGTAGCAAACCCCCAGCAGTAAAATGAGCAGAAACATTGCTTGGAATTCAGATTTTCTCCAGCAACAGATAAAAAGCGCGTTTTGTTATTCTTCCTGGATGCACCCGACTTATCCAGTTGAAAAGTGTTAAACAGAACAGACAATTTTGAAAAAGCTGAAATATGGATGTGCAGGATTGCCTTGGAAAAGCAAAGATTTCAATTTGCATTTACACGTGTCAGCGTTGACAACCGCCAAGCATAATTAGACTTCAGATTCAGGTTAACAGTTTAAAAGGATCATGCGCAGTTATTATTGCTTTAAGGTCATTTGGAAATTTGGGAAAATTAGCAGTACTAATGTTTGTTATCGTAAATGATTCATATTACTACTGTCATCTCTGAAAATCGGTTACAAATCCATATCATAAATTAATATAAACCTTTTTTGCTTAAAGTGGACCGAAACCCATGATTTTTACCTGGGTTTGGTCTTTGCTCCCCGGGTACCCCGGTCGGGGGTGCCCCCCTGGTCGCCCAATCTCACCCTTTTCAGGTTCTACAGCGCACGCGCTGCTCAGATCCGCTCATCCAGGATCTTGTCTAAGGCGAGCGGAGCTCACTGGCGGCCGCATCCCCCCGCTTCCCTCTAACAGGGAGTGTGCCCATGCCAGCCATCCACAAATGCCTTGCGTGGGCACGCACCCTGCTAAAAAGGATAGCAGGGATGTGGGCGCTGCTTGCGCATGCACCAAGTTTTTGGGCGACCTGGGGGGTTTCACATAGCGGAGCACCCCCAACCACAGTGCCATGGGGGGGGGAGAAAGTATGTTTTTGACTCCAGGGTGGGTTTTGGTCCACTTTAAAGGGAAAGTCCATGAAAGTGGACTTTCCCATCAGACCTCAAATCAGGGGTGCCCTGGAGCACGAGACACCCCATTTACCTTCCATCTGCTTCTGCACTGAACATCTCTTACCTGCAGTGCCAGTATGAGAAGCAGGCATGGTGGGTTGCTGTGGCCTCAGTGTTGTCTTAGGCAGGAACATTTTGCAGAGTCCCTTTTCTTCAGTCAAATAAGACTGAACAGAGCATGGGGGTCATCTGAATGAGGGATACCATGCTTTGCTGGGGGCCCATATCCTGCACCTGATACTCACCTACTTTCCTATTCTACGCTAGTTTGCAGTGTTGTGACCACCAACGGCCGTTTTAATTACTGGGCTATGGGCAATTCCATATGTCTGTAAAAGGCTGTCTGATGATCCTCATTGCCCACTGGGCGGACATATGCAGTAGGATTCAGAATAGACATTTACAATAATGGGTGACTTCCCTCTGCTGTCCTGTACAGTGACCCTCCTTATTTGACTGATGGGTCACTTTAAATGTTGCTTACAGTATAATGTCCATGGTGCTGTTGTAGTCTTTGTGGCCTTTCCCCACAGACCTTAGATCAGGAATACCATTTGGGCAAGGGCCCCCCCCGTGTATCTTCACACTACCTCTGCAGGGCGATCGCTCTCCCAGTATGTGAAGCCAGGTTCCTGTTGATCAGCTGTGTACAAACCTCAGTCGAGGCGCCAACTGAGAATAATAGGCAGCTTGGCGTGTCTTCGTATACAACACACGCCCACTTAGTTGGCACACATCTGCAGATGTTTGTTGAAGCTGCACCACCAAACGCCAGGGTGTCTCTATGTGTGTGCAGTCCTAACCCAAAGGTAGTGAGGAAATTCAAGAACCTATACCAATAAATACTGTAGGTATTAGGTCCTAATAAAAAGCATGAATATGCTTAAAAACTAAAACCAAGTCTAGGTCCCAATAGGTGAAGTAAGATTTTATGTTTATATGTGTAACACTGTTTTTGGTCGATGTTCCCTTTGCTGCCTGTTTATTAATTATATACTTTTTTTAAGAATGGTTGTACATTTATCAAGTTATTTATTTATCACAGTACTATAAGCAATAGCTTTTTCAGCAAAGTATAATTAATAACATTAATAACACTGATGTGCTAACACATATTTTTTTTTCTTCCAGTTTTTTAATTAAATGAAATATACCAGTGCCGGGGGTGTCACCATTTCAACTGAAAACATAGTGTTCCTGTTGGTATTTATGACATGTATATTCATTATTCCTCCTCCATTTACTCCTTGTTTACTTTATTTGTTGGAATTTAGAAGTCTGGTGTATTTTATTTGTGTGATATTTTTATTACATAGAAATGTGATCAGACGCGTGCATCCGTTTCTTGTCACATCCAATTAAAAGTCTGTTATCAGCATGGTTTTTAATAGATTTTATGTCATGCTTCTTTAAGGTATACATTTTTCAACTGTGTAAAAAGGAAATGGAAAATATATTGAACTAAAACATGTAACATGGGAAAACATCAGCCACTGAGAGATTTCAAAACCTAGGATTAAATAAAGCCTAAACCTCTTTGCATATTTAGTCATAATGCCTCTTGCATTTGTGAAATGGACCTGCATCCAAAGTAAATCCCCTTCATTCATTCCTTTCTCTGTCTCTACCTAAAAAATAAATACAAGTGCTCTGGGAACTCACAGGAGCAGAGTTTTTCTTAGCTTTTATTTTCTAGAAGCATATATATTGAGGGGCTGTGTTTAGGTCTTCTTTTAAAGTGGACCAAAACCCATGCCCTGACAGCCCTGGAATCTATAAGATTCCAGGGATGCAAAATTCCCTCCCTCTCCCCGGCATCCAGAATTGAGATGCCCGCTGTGTGAACCCCCCCAGGTCGCCTTTAAATTTGCCTTCTTTCTCGATCCAACGGCACATGTGCAAGCAGCAGTCACATCCATTTAAAAGGTGGCAAAACACACGGGCTCTTATAATCAGTTAGGAGAAAGCTTAGCTATTACAAGGCGTTGCCCCAATCGTTCCCTTTTTGTTTCCTTGAGTATTGATAAAATCCTAACTCCAGTGTGGTCAGGGCTGTTGTTTGGTTCAGGTCTGCTTTTAAGGTTTGCATTTTTTCCTTCGTTTCCATGACTTTCATACTGTGAAATATGAGTTTATGCATTAATAATGTGTACTGCGTAAAACTTTGTATTTATATTGGAAAATAAAACAAATGTCATAATTCATTTTCACAATAAAAGAAAATTGTGCTGGATTTCTGAAGTTTCATTTGTATTTCAATTATATTTGGATCTGGGATTTCTACACCACCACTACTTAGAAAAAACTTTCAGAAAGGAAAAACATTTCACCCTCTCTATATAGAGTAGGTAAAACAAAGAGGATGATTCAGCACCTGCTGCTAAAAGTGCTGTACCAATATAAAGCATTGCATGAAGAACAAAACCTGGGATTTTGACTACCCCAGATTTTGTTCCGTGCCCCAGGGGCTTCCAGAATTGCAATGCCCCACTGTGTGAAACCCCCCAAAACGCCTGTATTATCCTACCTTTCCTATGGCACATACTCGGACTCTTGTCCAATCAGAGCCATTTGCCATGGATATGGAATGCTCGGCGAATGGTTTTGTTTGCCAAAGAAGCAGGTGAGTTTTGCAGCACCACGGTGGGGGGGGGGAGTTCAGACAGCAGGAGGAAGTCCAGTAGCTGGCCCTGGAATCTTTTAGATCCTATTGCTGCCCACCCTGGGTTTTGTTCTCCTTTAAATAAACAATTGTAGCTTTCTACATAAAGTAAGTAAATAAATACATCTCCAAAATCCAAAAGAGGTTCAGATCCTGCCCTAAAGTATTTTCTGTGCATTTTGTCCTTAAAGTGGACCAACACCCAGGATATGCTAAGCAGACAGCACGTCCTGCTCCAGACATAGTCCTTACATGTGGGTATACCTCCGCCTTCAGCGTCGTGCACTGCAGAATCATGAAGAAAACAAGCTCCTCCCGGCCCTACGAGGGACCTCCCACAAATCCCCAGATTCCTCTGCAGTGCTGAAACTGCGAAGACATGAAGTATCACGCTCTCGCAGGCGAGCGGGGCTTGACAGCCCGAGGCCCTGTGGGACTATTTCCACCCGTCCTCTTTGTGAGTAACATGCCTCCCAGCCTGGGCTGCGTTGGTCGGGTGAAGGTAGGCGGCACCTAGTGTGCTTACGGAGCCATGCTCCACCGCAATCCCCATCCATGGGGTAGGCAGTATAGGCTAATGGTGAGCCTCATAGTGGATGCCCCTCCCGCACCTTGCCCCACGCCCCATGTAGCGGTGAACCCCGAGTGCTGGGTCACCTTCTTCCTTAGTTCCCCCCGTTAGTGGGGGGAAAAAGAGGGGGGGTTGTGTACGTTGGCCTAAGCTGCCATATCACACGCCTTGCCTTAGCCCTATCGGTTTTCCGGGGGGGTCAGAGCCGCGCCTTAAACATTATTTTTTATGTTGGCCGCAGCGCCTTTAAAATATGTGACTTGGCGCGTCAGGCGGCTCTGTCTTGCGACGCCATGGCGTCTATTTCTGTTCTTTTCCTGTCCTGTTCCGCGCTTAGAGCTTCGCGCTCTCCGGGGTGGGCGTGGTCTGGTTTGGCGCGTTCCGCGTCACCTACAGCTCTGGCCCGCCCTTCGAGGTTCGCTGGCACCATTTTGTCGGTCTTCCCGCGCGCGCGTGGTCACGATCCTCGCTCTCCCTTGGTTGCTGTAAGTGCCCTCGCGGGCGTTCCTTTTCTTCTCTTCTTGTGCTGCGCATGGTTCTGACACCCTCTCTTCTCCTTATGTCTTTCAGACGCCAAGCTTCCAGTGGCTTCTCCCGGCCTGATATATATATATATCTCACGGGGTTATATTAGAATCTCCCACATTCCCAGCGGGTATTGGGGCATCCAGGGTTGCTTACAGCATAAATCCCTACTGGCATATTCATAGATTAATCACCATATGGAGGCATCTCAGAATTTGTTGTCCGGGGTCCCGCGGGGACAAGACCGGCTGTGTACCATGTGTAGACAACCCCACGCTGACGCTGACAGAGCACGGGTCTGCGGACTGTGTGCTGAACAAGCGCTGGCCCTGCAATCAGGTTTACCAGTAGCTGCACCTCGTTTCAATACACCTGTCTCCCCGGACTTGAATCTCACTCCCGATGAGTCGCACTCGAGCGGGGATGACCAGCAACTGGTGCCGCGCAAGCGGAGCAAATTATGTCGGGCTTGGCGGAGCGAGGACCAGAAGTGTGCTTCCAACTTTTTGGGGTGGAAGCTCATCCCAGGGGAGGTAGGCAGCGCCCTGGGACCTCTGGCAGGTCAAAACCAAAATCTGCCAAAACCTCACAAGCATGAAGGGACGCCCTCGCCCTGCGGGCGAGGGAACTGCCACAGCACTTGGCTCTTATGGCAGGATGCCATGCTTCGTTCAGGCGATTTCAGGTTATGGGCCACCTGGACGCGGGTCTTAAAAGAATGGAGTGTTCTAGGCAGTTCCCTTCAGAATTAGTCAGGGGTATTCTAGTCCCTGCTGTTTCCCTTAGTGATTTGACACAGGTAGAGTTTGGCCCGGAGGGGCTGGGCCTTCTTTTAGGTTGGCCTTGGTTGATAATTGCATTCACTCTGCTTTTCCTAGGGATGACGCAGTCTGCCCAGATCAGGCGCTCTAGACCTGGCATCTAGGCTCCATGGGCTCTGCCTACTTGGTATCCATCTGTTGGGCCGCAGTCGCCCTTGTCAAGTGAACATCTTGATGCCTGTGAGGATCCTTTTCCCCTTCGGTCCCTTGTTCCCCCTGGACGCCTTGTCCTTTTTGTTCAGCCGGTGTTGCAGGACCATTCCATATATTAGGGTCCTGTCTGGGGTCCCTCCCCTGTTTCCCAGAGGGCTCGCCAAGGCGAGTATGGGAGCGCTTTCATGCTTATTCACCGGTGCTGTCCGCACTAGTTTCTATTGACTTAGGGCTCTCTTGGAGTCGTTTGGGTTGGTGCTTAGGCACATCTATTGCCTGGTGTAATCTGAGTCATACTCTCCCTACCGGGTGGCATTCAGATGGGTCCAGGTTTAACCTCCCCTTCTGAATTGGGTGCCTTGGTATGGAGGGGGCCTTGTCCCCTGTGTAGTCTCATTACATTCACCTTGCGGCTGGTGGGCCTATTTCTGGCGGCCAAGGCTGTTCCTTCCCCAGATGTCCTTGTGGCCTGCGGCTCCTTGGGTTACTTATCCTGGATGGGTTCCAACACCCCTGGAAATAGTTCAGTACGTTCCCCCGGTTTTTATGGGAGTTCCCTTCTGGTTGGTCTACTCATGGAAGTTGTCGATGGACATCACTTCCTTCTTGCTATCCCTGTAGATGGTCGCCATGGGGACCAAGTCTGGCAGGGTCACTAAAGGGGTTCTATTCCTTATGGATTTCCCCAAGGTACCTAAGGGGGGCCCCTTTAGGGGGGCCCATTTTCATAACATTGGTAGGTCTTCACATTGTGCCTTGATGGGCCCTGGCTTGCTGGCCTGTTTCCCTTAGGACTTGCCTCTTTTGGACTCTTGGTCTGTTTGGTCAGTGGCCTGTCCCAGCTTTATGGGAAGAAGGTCTCGGAACGGGTTGACCTGTCTTGTAGGGTCTGGTTCTGATCTAGTGGAGGTTTTTACACTCCTTGCGCGTCATTGGTATTGGCTCGTTGGCTGGACTACTGTGCTGGGAGAGCCTTCCCTAGTGTCTCAATGAGCCGACTGGTTGGGGCCGTGGCCCCGTGACTGTTACAGAGACTCTGTCCGGGTTAATGTGTTGCCCTGGGTGATTGTCTCAGGACTCTCTGCCTTGGTCATGGTGACCTAGTCTGGCCTTTTTTTGTACGGGTATTCTACCCTTTGTCTGACCCTTCTTACACCTTGCCAGGTGGGGTTCTGCACAGGCTTGCTGTGGCAAGGGTGAACTGTTGCACTAGGGGCCTTGAGTGGCCCTGTGTGGTTTGGTTCGCATTTTCTGCTGGAGACAGTTGTACTGTGTGCCCTCTCTTGTGGGCTGTTATGCCTAGTCAGGCTCCTTACTACGTCATTCCCTTCACAGGGTTTGGACGATCGCTATTCACCCTATCAGAAATGTTCCCTCTGGGTGTCTCTTCCCTTTGGAGGGTTGGGTCTAGATCCCTCCCTTTTTTATTCTTCTCCCTTTTCCACCAGCTATGGTGGGAGTTGGTGCCCTCGTTGGATGGCTGTGACTAGCTCCCTATTCCCTTCGGAATGAGGTCTTACCCATGGGTACCAGAGTCCTTATGGCATGGCGGGAGTTGATCCTCCAACTCAGTTCCTTGAGAGGCTCCAGGGCTCGCCCTGTTTGTCCTCGGTAGAGACTAATTTCAAGCTTCGGCGTTGAGCATTCCTCGGGGGTGGCTCAGGCGCATTCCCCAGAGAATTCTAAGCTCCCTTGAGGGGGAGGTTGCTTATCCTGTTGCCCTGCTAGGGTTTTCCCTGGGTCTTATTCAGGTTCTTGTCTGAACTGTTCCCTGCCTCAGACGACTCTTTCGGGGCGGGTGCCTCAGTCTGAGGCGTGTCATAGGAGACGGCTCCCTTAGCCTAGTCCTTTTTACATTTTACAGCTTTTTTATATCGGTACACCGTCTTGGTGAGGATGTGTCCGCCTTGCACCAAGCTTGAGTCAAGGCGGAGGGTTATTCTTCTCTATTCCAGAACCTAGGGTCCTTGGACTGGTGTTCTGCTTACTCTGAGCTTAAGAGGGATCTGTATCCCTCAAAAGGCATTGGGGAACCTCTGGACTGCTTCCTGTCCAGGGTTGGGGCTATGCCCATCGGGCCTATAGACGTCCCCATCCTTCCTGCCGCAGGATCTGGTTACTCCCATGAATATGGGAAGCCGGTTGGACTGGTCTCGCTTGGCTGATTGTCCTTCTGAGCTCTTGATTATCATTTTGGCTCTTGAGGAGCCTCGTTAGCTCGTGTGTAGTATTACGTTGGTCTCTCCGAGACCAGGGTTCGTATTCCCTGAAGGGAAAGGTTCTATGGTTGCCATGGCTACCCTGTTATCGTTCGTAGCATGGTTAGGCCGTTATTCTGGCCTGTTGGTTAAGGGAGATTCATTCTCCTCTCTTGGTTTGGATTTCTTCTACCAGTGCTTGGTTTGGGCCTTATGCACTTGGTTGTTGAGTAGGCTGAATAGTTCTCTGCTCGTGTTTCATTAGCCCTGTTAGGCCTCATAAGTTAAGTTAGAGCTTTGCTCTAGTTGCTCCTGGTAGCAAGGTTACAGGCGGTAGCGCTGTTCTGGCTGGCTGTGCCATTTTTCATGGGGATCCCACCCTACTTATGGACACTGCTATTGAATGTCCCACATGTAGGACTATGTCTGGAGCAGGACGTGCTGTCTGCTTAGAATAATACAACTCTGTGAAGTACTCACCTGTAGAGTTGGTATTATATGCAGACAGCACGTCCTGGTCCACCCCACCCTGATTCACCTTGTTCTGGATCCCATGTGTGGTGATTATTATCTTGGATATTGCCAGTCTCTGGGTGGTTGTTTTCCTCCTGGCCTCTTCTCTCACTGCTTTTCAATGCTGGGGATTTGTGGGAGGTCCCTCAGTATATGTAGGGCCAGGAGGAGCTTGTTTTCTTCATGATTCTGCAGTGCACGGCGCTGAAGGCGGAGGTATACCCACATGTAAGGACTATGTCTGGAGCAGGACGTGCTGTCTGCATATAATACCAACTCTACAGGTGAGTACTTCACAGAGTTGTATTTTTCACTATCCTGGGTGTTGGTCCACTTCAGCGGGGCATCCGAGATCAGGATGCCCCGCTGTGTGAAACCCCCCCCAAAAGACTTACCTTTTCGGCGACGGACAAGCTGCCGCCGCC
Source organism: Gastrophryne carolinensis (assembly GCA_027917425.1). Taxonomy (NCBI): domain Eukaryota; kingdom Metazoa; phylum Chordata; class Amphibia; order Anura; family Microhylidae; genus Gastrophryne; species Gastrophryne carolinensis. The sequence continues at coordinate 113,877,978 of CM051234.1, forward strand.
TCCCGCGCGTCCCTCTTACAGGGCACGCGGCACCCATTCACAAACGGCCGGCGCGGGTGCGCGCACTGCTAGAGGGGCGCGCGGGAGGCAGCTGATCCGTCGCCGATAAGGTAAGGTCTTTTGGGGAGGGTTTCACCCCGCGGGACATCCCGATCTCGGATGCCCCGTGGTGAGGGAGGTGATCGGCCCGGGAATCTTATAGATTCCCGGGCCGATCACCCCTGGGTGTTGGTCCACTTTAATACATTTACTTTACATTTTATCCCATAAGCCATTGTTTATACAAAATATATGGCCATGTCCCAACTTTGAGATGTGTACGATAGCACATGTCAGACCCCCAGAAGCCGGGGCATGGGACAAGGGAGCATGATTCAGAACAGCTTGCTGCATAATGTATATAGCACAATGAACCAGCCCCAGTGGCAGACATGCAGAGCAAATACAATCAAATAATATACAGTGCAGAGCAGTACAAGAGCAGAAACTGCCTTAGAATGTCAGGAAGTAAATAAAGGGGGTTATTTAACCCTTTCGCTGCCAGCCTACCTGCAGCATTTGCCACTCCCTGTTGCCAGACAATGTTTCACCATTTTGCGCTACACATATTCAACTGTCATTTTTGAAGGGATTTCCAGGGATTTCCCAGGAAAATTATATATTGTTTTTTTCAACAGAGTCTGGGCTTTAACATGAAATGTCTTGTTTGTATTTTTTAGGTGTATTCTCAATTTTTTTGGGTGAAATGTGTGAAAAAAAATAAAAAAAAACATTTTTTTACAATTTGTAGAGTTTTTTTGTAATAAAAAATGTAAGTTTGTCAATAAAATCTTATTGCGTGAGAAACCCCAATTTCTCCCGGTTACAGCGATACCACATATGTATAGGTAGACACCCTTTCCTGCCCAGAAGCCTTTTATAGCTGCTGGATGACAAATGGTTAATTAAAAAAAAAAATGACATAGGGTCCCCCTTCCCGGGGAGGGGGACCCCATTTTTTTTTGGATTTTGAAGGGTTAAAAACCCTTCAAAATCCCCCAAAAAAAATGACGTGGGGTCCCCCTTACCCAAAGTAACCAGCCCGGGACCAGCTATGGGGGCTTGTAGGCACAGAGTGGGGGGGCCAGCTTTGGTGGCCCCCCCACCCTGCAGCCTACGAGCCCACATAGCCTATGTGGGCCCGGGCTCTTCTGCCCCCCCCTGGCCTTTGGGGAGGCAGGTAATGGGGGTGCGGGGGTTAATGGCAAGCCACCCGCTAGGGCAGGTGACTTGCCACCCCCCCAGCCTTGTGAACTGGTATAAGGGGTCTCATGGACCCCTTACCAGCTCACAAAGGGTTAATGTGAAAAAAAAACACCACACAATAATAAAAAGTATTTTATTAGAAAAAAAAAAATTTTTTTTTTACTGTACTTACCTTCGATTGCAAGCTCTTGTCCCTCGCCGCTCAGCTGACAGATGCCGGTGATCGGCATCCAGAGAAGGAGAAGGCAGGAGATCAGAGGATCTCCTGTCACCTCCTTCCCCAGCGCCGATCACCGGCATCTGAGAAGCTGAGAAAGATGAAGCCCGTTCGGGGCCGGGATGACTTCATAAGCCCCGCCCCCAAGGGGGCGGGGCTTAGAGGCATGATGGCGGCCGCCATCGAGAAGAAGAGAGGAGAGAGCCTCCCAGGCTCTCTCCTGAAGATCGGTAAGTCCTGGGGGGGGATCGGAGGCCCCCCAGGTGAAGAGGAGGGACAGCGGGAGCCAGCGCACACACAGGTAAGTGAATGTCATTTTTTTTTTTTTACAGTTAGAAGCTGCTGCTGCAGAAGCGGGGGGGGGGCGGCCTATTCCGGGGGCTCTCCTGGAGCCATCCGACCCCCCACGGGGGATCGGATGGCACCAAATTAAAGAGGAGACCCGGCCGGATCCAACAAGGGGTCAGGTGAGTATTTGTTGTTTTTACTTTTTAAACTACAAGCGAGGAAAGTCAAGCACGTAACACCTACGGGCTTGGCACTTAAGGCCCAGCCAAGCCAGCACGTAGGTGTTACGTGCTTGGCAACAAAAGGGTTAAGAAAGGCTAAGGCCAAATAGTGCTATATGGGTGTCAGGTGAGTTTCTGGTCCCAGTGAAAACTGTATTTATCAAGTCAAAAAGCCAGAGCACCTGTAACAGTGCCAAGTAGTGTCCAATCTATCAACAGCACCGGTGCTCATGCCATTTTCACTACAGTGCAAGATAAGAATAGGTGCTCACCCTGCACTATGTGGCCTTATCACATAGATTTCAATGGGCCTGAATGGTTACAATTATTTAGGCATTTTATAATAATTTTTTAAATTTTCTTTTGGGCTGGTGCATGTGCCATGGGATCCCTGGGCTGGTTGGGATTATTTTTGGATGCATTTTTTGCACTTTTGTGTTGCAAACTTGTGATTTGGGTTGTGAGAAAGCTGTGTCATGTCTTTCAAGTGTCCCCAATGCAATTCCCATTAAAAAAAAAAGAAATTCAATGACCCTAAAAAATTAAGGGGGTTATTTAAGAAGGGATAGCGCCAGTTAATGCCTCGTAGCGGCAGGCAGCGTCTGTTTAACGCCAGGCGCTGTACGCAAAACAACATATATGAAAGCAAATCTGGTGAGTGACTCTAAAAGCGCCACGTAGCGTCCGATGTATTATTACAGGTATTACCTTTTGCTCCGTGTCGCTCTCCCATACATTTAAATGGCCGTTAATTTGCTTGTGTTTAAACAGCGTGTTTGACTGGCTGCAAACAAAAATGTTTAGAAACTTTATATTTTTATGCAAAATTGTCATTACAGGTCTGGCACTAAAGTGTTAATGTCACATTGTTGCAACAATGTCATTCCATGTGTTTTTGCTTTGTTACTGGTGGATATGTGTTCAAAAACAGACTTTAATCACACAGCATCTGGTGCTCTATGCTACAGTCACCAGATTAAGAGCGCCAATGCTGTGTGTGTCCTTTTTTGATAAGTATAGTGTGGAGTGCCGAGAGTCTGACGTTTCGGTGCAGACAATGCGAGTGGCTCAAGTGCCACCATCACCTTTTATATTAAATTTAGCCTCCCCCCCTGCAAGAAAACAGGGACACATCCAGAGAGACCAGGAGGCCAATTCATTAATAGCGGCAGGTAGCGACAGTTGAGCGACTGTAGCAGTATTTTCACAGCGCCCGCTAGTAGTCGCTGTGCTTGGCCATTGTTCGGTTGTTGATAGCGACTGAGGCGGTGTGCAGTAATGTTGAATACGGGGTGACGAGTCGCTATTTGACAGGTTCCGCGCTGTATGGGAGCGCATGATAGCGACTGGCCCTAGCGACCGGCTCCCATCATATTCATTAAAAAATCACGCTCAAAAAATTCTCGCGCTGTGAAATGCATGTTTAAACCCCAGAGCGCTGGCGGCGATGTGTTAAAAGTAGTTTTTTAACCCCCAAACAACCATATTTTTGGAAACCAAAAAAAAAAAAAAAAATTAAAGAATTTAGTAATATGAATACATTAATATCAGACCTGTAATATCAATTCTGCACAAATTTTATTTTATTTTTTTTTTACCTTAAACAAATTATCTAACATTGCAGAAGTGGTCACAGAATTTTTCACATTTAAAAAAAAAAAAAAAACATTAACAATTAATTATGAATATTTAAAGATTGTTCCATTGAAATGCATTGGAGCGCGCCAGGTAGCGAGAGGTCATACCTGTCGCTGTTCAAGGTCGGACGCTGGCGCTGTGGGCTGAGGCTGGAATAATGATGAATGAGTCGCTATATGGCGCTATCTCAGTCGCTAAGCAGGATCGGCTTGATAAATGTGTGGTTGTGGTGGGGAGCCGGCGTTCTCGTGGCGGTGCCCGTCATTACCGGTCGCTCACCCGTCGCTACCTGTCGCTATTCCTTCATAAGTAAGGGCCCAGATATGGCTGTGGAAGAGACACCAAAGACACAACCAGCACACCGAGAAAGAGGATTCGTTCTCCATTGCTGTTTTTTAAAAAATATGAAGCAATACTTCCCAGCCACATTAAAGCTCTATGTTTTAAGTTGATATAAAACAACATAAAAGGGTTCCATAAAAACAAACATTATTTAGGAACGATGACAGAACAGCAATTCGATATTAAGTTGTTTGCCTTCAAATGTTTCATATTTTCTAGACAGGTTTTGTAACGTCTGCATTTGATTTCTGCATTTCATAAAATTGTTTTATATCGCTTTGATAGCATCAGGAAAGTTGCTGCTATTGCTTCTTGCTTTTTTAATATATGCTTTTCTAAATCACTAGTTTAAAAGCCAAAACCTCAGAGCTGATCATTTTGTTTTTATAAATAAATATCCCACAAAGATGCAGGTGATTGACACTGAAGATGACAGTGGAGAAAATGAAGATATCAAAGTAAAGTAATATGTTTGGTGTTTGCAGAGCAATAAAATATAAAATGTAACAAATTATTTTTACTTTTTTAAAGCAGCCCAAGGGTTTTTTTTTCAATACGTTCTTTAAACATTAAATATGTAAAAAGTCATTGATAAGCATGAAAGCCGCTGTATGCGTATCAATGACTAATGCCCCCTCACATGTCCGACAGCTTCTGAACCTTCCCTGACTCCGCCATCATCTTGTGAAATTGGCACAAGATGAGCAGCTGCGTACGGGGGAAGGTCACCAGGAAAAATCTGTGGCTGGCCAGTGGGCCTTCAAAGCGGAACAAAAACCCATGGCGGCTCTCCCTGCTGGCCTTCTCACTGTGTAAAACCCTGCTAGGGCCCAGCAGACTCACATTCTTCCTTGCTCCCTCGCTGATATAAATATTGAGCAGCTGCATCGCCATCATCTTTGGGTTGTGTGCGCGCTCCTGCTACAGCTGCTTGCACTCCCGATTGCCATAAACAGAGCTCTTTGCTGAACTTTACATATGCACAGCAAACGACTCTGATTGGACGTAAACCCATGCATACACCATGGAACCAGGGAAAGGTGCTTTTTGGGGTGATCTGGGGGCACAGTTGGGCATCCTAAATTGGGATACCCCTGGGACAGGAAACAAAACCCAGGATAGTCAAAATCCCAGGTTTTGTTCTGCTTTTAGTGAAAGTTAAAGTCCCTGTTTAAAGTGGAGCAAAACCCATCCTGGAGTTTATGAGACTCCAGTGCAGGCTTATTCGTTCCCCCTGGTGCACCCTGATCTGGCTGTGTGAAACCCCCCCCATGTCGCCCGAAAGCTCACCTTCGTTCCTGGTCCAAAGGCGCATGTGCGAGCAGCGTCCACATCACCGCTATCCCTTTAGCAGGGCGCGTGCCCGTGACAGGCATTTGTAAACGACCGGCTCTGGCACGCTCCCTGTTAAAGTGTAGTAGGGGATGCAACCGCCAGCATACTCAGATCTGCGCATATTAGACGAGATTGTGGACGAAGGGGCTGATTGGATGAGAAGGCTGCACATGTGCCATAGGACCGGGGAAGGGTAAGTGAGATTGGGGTATTTCACACAGTGAGGCACCCCCAATCGGAGTGCCGGGGGCAAAGACCAAAACCCAGGATTCTATGGGTTTTGGTTCACTTTAAGCACATGCTAACTTTCTAACCCTTATCGACCAAAGGAACAGTGTAAAGTGAGCTATTTCAGCTTCTAAAAATCTCTAATTATATGGAAGTACCTTACTACACAAAGAAAATGTGACCCTAATTAGATCAAGGTGGTGTGCCCACAGGTGACACTTCATGTGTGATATGGAGGTACCTTAGGTATGGGCGTGGTTGAGCTGAAAAGAATCTATCATGGCACAGCTTCATGAGCCATGCACATGCTTTCTGTGGGCGGAGGGAGCCAGCTGTCACTTGCTGTACTCGCTCATGCTGGGAGCACCAAGGGAAAGGGACGGCCATGTGACCACATTGGAGCATGGTCATGGAGGAATAAAAAAAATAATTGAAACAAAAAATGTAGCTATAAAAAATGGAGGAGAGGCACATAGGACAGGCTTTAGGTTTTCTGTTTTCTCCGTTATTTCTTTGCCTCAACTGTAGCTTTATACCCAAAGGTTGGTTGAGGCCCCCTTTGCAGGGCAAGTGGTGGTGCGTGCCCCTTGTCCCCCCCCCCCCCCTCATAATCCGCCCTTGCCCTCATCCCAGCAGCATTCTGTGTATACAGGACTCACTCACCTCTTCTTGCTGTACAGCTGCCGATAGCAACATGTTGGAGGGAGTAAAAACTGCTTCCATAAAACACACATTTGCTAACAGGAAAAAACTAGAACCTTGAGAACATCAAAGAAAATAAACAAAAATGCCATTGAAAGTGGACTTTCCTTTAAGCATCCACCTCACATTCTAGACCTGGCTCCCAGTGATTGAGTTCTCTTTCCTAACCTTCAAGAAACTGCTGTGTGTGCAACAATTTCCTGATGATCGAGGCTAATAACTGTATATGAAGCTTTTTAGAATTAGTTCAGATACTGTGCTGAATGCATATCATGTGAAATCGAAGGTTTTAACCTAAGGTATAGGTGGTTGCATGTGTATTAAGTATAGTTGTTGGGCTGCATGTTGTCTTTTCAGTTCAGTTAGACCTATAAAATAGACAAGTGAAAATAACCAACGTGGCTTGATCTCAAAGGATGCTCTTGTTGCTGTCTGTCAGTATATACCTCAATGAAGAGCTGAATTGCTATTATTTAATTATAGTTTTGGACATGTGAAGTATCTAATAGGTCCCCATTACATCCTGCGATTCCAGTTAGAGAGTACAAGCACTTATATTTGGCTAATTTCTTTTCTCTTGTGATTCCCATAATGGATCTGATTGTCATGTTGGGGTTGTCAGGTGTATATGAAATGATACTCGCTTCTATAGTTTAAACAGTAAAAATCAACCAATGATACAGTATTTAACATTTTGTGAAAGCATTACCTATCTCAAATAAATAATAGTGGTTAGCTGACAAATTAGAGTGTTTTAAAACATTTATACTTTACACAAAGCAACATAAAAATAGTTTCAAGTTAAGTTGACTCTAAGTAGTTGTTTTGAATTTAGGTCAGCTTTTTCCATTGTGTGCCATGTCTGGTTTATTTTCAAGTTACACTTGTGGCTGTTACGCTTTTTTGATTAAATGGCAGCTCTTCCTTACAGAACATTTTCATTTTAAGCACCAAAAATAGGGTGTGCTACTTTTTCTACATATTTAGTAAAAGGAGTCATCTTCTGAGCTTTTCCCTTCAATAAGTTGGGAAGCTGTCTAAAATGTAAAGAAAACAAAAACATGTTGCATAAAGTAACACTGCCATGACTGAGCTCAGGGGGTTTAAAGTGGACCAAAACCCACGCTGATCAGCCTGGGAATCTATAAGATTTCCGGGCCAATTGATTCCCTCCCCCCTGGGGCATCCAAAATTGGGATGCCCGGCTGCGTGAAGCCCCCCAGGTCACTCCATACACTTAGCGTGTTTCCCAGTCCAATGACGCATGCGCGAGTTGCGGACACATCCCCGATATCCCTCTAGCAGGGCGCATGCCCGGCATTTGTGAATGGCTGGTACGGGCACGTTCCCTGTTAGAGGGAAGCGGGAGATGCAGCCACCAGGGCGGCAGCTGGCCTTAGACGAAGCTCAGACCACATGGCATCAGTGGCTCCGAGCGCACTGATTGGATGAGCGGCCGCATATGCTCCATAGGACCGCGAAGAGATGAGTTGGCATCGGCGATCTGGGAAGTTTCAGAAAGGACAGAGGAAAGGACCAAAACCCAGAACAGTAAAAATCCTGGGTTTTGGTCCACTTTAAACGGGACCAAGAGCCTTAGAAAAAAACTCCCCAAAACTGCTTTGTCCCATCTGCATGGTTGTAAAATTGGCGACAGCAGGAGCTACAAAAAAGTAAATTAATTTTTATGTGCAGCAATCTGAACTGTTCTGGGGAGGGATGCATATGAGCCCTGTTCCTTCTAAGGGTGACCTGCGATTGGACACTTATTCATCCATCCCCCTCACCATTTACAAGGAATACATTAAAATCCTGTTTTCGTATTCCTATGGGTGACCCAGCGGCCTTTCAGGTTTTAGGATGTTCCAGAGCAGTGTGGGGCAGGAATTTCACCACCAATATCTACAGTATGGCTCAAACAATTAACCACAATGTTACTGCACTAAACAAATTCTGAATAACAACTCTTTAAGTTCAAGTCAAGTTTATTGGTCACACACACATCCATACATAGTACCTACTTAAAGGGATTCTAAACCCAACGGCAATAATTATCCAGCAAGTAGCTCACCTGATGCCTGTCACATGTGCCTCTCCTACAATCTACAATCAGATTTTCAGGTGCTTAGAAATGGCTTATTATTCACCGGTCCCAAAGGGGGATTAGGCAGGAGGAAGTGCACCTATACCCAGATAGGAAGTTAATGTTGTCACCTCCTATACCCAGCCCAGTGCCCCAAAACAGGAAGCAGTATGATGTTGACTGGCATGTCACATGCCAATCTGTTTCAAAGTAAACTGCCACCTAATGGCAGCTAAGCGTGTAATGATTTCAGATTGATTGCAGTTATTATAAGCAATAAGACTGACCCCCAAATGCTGAGCTGTTTTTAACTGAATGTATTATCGCTGTAAAGCACCATGGAGCAATGTGGCCAACTATTCAAAGAGCAGGCTGTATTTGGTTTGTGTTTGTGTTTTGGGGCCCTGAGCTGGGGATAGAAGGTGAAGACATAAACTGCTCACTTTACTTAAAGTAGCTGTATCTCAAAATTGTGTAACATTCCATATAAATACAAAGGATAATAGGAGGAGGGGTCATACACTCAAACTGAATAAAGCTCCTGCCAAACTTGTGGTTTTCTTCTGGTAGGACTAAAATCCAGGGGTGACAGATTTGAGTGTATCAGGGGTGACAGCACCTGTCATTCACTCAGGCGAGTCTTCTCTTCACCCAGGGGGGTTCCAAAATCCCCCCCCCCGGCCCTCTTGTGCTGGCAAGAGAGGGCCCTGAATAGGCCCCTCCGCTTCTGACGCTGTGGTTAGCCCTGCCTTCTAAAGGTGGTGGTAGATGACGTCATCACACTCCATCTTCGTCCCGTCTTGTCTAATGCCCAGAATGATCTGTGATCGAAGTGGGACATCGGGATGGATCAGAGGTAAGTATATAAAAATAATAAAATACTATATTTTTAACTGTGTGTGGTGTGTTTTTTTACAGACAAACAAGACATTTCAAGTTAAAAAGTTCAAGCACCCCCCCCCCAAAAAAAAACATAATTTTCCTTGAAATACCTGCAAAAATCACAGTGAAACATATCACAAAATAGTGAATAATTACCTGTGACAAAATCTCAAGTAGGCTTGAAGTTGAAAGAGTTAATAGTACCTGTAATATGCATGTTGAGTATTGTCCTGTTTGGGGTACCTTGCGCTTTCAGATTTAGCTTGTTTTGTCTTGTTTGCATATTGATATTTTAGGAAAATATGTTTTTATTCAGCTTTTTTATACATTTTAAGGGAAACCCTGTGCAACCAAAGCATTTTTGTGTTATTACTTCCAAAGATGCAGCCACTACATCAAGCTGGGTACACCTAGAAGGTGTGTACTTCCAGAGAATATATGGTTTGTGGGGGCATATTTCAAATGCAATAAAGGGTTTTTTTCAGTTGAAAAAGCTCAAGGTGTGCACTTTGTCTGCAGAGCTGAAATTTCTAAGTAAAATTACCTTTACCTACACGCTTTACTTTGGGGTGTTTGGAGCTCTTTCCTTGACAGTGCCTATGCATATTGGGTATTGTTATGTTTGGGGGGACTTTGCTTTTTCAGATTGAACTTTTATTTTTGGTTTCAAATTGTTTTTTTTAGGGATTTGTGGCTTTGAGACTGCAATTTTATTTATTTTTTAGTAAAACCCTGTGCAACCAAAGAATTCATTAAAGGATTACTTCCAAAATACTGTGCCCACATCAACAAACCTTGTACACCTAGAAAGCTTGAGGTGTGTACTTCATAGGAAATATAATTTTGTGGGGGGGGTTAAATGTAAAGGGTTGTTTTTCTTGAAGAACTGCAAGATGCGCATAGCAGTTGTATTTTATCTGAAAGCGCTGTTTGGTTTTGGGGAATCTACTGAACAGTAAAGGCTTTCTACCAATACATATGTGATACTATTAAAAATGTACTTTTCTTTTGGCACATATTTCACCCGAAACTATTGAGTATACCTTTAAAAATGACTAACAATACATATCATGTTGAAGACCACCAAATAGTGAAAAATGGTCTGGCAACAGAGGGTGACAAAATCTCTAGGTAGGCTAGCACTTGGTTAATGTATGATGTCCAGTACCTCAGATTTATTATGGCTGAGGCCTCCTTACAGATCCATAGCAAAGAAGAAAGTGCACTAGTGTGGGTGTAAGCCACTACTGTGTCATTGTCTCCCGAGTAGTCCTTTAGCCACAGGTTATTCCTACACCCAACAGAACCACTCCCAACTTGCACCTGCCCTCCTCTTTCCCCCTGCTGCATGACATCTGTGGCATGATTTGTTGCAGTAGACAGGGTGTAGTGGCTGTCAGTGGGCCTCTTGAGGAGCCTTGGCACTTGCCCAGGTGCTGGAGCCAGCCCTGTCTGTACCACAGAAATCTCCATTTCATCCTATCCAGGATCATAAAATATTAGTGTCCATTCTCTGTAGAAGGTCAAAACATGCAACATAAACTTCAGTTCCTGTGGGGAGGGGTTGTACCTCAGAGGTGGTTAAGTGGTAATGTCAGGGAGCGTTGTCAAGAGTCCAGTTCTCTTGATGGGTAGATATACAGGTCCTTCTCAAAAAATAAGCATATAGTGCTAAAGTTCATTATTTTCCATAATGAAATGATAAAAATTAAACTTTTATATATTTGAGATTCATTGCACACCAACTGAAATTTTTCAGGTATTTTTTTGTTTTAAAGTGGACTGTCACCCAGGGATGATCGGCCTGGGAATCTATAAGATTCCCGGGCCGATCACCTCCCTCACCGCGGGACATCCGAGATCGGGATGTCCCGCGGTGAGGGACCCCCCCAAAACCCCCGAAAAACGTACCTCATCGGCGGCGTGCGTTTGTGAATGGCCGGCGCGAGCGCGCGCACTGTCAGAGGGGCGTGCGGGAGGCGGCGGCGGACGCGCTGTCTTGTCCGCCGCTGTTACCCGCTTGTCCGTGGCTACGTGGGAGCGTGGTGAGGTGAGTTTTGGGGGCTTTCTGGGGGGTTTTACACAGCGGGGCACCCCTAACCGGGGTGCCCCCCTGAAGTGGACCAAAACCCAGGATAGTCAAAATCCTGGGTGTTGGTCCACTTTAATACTGAAGATTTTGCCATACAGCTCATGAAAACCCCCAAATCCTATCCCAAAAAATTAGCATATTTCATCCGACCAATAAAAGAAAAGTGTTTTTAATAAAAAAAAAGTCAACCTTCAAATCATTATGTTCAGTTATGCACTCAATACTTGGTCGGGAATCCTTTTTCAGAAATGACTGCTTCAATGCGGCGTGGCATGGAGGCAATCAGCCTGTGGCACTGCTGAGGTGTTATGGAGGCCCATGATGCTTCGATAGCGGCCTTAAGCTCATCCAGAGTGTTGGGTCTTGCGTCTCTCAACTTTCTCTTCACAATATTCCACAGATTCTCTATGGGGTTCAGGTCAGGAGAGTTGGCAGGCCAATTGAGCACAGTAATACCATGGTCAGTAAACCATTTACCAGTGGTTTTGGCACTGTGAGACAAAATAATCAGTATTAAAACAAAAAAAGACCTGAAAAATTTCAGTTGGTGTGCAATGAATCTCAAATATATGAAAGTTTAATTTTTATCATTTCATTATGGAAAATATATATGCTAATTTGTTGAGAAGGACCTGTATCCTAATTGTATCTAACTGGAAGCTGTAGCTCACATAGAATGAAGAAAAACATTTGCCAGGTAAAAACATTGTTGGTTGGGTACTGGTTGCAGAAACAGACATGCAACAGGGCATCACAAATCAGGATGCCCCCATTGCTGCATACATCAGAAGGAGTAAAGTCTTTTTGGACTTGACTTCCTCTTTAAGATTTACTTAAAAATATATTTTAAAAAGAGAATGAAATAGGCTGTCTCATTGCTCTAGTGAGCATTCATAGTATGTTTCATTAATCTAACGTCCTCTCTTTTCTGAACCCTACCTTACTTTATTGCATGCCTTATTTTGAAATAAAGTATGTGGCATGGCCCATATTTCAGGAGAGCTTTTAAGGAAATGGATTGAATCAATACCTATATTTAACAACATCAACATGTATTTATCTAAGAACATTTTACTTAGAGTATTCATGATTACAAATGTATTATAAAATATATCTACAACCAGCATGGGATTTATTTCTCTGCTATAAAGAATAATACAGAAGACATTATGACAAATGTAATAATGGGAATAAGTTTACATAGATAAATATCAGAGCATGTACAGAATGTAGCTCCATTATTTGGGATTCTTCAGAAAGAAAAATGTACCGTAATCATTGTCCTTTAAATCCCATTAAAAATTGATTTTGCATGTAAAACTGCCACGCTAACCATTTTGTAATTTATGCTATTAAAAATGACCTTTCCACTGTATTCCAGTCTGCTGCTAGCTATCATTTTCCAAAAATGATACTTTTTTTGTCCTTGTAATTATACTGTAGCAACAGCCATTCTAAAATGTATCATTCTAACCAAATCTCATTTTAAAGCAGACCAAAACCCATGATTCTACTCCTCGCTGGTTTGCCCCCTAACTTACCTGTTGTTGCACTACGCGGTATCCCCTCCATCTGTGCCTAGCAACCAGCAGCCATTCAAGTATGCCTGGTGTATTGGTCCTGAGCTGTTTTACGTCTGCACAAAACAAATTAAAGGCACACTTTGCAACACTTTTAGCTTTACTGCTCTGAATTTCCAGATTTTTGCAGGCTATTTTGTGTTGTGTCTGTATTGTGTTTTGTGATTTTTTTTTTTTTTTACTTTTACGTGTTGCATTTGCATTATGTTCATTAACAAAGCTTTATTGAACAAAAAACTTTGGAACTCCCACTTCCGGGACTACTATCCATACGCAACATGCAGGTATCCCCATGTAGCCAGATGGCAGACCCCCAGCTATAGTGATATACCAGGGCCTATGCTTCATGCCCCCTGCCCCCTAAAACACAACTTCCTAGTCAGTAAACAATTTAACAATGCCACGGATCAGAGGACAGAGTGGTGCCATGTATTGTGTGCTCCTGGACAGGGGAAAAAGCATGAGCCCTGATGGAGGGAGATTAATCAACTATATCATCCCATGGTAACAGTATGTTAGTATTAGTAATTGAATATCCAAGAGATTAATCATGTTATTACAGTACATTAAAATTATTCATACTCTCAAGAGTTATTTTTGATTATAGAAAATTCAGTCACCATAGACTCTTTACTGATCAACAGAAATTGATAAGTTGCATTTAGTCCATCAAGGAAAGTGATGACGGAAGTGTCCACACTTGTTTCTGTAAGGTCCAATCTTTGGTAAATAGCACTATCATAGCACTATGACAACAAAGAACACTTTATGTAATAGAACTGCATTATACTTTATTTACAAAGTTATGTAATAATCTCAAATACAGTTTTCCGTTAGGCCCATGGGGCTCTGGATTGAGCTGGAAGATTGTTCTGTGCTTTGATTGAACCTTTTGTTATTGGAGTCAATGCCATGTTTTTGCATAAACTAAACTTTGCTCAGAATATGTCGATAATTATAGTGGTGGCAACATTATGCTGTGGGGAAGTTTTACTATAGGCTCTTGAGCGTGGAGAATACAGCAATAAAGAGAGAAATTCAAGAGTAAAGCTGCCATTTTATTTAAGAAATCTGAACCATGCCGGATTTATTCCACAATTACCCCAAACAAGTAACTAAAGGATTCAAACCACAATGCTTGTATTGCAGCAAGGTATTGTCCTCACTATATCCATCAATCATGGTTCATCATAACCATTTGTGTTTCACTAGAAATATAGTCTGCACTTCCTGGTCATCAGGAGGCACATGAACCTGGTAGAGAGGTTTAAAGCATGAGAAAACCCTCCAAACCCCCTCACTAGAGTATCTGAGCTGTTGTCGAGCCTGCAGTATCGCCACAGTTTTCTAATGAACAAAGCTGTATCCCCCCCCCCTCCCTGTAGCCATTCTCACCTGGTACATTTGGGATCACTGATTGACTGATCGTGAATTTGCTCGGTGGCGTGACAAGTCTGCTGATTGCATTGCCAGTTTGCCTCAGTCTGAGGCATGTTCCTGTCCCCAGCCTATCTGAATGGCTAGGCCCAGACGTGCACCTCAGGTAAAGGGAAGGCAGGATATGCAGCAGTGAAACACACGCAAAGTGTGTTCTTGGGGCAATTCGGTGGTGTTGAAGCATACCTAATTGGTGGGTGCTGGAGTCCAGGGACTCCAGGGCATCGGCAAGTGCAGGTTTTGATCCACTTTAACACAGAAGATTGGGTAAGTAATACTTGAGTGTGCTGGACTTTAGAATATTGAGTCCCCTATAAAACATCAAGCTTTCTTAGAATTACCACCAGGACTGTATTCATTTTGGCCTGCTCCCTTAAAGCGCAGATGATGGATTCTACCTTCTCTGTCCTTGCACCACCCTCTCATCACCTTCATTAGAGCCCTCTTCTCCCATGTGCACCTAACTGATGGCTCCTGTGTTTCTTGCAGCTCCACCATGCTACAAGCCACTGTCTACCTTACAATGAAGTGCCGACATGCCCACTTCTTATCCTTGGCAGTGTTTTAATGCCAGGTACCTCTGTTGAAGAAGACATAAAAAAACATAACATGCACCCTGCTCGGTTTACTTCTCCTATTCCAACTTAATTACCCTTTACAATTCTATAGACGGGCAGTTAGAAGAATACTAGCACAAGCCCCACAGTAAAGTTTCTTCCTCATCAGCTGACCCCATCAACAAGGGAGATAGTAGGCCACCATTGGGGTATTTCACTAGTCAGGAATCACAAACCAGTGCTCTGTCTTACAGGCTGATTCATTACTAGAACCAGCTATCGGCAGAGCAACGTCTGTACAGAGGCACTAAGAGCGACCGCTAGTATACGCTGTGATCGGCTATCGGGCACTGTAACAGAGCATCTCATTCACTGTAGTAACCTGGCCCGCATTGATGAATGAGATGTATACTGGGTATTCTAACACCAGTACAGCGCTGCAGGGAGCGAAAGGTAGCGCCAGCTTAGTGCGACCGACTCTCAGCGACACCTTATTCAACACAAAAAACAGACACACACAGCTCTCTGGATCTGGTCGCTATAGCATAGAGCACCAGACGTGTGATTAAAGTCTGTTTTTGAACACATATCCACCAGTAACAAAGCAAAAACACATGGCATTATATGGTTGTAACATTGTGACATTAATACTTTAATGCCAGACCTGTAATGACAATTCTGCATATAAATATAAAAAAAAATCAAAAAAGTTTTCAAAAAACCCTGTTTAAACAGAAGATAAGGAACGTCCATTGAAATGTATGGGAGAGCGACAGGAAATACCAGGCACTCTTCAAGCTAGAGCACCGGCGCTATATGCTGAGCTGCCTGCGATGATGAATCGGACACTACATGGTGCTGTTAGAGTAATTCACCGGATTCGCTTTCATAAATGTGTTATTGCATACAGCGCTGTCTGCCGCTACGAGGCGCTACCTGCTGCTATCCTTGATGAATAAACCCATTAGATTATTATGTGCAGATGGCTTGCAATGTGCACGCCCCTAGCAATAAATAAGTCTGATAAATAAGCCTGCAAAAACTTAACATATGAAGACTTGATTATAAAACAGGGTATAAATGCATTTGGTCGAAAGCGTTTTCTTTTTTTTTGTAGTGGAAAGAAGATAACAAACGCCCCAAGATAAATAAGCATATCACTAATGTTGTTAGGATGCGCAGTACCTATTTTTTCTCTGCTGTAACTATTTAATAATTAAATATACTGTGCATATTTCTAACTAAAAAAATAAATCACTTTGAAGCTGCAATTTTATTTTGCATTTCAATGGCTGGGAATGAGAAGTAACTTCTCATTACAATTCTACAGATATACTACAAAACGTAACAAAATGAGCTATGATCCTCTACTATCATTTTAAAACATATGACCCACATGAAAGCAGAGTGTGTTATCAAATGTTATTATTTTTCACAGTGTGATTTTTTTTGGCGAGAGAGTAATGCAGCTATTTTATATTACAATAGCAGCAATATTTGAATGTGCAATAGGCGGAATAAAATGAAAAAGAACTTTTTGTGAAAAATGCAGCTTAATGTACCTTGTGTACCCTGTCACCAAATCTGACCTTCAGAAAGAAAAACACGTATATAAAACATCCTTTTATATTTTTTGTAGTTAATACATATTCCCTAGGAAATTAGCAAAAATGTTCCAACAGTTCTCTTGTTTAGAATTCCAGTGTCCCCCTGCCTTAGTGTGGGGGGTTACTAGGGAAAAAACAGCTTACCTCACCAGGGATCCAGTGCTACTCTACCGATGCTTTGGGTCCTGGGTGCGGCCATTTTGAACAGAAAGCATAGAGCGGCATCCCTCACTCAGTGTTGGGGAAGGGAGGGTTGATTGGTACACTGGACTTCCACTTTCAGTAAACTTTTAAAGTGTGTATACAAGCTTTTAGTGCACACCTATAGAAATACAGACAGAAATGACAAAAAAAAAAGGTACACTTACCCCAAGTTACTTAACTTTAATGATAATGGGGCTTTTGCTAAAATCACCATGATGAGAGATTTGGAGATCATACCAGCAGTATGCTATTTGTGATTTACCAGCAGAAGAAGACAAGAGAAAGCCACATAGAAAATTGGGCAGTTCAGGGTCTCTGAATTTCCTATTGACCTACGTAGTAAGCAGTGCTCAATTCTTCTACATTGCCCACAACAGAAAGGACAAACCACTTAGACCAAAAAGCCTCCTATAAAGGTAAAGATCACTTGCTTCAAATTAAATATTTACATGGATCATACAGATCAAGATTAATTTTCTGGGCACAGAATCCGGTGGAGGCCAAAGATACAGTATTTTTACCCTTAAAGTTATAGTCCAACCAAGTAACTGATTGGCGGCTGTCTGCAACTTACTGGAGCATCAGATCGAGTCCTTTGTGCGGGTGTGTGCTGCTCAGGAACTCCTGCTTTGCCATTCTGGGTGGGGGGTAGTGTAGTCTCCCAGCTGGTCCAGCAGGAAACAGTTCCCGGCATTATGCTGCCAGTGGCTGTGCTTGACAGCTTATGTGCAGTGACAGCTCTGCACACATCACTGTAACATCGCTAACGGTGGCCTTGCTGCTCTAGACTCTCCGTCCTGCCCTGTGGTGGCTTTGGCTGCAGGTTTGCAAAATCAAAAAAAGGCTTGCCCAGAAGCACTGCCGCCCATAGCTTTGTTGCCGGCCCGCGGCCCGTCAGACCAAAGACTGAAAAGCCTCCTGGACCAGACCATAACCCAAAGATTGGTGGAAGCCCCCGGGGCACATGCCCCTTGTGCCCCCCTCATAATCCAGCCCTGATGGCTGTGTAAATATTAAAAGTTATCACTTTAAACGTGGACACATGTTGTGTGCTAGTGGCCCTCATCAGCACTTTATGGTAGGAAAGTCTTGGGAGTACCATACCAAGGGGGACAAGCAACTGAGGGAAACATTAAAGGTAAATAGCACTTTCTTAAAACAGAAAGTATTTAAATGGCAAATACAGACCAAGAATAACAGAATGATTTGCATAGCTCTGCCCACTGCTGAAAGCCCTAGGTAATCTGCCATGTAAATGCTTTTTTTTTTTTTTGCCCCCTCTGTTACATTGCTCCCAAGCCTTACCTACCATAAAGCCATCACTCCCAGGCTTGTAGTCCTATTTTAGGTCTTGTAGGGTTATTTTGCTTATGAGAAGTATGCAGAGAATCTTCTTTCAGCGTTGAGCATAAACTAATGGTATATTAAAGGTACATTCTCATTATTGACTATTATTTCCACAGCGTGGTTTTAGATACAGTATTTATATTCATAACTTCTAGCCTTGTACTGAAAAGAGCCACTACCCAAATCATAAGTCCACAAGAATTAATTGATGGCGGTGTATATATGCAAGCATTACATGCCTGGCCTTTGATATTTTACAAAAGCAAAAAGAGGTTTGTGTGTGGCTCTACATACTGCTGAGAATCATGGGTAAATCCTGTTATTCATGATCTGTGCCATGTAAAAAAATATGTTTTAAGAAACGCTTTCCAACTTGTACATCGACCACAGAAACACATGTCATGTCTGTAGGAAACACAGGGTGCATTTATCAGGGAATATATGGGTAATGAGCCAAAGCATGAGGATCTCCAACACATTGATCACTCTGGAATATTAGGTCTTTGTTCCTCTTATAATGTGTCTATTGCTGATTTTAGGTTGTGGTTCATTTGAAATTATATGTACACTACAGAGGAGTAGCTAGGCATTCTGGCCACCGGGGAAACGATTCAAAATGGTGCCCTTACCTGTTCTCAGGCCTGACCTGCTGCACCCGGGGCAAGTGCCCCCCCCCCCCCCCCGCTCCCCCCTAGCTACTCCCCTGTACATTTGGACATAATGGACTTTAAAATGTTGACCAAGAGGAAATTATGAAGGTTAATTTAGGTACAACTACGTAAAATTCACATGTTCAATGCATGGAAGCAAGGTATCACCTAAAGTTCTTTAAACAATGATTCTCATCCTAATCACACTGATCAGGTGCACACTTATCCACACTGATATACACTTTGTACTGCCAATGTAATGCTGTAACTTTCTTTGACAACAGGTTTGGCGCATATTGCAAAGCATCTGGAATTAAACAAAATAAATGCCTAGGCAGGTGGAAAAGTGAATATGGGATGATTGAAATAGATTTTGTACATTAGACTTCTGCATAAACAGATGACAGTTGTCAGAAGCAATGAACAGACTTATACATCAATTACAGGATAAGCACAGCATTGTTTTATTTTCTCAAATACTGTGGTAACTCCTGACAGTGTGTTTTTTTCCATTAAAATGTTTGTTGATATAATTTATCTTCAAATTCCTTTTGTATCCTTTGGGGGTCATAGAACGATACCTGCAATGCCAGTCTTATTGTCACACTGACAGTGATTTATCCAATACATTACAGGCGCTATATCTCTTGCTGGCATAGCTTATTTTTAAAATATTAAATCTTTCCAGTGTCCCCTCTAACCTGCCCTAACCTTCTAAAAGTAGTCTCATATTGCTTTAAAAATGAATTGTGACATTATTATGAGTCCTATTTCTGTGATATATAATATGACTGTTCTTATAGTTATAACCACTGAAACATTAATGTCAAGTCAATTGGTTTTCTGAGAAGTCAGCATCAAAATATGTATTGAATGTGAATAGTATATATTTAAGTTGGTGGATAAGTTTAATAAATTAATTAGTTAATTAACTTAAACATAAAATATCATATCAATTTTTTCAAAGTGATTTAAGAATATATCATTATATTTTAGTTGTCAAGCAACAATACACACAATCCCCACCAACCCTCAAACACCCACCATGGCACCAAAGAATAAACGTCTAAATGATATATAGATAAATATAAGAACAAACAAACAGTGGAATAATCCTAATATTAAATCCAATGGAAATAAACCCAAATTTTACACTCCATATACTGCAATATATCTAAAATATGTGCCATAAACAGGTGCATCCCCATCAGGAAATGTGACTAACCATTAATCTAAAGCATACTCAAAATGAGCTTACAGATTCATATACAGTGGGTACTGTTTTTTGCCCCTATAAGACTCGCCTGCTCATAAGACACACCAAGGATTTGGAGGAGGAAAATAAGAAAAAAATATTCTGAACCAAATGGTGTGCTAGAATATCCCCTCCCAACCCCCATTAAAAAGAGTGTGCAGAACCCTCCTAATCTATCCATTACATCACATTAAAGGCAGTGAGCAGCATCCTACATTACAGGGAGCGTGAGGCATTCCAGTTACATACAGTGTGCATGGCATCCCAATTACAAACCGTGTGAGGCATCCCAATTACAGGCAGTGTGTGGGGCATCCCAATTACAGGCAGTGTGTGGGGCATCCCAATTACAGGCAGTGTGCAGCTTGTCCCCCCCCAAAAAAACATACATTCCCAGAGCTCCCGCGTCGCTGGTATGTGGCTCCTACAGAAGAACCAACATAGACACATAGACACACACACAAACATACATAATAATACATTATTATATCTATGTGGACAGGAGATGGCTGCTGCAGGAGCTGCAGACCAGTAGAGTGGAGATTTTTATTAACATTTGCCCCATAAGGTGCTGTAAGAGTTTCCACCCACTTTGGGGGGTTGGGGGGCGGAGTGCATCTCATAGATGTATTTTATACACAGCCAAGTGTATATTTACACAGCCAAACCAAGGCAATCTAACTGGAACAAAAGAACAGAAAAACCTTAGATTCAGGGTACAGAGTACTAAACCAAAAATGAACCAACATAAACAAAACAGAAGGACCCCCTGGTGCTGGTGCACTCACCTAGGGCCCAGGACAGGGACCTGCAGCTTCCAGAATTGTGGACTGGGAGCATGAATTGGCCAAACAGCCTCCGGCAAACAAGAGAGAGAGTTGGAGACTAGAATTCACCAGCGGTACAGAGTCCATGAATGCATCCACACACAGGGTACATAATGAACACACACAATCCTGCTGCATCAGGTGAAGGGCGGTTTCTACTTAAATAAGCCTAACACCGGGTGCAGCAGTAGAGGGGGAGGGAGAACAGCCAGGGGCTCTGCTGACACCCGCTGGTGGCTGTCCAAACTGCGGGACGGGTAATAAATGGCACAAGCCACCAGCCAGATATCATCCGAACCCCAGGATCTCACATTAGGCCCTTCTCAGGAGCGAGTTCCTGAGCGCCCTCTTGAAAAAAATTTCCCCAGAGGGTCAGTCTATATTGTAGACACCCAAGTCCATAAGTCAAAAAGTTCAAAAAATCCAGTTTTTAGTCCCACCTCCCGAGTACACTGTGGAACTAAAGTCCATAGGGGAAGGGGCCTAGGTGGTATTGGTCAGAAAACTGAGACTGGTTGGCCAGGTTTCACAGGGCCCAGTTGCAAACTCGACAGGGCCCGGGTGCGGACTCAAGACACGGCCCTGATGTGGACTCAAGACAGGACCCGAGTGTGGACTCAAGACAGGGCCTGGGTGCAGGTTCAGAGCAAGGCCTGGGTGACGGGTCAAGGCAGACTCTGGGTGCTGGTTCGAGGCAGAGCCTGGACAAGTAAGGTTTACTGTGTCGGAGAAATAAGACAGATTCTTGATGGTTTTCAGACAAGGCAGACTGAGAACCTCAGCTGCAGACTCACTGAGGGACCCTGCTGCAGACTTGCTGCAGACTCGCTGTGGAGCTGAAACAATGCGGATTCCTGGTGGGGCCCAGCGGCAGCTGACTCACAGTGGGGCACAGTAACAGATGACTCACAGTGGAGCCCAGCAGCAGCTTATTCATGGTTGGGCACAGTGACAGCTGACTCCCAGTGGAGCCCAGCGGCGGCTGACTTGCGGTGAAGCCCAGATGTGGGTTCAAGATGGGACAGGCCTGGCACCCAAGGTGCAGGCAATGGACGGTGGGAAGCAGGCACTGGGTCAACCAAGGTGTATCTACCGTACAGCGGAATACTAGCAGCAGGCTGGCATTGACCATGGGCCACTCTGGATGCAGGTTGGCATCGACCACGGGCTGCTCTGGAGGCAGGTTGGCATCGCCCATGGGCCTCTCTCTCTGGAGGCAGGTTGGCATCGTCCACGGGCTGCTCTGGAGGCCGGATGGCATCGACCACGGGCTGCTCTGGAGGCAGGTTGGCATCGACCATGGGACGCTCTGGAGGCAGGTTGGCATTGACCTCACAATCATCATCATCAGATAGATCAGACCATGCATCCTCCCATCCCCAGAACAATCAGTTCATTCCTCTGCAACACCATTAGCATAATTAACATGAAGGTCAAAAACAGGATCATCCACTTTAAGCCCCTTTTATACCTGGTCATTTGCGTAGCGCAACACAATTATCTGTGTACATCTATAAAGTGTCACTTTCAATGAAATTTTTGAATACCTAAAGAAGTCCTCAAGGTGCTGAGGTGATCTTGTCTTTTTCTTTTTTTATGTTACCAAGACTCATTCCTCACTTATTGTAAAATTTTTCTGCAGCCCATCATATAATAGCATTTCATTTTTGGTGGATGTTTAATGATCGTTTCAGTGCTGGGCACATAGATTCTAAGTGCTCGGCGATTAAAGGGAGTAGAAGTGAGTATGCAGAATCTGGCACTGAAAGGGTTAACTTATGCCTTATCGTGAAGCATGAATACAGTCCTTTACATTAGAAGATATTTGGAGGGAAGGTTGTTGAATCCAGGCCAATGTGTTTATACCAATCATAATAGGAATATGTTTTTATAGAGCAATCTGTGTAGGGAAACCATGGTAAGTGACCCACTGGACGTCAAGCAATATGATTTTCATAGATACCCAAGTATTTGAGGAAAGCTGTTATCAGCTGTGATAGATATGATGCACAAGAGACAGGAAAATGACAAATGTTGATCTTTTCATTGAACAATCTGATAAGACCGATTCTATTACCGGCAATGTGATGGATAACACAAGAGGACACATTTTTCCTCAGATAAATTATAAACAAACATGTGAAGTAGAGATATTTAGACAAACTTAGATAATGATTTGATTGATGGTTAAACACATACCCAACGCTTTGAGCTGAACTAGAGTCTTCAAAGAATTATAGACTCAAAAAACATTGTGTTCTTTGAGGAAAGCGTAAAACTTGGCTTTACGTTTGTACAGTTGCGGCTGAAAAAGAATTAAAGAATAATGTCTGCGAGGGGTAGTGTCAGGTCACTAAGTTGTCATCATTCTCTATGCAGTTGATTCATGTAAATAGTAATTTTTTTCAAAAGTTCGTCACCACTGCTTCAGCCTCTGCAAACTCTTACCTTAAAGTGTACCAAAACCCACCCTCGAGTCGATAAGTGGCAGGCTTACTCCCTCCCCCAGGGTGTGTGAACCCCCCCAGGGCGCCCGATTAATCTTACCTTTGCTCTGAGCCCACGGTGCATAAGCAGCCATCATCACTTCTCTCCCTTCTCGGCTGTGCGCAACCCCTGCCCTGCGGTAACTGAATGGCTGTGCGTGGCCCCTGCGGTAACTGAATGGCTGTGCGTGGCCCCTGCGGTAACTGAATGGCTGTGCGTGGCCCCTGCGGTAATTGAATGGGTGTGCGTGGCCCCTGCGGTAACTGAATGGCTGTGCGTGGCCCCTGCGGTAACTGAATGGCTGTGCGTGGCCCCTGCGGTAACTGAATGGCTGTGCGTTGCCCCTGCGGTAACTGAATGGCTGTGCGTGGCCCCTGCGGTAACTGAATGGCTGTGCGTGGCCCCTGCGGTAACTGAATGGCTGTGCGTGGCCCCTGCGGTAACTGAATGGGTGTGCGTGGCCCCTGCGTTAACTGAATGGCTGTGCATGGCCACTGCGGTAACTGAATGGCTGTGTGCAACCCCTGCCCTGCAGTAACAGAATGGCTGTGCGTGGCCCCTGCGGTAACTGAATGGCTGTGTGCAACCCCTGCCCTGCGGTAACTGAATGGCTGTGCGTGGCCCCTGCGGTAATTGAATGGGTGTGCGTGGCCCCTGCGGTAACTGAATGGCTGTGCGTGGCCCCTGCGGTAACTGAATGGCTGTGCGTGGCCCCTGCCCTGCAGTAACAGAATGGCTGTGCGTGGCCCCTGCGGTAACTGAATGGCTGTGTGTGGCCCCTGCGGTAACTGAATGGCTGTGCGTGGCCCCTGCGGTAACTGAATGGCTGTGCGTGGCCCCTGCGGTAACTGAATGGCTGTATGCAACCCCTGCTCTGCGGTAACTGAATGGCTGTGCATGGCCCCTGCGGTAAATGAATGGTTGTGCGTGGCCCCTGCGGTAACTGAATGGTTGTGCGTGGCCCCTGCGGTAACTGAATGGCGGTATTCGTGGCCCCTGCGGTAACTGAATGGCTGTGTGCAACCCCTGCCCTGCGGTAACTGAATGGCTGTGCATGGCCCCTGCGGTAACTGAATGGTTGTGCGTGGCCCCTGCGGTAACTGAATGGCTGTGCGTGGCCCCTGCGGTAACTGAATGGCTGTGCGTGGCCCCTGTGGTAACTGAATGGCTGTGTGTGGCCCCTGTGGTAACTGAATGGCTGTGTGCAACCCCTGCCCTGCGGTAACTGAATGGCTGTGCGTGGCCCCTGCGGTAACTGAATGGCTGTGTGTGGCCCCTGTGGTAACTGAATGGCTGTGCGGGGCCCCTGCGGTAACCGAATGGCTGTGCGTGGCCCCTGCGGGAACTGAATGGCTGTGCGTGGCCCCTGCGGTAATGGAATGGCTGTGCGTGGCCCCTGCGGTAACTGAATGGCTGTGCGTGGCTCCTGCGGTAACTGAATGGCTGTGCGTGGCCCCTGCGGTAACTGAATGGCTGTGCGTGGCCCCTGCGGTAACTGAATGGCTATGCGTGGCCCCTGCGGTAACTGAATGGCTGTGCGTGGCCCCTGCGGTAACTGAATGGCTGTATGCAACCCCTGCCCTGCGGTAACTGAATGGCTGTGCGTGGCCCCTGCGGTGAATGGCTGTGCGTGGCCCCTGCGGTAACTGAATGGCTGTATGCAACCCCTGCCCTGCGGTAACTGAATGGCTGTGTGTGGCCCCTGCGGTAACTGAATGGCTGTGCATGGCCCCTGCGGTAACTGAATGGCTGTGTGCAACCCCTGCCCTGCAGAAACAGAATGGCTGTGCGTGGCCCCTGCGGTAACTGAATGGCTGTGCGTGGCCCCTGCGGTAACTGAATGGCTGTGCGTGGCCCCTGCGGTAACTGAATGGCTGTGTGCAACCCCTGCCCTGCGGTAACTGAATGGCTGTGCGTGGCCCCTGCGGTAATTGAATGGGTGTGCGTGGCCCCTGCGGTAACTGAATGGCTGTGCGTGGCCCCTGCGGTAACTGAATGGCTGTGCGTGGCCCCTGCCCTGCGGTAACTGAATGGCTGTGCGTGGCCCCTGCAGTAACTGAATGGCTGTGCGTGGCCCCTGCGGTAACTGAATGGGTGTGCGTGGCCCCTGCGGTAACTGAATGGCTGTGCGTGGCCCCTGCGGTAACTGAATGGCTGTGCGTGGCCCCTGCGGTAACTGAATGGCTGTGCGTGGCCCCTGCGGTAACTGAATGGCTGTGCGTGGCCCCTGCGGTAACTGAATGGCTGTGCGTGGCCCCTGCGGTAACTGAATGGCTGTGCATGGCCCCTGCGGTAACTGAATGGGTGTGCGTGGCCCCTGCGGTAACTGAATGGCTGTGCATGGCCCCTGCGGTAACTGAATGGCTGTGCATGGCCCCTGCGGTAACTGAATGGCTGTGTGCAACCCCTGCCCTGCAGTAACAGAATGGCTGTGCGTGGCCCCTGCGGTAACTGAATGGCTGTGCGTGGCCCCTGCGGTAACTGAATGGCTGTGCGTGGCCCCTGCGGTAACTGAATGGCTGTGTGCAACCCCTGCCCTGCAGTAACAGAATGGCTGTGCGTGGCCCCTGCGGTAACTGAATGGCTGTGCGTGGCCCCTGCGGTAACTGAATGGCTGTGTGCAACCCCTGCCCTGCGGTAACTGAATGGCTGTGCGTGGCCCCTGCGGTAATTGAATGGGTGTGCGTGGCCCCTGCGGTAACTGAATGGCTGTGCGTGGCCCCTGCGGTAACTGAATGGCTGTGCGTGGCCCCTGCGGTAACTGAATGGCTGTGCGTGGCCCCTGCGGTAACTGAATGGCTGTGCGTGGCCCCTGCGGTAACTGAATGGCTGTGCGTGGCCCCTGCGGTAACTGAATGGCTGTGCATGGCCCCTGCGGTAACTGAATGGCTGTGCGTGGCCCCTGCGGTAACTGAATGGGTGTGCGTGGCCCCTGCGGTAACTGAATGGCTGTGCATGGCCCCTGCGGTAACTGAATGGCTGTGCATGGCCCCTGCGGTAACTGAATGGTTGTGCGTGGCCCCTGCGGTAACTGAATGGGTGTGCGTGGCCCCTGCGGTAACTGAATGGCGGTATTCGTGGCCCCTGCGGTAACTGAATGGCTGTGTGCAACCCCTTCCCTGCGGTAACTGAATGGCTGTGCATGGCCCCTGCGGTAACTGAATGGTTGTGCGTGGCCCCTGCGGTAACTGAATGGCTGTGCGTGGCCCCTGCGGTAACTGAATGGCTGTGCGTGGCCCCTGTGGTAACTGAATGGCTGTGTGTGGCCCCTGTGGTAACTAAATGGCTGTGTGCAACCCCTGCCCTGCGGTAACTGAATGGCTGTGCGTGGCCCCTGTGGTAACTGAATGGTTGTGCGTGGCCCCTGCGGTAACTGAATGGCTGTGCGTGGCCCCTGCGGTAACTGAATGGCTGTGTGTGGCCCCTGCTGTAACTGAATGGCTGTATGCAACCCCTGCCCTGCGGTAACTGAATGGCTGTGCGGGGCCCCTGCGGTAACCGAATGGCTGTGCGTGGCCCCTGCGGGAACTGAATGGCTGTGCGTGGCCCCTGCGGTAACTGAATGGCTGTGCGTGGCCCCTGCGGTAACTGAATGGCTGTGCGTGGCCCCTGCGGTAACTGAATGGCTGTGCGTGGCCCCTGCGGTAATGGAATGGCTGTGCGTGGCCCCTGCGGTAACTGAATGGCTGTGCGTGGCCCCTGCGGTAACTGAATGGCTGTGCGTGGCCCCTGCGGTAACTGAATGGCTGTGCGTGGCCCCTGCGGTAACTGAATGGCTGTGCGTGGCCCCTGCGGTAACTGAATTGCTATGCGTGGCCCCTGCGGTAACTGAATGGCTGTGCGTGGCCCCTGTGGTAACTGAATGGCTGTGTGTGGCCCCTGCGGTAACTGAATGGCTGTGCGTGGCCCCTGCGGTAACTGAATGGCTGTGCATGGCCCCTGCGGTAACTGAATGGCTGTGTGCAACCCCTGCCCTGCGGTAACTGAATGGCTGTGCGTGGCCCCTGTGGTAACTGAATGGCTGTGCGGGGCCCCTGCGGTAACCAAATGGCTGTGCGGGGCCCCTGCGGTAACCAAATGGCTGTGCGTGGCCCCTGCGGGAACTGAATGGCTGTGCGTGGCCCCTGCGGTAACTGAATGGCTGTGCGTGGCCCCTGCGGCAATGGAATGGCTGTGCGTGGCCCCTGCGGTAACTGAATGGCTGTGCGTGGCCCCTGTGGTAACTGAATGGCTGTGTGCAACCCCTGCCCTGCGGTAACTGAATGGCTGTGCGTGGCCCCTGCGGTAACTGAATGGCTGTGCGTGGCCCCTGCGGTAACTGAATGGCTGTGCGTGGCCCCTGCGGTAACTGAATGGCTGTGCGTGGCCCCTGCGGTAACTGAATGGCTGTGCGTGGCCCCTGCGGTAACTGAATGGCTGTGCGTGGCCCCTGCGGTAACTGAATGGCTGTGCGTGGCCCCTGCGGTAACTGAATGGCTGTGCGTGGCCCCTGCGGTAACTGAATGGCTGTGCGTGGCCCCTGTGGTAACTGAATGGCTGTGTGTGGCCCCTGCGGTAACTGAATGGCTGTGCGTGGCCCCTGTGGTAACTGAATGGCTGTGTGTGGCCCCTGCGGTAACTGAATGGCTATGCGTGGCCCCTGCGGTAACTGAATGGCTGTGCGTGGCCCCTGTGGTAACTGAATGGCTGTGTGTGGCCCCTGCGGTAACTGAATGGCTGTGCGTGGCCCCTGTGGTAACTGAATGGCTGTGTGTGGCCCCTGCGGTAACTGAATGGCTATGCGTGGCCCCTGCGGTAACTGAATGGCTGTGCGTGGCCCCTGTGGTAACTGAATGGCTATGCGTGGCCCCTGTGGTAACTGAATGGCTGTGCGTGGCCCCTGCGGTAACTGAATGGCTGTGCGTGGCCCCTGCGGTAACTGAATGGCTGTATGCAACCCCTGCCCTGCGGTAACTGAATGGCTGTGCGTGGCCCCTGCGGTAACTGAATGGCTGTGCGTGGCCCCTGTGGTAACTGAATGGCTGTGCGTGGCCCCTGTGGTAACTGAATGGCTGTGCATGGCCATGCACAAAGGAAAGGAGCCAAGGAATGCCAGACACCACTCATAAGTGTGGCTAGGATTTCATTCAGCTTCTCTAGCTGCACATTAATATGCATGGTGGGAGAAGCTGATTGGACAAGCGCCTGCAGGCTCGAGGAGAGTTGAGTGAGCCCAGCGTTCTGGGGGGTTTCAAACAGAGGGGCACTCCAAACAGCTACTAAGGCAAACATGGATGCAGACAGCCTGGTGTCTAACTCCTTTGAAGGTAAGGTGTTGCTTGCATTTACATAGTAGAGGCTATGGGAGATAATTTACATACTGAGGGATAAATGTGAATACTTCATTGTATGTGCTTCTCTATTCAAGGCTTTTTTTAACATACAGAAGAAGGCCTTTCTGAACTTTTTAAAACAAGACATCTACTAAAATGTGGTGTTTTGGTGCAAGTACCAATTTGAGTCCTCAGTAAAAGTTGGACCTGGTCCCTTTTAATGCCGGCCCATTTCTTGGGGTTCGTTTCAGAGCCAAGTGAAAATTCTCACTCCTTTTTTAGGAGAGAAAACTGCTATTCACTTTCATTGTAAACTCTGAATCAGCCCCAATGTGGACAATTAAAGTCAGTGGCAGTCTTCTGTCTCAAAAAAGTAATGAGAATTTTCACCTGGCTCTTTATCGACCCCTTGATGTAAAAATCTATCTTTCCTTCACTGATAGGTTGGGTATTCATGTATTGGGGGTCATGCTAATTATTTGGTGAAGTAAGTGTACCTCTGGGTGCACATTTAGGTGCAAATTGCAACCTGGAACTTTGTTAATCTTTAAAACTACACACAAAAATATGCAATAAAAAAGTTTGTTTACATTTTTCCTAAATAATTCATATGCAGCAATGGGTTTGGCACATCAATTTCCATTAAGGTAAGGCTAATAATTTGAATGCTTGGAAACAACAGCACCATATGGACTGTGAGGTCCAGTGTTCCTCTACAATATGGGAGCCTTTGCTGTCTCTGTTTCCTGATCTTCCCCCCATTCTGCTCCACCAGTAGGTCTGCGCTTGCAGCTGGTGAATAAGCATCGAATGTCATCTATGGTTAGACCCAGGGCTGCTACAGCCTAGATTCTGGATTCTGAATCTGCTTTGGACTTGATTCTGGCATGCTTAATGTTTGCTTGCTTCACCCCTGGCACCCGCTCCCCTATGTATCTGACCCTTCCCCACCTGGCCCCTGACCCGTGTGACACTAACACCCATTTATCCATAGTATTAGCCTATTTTGCTTAGTTGCTGTGATTCCTGTTTGCAGTGTTGTCACTATTAAACATTGCTTTTGCACTATATCTGCCTTTGCCTCTCAGTGTTACAGCTCTCAATAATGGTTGTTCATATTGTGTGGGATTTCTCTGCTGACATGGACTATGCAGAGAAAAATCTTAAAGTCCTTTCCCCAGGGCCCCCCCCCCCGATTGGAGATGCCCCGCTGTGTGAACCCCCCCCCTCCCAGATCGCCGCAGCCATCTCACCTTATCCCGGTCCCATGGCGCATCTAAAAGCAGCGGCTCTGACGGCCGCATCCTCTGCTTCCCTGTAGCAGTGCGTGTGCCCCCGCCAGGATTTGTGAATGTTAGAGGGAGGCGGAGAATGCGGCAGTCAGAGCCACGAGTTGTGGGATCGGGATAAGGTGAGTTGCTGTGGCGATCTGGGGGGGGGGGGGGGGTAAAGGAACAAAGCCCAGGATAGACAACATTTTTGACTCTTCTGGGTTTGGTCCACTTTAAGCATACAACACAGGGTGCTGTTGTTGCCAATCTATTAAAAAATTAGACTTGCGTCATTGGAAAAACGATGTTCCTCCCTATAGAAATGCCTTATCGCAGATGTAGGTGATTTTTTTGAGAAAAATAAGAACAAAAACATTCAATCACACATTTGTTTTGTGTTATATAAGTTTTGGCTCCTCATCTACATACAGGACACACTCTTTTGTCTATTTTGCTTCACAAATATTTTAGTAGACTTTTTTTTGCTTCCATTTAACTATTGGTCTATTTTTTTCACTGGTATCCCAATTAGAGTTGCCTCATCTCCTTAAAGAGGAACAACACACTTTCCCGTGTGTTCCTCTGTACGGCGGCATACCGAATTGGGATGCCCCATTGTGTGTACCCCCCAAGTCACCCCATTTCACTCACCTTCCTTCCGCTTCCACGGCACAGACTCAGGCGAGTGTGCTGATTGGTTGAGCAGCGTGATCAGCCCATCCATGCACTCGCTGTCAATGGGCAATAAGCCATCTGGACAGATAAGCAGCCAGGCGGCACTGAAGGGAGCGCCGCCAGGCTCATCCCCCATCCACCCTGCAGCAGAAACGCCAGACATGGGTGTGCACACAGCTCGAGGTGAGCGGGGATGTGTCTGGAGTGCACAGGCAAGGGCTCAAGGATAAGGGGAGTGAAACTGGCGATCGGGGGTTTCACACAGTAGGGCATCCCTGGTCGGGATGCCTCAAAGGGTGGAACTCGGGTGGCCCTGGAGTCTTTTAGACTCCAGGGCCTCCGATGTTCCTCTTTAAAGTCCCTATCTTGGCTGCTCAAAAAGCTTAAAGTTGCTTCATCTCATAAAGTCCTGTCTTCTGGTTTAAATGCAGCCAATAACATTTCACCATGCGTGACAGCTCTGGAGGATAGGAGCCTGCAGTCTGGCAGGTAAGTCCCTTTTTGTTTTTTAGACAGCAACCCAGAAAGTTCCTGTGGTCACTGCAGCTGCTTCTATGCATTGACTTCTTCACTAGGATCCCACATGATTAACCAGGAAGATGTGCACACTCGCTATTGGCTGAGTGGTTATGTGAAGCACAATAGTGGCACATTAGCACAGACTGGGTGAGTAGAAATGCTCAGGCTCTTGTGGAGCTTAATAAGGAAGACCGGGGGGGGGGGGGTTATTGGCACAGGGGACCACTGTTGAATAATCTGGACATTTGCTATAAAACCATATACGGTAAGCGTTTCAGCTGTGTAGTTACCCACATTCCAGGGATTCTACTTTTCTACATGGCACCAGCTGCAATTCCTCTCTAAGTTCAAAAACGTGTACATTCTGCTCAATGCTTTGGTAAGTATTTGTTCGCTGTTAAATAGCATAGAGAAGGAAAGGATGAAAAAAAACACACTTCTTGAAACAGTTATGGTATATTTTGTACATCATGCAGAAAGGAAAATGTGTGTACTCACCGGTAAATTTCCTTCCTCTTCCATTCCGGGGCACCACCAGTAGCAATGCATGGGTTTTGTCGCTCCTTATGGTGATCGGGGCGTGGCCACAAGGAGGGTAACACTATCTGCTGATTAAGGTGGAGACACCACCTTGGGCACAAAATTCTGCTTCACATAAAACACCAAAAAGGGTGATCTGAACAAAAGCGCTCGATGGAGGTGATTGCCACAAGAAAAGCCACCTTCAACGTGAGCATTGTCAGGGAAGCCTCCACCATGGGTTCAAAGGGGGGCCCCTGAAGTTCTGATAGGACCATATTGAGATTCCAGGACGAGACTATCGATTGCCACAGAGGCCTGGAGGGGAAAACCTGGCTTACCTTCTTTCTGATGCTTGTAGGCTTCACTCTTCTTCATCTGCCACTTTGGTTGAGGAGTAGAGAGGTGCAGAACCTCCAATATTGCCTCAATAAGCTCCCCGACGTATGCACAGCTTCCGGTCGCTCTCCTCTGCCGGATGACACCTCCCCCTTTGACCATCTGGAACTAGATCCTGAACCCCTAAATAGGTCCTCGACGTAGAAGCTGCAATCCTCAGAGGATTCCACCTGAATATGCCTATGCTTGGCCGTAGCCTTCCCTCCTGGGCGGTCAAAACAGACTCGGAATGCCCCTGCTGACGAAGGCCACTGACCATGCTCTCCAATCGAGCCACCCTGTCTTCCGCATCCGAAGGAGGAACCCTATCCGTGGGTGGACCGATTATCAGCCCAGGAGAACAGGGAGGCAGTGCAGGTGCTGCCAAGCTATAATCCGGGGATGCAGCAGGAATCTCAGGGCATCGCACAAGATGGCGCTGCATCATGCCTCAGGAGAAGGAGGGCGGAGCCGTAGACCTTGCAAATGCAGCCATCCCGCTCCCTCCTTCCACCCTCCACCCGCCATGTCCCCCTCCGGCATTGCAGCCAATAGGCAGGCCACATGGTCAATGAGGCCACCTCCCCTACAGAGCTGGCAGCCGAACTCTGAATGAGCTCTGACCAGCATGGATGTCAGCAGTAGTAATCACAAACAAACCGACACCAGGGAGCCCAGCCACCTAGCTCAGTCCCCACCCAGCAGCCATGGAGAAGGCAGACTGTATCTCTCACAGAGTGTCATGGGGTAGATGACCCAGGGGGTAGAGGAACCTGGGCTCAGTGGGGGACACACATCAGGGCCACCATGCAAGGCCCAGAGATCAGGTATCCTGTGGCCAGCGGGGTCCTGATCCTCGGGGCTCAGACCTAGTCGGACGAGCTCCATCGTGCTTACCTGGACCCATGCGCGCTTCCCTCACTGTGCATGATCCCACGCTATCGGCTTAGGAACCGTCTTCAGGCATCTAGCGGGGAACTCTAGGAACACTGCAGCTGGTGAGGGGCTGGGAGACAGACAGAGTGGAAGCCGCAACTCCCGGTCAGCACTGTAAAAAATAAAATTCGGACATTTTCACAGTCCCTTGCGACTGCAAGAAAAGAACTGAAGATATCCTACAACAGCCTGCCCTATATAGGCCCGGAGGTTAATGCTACTGGTGGAGATGAGAAAAACAAACAAGCAAAAAAAAAACAAGCCAAGAAAAAACACCTTTTATGCGATTGTATAATAACTCTACCAGCATTAGATGTGTTACTCTGATATCACAGGGCAGCCATCAGCCAGTGCTGCAGCTTGTCTCCTTGTCTTGCCAATTGTTAAAACTGAAAAGCAAAATAATTTGAAGGTCAGAAACTTTTTTCTTTTTTGCTTATCGAGAGAATCCGTAAGGGGATTAAAGTTTAGTGTTATGAAAAAGGATTTGTACAGAAAAAAAGTTTATGCTGTATATAATAATGGAAAACCGTTTTTATTTACTATTTTGGACTGTGTGAAAGCATAAAATGGAAGACAGCCTCAGGTGTAATGCTATATTTTTAATGTATTCAAAAAACTTGCATTTAGCGGGCTGCTGTTCAATCTGCTTTTATTTCTGGATCACTGCACCATTGTCAGGATGAAATATTTGGCATTTTCCTAGATGAAATATAAATGCTGTTTATATGACAAACTCATATTTTTCAATACTGTATCTATTTTGGAACACATTGCGGAATTGACATACAGATGTATCTTTAGTCATTTGCAATTTCTCTTATAGCATTCCTAAGATTAGGTCCTCAGTTTCCCAATCTGCTTTTTGTAGCTTGCCTGGGAAACGCAATGTGCACGTGCTGTACCAACAAAATATTATTCAGCAAAACCAGTACTGGAGTTGGATAAGGGTATGGCAAAGCTGGAGGACCAACATCTTAAACCACACCTACATACCAAAAATAACTGCAGGTAACTACTTGAGATAAATTCCTTTTGTACCTGCGTAACAGATACAAGCCAAACCAGTGTGGTGGCATGATGGACAATATTCCATACAATAAGCTTAGAATAAACATATGACACAAAATTAAGTGTTAGTAAACCGGACCAACACCCTTAGAAAAACAGTGCTCCCCAGTGAATTCTGACTGTTGCACATAAGTTAAAAATTATTATAAATTAGTTAACCTTTAGTTAACTCCTGCTGTGGTCCGTTTTACAACCAAAACAGCGTCCTATGGAGCTGTAGCCTTCCTGGGCTTCTTTTCACTGTGCAATGTGGGTTATGTCAGTTGAATCCAGACAGGACCTATTTCCAGGATAGTGAAAATCCTGGTGATAGGTCCAATTTAACATTATAACCTTTATCAGAAACATTTGCTGGTTTAGTGTTAAGCTCTCCGCAGCCTTTTCATTTTTGCTCACACCATTTGAAATCTTGCACTGCACAAACCAGTTCATGTGGACAGACCTTTGAATGTAGTGTTGCCATCAAGAAAGTCCCTTTTAAAGGCTCTTTTTGATTCAATAAGTGTGGTGATCCTGATACAGAACATGATGGTTGGTCGGGTCTGTAACTGGAGATGAGAGAATCGAATCTGAGGAACCCGAATACGTTACGAATTTCAGGAAAAATTCGATCCGTAACGATTCCGAATATCGCTGTGATTCGATCGCTTGAATCGCTTCCTTAAAACTCCATTTACTACTATCCAGGCCATCTAAAATGGTGGATCCACATGTCAGGACATGTCCAATGGGGAAAGGAATCCTAGGTAGGCATCACATGCTACCTATCAGCAGACAGGCTTACTGATGATTTCACAGCCCTATATAAGCGGCGGCCATCTTTCGGAAGCTCATTTCGGCACTGTATTGCGGCCAGAGCAGATCAGGCAGGGAGAGAGGGACAGACAGACAGATAGACAGACAGACAGACAGACAGACAGATAGATACAGCAAGGGAGAGATAGATAGATAGATAGATAGATAGATAGATAGATAGATAGATAGATAAAAGAACAGAAGGAGCGAGGGACAGATAGAGAAGGAGAGAGGCTGTGACAGTGACAGAGAAAGAAAGTTTAAAGTGTTGGCATTGGCTTTCAAGCCTATTTAGTGTTAATAACACACCTGCCTATTTAGCTTTTCCGTTTTCTGGTGTAATTCTTTAAAAAGCGTGCTAGCATTAATATTTGAAGAGTACCTGTCTATTAACATTGTGCATTTTGTAAAGAAAGTCACTTTTTAAGCAACCTTTGCCTTTAGCCGGGCGGGGGGCATCCCAAATATTAGCATAAATATTTGAAGAGTACCTGTCTGCTAACTGGTTGCATTTTGTAAAGAAAGTCACCTTTTAAGCAACCTTTGCATTTCGCCGGGGGCATCCTAAATACTAGCATAAATATTTAAAGAGTACCTGTCTATTAACATTGTGCATTTTGTAAAGAAAGTCACTTTTTAAGCAACCTTTGCCTTTCACCAGGGGGGCATCCCAAATACTAGCATAAATATTTGAAGAGTACCTGTCTATTAACATTGT
Organism: Gastrophryne carolinensis; assembly: GCA_027917425.1. Taxonomy (NCBI): domain Eukaryota; kingdom Metazoa; phylum Chordata; class Amphibia; order Anura; family Microhylidae; genus Gastrophryne; species Gastrophryne carolinensis. Next base: position 113,913,396 of record CM051234.1, read on the forward strand.
GCATTTTGTAAAGAATGTCACTTTTTTAGCAACCTTTGCATTTCGCTAGGGGGGGGGGGGGGGGCATCCCAAATACTAGCATAAATATTTGAAGACTACCTGTCTGCAAACTGGTTGCATTTTGTAAATAAAGTCACTTTTCACTGTTTAATCAGCCAGCCTATGTCTTTGAACAGGGGGACATCCCAAAAATTAGCATAAATATTTCAAGAGTACCTGTCTATTAACATTGTGCATTTTGTAAAGAAAGTCCCTTGTAAAGCAACCTTTGCCTTTCGCCAAGGGCAGCCTGTGTATTTGAACAGGGGGCATCCGAAATACTACCATAAATATTTGAAGAGTATCTGTCTATTAACATTGTGCATTTTGTAAAGAAAGTAACTTTTTCACTGTTAATGCAGCCAGCCTGTGTATTTGAACAGGGGGCATCCCAAATACTAGCATCAATATTTGAAGAGTAGCTGTCTATTAACATTGTGCATTTTGTAAAGAAAGTCACTTTGTCAAATTGCCAGCAGCCATTGCCTTTAACCGGGGGGCATCCCAAATATGCTATCGTGTGTCTTTTAAGAGTACACACATTGGAGTTGGCAGCAGCAGCATAAGGAGCCCATATAGTGCCTGAAAGACACACATTGGAGTTGGCAGCAGCAGAAGGAGCTACCATGCATCAGCTATTCGCATGCATCAGCTATTGGTGGGTGGAAATCCTAGCTGATCCATGCCTGATTCATCTTCACAAAGGTGAGTCTCTCCACATTTTTCGTGGACAGACGAGTTCTCCTTGGCGTGACTATGGCCCCCGCCACACTAAACACCTGCTCAGATGGCACACTACTGGCCGGGCAGGACAGCTTTCCCAGAGTAAACTCTGCCAGTTGAGGCCACAGGTCAAGTTTGGCTGCCCAGAAGTCCAGTCAAAGTATGACACTACCTGCTGGTTCAGGGCCTGCTCCAGGTCTTTCTTCTGCTCATGATTAGCCTCACTATGCGGGCAAAGAAAGCTATTCATTAGCAACTGAAGACTCAGGCTGCTGCTGATGGAGCTGCTGCTGCTGCTCCTGCCACCCCCCCCCCCAGTAGCCATGGCAGTGGAAGGTGAGCGCAGAGGTCCCCCCGAGTCAGACGTGCGAGAGTATGGACCATGGCGCAGATAGTCATCGGCCAACTGACTACGTAGAATGTCTCTGTAGTAGGTCAGTTTGTCCTCCCTCTCAGTGGGTGTAAAAAAATGCCCCCATTTTGTGCCGGTAGCGAAGGTCCAATAAGGTGGAGAGCCAGAAGTCATCCTGCTGACAAATGGAGACAATTCTGCGGTCACTACGCAAGCACATGAGCATACATCGTGCCATTTGTGCAAGTGACTCGGAGGAACTACCTGTCTCCATCTCCACTGCATACTGCCACGGTGTGTCTGGGTCTGTCTCGCCTTCCTCACAACCCTCTAGCTACTCTGACTGCTCCTGCTCCTCCTCTCCTGTCAGATGACTAGATGAAATGGCCATTTTGTCAAACCTAAACTGTGCTTCGCTGTGCCCCTCCTCCTCCTCCTTCACTTCAGCCCCCACAGGCTTCATGTGGCCGTGAAATGTAGGTGCCATGTCTCCAGTGCCCTGACCAGCCATGGTTTGCTGCCAACTCCAATGTGTTTTTCAGGCAATATATGGGCTCCTAATGCTGCTGCCAAATCCTGTGTGTGTCTTCCAGGCAATATATGAGCTCCTAATACTGCTGCCAACTCCAATGTGTTTTTCAGGCAATATATGGGCTCCTAATACTGCTGCCAACTCCAGGGCGTGTCTTTAAGGCAATATATGGTCCCCCCATGCTGCTGCCAACTCCAATGTGTCTTTCAGGCAATATATGGGTTTCTTATGCTGCTGCCAACTCCAGAGTCTCTTTCATGCAATATATGGGCTCCTAATGCTGCTAGAATGTAATGGATTAGGACTAATGCACACCACACCAAATTTGTATGCAATTAAAATATATTTAGAGAAATAATAAATGTTATAGGGTTCGCCATATAGCAAAAAGGATACAATGCAGTTTTCAAAGCAAGATCTGTCTAATCAGTCTCCAGGATCGTGAGCCACCTCATAGAAACAAAGAAAGAGTGATATAATAACCTTAAACTGTAACCGTACATATAAGGACTATATACAGAAAATGGCAAATACCAGGATAATAGTTGAGGGGTTATTCAAACGGTCCTGAAGAGTGTAAGTGTCTAAGCCGTATCTGTTGTATTCCGTTAAGGAAGCACAATGAAACAATAGACAATATGATAATCTGACCCCACTCTGGTCAGATAGTACATTGTAACATCATTCCAGCCTTGAGAAAGAGGCCGGGCGGCCTCGAAACGTGGGCTTTGTTAGCGATCACGGTGCACTTGCTATTGGTATACCTGTTCCTATACCGTATATTGCCTGTTTACTGTTATGATGCGCGTCATGATTACAATGTGTACCATGTTAAACTCTATGTTGTTTCTTCTAGAATTATGTTTCTATGAGGTGGTTCACGATCCTGGAGACTGATTAGACAGATCTTGCTTTGAAAACTGCATTGTATCCTTTTTGCTATATGGCGAACCCTATAACATTTATTATTTCTCTAAATATATTTTAATTGCATACAAAATTGGTGTGGTGTGCATTAGTCCTAATCCATTACATTCTAGTGTTATACAAGGCACTGTTGGAGAGATGCCTTTTTGGTTTAATTGCACCCACTTCTGTGAATCTGAATGTGCCTAACCGGTGTGCCGACACCTAAACCCTTTAATTAACGTCTCCTAATGCTGCTGCCAACTCCAGGGTGTGTTTTTCAGGCAGTATATGGGCTCCGAATGCTGCTGCCAACTCCTGGGTGTGTTTTTCAGGCAATATATGGGCTCCTTAGGCTGCTGCCAACTCCAGGGTGTGTCTTTCAGGCAATATATGGGCTCCCTATGCTGCTGCCAAATTCAGGGTGTGTCTTTCAGGCAATATATGGGCTCCCTATGCTGCTGCCAAATTCAGGGTGTGTTTTTCAGGCAATATATGGGCTCCTAATGCTGCTGCCAACTCTAGGGTGTGTCTTTCAGGCAATATATGGGCTCCTAATGCTGCTGCCAGCTCCAGTGTGTCTTTCAGGCAATATATGGGTTCCTTTTGCTGCTGCCAACTCCAGAGTATCTTTCAGGCAATATATGGGCTCCTAATGCTGCTGCCAACTCCTGGGTGTGTTTTTAAGGCAATATAAGGGTTCCTTGTGCTGCTTCCAACTCCAGTGTCTCTTTCAGGGAATACATGGGCTCCTAATGCTGCTTCCAACTCCAGGGTGTGTTTTCAGGAAATATATGAGCTCCTAATGCTGCTGCCAACTCCAGTGTGTCTTGTAAGTGACATAGGAGAAGGCTTGGTAGGAAACGTTTGTCTGTTTGCTGATGATACAAAGGTTAGTAATAGGGTGGATATTCCTGGAGGTGTCTGCAACATGGAAAATGATTTAGCTTTACTGGATAGATGGTCAAAACTGTGGAAATTAGAGTTTAATGTCTCTAAATTTCAAATCATGCACTTGGGTAGAAGGAATCCCTGCTCTGAGTACCGTATGGGCAGCACTGTGTTAGCCAGGACCTCGGAGGAGAGAGATTTAGGGGTACTTATTACTGATAGCTGCAAGATGAGTGGACAGTGTAGCCAGGCAGTGGGAAGAGCAAGCAGGATGCTCGACTGCATAGCTCAAGGCGTCACCAGTAGGAAGAGGGAGGTTGTAATGCCGCTGTATAGAGCCCTGGCAAGGCCACAGCTAGAATACTGTGTGCAGTTCTGGAGACGTCACCTGCAAAAAGACATTATTCAAATAGAACGTGTCCAAAGGCGGGCAACGAAAATGGTGGAAGGACTTAAACTTAAAACTTATCAGGAGAGACTTAAAGAAATTAATTTGTACAGTCTGGAGGAAAGAAGGGAGAGGGGGGACATGATTGAGACCTTTAAATATGTGAAAGGATTGAATAAGGTTCAGGAGGGAAGTGTTTTTAAGAAGAAACTTAATGATAGAACAAGGGGGCACAACCTGAAGTCGGGGGGAAGATCAGGAGCAATGTTAGAAAATATTATTTTACAGAAAGAGTAGTAGATGCTTGGAACAAATTTCCAGCAGAGGTAGTTGAAAAATCAACAGTCACTGAATTTAAACATGCCTGGGATAATCACACATCTATCCTAGGATAAAGAGTACATACAGTATACACATAAGGGCAGACTAGATGGACCGTATGGTCTCCTTCTGCCGTCAACCTTCTATGTTTCAGGCAATATATGGGCTCCTAATGCTGCTGCCAACTCCAGGGTGTGTTTTTCAGGCAATATATGGGCTCCTAATGCTGCTGCCAACTCCAATGTGTTTTTCAGGCAATATATGGGCTCCCTATGCTGCTGCCAACTCCACTGTGTGTCTTTCAGGCAATATATGGGCTCCTAATGCTGCTGCTAAATTCAGGGTGTGTTTTTCAGGCAATATATGGGCACCCTATGCTGCTGCCAATTGCACTGTGTGGCTTTCAGGCAATATATGGGCTCCTAATGCTGCTGCCAACTCCAATGTGTCTTTAACCCTTTAACTTCCAGCCTACCTGGAGTTTTGTTACGCTTTGTTGCAGACCATTTTTCACTATTTTGCACTATGCATGTTCAACTGTGATTTTTGAAGGGATTTCCAGGGATTTCCCAGGAAAATTATATATTGTTTTTTTTCAGCAGAGTCTGGGCTTTAACATAAAATGTCTTGTTTGTCATTTATCAAGTGTATTCTTAATATTTTGGGGTGAAATATGTGGAAAAAAATAAAAAAATCTATTGAAAAATAATAAAATCTATTTTTTACAATTTGTAGTGTTTTTTGTAATAAAAAATGTAAGTTTGTCAATAAAATCTTATTGCGTGTGAAATCCCAATTTCTCCCGGTTACAACTGTACCACATATGTATTGGTAGACACCCTTTCCTGCCCAGGAGACTCCCCCAAACTGAAACAGCACTTTAAGAGATTTTTAGATCAAATACAGCTATGCTAAGCGCTATGTGCACCTTGCAGTTTTTTAATAAAAACAATCCTTTACATTTGAAATACCCCCAACAAACTATATATTCTCTGGAAATACACACTTCAAGCTTTCTAGGCGTACCAGGCTTGTTGATGTTGCCACAGTTTTCTGGAAGTTCTCCCTCAATGTATTTTTTGGTTACACGGAGCTTCCCTAAAAAAGGATAAAAAAAAGCAGGATCAAAGCCACACTATACAAACTATATGCAAACAAGAAAAAACAAGTTAATATGAAAAAGCAACATCCCCCGAACCGAACGATACCCAACGAGTTGCCAAACATCAAAATGTAAAGCATGTGCACAATGGTAATTTTGCTTGAAAATTTCAGCTCTGCAGACAAAGTGCGCACCTTGCGCTTTTTCTACCAAAACAACCCTTTACATTTGGAATACCCCCCACAAACCATACATTCCTTGAAAGTACATATGATAAGCTTTCAAAGCGTACCCAGCATGTTGTAGTGGGCCCATCTTTCTGAAAGTAATCCCTCAAAGAATTCTTTGGTCGCACAGGGTTCCCTTAAAAAATGTATAATAAAGCAGAATAAAAAATGAGTTTTCCTAAAATATCAATATGCAAACAAGAAAAACAAGCTAAATCTAAAAGCACAAGGTCCCCCGAGCAGAACGATAACCAACATGCATAGGTACTTTTAACCCTTTTAACTGCCAGCCTACTTGAGATTTTGTCACCCTCTCTTGACAGGTCATTTTTAACCATTTTGCGCTATGCTTAACTGTGATTTTTGCAGGTATTTCCAGGAAAATGATATATTTTATTTTTGGGGCAGAATTTAGGCTTTAACATGAAATGTCTTGTTTGTAATTTTTTTTTACTGTTTTTTAAAATATTTTTGAGTAAATTAAACAAAACAAAAAAAAAATATTTTTTTAGAAAATTGTCTCCTTTATTTCAAATAAAACTTTTTTTTTTTAAAGAAAACCATATTGCATGTGAAAGCCCCATTTCTCCTGATTACAACGGTACCACTTATGTATCGGTAGCCCCCCGTTACTGTTCAGAAGACCCCCCCCAAACTGAAAAGAACACTTTATAACATGTAAAAATAAAATACAACTACAATCCACACTATAAAGGGTTAAATCAACAAAAAAATTGGCATGGGGGGTAATCCCCATTTTTTCTTTAATTTTAAGGGTTAATAACCCTTAAAAATTCCCATAAAAATGACATGGGGTCCCCCCTACCCAGCATAACCAGCCCGGGGATCAGCTATGCAGGGCTTGTAGAACAGGGCGCAGGGACCAGCTTTGTTGGCCCCCCGCCCTGCCAAGTACAAGCCTGCACCGCCTAAATAAGCCCGGGCCCTTCTGCCCCCCCTGGGCTTCGGGGAGGCAGGTAAAAGGGGGGCCGGGGTTAATGGCAAGTCACCCCCAGCCTTGTGAACTGGTATAGGGGTTTCATGGACTCCTTACAAGTTCACAATGGGTTAAAGTGGACCAACATCCAGGGCTGATCGGCCCGGGAATCTATAAGATTCCCAGACTGTTCTATTCCCTCCCCCCTCTGTGTCCGCGCTGGCTATTTATGAATGGCCGGTGCGGACACGCTCCCTGTTAGAGGGAAGTGGGGGATGCGGTCTCCAGCACGCTCAGAGTGGCTGAGCTTAGATGTCTCTTAGATGTCCATAACTCAGCCGCTCTGAGCGCGCTGATTGGACGAGTGGCCGCGCATGCACCATAGGATCGGGGTGAGATGAGTTATTGTGGCCGATTGGGGGGTTTCGCAGAGCGGGGCATACCCGATCGGGATGCCCTGGGGGAAAGGACCAATACCCAGGATAGTCAAAATCCTGGGTGTTGGTCTACTTTAAATGTAAAAAAAAAACACAAACACACCACAAAATGCTGGAAGCATTTTATACCTGCTGTGTAAGCAGTTAATGGGGGGGGACCCCATTTTTTTGGAATTTTAAGGGTTAAAAACCCTTAAAAATCCCCCCAAAAAATGACGTAGGGTCCCCCCTACCCAGCATTACCGACCTGGGCCAGCTATGGGGGCTTGTAGAACAGGGCGCAGGGGCCAGCGTCGGTGGCCCCTGGCCCTGCAGGCTACTAGCCCACATAGCCACTAAGTGGCCCGGGCCCTTCTGCCCCCTGGCCGTTGGGGAGGCAGGTAATGGGGGGCTGGGGGTTAATGGCAAGTCACCCGCTAGCCGCAGGTGATTGCCAGCCCCAGAGCCTTGTGAACTGGTATAAGGGGTCTCATGGACCCCTTACCAGCTCACAAAGGGTTAACTGTTCAAAAAAAAGACACCACACAAAAGTATTTTATTAAAAAAAAAAATCTTTTTTACTGTACTTACCTCCGATTGTAAGCTCTTGTCCCTCGCCGCTGTGCTGACAGATGCCGGTGATCGGCATCCAGAGAAGGGGGAGACAGGAGATCAGAGGATCTCCTGCCACCTCCTTCCCCGGGCACCGATCACCGGCATCTGACAGCTGAGAGAGCTGAAGCCGGTGATCGGGGCCGGGATGACGTCATTAGCCCAAAGGGGCGGGGCTTAGCGGCAAGATGGTGGCCGCCGTCGGAGGAGCAGAGGGGAGAGAGCCTCCTGTGCTCTCTCCTGAAGATCAGTAAGTCCTGGGGGGGGGATCGGAGGCCCCCCAGGTGAAGAGGAGGGACAGCGGGAGCCAGCGCACACGGAGGTAAGTGAATGTCATTTTTATTTTTTTTTACAGTTAGCAGCTGTTGCTGCCGAAGCGGGGGGGGGGGTATTCCGGAGGCTCTCCTGGAGCCATCCAAGCCCCCACGGGGGATTGGATGGCACCAAATTAAAGAGGAAACCCGGCCGGATCCAAAGAGGGGTCAGGTTTTTTATTTTTATTTTTGCCCGCTAGCAGGGGTAAATGCCAGGCACGTGAATTTTATGTGGCTGGCACTTAAGTGGAGGAGAAGCAACCACGTAAATTTTACGTGGCTGGCATTTAAAGGGTTAAGGCAATATATGGTCTCCCTATGCTGCTGCCAACTCCAACGTGTCTTTCAGGCAATATCTTGGCTCCCTATGCTGCTGCCAAATTCAGGGTGTGTTTTTCAGGCAATATATTGGCTCCCTATGCTGCTGCCAACTCCATTGTGTGCCTTTCAGGCAATATATGGGCTCATCATGCTGATGCCACCTCAAGGCTCTCTAATTGTGCCGCTTTGTGACAGTGAATCTAATAGCAACGCCTCTGATCTACATGTCATACTTCTTTACAATATTATTTCACTAACCCAGCATGCATCCTATGCATGTTACAGCTAGGCAAAATGTTCTGCAACCCTATGGAGGGTCTCGGAAGCCCAGAAATAGCCGCTTTTAAAAGCGATTCGTCACGAATAAATTCGGACCAAATCAATTTTTTCCAAAATTTGGCGAATCTTCGGAATCTAATTTTTCAAAAGTTTGCTCATCTCTATCTGTAACTAAAGCACTCAATCCATGGAGATACAAGGACCAGCTGATACTTGTAAATACTAATAAACTGGTATACCCTTTAACAATGGGGCGTAAGTTTCCTGGGAATTGTGGGAAATCCTAATAAATGAAAAGTCTTGACCAGATGGTCACTTTAGGTTTTGGAAAGTCTAAAGGCTTTCTTGTATACCAAATGTTGACACAGAAGATTAAAACGGATCTATTATCCAAATAAAAAGAAAGTTTGATGTTATTGGGGAATGCATTTCTGAAAGTAAGCTGCTTTATGGGGAAGGGGGGTACATTTGTAATACAGGTCATGCTTGATGAGAATGCTCATGGGACCTTCTATTATCCTGTCTTAAATTTATGGAGTGAGACATTTGGCACAGGCCCAGATACAAAAGCCTACTTTGTTTTAAGCTGCAAATCAAGTTGTCATATCTGGGGCCTAACCAGAGCTAGAGATAAAGGAGTAATGGCTTTATTTCATAGTCAGTAGTGACCTGCTTTTTCTGGTCACCAAGGTTTATTTAAAAGGCATCAAAGAGCCTTTGCCCAAACCATACAGGTGGATAGTTCTTCATTTTCTACATACTTTTTTTCAGGAAGGAATAGTTAGCCAGTGCCAGTGATAAGTGCCAAAATGGACTGATATTTGGAACTGTTCATAATCATTTCATTTATTACATGAAAATACTTGTAATTGTAATGCCTGCTTAAAGTAATAGTGCACGTAAATTACATACCCGTGTTACATGTACAGTACAATTACATAACGGCATTGTGCACTGTGGTCCTTTTTAAAATCTGTCCTTACCCCAAGTGAATCCCAAGAGCTTAAATAGGAACTGAAGTAGCATGCTGGCTTATTTGTAGAGTAGATGCATAGAACAATACCGGTGAATGCTAAAGGGCGTCTGGTTGTGATGGTGCTAATTATTTGGTAAAGCAGCGTGCACCAGTGGTGTGCCTTGTGGGTTTAATTGCAACCTGTATCTCAGTAAGCTTTTTAATTTTAACATAAAAGAAGGTGCAAAAAATTAATGTTTGTTCCAGGTTTTCCCCAAAAATCACCTGTATGATGAAGCATTTTTCCATTTTTCCAATGTGGTATGTGTTGGAAACACTGTGCAACATCTTACAGCTAGTCTCTGTATGTGATCTGCATCTATATTGCTAGGTTAAAGCAATTTACATTTATGATCTTAGATGGTGCTGTTACATATCTATGTGTTGTCTCTGTTTACATTATCTGCTATATGTTGTGTTTCCTGTACAGGGGAGGTGATCTCTATTACTTCTTTTTCCTGTCTATGTCTGCACCCAGCACTAAACTGTATGGTTATTTTTTTAGGAAGTTAGGAACAACAGAGCAGAAAAATGTCAAACTATCCTGCGTAGCCCATAAGGTGCTGTAACTTTTAAATAAAAATAAATACTCTTACCTTATTAGAAAAATGATGTCCGTCACCTTCGAAAATGTCCCTTGGTGTATGCAGATAATATTTGGAAAAACAAAAACATGCTAAATTTAAAAAGCTCAAAAAGATGGAGGTTGCAATTCACACAACAAGGCACACTGCTGGTGCTCACTGCTTTAATAGTTAATTAGCATGACCCTCCCTGTCTTTTATATTGAAGACAAATAACCCCCTCCCCCCAAAAAAAAGATATGGATTTCAGGTGCACTCAGGACTGCAGTGGAGGATTGGAGAGCCTCTACTATTCTTTGTACATCTGCTGCACCATGTCGCTGTTAAGTGAATTTTTAAAGTAGACCAAAACACAGGATCTTCACTATCCTGGGTTTTGGTCCACCTTCCTGGGGCACTCTGCTGTGTGAAAACCCACCTATTCTTGGTCCAGCAGCGCATATGCGGCCTCATGTCCTATCAGCTTTTCCAGGTGCGGCTATTAACACACACTGGCACCGGCACGCAGCATCGCTTGCATCGCGTTGTGTGCGGCCATGCACAGCAGTGCAGCAGGGGTGGGTGTGCCCGTGCACAGCTGAAAGGGGATGCAAGTGATGCCACTGCTGGCCATGCATGAGCCATGGGCTCGAGAGAGAGGTAAGAATACTGTGGGAACTGTGGGGTTTCACACATGGGGGCATCCCAATACGGGAGGCCTCGGCAAAGGGAATCAGTGGATTTTGGTCCACTTTAAATGAAATGATAGTTTTAGATATATTTCCTTTTTTGTTGTTTTTTTTCTGATTCTCTTTGGTTGTTTGGAGCTAGAAAGCGTTAATTAGTTAGTTACATCAGTTTCTGGTTGATCAAACTCCCCTATCTGTTTTTTGTAGAGAAGCTTATAAAACAAGTTAACATTTAAAATATTCCTATCTTATCTTCTGTACTGTAACTGCAACGTGCATAGGTCATTGACAAGCAAGCATCCAACCTCAACACATTATTTAAACTTTCAGGGGGACACTATTAATGAATGTAGTTTTTCTTAAATAAAAAATAATCAAAGAGGTAAATTGTTCTACTTAAAATTCTAAAGAAGAATACATCTATGCAGTTACTGCATTTAACACAACCAAAACACCAAAATTCAGAAACGGGGAGGCCGATTCAGTAATAGCGCCAGGTAGCGACAGATGAGCGCCGCTAGCGATTCGCTATAGCAGGCCTCCTCAGTCGCTACTTGGCGTTGTTGTGAACAATGCCTACATTGGTGAATATGATGTTTCAGATCAGCTTTGTAGGCGCTGTCATTTTGACACACGCTATTCCACACAGCACCTGCGTCTTGGTTTGCTGTTGGCTTGAAATCAATGTTAGTACCTTCAGTAGTAAACACATTGCAAGTGCAACATGTTTCTTTGGTGAAATTTGTTTAATTTTTAAATTTTTGGGGGGGAAAGTGACCAGTCCAGAGGTTTTTTATCTTGGTGTCTAAAAAAAGAAGAAAAATTGGAATTAGTATTTAGAATTAAATTTTAGGTTTCGCATTTATTGACATTTTTATAATTTTCTTTGGGACAGTTTTTGCCAACTTGCACAACACCCCTAATTGTTATGTTGGTCAACTCCCCCCCCCCCCCCCCCCTTAGAGTGGTTTGGCTCATCTTACACAGCCCTTAGAGTGGTTTGGCTCATCTTACACACGCCTTAGAGTGGTTTGGCTCATCTTACACAGCCCTTAGAGTGGTTTGGCTCATCTTACACAGGCCTTAGAGTGGTTTGGCTCATCTTACACAGGCCTTAGAGTGGTTTGGCTCATCTTACACAGGCCTTAGAGTGGTTTGGGTCATCTTACACAGCCCTTAGAGTGGTTTGGCTCATCTTACACAGGCCTTAGAGTGGTTTGGCTCATCTTACACAGGCCTTAGAGTGGTTTGGCTCATCTTACACAGGCCTTAGAGTGGTTTGGCTCATCTTACACAGGCCTTAGAGTGGTTTGGCTCATCTTACACAGGCCTTAGAGTGGTTTGGCTCATCTTACACAGGCCTTAGAGTGGTTTGGGTCATCTCACACAGGCCTTAGAGTGGTTTGGCTCATCTTACACAGGCCTTAGAGTGGTTTGGCTCATCTTACACAGGCCTTAGAGTGGTTTGGCTCATCTTACACAGGCCTTAGAGTGGTTTGGGTCATCTCACACAGGCCTTAGAGTGGTTTGGCTCATCTTACACACCCCTTATAGTAGTTTGTGACAAATTATGATTGTAGCCAACACATTTTTCCCCTGTAGTGCAGTACTTGGATTAGAGTGAAGGATACTTAGCTTACCGCAAAAAACGAAGTGATCATGCTTTCCCTTAGCTCAAAGCCAGTCTGGGTGTCCTCACTTGTTTCTGCGGGCAAGTTGGGGATTTCGGGCACCAGTGCTGTTTCTTCAGGGGGTTGGATTCTGTGGCATATACAAAGATTGTGGAGCACACAGCATGCGAGGATAATCTTGGAGACCTTTTGTGGACTGTAGAACATCTCTCCTCCTGGGCGTGCCAAACACAGAAAGCGCGCTTTCAGCAGTCCAATGGTTCATTCCACAATGCTTCTGGTTTTGCGATGTGCTGCATTGTAGCATTCTTGGGCAGAGGTCTGTGGGTTTCTGACCGGAGTCTCACCCACGTTTTCTGCCCATATCCCTTGTCCGCTGTGGAAAAAACAAAATGAGAGAGACAGCAATTAGTACTAGTACATGTTTTTGGTTTCATTTGTAAAAATATAGCTTACTAGGCCACATATTTTATGCAAAATACTTTGACATGGTTACTTATTTACCCAGTAGCCAGCCAGCAGGCATTTCGTTGTTCTCAAACTTCCTGCACAGGACTGACCGCTGCAGGGCGTAAGAGTCGTGGCATGAGCCGGGGAAACCAGATCTCACGGCCCGCAGCTTCATGTCATGGTCACACACAACCATGACATTGATGGAGTGGAACTGCTTTCGGTTCCGATAATGCAGCTCCTGTGCACGGGGAGGGCGGAAAGGGATATGTGTACCATCCACGCACCGTAGCACATTCGGGATCCCTCCCATGCGATAGAAAGCATGTTTTATTTTGGCAACCTCATCCTCATCCTCAGGAAATTGGATGTAAATAGGGATCAGGTCACAAATAGCCAGTACTACCTGGAAAAATATGCGGCTCATTGTAGCCTGGCTGATCCCGCTGAGGAGGGCAGAGGTTGTCCCTCGTGCCAAAATATTAAGACTGGCACATAGGCGTACTATGCCTGGAATGGATCTGGTGCGTTTGGTGGATGGATCGATTTTGGTCTTAATCTGATCATATAGGTATTGTAGTGCTGCACGATTCAGACGGAAGCGGCTCCTGATCTGCTCGTCACTTAAATCCCACACTGAAAGGCGGATTCCAAAGGATCGGGGTGCCCTAAGCCTCACAGCACCCTCCTCCCTGGCCTCCTGCTCTTCCAGCATTCTCACACGTCCCTGCACCCATAACCCATACATCACCCTCTTATCCATCTCACACTCAACAGATATACCAAAGAAGCAAAACCAATCTGAAATCCACAAACACACCACACACACAAGCAAGCACACTCCTCACACACTCACTACAATGCAGCTCACCACAAAACCAGAAGTATAGTGGTCTGACCCACCAGACTGCTGAAAGTTTGCTTTCTAAGTTAGGCACAACCAAGAGGGGAGTTGCTGCACAGCCCACAAAAGGCCCCAAAATCAAGCCTCACTTGCTGTATGCTCCACAATATTTGCATATGCCAACAAAATCAATCTCCAAAAGAAACAGCACTGATGTCAGAAATCACAAGCCACAGAGAGTGAGGAACCAACCCAGCCAGACACTCAAATGAGCTAAGGGACAAAACCACCACACCACCACACCACAGCCTTTGCCACAGTGTAACAATACCAGAAGGTTGGCAAATCCAGCCATTTATACTTCACTTTGAAAAAGGACAGCTTTGCCACCTTTTGCGTTGCTCTGCTATTTCCTGTCTCCAATTAGCTGACCCAGGTGTGCGTGAAACGGATTGCGCATGCGCACGCTATTAGCACTACTAGCGTACGTGAGCCGAAACTTGCGTGCATTAACGGACATGGATGAACATTCTGTTGTGGACCAATGAAAGGTAAGCTGCTCTTTATTTAAACTGGACCTTCACCCTGATTTAATGAAAAGCCCAAACTCTTAAAAAACAATTCCTCAGCATCTAAAATTAATATATTTTACATGTTTAGTCACTAATTTATTATACTTTCCCCCACTGGGCTGCAACTCTGTTCGGGAATTTAGGATACGGGCGCCGCCATCTTGACTCAGAAGCATCACACTTACTGAGGAGAGGAGAGTGGGATAAGGTACAGGGGGGCGGGTTATAGCTGTGCTTTGCTCAGACAGAGCAGAGCTGGGGTCAGGGAAAGGTCAGCAGTCCCAGAATGCAGAGCAGCACAGTCACTTCCTGTTTGCAGGCACTTCCTGTTTGCAGGCTGCCTGCAAAAATGGCAGCTTCCATAAGCCGCCATCTTGGATGTTTAAAGGCTTATAAAATGCAGTAGATGCAGGTAGGATGATTTTTAATGTGAGCAATCTGTATGTACAGGGTGTGGGAAACATATAAGATAGACTCTTATTTAGAGTGAAGGTCCGCTTTAAATAGCCGTTTGTAGAGCCACATGTCACAAGTGTTTCAGATACATGAGTACATTGTTGTCTTTGGTTGTGTGTTGTTTGGTTAATGAGCTCTGTAATTAGTTAATTGCCTACCAAACATGGTTCAATCAGTGCAGTGGAGCTGTGGCTACAAGCACCTGGCCAGTATGTGTGCAGCAATTAAGTGGACCTGTTTGTGATTGGTTGTTAGAGCACATAAAAACTGGCCAACCCAAAAAGAGGGCGATGCCATTCTGTAGTCTGTATGCGTGCTTGTGTGTTGTCTAGTGGTGTGTGTGCAGCTACAGGATGGAGCCAAATTCTGGACATCTGCCGCCCACAGCTGGCCCAAGTAGGAGTGTGGTGGGTGCTGTGCGTAGACCTCCCTTAAGGAAAAGGCATGTTATTTCTTTGGTGTTTTGCCAGGAGGCCAGACCTGAACTCAAAGCTTGGACCTCTTCACAAGTGCCATGTGGCCAAGCTACAGGGCTCAATCAAGGGTAAGTTTGATTGTTACACTTTGGGTAAATGATTGGGAGGGGCATACCTGCATTGTTTCACCTTCACTACAATCTTTTTTTTTTTTTTTTTAGCCGGAACACACAACAAGGGGAGGCGTGGCACCGACCAGTGCCGATTTTTATGAACTAGGGGTCCGGATGCTGGAGGACTACAGTCGCCAACAGCCACGTGATGGAAATAATGAGCGCATTGCGGCGTTGGAAAATCAGGTGCTGATGTGTCGGCAACAAATTGAGGACCTGCAGCGCCAGCTCCAGGATGTCAGAGAAGGACACCAACTTCAAACAAACCGGGAACTGGATCGGCTTTCACATCTGATGGAGCAATCTTTACAGCGCCAGGAACAAAGATTGTTGTTGACGCATCAGCTGATACAACAGCAGTCTATTTTTTTTACTGCACTGTTGGCCCCCAACACCACCCCTAGCAATGACTCACAACCTCCCAGCCCCCCAAGCCAAGAATATTGATTTGATTTTTGTTGTGTTTCATTTGTTTCTAATACATTTGAGTACCCCCACCTCTAAATTGTGTTTTTCCTAAGACATAGCTAAGAACACAGTCAGGGATGAGTCTCTAGATCTAGATATGTACATGTAGCCAGAAATGTATGCCACACATTGGTGACCATATCTTACTATGGTTTACACATTAAATGGCTACAAAGGTGCATCAACATTTTACAAATACTGGGTTTGTAGACACTTAAACTATGCTTGACAAGGCACAACACACTGTAATTACAAAAATACAAAATATTTATTCTGCAAGGCGGGCAACAGGCCCAACATTTGGCCGCACGGCGGCTCCAAACATCCCCCCCCACCCTAACGACGCCTCTTCAAGGCCAGCAGCATAAGGCGAAGAGAGTAGAAAAAAAACATATTCAAAAGATAGAATGTGACCTCAACAGACACAGATGTAGCAATGTAATGTAAGTGGCTCAAATTAGCTGACGCTCACATTCACATTGTTGGCCACTGTGCCCTTAGATGTTACCATTATATGAGTACTAGTGGCTGCCTTAAATGTGGCCACAACATCCCAAGCATACATTTACTCTTAACTCTTGGGAATAAAATAAGGTCTAAGTCCCAGTGTGGACATTTATTTATTTACTTACAGCCAAACATCAGGGCCTAAGTCCTAACGAGTAAACTGGTTTGCCCAAGAATCATATGCCCTTATTCATCAAGCGATAGCGCCAGGTAGTGTCTGACGAGCGCCAGGTAGCGGCAGCTAACGGCGACTACCGACTCAAGTACGCCCGGCGGCGGTCACAATGACGCATTTATCAAGCAAAATGAGGCTAGCGCCGGCGAGAGCGACGGCTAGCGCGGCATTCATCATGAAGCCGCCTGGACCGAACAGCGCCGCTGCAAATTCCCTCACAGCGCCAGGTATGAGCTGTCGCTCCCTGGCGATGTCCAATGCATTTCAATGGAGCAATCTATAATTAATCATAATTAATTGGTATTATTTTTTTTTTAATTTTTTTTATAATGTTAAAAAAATCGGAGACCACTTCTGCAATGTTAGGATTTATTTTTAAGTAAAAAAAAAAAATGTAAAAAAAATTTGTGCAGAATTGATCTAACAGGTCTGAGTTTAATGTATTCATATTACAAAAGGATTCTAAAAACATGTATAATGTTACATTCAAAAAAATATGGTTGTTTAGGGGTTAAAAACTAGTTAATACACATCGCCGCCAGCGCTCTGGGGTTTAAACAAGGAATGGACAGCGACAGCACATTCGGAGCGTGATTTGTTAATGAATATGAAGCTAGCCGTTCGCTCTGGCCATTCGTTGTCAGGCGCTCACATATAACGCTGGACCTGTGAAACAGCGACCCCCCAGCCCGTATTCAACATTACCGCACACCGACTGAGTCGCTGTCATCAAGCTAACGCCGGCCAAGCACAGCGAATACTGGCTGGCGCTGAAAAAATCACGCTACAGTCGCTCATCTGTCGCTACCTGGCGCTATTAATGAATCGGCCTCTTAGAGGTCACCACCTTAGCAGGCCAATTTTGTTTGCTAGAAACCACAATTTGACATTTATTTTGGGAATATTTATTTTGGGGCTGCACAAGATTTCTGTTCATCCTTTAATAATCATTACTTAGGTGATAGTAAAAAAGTAAAAACCAAAGGATGTAATCAGATATATGTAACAAATAAACACAGAGAGATTTTGTTATTTGAGCCATGCTTATTACTTTGTAAATATTTTGAATGTAAATATTTTGAATTTCCACTGATCCAATTGTATACATTGTTTAATATAGAGTAGTGATATTTGTATCTATTGTATTTTTTATATGTGGTGTATTTGTTTTTGTGGAGATGTTTTACATGTGATTTGTAACAGAAAGTAATTAGTTAACACTCTTTGGTTCTGTGTTCTGAGCTCTGCAGCAGGTGATTTCACCTGCTGCGTGTATTATGAGCGTGTCTCTGTCCCGCCTCGCTCCCTCTACGCGCCTGGACGTTGCCATGACCGCGCATTACTATGTGATGGCGCTGGTTGGGGCGTGCTGGGGGCGTGGTTTGGGGGGCGCGGCGGGGCAGGGTGATCACGTTCTTTTGTTTTGGTTGGGGAGGATGAGAGCGCGCACGGGGGCTGTTGCACTTCCGGCGCGACGGCGGCTGCCGGCCGGGGCCGCCGCGTGTGCGGGAGGGCGGGGGCCTTGGTGTGCGCTTCCGTTTCCCTCACTTTATAACTGGGGCACAGAACGCAGTACCTTATAGCACCTTGAGAAAGTAGCACAACGCTACGGAACGCGTGGGTGAACTAATCGGTCCAGCAGGAGGTTTTGCTGCACATACAGAGGTGAATGAATAACAATTTGTATAATTGATTGTATTTTGCGCTGGTCACTTTAGGTATTGGCACTTTATATTAGGCAACGGGTTTTCTCTTAATATAGGGATTTTTTGGGGTAGTTGGGATAATATGGGGCTTACTCCTGCTGGTACTATGGTATAGATATGTTATGTATACATATGTGTTTTTAAATGTATGTCATGATGTTGTATGTATTTGTTATATGTTTTTTTATCTTTTGTAGATGAAATTGATTGATTAAATATGCTTATTTGGATCAGTTGGTATCATTGATTAATTTGCTGTAGGGTTGGAGTGGTGCCTGCAAGCGACTGGGTCTATAGTAGGCTGGAACTATAGAAATTGTTTATGTATGCTGTGATAGCAGCTTTGGGTTGCTGATTTGGCACACTGCCCATCCCTTAACTGATTAACAATTAGGTGGTGCTATATAAGGAAAAAATTTTGTTATTCTTACACAATTTGACACTATGTGGCGAAAACAAGAATGTGAGCCAACAATCAAGCATGCAGACATGCATTTAGGATTGTTGAACAAACACATGTAACCTAGATGTGTGTTTATTAAACACATAGGTACATTGTAAATGTCTCCAGAATTTACTATAAGACATAGGGGTCACAAGTCTTTAGGCATATGAAGTGGGATGTACTCACCATCGCAGCTGTGGCTGGGGCCCATGCTGCTGGCCGTCCCGGGAGCTGGGGTGGGGAGGATGGTCCAAGGCTCCGTCTGCTTGGCAACATCTGTCAGGAGAAAGCAAAAAAGAGAAACCAAAAATTAGTGGGCCAATGACACATGACTATTTGACATCCATCTGGTTATGGAGTCTGCCAAAACAAATGCTTGCATGGTTACACACGTTGTCCAACATTAGCATATTTCCTGGTCCATGAGTTCATGTAAAGTATTTATGGTTGCAACATGGACACCTAAAGATAATGTGCCAATAACCTTGACAGTGCAATGGTAAGGCCTAATTTGCAGTTGATTGTAGAATGTTACTAGTGTGCAACATGTGTTAGCCGGAACAACTTACAAAAATAACACATTTTCTAGCCCCCATCATGGTGTGGGCTGAAACCTAGGGGTGGTTGCCAGTTGGATTGCACTGTAGTGGGGTTTGTGATGTTAATGTACATTAGAAAACCAGCTTGGCCTATGGACCATGAAACATGTGTATGTTAAAAGTGGACCAAGACCCAGGATTTATACTATCCTGTGTTTTGGTCCACTTTGGCAGGGCACACCAATTGGAGAGAGAGCCCGTCCACCGCCGCCGCCTTCCGTGCGTCACTCCTCCAGTGCGTGCGCCCGCGCAGGCCATTCTCAAATGGAGAGCGCGGGCGCACACACATCTAGAGGGGCACGCAGGAGGCTGCGGCGGTGGCTTCTGCCACCCCCAATGAGGTAAGGAGTTTGTGGGCTTTTGGGGGGGGGCCCGCGGTGAGGGAGGTGATTGGGCAGGGAAACTTTATAGATTCCAAGCCCAATCAACAATGGGTGTTGGTCCACTTTAAGGAATGTCATAACATATGGAATGTGAGGGATAACAACAAACACTTGCCATGACTATGCCCGTGGAGAAGGCGTTGCCAAAAGCTCCTGGAGGTGCCGCCTATATGATGCGCTGCAAATTAGAGAGGAATGGCAAGGGCTAAGTACAAATGGCCATATGTAACCTGTCACAGGCTTACACTGACTAAATCTGCACTCACCAGGGGATGAGCTGCCACTTGAAGCCCAGGGAGGGCTCTGAGGAGGAGGCGTGGAGCCTCGGCTCCTCACACTCTGATCCAAAGATCCCCCAGCCAAAGGGCCACCCTCCTCCCTCTCACTCCCTGCTCCTTCAGGGAGTGTGGGAGAGTCCACTACTTCCACTCCACTTGGACTCCCCACTTGAGAGTGGCCCCTTGGCTGGTGAGACTCCTCAGAGTCAGAGTGTGAGGAGCTGAGGCTCGATCCTGCCAGCCCCCCAGCAGCACACTCCTCTGGGGCGTCATCCCCTTCCTCCCCTGGGTCCTCTAAATTGGACCCTCGAGAGGGACCCTCCCCCGATGACTCCCCCGAGTCCGCCTGTCTCGTTCGGGGGAGGAATCCCTTCCCACGTTTCCCCAGGGGAGGACGCTTATCTGTGTTGAGGGGGTGAATAAAAAAATTACAATTACTACCCAAAATGGACACAGCTTAGAATATTATTTCCCAAAAATTATAAACATAGCATAAACTTCCACTTACCTGAAGCGTACGCATCATATAGGTGGTAGACGCCTTCAGGGTCCCGGCGCTTAAAGTCGGACCACTTCTGCATAATGGACCTCACACTGAGGCTGGTGTTGAAGCGCCGGGACACTGTGGCCTTCATCTCCAGGGCAATGCGCTTCTTGCCCCCACGGGCATAGTCATATTGGTGGATGCAGAAATCCTATGAGAAATGAAAAAAAAAAAGGTTATCAATACATGACATCAGAACAATGGCCTAAACATTTATAATGAGAACAGATTAAACATATAATCCAAGGAAAATATACTCACTTTCACCACCTGGCCGTTTACGCGGCTATCCACCCTCTTCCGCTTTCGCTTGGCTGGCCCAGGGGGGGGAGGGGGTGGAGGGGGGTTTGGTGGGGGAGGTGAGGTAGGTTGATTTAGCTGGGAAACGCAAAGGAGCAAACCGGAAGTGGATATGACGAAAGCGAAAAAAAACCATGCTCCGCGCACTAGAAACCAGCTAATGTCCGCTACGTGCAAGCTAAGTGGCGGTAATAGGATATTTACGCATTACAACAAGCTATTGGCTAAGACGCCATTAATTATTAGCTTGATTTAGCTGGGTATTCAATATCCTGTAATGTATGGGTCAGAGCAAAAACAGAGCTGGTTGCTTACAAATAACAATCTGATTCCTTAATAAAATAATAACACAATATAACTATCCAACAACATGATAATGTGGCACACAGGAGAATGCATAACGGGTTGTTATGAGCTTTTTCGCCTGAACAAATCCAGCAGAATGTGGACATGCACGCTCAGAACTACAGTATATTCATTAACGACTGGGGTCGCTGCAAGTGAATTCAGGGAAAAATGCAGAAAGGCACATGTATGAGCAGCACAGCGCAGCACAGCGACGCTAGCGCCGGCAATAGCGAATCACAACAGCGACTGCACAAACACTGACCACCACAGATTCAAAAAGGACAGGGCTGCCGAATAGCTTGGGCGCTGACAATTTCAATGAGCGAACGTGAGCGCCAACCATGACTGACTAAAAAGTAGCTTTACAAGCCATGTGTGTTGTGAAAGCAAGCTAATTTGAGGCTAATGTGTTTTGTGGGAGGAGATGCATTTTAGATTTCACTCACAACATTCCAGTGTAAAAATTACATCTTTCACCACAAAATCATTAAAAACAAGACAGATTAATCAAACATATCCTAAACAACATGTGTTTAATTTTTGGCAAAAGACAAGAACACAAAAACCACTTAAAAAAAACATTGCAGTGTCTGCCATTGAAATGTATGGGAGAGCGCCAGGTAGCGAGAGGTCATACCTGGCGCTGGGCTGGGATTAGCAGCGGCGCTGTTCGTTGCAGTCGGCTACATGATGAATCCCGCGCTAGCTGACGCTTTCGCCGGCGCTAGCCTCATTTTGCGTGATAAATGCGTGATTGTGTTCGCAGCCTGGCGTTCTGTAGTCGGTAGCCCCCGATAGCTGGCGATACCTGGCGCTAGTGAGACACTACCTGGCGCTATCACTTGATGAATAAGGCCCTAAATCTGCTATATCTGCTATATTAATCTGTTGCACCATCATGAAATTCAATTTTTATGTATAGAACTGCTTTCATAAGACCAAGTTCTGCAAAAGTACAATTTCCTTACAAAGAAGCTCTGAACAATACATTGAGCAATCCCGGTCACCCTACTGCGCTGCTCATCCGAAGTAACAGGTTTTGCCAAATCACTGCTTTTAAATTACTTCAATTTTATCTAACCACTGTGTTCTGTAATCCAAGGATAATTTAAGACAATTTCTTATTCGCTTACAATTTTAAAAAGCGTAATAATTTGAAATTGCCATCAAGCTATTAGTCCAGTACATGCACTAAATGATTGGAATTTACAATAAGCTTGTGAAGCTTTTAATAAATAGCATTCAACACAATTTTGGGACAGTAGATTACTTTTATTCATTTATTAGGTTGGTTTGGATTGACTAGACCGCAATAGCATCATAATTTGGGTTAAATGATTTGGTGTTTTTATATTTGCTCCAGTCGGCTTCTTTGGCAGCGCATATAATTGTGCTGTTAACGAAACTGGATAGGAGCATAGCCATGCTTGGATCAGCAAATGGCATTTCCTACATCCCTCTATAGCTGTGTGTGGCAACAGTTACGACAGGCACAGCCATGCACAGACCTAGAAGAATGCAAGAGATGGAACTGCACATTAACCATGGGTTTGTTGGTGAGGTAGTATGGTGCAAGGTTTCCAAGAAAGAAATTGGGCTTAGGGCCAGGGGATTATCTCCGTCCATGCAGTATTGCAGATGCATATTGTATTTATAAGTATGTAAAATGTATATAATAAAATGGGAGGCTAATTTATTATTTCTAGCGGGTGCTAGATGAGCATCACATTCACCAGCCAAAAAGAATTAAAAAAAATTAACAAGTGACCTAAATAATTTTAACCATCACAGTCCATTGAAATGTATGGGATAAGGCCACATGCATGGTGAGCGTCTGGTCTTATCTGGGGCTGAAGGAGACTCAGCACCGGTACTGATTCCATTTCTGGCGCTGTTGATAGATGGGACACTACCTGGCACTATTACAGGCACACTGGCTTTTTGACTTAAGGGGCTAATTTGAGAAGCGCTATCGCCACGTAGTACCACATAGCGTCAGGTCAACGCCGGGAGCAGTATGAGAAAACCATATATATGAAAGTCAAGCTGGTAGTTAGTAGAAATGTGACCTGCCATATGGGAGGACCGGTAGATTAGTCTCAATAGGTCACAGCACACATACAACCGGATGACAGCTCGGATTTGTTAGAGAATAAATTTGTGAACATCACTGTTAACCTTTGACCCTATAAACAATGCTTGTGTTATGTATTCCAGTAAGATTGTGTACGACTGTAAACTGTCTATCCTGTGCAAACCTCAATAAAACATTTGTAAAAGAAAGTGACTCTAATAGTGAAATGACTCTAATAGTGTCATGTAGCTTCTAATAGCATGTATCACTAGCGGTGGTTCAGTGTAAAGCGCTGGCGCTGTATGTTCTGCAGCAACATGTAGCACCTGTCACTCAGTTGCGCTCTCCTATACACTTCAATGGTGTATATTTTGGTTGTGTAGAAACCATGTTTGGACATGATTTTTCATAATCGTTTCACAAAAAAAAAGTGTTGGCTCCTAGGCAGCAACAAAAGACTTTTAGAGCTGTTCCTAGCACTTTATATTTAGGCTGCAGAATTGTACGTGGTGTTCCACCATTGCAGTGCCAGTTCTCCAGAGTGTCATTCCATGTGTTTTCGCTCTGTGGCTGGGGTTTTTATTGTGAGAAACAGACTTTTTTTGAATAGCATCCGGTGCAGGCTTTGTGTTTTGTTGTCTTAAATATGGGCTTCAGCACCAGGCACCATCAGCTGCTCTTCACTGGTGCTACCTTTCGTTTGCTGCAGTGTTGTCCTGTTATATGTGGCGTAGCCTCAGCCAGCTTTCCCTTGGGGCACTACATGAAACAATAGCAGTATTGGCTCAGGCGGTGCCGTAAATCAGGGAGAGCACCCTGCAGACATCACATTTATCAATGCTGGACAGGAAACGACAGTGTCACTTGTCCATAGGAAAAGCTAGGTCACAGTGCCAGAGCCCGGTTTGCAGCATCCACTTCCAGATGGAGAGTGAAGCTACATAGAGGCACAAATGGCAATTTGTGGCGCTAGTCTTAAATGAGCCTCCACATGCACCTTTTGCATTGGCACCTGACATTCACCTGACCATCATCTGGCACTATGTGCTTCTTAAATAAACCCCATGGTGTGAAGAAATGTTAGAATGAAATTTGATTTTATTACTGCCATTGACTGGAAAGAAAATGTACAGTAAAGCCGCTGATGATGATATTGCCATTAATGTTTTAGTAAATGTGTTTCTTGCAGTTTAATAACATGCGCCAGTGTCTCAAGGACCCCTTACCAGTTCACAAAGTGTTAAATGTAAAAAAACACACCACACACTAGAAGTATCTTAATATCTTTTCCACCTATTCTCATCTCTAATCTATCACTGGTCTCCACAAACTCCAGTCATGTGTCCCACGTCATCCGCTGCTGTTTCCTTAGTCGATTGCTGTCACCAAGTATGGTGGAGGCAGATACAGTATTTTTTTCTGTAAAATAGTCCAGCTAAATAACTGATTGGTGGTGTCTTCCTGGAATGTCAGATTGAGTCCCTTGTGCCACCCTTGTGTGGGTGCATGCTGCTTCTGCTTTGCCATTCTGGGTGGGGGGTAGGGTAGTTTCCCAGCAGAAAACAGTTCCCTGCATTGAGCTGGCAGCGGCTGTGCTTGGTGGCTTATGTGCAGTGAGTGGCCGCTGATTGACAACCCATCACTGTAGCGTTGCTGACGGTGGCTTTGCTGCTCTAGACTCTCCATCCTGCCCTGTAGTGGCTTTAGCTACAGGTTTGCAAAAAAAATAAAAAGGCTTGCCCAGGCACAGGTGGCCCCCACTGCTGCCCATAGTTTGTTGCTGGCCCGCCATACTGAGGACTGAAAAGGCTTCTTCACCAGACCATAAGCCAAAGGTTGGTGGAGGCCCAGGGGTGCATGCCCTCTCATAATGTGGCCCTAGAGATTGGCTAATGCCAAGCCTACGCCCGCTTCCACTGGTCCCTCCACTGTCGGGGTCAAATTTTCTCCTCGCCATAGGGAGGGGAAATTTATACTGGAAGGGAGCTTTGACGTCACTGCTTACACTCAGTATAAATGCTCTATAGCAGTGAGCAGAGGTGCCAGAAGGTTTCATGGATGCTGCAGAGACCGGCCTAGAAGAGTCCAGAGGACCAGAGGAGGTGAGCTTCCTTTTTTTTATTGTTCGTTAAAATTTGGTTTGGACAAATCCTAATTTCTTGGGGAAATTAGGCAAATCACCCAAACCGAACTTTTAAAATGTTGGCTCACGGGAGGCATGGCTTGGACATGGAAGTGTGAGGAGCGTCCTGTGGGAGCTCCGTACAGCCTTTGATTGATCAGGCGATTTGTGCAGCGATTTGAACGGGACTCGCCTGAAAATGGGGTCCCAGAAGAAGAGGAAGGGGTCCCGCACGGGAGAAGCAGCAGGAGCCAGGCAAGATGGTGCCGGCTGCGTTGACACGACGGAATGGATGAGAAGTGGCAGCGGAGGAGGTGGAGGTAGCCGGTTCCCCCGCTCACACAGCTGAGAGCGGCAGGGGTGGTAGACAAGCTGCGAAGGCTGGGCAGCGGCGAAGACTGGCTGGAGTCCCCAGAGGGGACAGGGGGCATCAGTTCTGACAGCCCCGGCCCCAGTCAGGAAAATCCGACGTTCTCTCTCTCACTAGAATATGGATCCGGATCGGCCGCGGGAGCTCAGATGGCGTGGATAAAAGAGGGGTTCACGTCCCCAGACACAACTCCCCACTGGGACCATTCGCCACGGGCAGGAGGAGATCTCGGGGGTGCAGTCTTAAGAAGCCTCTTACAATCTTTGGCGACTAAAGAGGACCTACAGGCTCTACCCCTCCAAAGGATTTCTCCAGAAGAACACTGCATATGGGGCGGATCTTGCATCCGCTTCTGGAGAAGATTAAGAGCACGGGCGCCTCCTACAAGTGGGGGCACCCATTTCATTTAATAGTAAGAATGACGCTTTGTTTTCCCTGAGATCGCATGAGAAACTTCCGATGCTTTTTGAATTCCTGTCAACGGACGCAGTCCAGGTACCCAACTGGCTTGCGGAGGCTCTACCAGCCCCGCCTCAGCCCCTGCTGCAGAGGGTGCGGAGGCTCCGCCCGGGGGGAGGGAGGGGGGGTCAGACCATGATTACACCTGAAGATCCGTCAGGGCGCATGGGGGGTGACTTATGAAGCTTGGAAAACAACATGCCACTGTTTTACGTGATCGGAGGACTCACCGAATGTGCCCTGTTTTTTCGGGCGGGGATCTGAGGTACCTTCAGGTGTGGTTGTGGCTGGGGCTCTGCCCCTGTCTCACCGGGGATAATCTGTTTTTTTGACCTCTGGATGTGCATCTGCGTTTACAGGGGGGGTGGTGTGTGCCAGGTTGGGCAAGAAATGACTATAGATAAGATATTTGTTGTTGCACATCAAGAAATGGCAATGTTTATTTGCACTACCATTTAATTGGGCTGTGCGGACTCCACCACGGCTGTGTTCAACCAAGTTCCCCAAATAGGCGGCTGACCACTTCGGCAAAGCTTGCTTGGCTGTGGGTGGTTAGAATTTTTGGGAGTTGCTCCCAGAACGGTTATAGTCTGGCACTATAACCTAGCTTTGCCGCTGGACAGGTGACACTGTAGCATCCTGTCCAGCATTGATAAATGTGCTGTCTGAAGGGCGCTACATAAGTGCTCTCCCTGAATCAATGCAGCTCCTGATCATACCAATGCTGCTATTGTTTACTAACCAATCTGCAGCAGCATTATTTTTCACCCACATTACCCACACAGCACAATTACACATCATTTTTCATTCTGTAGTGTTTATTTACAATAATGTGTGTTTTACAAAAAAAAAATTGTCATAAATATAACAAATTTAACAAACATAACAAAGATGTTCTTTATTCATCAAGCCACACAAATATTTCCTTGACACTGTGATTATGGTGCCTGTAAGGGAGACAAGTGTGATATGTTAATATTTGAATGTATTTATATGTTCATCATTTTTCCCTGTGTATGGTTTAATTAGAGTTTGTTATATGTTCAAAAAGTTTGCTTCAGCTGTGACTGACCTTAATCTAGTTTCTAGCTATTCTAATTGCCATGGTTTTCTTCAGCTCTTAAAGTCTGCTTGATGGTTATCCACATATCCCCCTGTTGATTTGTTAGCATTATTTAGCTCACTGCTTAGGTCACTTACCTGGAAGAATTAATAAGCCAGTCTGTGTGTCTTCCATTGTGTCTGCAGGCATGTCTGGGACTTCTGGTACCAGTGCTATTTCCTTGGGCTCTTCCATTCTATGGCAGATGCAAATATTGTGTAAGACACAGCAGGCTAAGATGATTTTTGAGACCTTCTCTGTACAACATCAACCTTCCTGGGCCGGCCAAGCATAGGAAGCGTGCAATACAATATGTCTGGTTTTGATGTGAGCTGCATTGTAGCACACTTCAGATGCAGTCTGTGGGTTCCGCACAGGCGTTATGAGCCATGTCTTCTGGCCGTATCCCTTATCCGCTAAAATGAAAAACATTATGGTAACACAACAATCCACATCCCCACCTGTTGGTGGCCTAAGTCTCTGCACCTATTCCTCCTGCCTAGTGCTGTTGTTCAGCTATATTTTAGACTTGCAATGTTTCCCGGTACTTGCCTAGTAGCCATCCTGCCGGCATTTCATTGTTCTGAAATTTCCGGCACAGGGCAGGTTGTTGCAACACATATGAGTCGTGGAAGGAAAGCCCGATCTCACCACACGCTGCTTTCTTATTCTGATCACACACCACCATCACATTCAGAGAATGGTAGTTCTTCCTGTAGGGAAGATCTTGTGCTCAAGGTGGGGGCAATGGAATATGTGTGCCATAAAGGCACCAAAGACATTTGGGATTCCTGCCATGCAGTAGAAGGCCAGTTTAATGTGTTGCATCTCCTCCTACCCCTCGGGAAAGTGTATATATATATATAATATATATATATATATATATATATATATATATATATATATAGATATAAGGTCACATATGGCCAGAACAATCTCATAGAAGATGTGGCTCATGGTTGCCTGGCTCATGCCGCTGAGTAGAGCAGCAGTGGCCTGAAAATTTCCCTGCACCAAGATATTCAGGGAGACACACAGGCGCACTATGCCAGGTTTAGCCTGGCTGTGGCCAATGGTGGGGTCAATTTTGTGTCAGATTTGCTCTTACAGCGTCAAAAGCGTAGCACGATTCAGCCGAAACCTGCTGCACATTTGCTCATTACTCAAATCCGACAGCTGGGTACTAAAATATCTCTGTACCTGAATTCTCACCACCCTGGCTTCCAAAGACTGTGATACCTCAGCACTGGTGGCACACTGCAGCCACATAGCAGACATCAGGCCAAAGCTCCCACCTTACACCTCTACATTACCAGTACACTCACAAATCGAAAAAAAAAAAAAAACTACACACACCCACTCTCTCACACTCTCTCAAACACTCATTGACGAATAAACCATCAGGCTGCTTCCTAAGTTTGACCCAGGCAAGAGAGGAGATGCTACACAGCGTACAAATGGTGTCCAAAATAAACATCCACACTAGCTGTGTCCTACACAATATGGGCATCCACCACAAAATGCAAGAGCTCACGGAAGCAACACTGATGTCACCCAGCCCAAACAAACCTGCAGACACTGGTGAACTAACACAGACTGGCTCTGCCTGCCTAGAATCAGTATTCAAATCCAGAATAATGATACAGCTTTTGCCACAGCATTCAAAGATGATACACACAACCCTTTATTTATACTTCTCCACTTGTAATGCATCAGACGCAGCATGGGCCCCTTTCCATGCTTCAGCGTCCATGCACACAGCACAAGGGACAACGCTACGCAAGTGTGCATGGAACGCTGAGTGTCCTATGTTCAGCATCAATGGACGGCTCCGAAATGTTTAAATTACGATATACCAGCACCTTGTCCGCCATCTTAATCTATCATTAACATTCAAATGGCCATTTTATTATAGCATCACACAGTGTGTGTTTCCTGCTGTCATCTTTAAAATGATCTCTTTAAGCATTTTATTTTACTTATTCAATAGCCTTACGGCAGCCATCTGTGTGTTATTGGTTGATTAGTGTTTTAGCATCATACACTGCACACACTAGCATTTTCCTTGTTAGTCTAACTGACCATGCCCTGCTTCTGATTGGTCCAACAATCACATAAAAGCTGGTCAACATATCATTAATCTTGCTCCATTAACTTGTTAGAAGGTCACCATTTGTGTTTGAGTCTGTATACCAAAAGAGTCTTCTATGGCACCTACTAAGCGTGCTTTGCCTTCAGTTGGTCAGTTCCCTGGGGGCCACAGTAACATTGGTTTGTATCATGGCCATGGATGTGGTGTTGGCAGCTGGTGGACACAGGCTCTTGGTTTTCGTCGGGGTGCAGCAGTAGCTATGTTTCCAACAGTGCGTTATCAAGGTTGGTGGCTGTGTTTCTCATGTGTTACTGTGTCTTAAATTCTTAGGGCCAGACATGTGCAGCCAACAACAGCTCCTCACTCTGAGCCAAGGGTGAGCCAGAATCTAATTTGGCTGTTAACAACACTCTTGTAAAGCTGACCCTGTTGAAGTAGCCACTGTTATATAGCCCACAGAGTTGGGGCCTCAATAAGCCTGAACGAACAAAATATGGCAGTCAATAGCAGACGACCTGAATAGTTCGGCAGCGCATTAAAGGACCGGTGCTTCTAAAAAAAATAGATTTAACACCTTGCTCAGAGCACGAATTAAGAATATCTGGCGACGAGTACCGGACGCTATATGAAAAAAGTATGTTTCTCAATTTATATACACCAGCACCAGAACAAAAACACATGGAATGACATTGTTGAGACACTGTAGCACTGCCACTGCAATGGCAGAACACCACAATTCTGCAGCAAAAAACTAAAGTTCCAGGAACAACAATAAAAGTCTTTAGTTGCTGGCTGGGGGGGGGGCAACACAACCCTTTTCTGCAAAAATAGTGCAAACAAGTTTAACCCCTATACACAACCAATTTAGACACCGTTGAATTGTATGGGAGAATGCTACTGAGCGACAGGTGCTATGTGGCGCTGTAGAACATACAGCACCAGTGCTTTACACTGAGCTGCTGCTAGTGATACATTCGAAGCTACATGACACTATTAGAGGCGCTCACCAGTTTCCCTTTCACATATATGGTCTACACATACAGCGCTTGACTTTCACCTGACACTACATGGTACTATGTGGCATTGGTGCTTCTTAAATGAGGCCCATAGTATCACAGGCATACCCTACTTCCCTGCGTGCACTACATGTGGCACATTTGAATACATGGTAGGTGCAGCTTAGATAGGGGGACACTGTGCAACATCCTAAATTGGGATGCCCCCTAAAAATCATAATGATTTGGACCAAAAGTCAAAAATCACTTTTAGTTTCAGTGACAATGTAAACAGCCCACCTAGAGCTCCATCTACATTTCCTCCTCCTGTATTTTGAAGTGCAATTCATTGACTACATTCAGGGTGCCTCATCTTGCCCCCCTCCTGTCATTTCTCAGAAAATGTCCACCAATGAAATGGCTGTGCTGTCCAACTTGTGGCCACCCCTCTCTGTACATTGAGAGTAGAGTGTTCCCGCTCACCACCTATGGCAGGACACTGTAAATGTTCCAGCCTTCCTGTTTGGTCTATGCATGCTTATTGTTACTGGTGTCTATCAGTGCCTAACAGCCAGCAGAAGGGGGAGAAGCAGCACGGTTGGAGAGCAGACATGGATGAAGTGGGGTCTGTGGAAGTTCTGTGTAATAAGTATAGGGACAGTTTAGAGAATCACACTTATGCTGATGCAATGATGTTACATCCCACCCACTAAAGTCCAGACACATCCACCTGTACATCGGCCACACAGCATTGCAAATAAATGAGAGCAAATGAAGGCATCAATTTACTTGGCGTATAGTAAAACTGAACAGTTATTCCAATTCTTTATCAAAATTTTTAGAAGTAAATAAAGTCTGTGCTTAGTTCACCAAGAACTTACTGGTAATATGATGATCCCACTGTTTATATTAAGAAATAAGAGCTTTGGCATCTGCCAATTAATGATGAGCTAAATATATAGTTGTAAAAATGCAAGCTTGCACATCTAGATGCCCCTAAGACACATAACAATATTATCTACAGATAATTAAAATATTAAATATATTAAAAATATAAAAAATGCAAAGTCACTATGATTATCTACATAGCTGCAGCTTATGAAAGTGTTTGTGATAATTACAGAAAATCATTTTTATCATCTAGCATATTACATTTATAGTCGATGTGATTACAATTTGGACCATTATGATTTCTCCAGTGTTTTGCAGATTGGTTGCTATGCAGTTCAGTTTTCATAATAATAGTACATTAGATTTGCTAGGCCAAGTGTTTGCTAATAGCTGGCTGATCAAGTCATTTTCTGTAAATTCAGTAAGGCTCCAACAGCACCATTGGAGCACTCTGCAGACAGGATTCTGTTTGTCACTTATAAAGCTCTGTCCCCCAAAACATGTGGCAGAGAGAAGAACCTTGGGGATGAAAAAATCCAGTGTAAATACCCTACATTTTAGGTTTTTTTTGTTGTTGTTGATTTGTGTGTAGTCCATTTTGGAAACAACATGACCCACCGTGGACTCTCCCATCATGTACTTCTAACTTTCTTGTTTATTTATTTACACTTTTTCTATTTGCGCTTTTTCCCTAAATAATTTGTACTTTTATGTGTGCTAGGTTGGAGAGCATCTAACTGGGGTCCTTAAATATTGAAGCGGTTTACTGGGTGTCATCCACCGCTAAATCAACAGTAAGAACAGTTTAGGCACCTTACTGCACCAACAGGGCACTTCCCAAGCTTCAGCAGCTATAGAAAGTTACCAACTACTGCTTAAGACTCAGGCCCTTATTTAACAAGGGATAGCGCCAGGTAGCGAATGGTGAGCGAACGGTAATGACGCTCACCGCCACGAGAACGCCGGCTCCCCTCCGCAATCACACATTTATCAAGCCGATCCTGCTTAGCGACTGACAGAGCGCCAGATAGCGAATCATTCATCATTATTCCAGCCTCACCCCACAGCGCCAGCGAGCGACCTTGAACAGCGACAGGTATGACCTCTCGCTACCTGGCGCTCTCCAATGGATTTCAATGGAGCAATCTTTAAATATTCATAATTAATTGCTATTAATTTTTTTTTTTTTTTTTTTAAATGTCAAAAATTCTGTGACCACTTCTGCAATGTTAGATATTTTTTTTTAGGTAAAAAAAAAAAAATAAATAAATTTGTGCAGAATTGATATTACAGGTCTGATATTAATGTATTCATATTACAAAATGTTTGGAAAAACATGTTTTGTTATTTTTCTAAAAATATGGTTGATTGGGGGTTAAAACACTACTTTTAACCCATCGCCGCCAGCGCTCTGGGGTTTAAACAAGCATTTCACAGCGCGAGAATTTTTGGAGCGTGATTTGTTAATGAATATGCTGGGAGCCGTTCGCTGTCATGCGCTCCCATACAGCGCGGAACCTGTCAAACAGCGACTCCTAACCCCGTATTCAACATTACCACACACCGACTGAGTCGCTGTCAACAGCCGAACAACGGCCAAGCACAGTGAATACTAGCGTGCACTGTGAAAATAACGCTACTGGCGCTCATCTGTCGCTACCTGGCGCTATTAATGAATCGGCCTCCCCGATAGCAGATGCTTGCTAGGCCAGGTTTGTCCTGCTTTCTTGAGTACCACTCCGGACACAAGATCCAGTTAGTGGGCAGACCTAAAATCATCTGGATCTAATTGAATGTATGCACTATTAAATATCTTTTTTCCATTACCGGATGTCACTTTCTTCAGCTTTTTTTCAGACAGACATAGCACTACGGTGCACATTTCATGAATGTAATGCAGCTTCTCTCAAGGAGCAGGAGGAGAAAGAAAAGGGGCAGCTATGGCATCAATGTTTGAAAAGAACATACAATAAGGTGGTAGAGCAGCCTCTAAAATAAATTAATTCTTGGTTCATCAAGCTATAAGGGAAACTTTCTCTGTGAAGGAATGTGATTAGGGAACACCTCCTTTTGCTGTGCAGGATTTTGCTTTTGCTACCTAGTAAGTTGTTGTACTGTGTTAGCCATCGATGTAAGCAGGAAATCCAAGGTTAAGGTAATACCATTTCATAATCGATTATGCCTGAAGAAGAAGCTTGAACAGCTTCGAAAGCTTGCATTTTCAATCTTATTGAGTTAGCCAATAAATGGTATTGCCTTAACCTTGGATTTCCTGCTTTTGCTACCTGATTATTAGTGGCAAATGATGTGCCTACAAAACACCTAAATGTTGCTAGTCCATAGATACCAGCTCAGACACAGCCTCTGCTCTTTCAAAAAAGCTTTCATCTATCTTAACCAACTTTAGTTTACAGCTTAATCGCCATTCAGAGCACTTAACACCACACATAGTACTTCTTGCAACTCCACTATATATATATATCACTCTTATCATTTTGATCAAGGGGGGCAACCTTTATCACCTGGAGAGCCACATTTATCACTGAAAGACAGACTTGAGCCACATCTTACATGAAGAAATCAGTAAACTCTCCACCATATAAAATTCTTAGCCCATTCAGAAGTGAATTGTCTATCTCCAAGGAGGTTAAAGAGAGGGGTGCATGTCTAAAATAGTCAGGCAGGCTGATCCATCACTAACGCCAGGTAGCGA
Source organism: Gastrophryne carolinensis (assembly GCA_027917425.1). Classification (NCBI taxonomy): domain Eukaryota; kingdom Metazoa; phylum Chordata; class Amphibia; order Anura; family Microhylidae; genus Gastrophryne; species Gastrophryne carolinensis. The sequence continues at coordinate 113,947,136 of CM051234.1, forward strand.
CAGATGAGCGTCTGTAGTAGGCATTTCAGAGCGCCTGCTAGTAGTCACTGTGCTCAGCCATAAGTCGCTAGTTCTTAGCGACTCAGTCGCTGTGCAGCAATGATGAATACATTGTGAGGAGTCGCTATATGACCAGTACAGCGCTGTATGTGAGCGCATGTTACCGACTGGTCAGTGCGACCAACTCACAGCATATTCATTAAAAACAGCCTCACACACCTCCGGCGCTCAAAAATGCTTCTCTGATGCCTAGAGCGCCGGAGGCTGTGTGATTAAAGTCTGTTTTTTAGCACGTATCCACCAGTAACAAAGCGAAAACATAAGGAATTACATTGTAATAACATTGTAACATGAACACTTTAATGCCAGACCTGTAATGTCAATTCTGCATAAATATATAAAACATGAAAAATATTTGCAAAAATGACTTTTTCAATGCCAGAAGAGGTCACAACATTATTTGAGATTTAAAAAAAAAAATTAAAAACCCTGTTTAAAAAGAAATAAAAGAACGTCCATTTAAATGTATGGGAGAGCGACAGGTAGCGAGAGGTAATACTTGGCGCTCTGCGCAGTTCACTGAGGCTGGGATAATGATGAATCGGAAGCTACATGGCGTTGTTCCAGTCGCTCAACAGATTCTGCTTGATAAATGTGTAATTGCGAGCCGTGTCCGGCGTTCACCTGTTGCTACCTCTCATTTACAAGGCACTACCTGATGCTATCCCTTCATGAATTAGGGCCTAAGGCTTGGTATGCAGGCTTTTGGTCCACTTTAAATGAGAGAATCGGGCAGGCTGAGAATTGTGTTGGCTTACCCATTAGTTTATCTGCAGCTTTCAGCACAACACTCATTGAGTGGAAGCTGTAAAGACAGGTAAGGTGGCACACTTCTCCACCTGTGAAACATTATTATTATTATTATTATTAATATTTATTTATAAAGTGCCATCATCTTCCATGGTGCTGTACAATGAACCCAGGCAGTTCATGAGCCACACAGTAAGAGTCTGCAAGCCACATGTGACTCCCAAGCTAGAGGTTGGGGACCAGAGTTTTAGGTTGTAATATCACAAGGGCCCTCTCTCTTAATGTACTCCTGAATGCGTGTGTGTGCATTTACAGTATATGTTGTGGTATTTCTGTCCCATACATATCAAGTATCTGTCCTATAACAAGTATTGTTAGTATATAATTTGTCCCACCCCCCTGCAATTTCTTCCTACAGCACCATGAAATATGATGGGGCTCTATAGGTAAATAATAATAATAATAATAATTATTGCTGGAGACAATCTTTTTGAGAATGTCTATTTTTCTGTTTTCAATAAAATACTGCAAAATGTAAGAAATATGTAGATAAACAGGCCCCTCACATTGTTTTCCTCTGGATTGCGATCAGAAAAAGCAGCCTGTGCCCTTCTCACTAGAGATGAGCGAATCGATTCGGACGAACCCGAATTCGTTCCGAATTTCATGAAATATTTGATTCTGAACGAATCCGAAATTTATCTGCGATTCGATCGATCGAATTTTTTCTTTAAACTCCATTTACTGCAATTACAGGCATTCTAAAATGGTGGATCCACATGTCTGGACATATCCCCTGGGGCAAGGTATCATGGGAAGGTCACATGCAGCCTATCAGCAGCCAGGCACCCCGGGGACGTCAAAGCGCTATATAAGCGGTGGCCATCTTGCTGATGCGCATTTCAGCGTTGTATTGCGGGAGAACGGGGCTGGGGAGAGACAGGGAAAGACAGGGTAAGACAGGGAAAGACAAACAGAGAGCCAGGGAGAGCCAGGGAGAACCAGAGAGAACCAAAGAGAACCAAACAGAACCAGAGAGAGCCAGGGAAAGATCGAGGCAGGGACAGCAGAAAACACAGAGAAGCAGATAAAGTGACCTTTTTTTATATTTTCATTTGATTTAATAGCCAGATCACAGGTTTAAATTGCTTTTGTTTCTGCTGTAAAAACTTCTGAGCACTGGGCACATTTAACCCTATCTGTTACACACTAGCAGCTCTAAAAGCTGATTTCATCTAACTAGACCACAGTTTTAAAAATGTTTTTGTTTCTGCTGTAAAAACCCCTGAGCACTGGGCATCCCATGTTAGCACATTTAACCGTATCTGTTACACAGAAGCAGGTCTTTCAGCTGATTTCATCTAACTAGACCACATTTTAAAAAGTGACTTTGTGTCTGCTTTAAAAACTCTTGAGCACTGGGCATCCCATATTGCCAATTTTCATAGTATCTGTTACAGAGAAGCAGGTCTTTCAGCTGATTTCATCTAACTAGACCACAGTTTTAAAAGTGTTTTTGTGTCTGCTTTAAAACCCCTTGAGCACTGGGCATCCCATATTGCCAAGTTCCATAGTATCTGTTACAGAGAAGCAGGTCTTTCAGCTGATTTCATCTAACTAGACCACAGTTTTAAAAGTGTTTTTGTGTCTGCTTTAAAACCCCTTGAGCACTGGGCATCCCATATTGCCAAGTTCCATAGTATCTGTTACAGAGAAGCAGGTCTTTCAGCTGATTTCATATAACTAGACCACAGTTTTAAAAGTGTTTTTGTGTCTGCTTTAAAACCCCTTGAGCACTGTGCATCCCATGTTTGCACATTTAACCCTATCTGTTACACAGAAGCAGGTCTTAAAGCTGATTTCATCTAACTAGACCACAGTTTTAAAAGTGTTTTTGTGTCTGCTTTAAAAACCCTTGAGCACTGGGCATCCCATATTGCCAATTTTCATAGTATCTGTTACAGAGAAGCAGGTCTTTCAGCTGATTTAATCTAACTAGACCACAGTTTTAAAAGTGTTTTTGTGTCTGCTTTAAAAACCCTTGAGCACTGGGCATCCCATATTGCCAATTTTCATAGTATCCGTTACAGAGAAGTAGTTCCTCAGTTTATTTACCTTTTGCTTTTTAAAGTAAACACATTTCAAATACATAAAAATGGCAGGCAGACTAATGCCAGGATGTTCATAGAGGAGTGGCAGAGGCCTAGATTCAGCAGGCAGAGGTCGCAGCAGACTAGAAGCAAGTGGCAGCAGGAGTAGCGGCAGCAGGAGTTGCGAGAGACCTGATCTGCCAGCATCTGCTAGCGGTCGTGTCTCCACCAGTCACCATCTGCCGTCGTAGATTGGTTAACGCGGTCATCCACATCATCACAAGTTACATCTGACACCCCCACAGTCTACAGTCGGTAGGTTCCTCTGACACAACCCTGAATTAGCATGGCCCGGGAGCAGTCCCTAGCCTCCCATTGCCTCTGTTCTACGCCGTTCCCTCCCCCAGCGACGTATCCTATGCTTTGGGTTCAGCTCCACTCTTTAGTGAGGACAATCAGATAGAGGACAGTCCGCAGCTACTGCCCAGCCAAGAAATGGAGGTGGTCTCTTTAGCTAGGCAGACAAATAGTGATGTGGAGTGTGTCGTGGGAGGTGGTGTGGCGAGCGTTCCAGCTCCTGCACCAGACACTGTTGAGGAAACCGAGAACATCAGCGACGTGCAGAACCAACTCGATGATGATGATGAAGCCGATCGCACTTGGGAGCCGGGTGCAGAAGGGGCTTCATCATCATCATCAGGAGAAGAGGGGCACAGGTTGCCCCGGAGTCAGCAGCTGAGGCAGCAAGGTGTTAGCAGCATGGTTGGCAGTCAGCATGGGGGCAGAATTGTAAAGTCTGGAGCCAAACGGGGCCGGGGCCGGGGTAGAGCACTTGCTGCGCGGCAGGCTACCTTCTCAGGAGGTAGTGGAGCAGGGGTTCCTGGAGTTGGCGGCAGTAGCAGTGAATCAGTGCGGTCTATTGGTGGGAAAATTAGCTACTCGGCAGTGTGCCAGTTTTTCATCAAGAATCCGCAGGAGGGTAACATGGCCACATGCAAGATGTGTAGTCAGAAGGTGAAGCGTGGTCCTGCGTCAACATATGCAGCGTCACCATAAAGCGGCCTGGGAGAACCGAGGCTCTGAAGAGGTGGTCCAGCCTGCTTCCTCACCAAGTGGCACGCCGCTCCAAATTTCTGCCAGCCAAGGCTCCAGCACCTCAGCCGAAGGCAGCTGTGCGTCATACCCATCCTCTGTCGCTCCAGATGCTCCTGCTCCTGCTCCTCCAAGTCATGCATCCCGCCAGCAATCCATCAACGAAGCCATGTCCAAGAGACAGCAGTATGCGCCCACTCATCCTACGGCGCAGAAGCTGAATGTGCTCCTGTCCAAGTTGCTGGTGCTGCAGTCGCTCCCTTTTCAGGTGGTGGACTCTGCAACTTTCAGAGAACTGATGGCTTGTGCCGAGCCGAGGTGGAGAGTCCCAAGCCGTCATTTCTTTGCCAAGAAGGCAGTACCAGCCCTGCACACTTTTGTTGAACAGAAGGTGGGCCAGTCCTTGAGCCTGTCGGTGTGTACCAAAGTGCATGGCAGCGCCGACGTCTGGAACTGTAACTACGGTCAGGGACAGTACATGTCATTTACGGCCCACTGGGTGAATGTGGTTCCTTTGCAGCAGCAGCAACTTGGACAGGTCACGCCGCTTCGGCCTCCGCGCTCCCAAGCCGTTGTGCCTGTGACACTGTGCGACTCGGCCTCCTCATCCTCCACCGTCTCCTCACCCTCCACTGTAGAGTCAAGTCTCAGTACCCCTCCAGTCTACCATGTGTGCAGGGCACGGCGGTGTCATGCTGTGCTTCACATGGTTTGTCTTGGCGAACGGAGTCACACAGGGGAGGAACTGCTAAAATTTATTCATCAAGAAATCCAAACATGGCTTACTCCAAGAAAACTGAAAATGGGAATCATGGTGACCGACAATGGGAAGAACATTTTGTCTGTGTTGCAACAAGGAAGCCTGACCCATGCGCCCTGCATGGCTCACGTCTTCAATCTGGTTGTCAAGCGGTTTCTGAAGTCTTCCCCCCATCTGCAAGACATCGTAACAAGGGGAAGGAAACTTTGCATGCACTTCAGCCACTCCTACACCGCCAAGCACACCCTTCTTGAGCTTCAGCGTCAGAACGGTAGCCCCCAACATAGTCTGATTTGCGATGTTTCCCCCCGTTGGAATTCCACCCTCCATATGTTAGACCGACTATACGTACAGAGAAAAGCCATCACGGATTTCTCGATGATTCAAGCGGATGGGGCACTCCCCTGTGTAACTTCAATGTAAACCAGTGGCAGCTCATACGTGACACACCTGCCGTTTGCTCAGGCCCTTTGAGGAAGCTACTTTATTTGTCAGTCGCCAGGATTATGGGATGAACGACATGATTCCACTGCTTCATGTACTACAACACATGTTGGAAACCATGGCTGGTCAGGGCACTGGAGACATGGCGCCTACATCTTACGGCCACATGAACCCCGTTGGAGCTGGACTGGAGGAGGAGGAGGGGCACAGTGAAGCACAGTTTAGGCTTGGCAAAATGGCTGGTTTATCGAGTCAGCTGACAGGAGAGGAGGAGCAGGAGCAGCCAGAGGAGCTAGAGGGTTGTGAGGAAGGCGAGACAGAGGACCCAGACACACCATGGCAGTATGCAGTGGAGATGGAGACAGGTAGTCCCTCCGAGTCACTTGCACAAATGGCACAATGCATGCTCACGTGCTTGCGTAGTGACCACAGAATTGTTTCCATTTGTCTCCGGGATGACTTCTGGCTCTCCACCTTATTGGACCCTCGCTACCGGCAAAAAATGGGGGCATTTTTTACACCCACTGAGAGAGAGGACAAACTGGCCTACTACAGAGACATCCTACGTAGTCAGTTGGCCGATGTCTATCTGCGCCATCGTCCATACTCTCGCAGGTCTGACTCGGGGGGGCCCTCTGCACTCACCTTCCACTGCCATAGCTGCTAGGGGGGGGTGGCAGGAGCAGTAACAGCTCCATCAGCAGCAGCCTGAGTCTTCAGTCCCTAATGAGTAGCTTTCTTCACCCGCATAGTGAGGCTACTCATGAGCAGCAGGAAGACCTGGAGCAGGACCTGAACCAGCAGGTCGTGTCATACCTTGACATGACCATGCCAACACACCTTGAGGATCCGCTGGACTTCTGGGCAGCCAAACTTGAGCTGTGGCCGCAACTAGCAGAGTTTGCCCTGGAAAGCTGTAGTAGAGTGCCATCTGAGCTGGTGTTTAGTGCGGCGGGGGCCATAGTAACGGAGAGGAGAACTCAGCTGTCAACTAAAAATGTGGAGAGACTCACCTTTGTGAAAATGAATCAGGGATGGATCAGCCAGGATTTCCACCCACCAATGCGTGTAGATTCATCATGGTGCCACGTTTAGTGCAAAACTTATTTATGTCTTTAGGCCAATTTTTGGGTTCCTGCTGATGCCAACTTCAGGGTATGCCTTTCAGCCAATTTTTGGGTTCCTGCTGATGCCAACTTCAGGGTGTGCCTTTCAGCCAATTTTTGGGTTCCTGCTGATGCCAACTTCAGGGTATGCCTTTCAGACAATTTTTGTGTTCCTGCTGCTGCCAACTCCAGGGTGTGTCTTTAGGCCAATTTTTGGGTTCCTGCTGCCAACTCCAGTGTCTCTTTCAAGCAATGTTTGGGTTCCTGCTGCTTCTGCCAACTCCAGGGTGTCTTTCAGTCAATTTTTGTGCTCCTGCTGCTGCTGAGCCGCGCGCTATCCAAGTTTTTGGAAGGCATGGCTACCATTACTCGGAAATATATTTGTTTTCCTGAGGACATGGTATAGAGAAATATATGTAGTGGGAAAAATGAACACCCGAAATGAAAACTATGCATGCTCAAAAAGGTAATTTAATACAGGAGTGAAACCGTATATCTTTACCAAAAGTAATAAGCAAAAAGTGTTACATATAAACATTTATACAAATGACCACTAGATGGCATAAGTTAGCTGGTCCCAGTTCATGTTTTGAGCTTCTCAAACAGAGAAATATAGTAAATACAATTAGATACAGTCTAAGCATATAGGAAACAGTTCCAAGGTATCTGGTAAGGATTTGAGAAGCGCAAGTTCAATACCTGATTATACTTGCAGAGCAAGTGGATGCAAGAATGCAAAAAGACAATCACAAGTTTACAGGCAGGGACACAGCGAATAACAAGGAAACCTACTCAACGTTTCGGCGAATGTGCCTTCCTCAGGAGTAGCGGTGGAAGGCACATTCGCTATCATCCGCCATCTTTGATTTTTAAATTGGCCCAACATCCATTAGATGGGGTTAAGGTTTATTTTGGGCTGCGCAACCTGTATGCTCAGGGTGTTGCTCAAATGTAACATAGGCTCTTAGTCATGTTGAAGGACTGTTTTTTGCATTCAATTTAGGGAGTAATGTGTAATTGATGCTTTTCAGGTGATTCAGGCTATCCACTGCTTCCCTGGCTGCTGACGCCCGTCCTTCGGCCCCAAAATGCCGCCCAGGATGCATACAATCGTGCACACAGGAAGACCAGGGTGGAGAGGGCGTTTGACCTATTAAAAACCCGTTTTTGATGCTTGGACCATACCGGGGGGTACTACAGTATGACCCCAAGAAGGTCATTGATATAATTATGGCGTGTGCTGTGTTGCATAATTATGCCATCATGCAGCATGTCTAAATTTGTTGTGCCTGTGTTTGTTTTGTCCCTTTATTGATTGTTATTTAATTTCTTTTGGCTTTGTGTTTGCATTTTTGTTAGTTACTGTCCAAAACAGTAATGAAGTCATTAATAAAAATCTCACACCTGATTTTAGACTCAGGGCTTTTTTTGTGCCCAATTTGTTTGTGCAAACTTTAAGTATCTTTATCTTTATCTTTATCTTTATCCCAAAAATACATTAAGGCATCAACTTAGTCAACAACAGGTCCAGTCAAAATTATTTTGGCTTATTTTCAAAGCAAACATTGGAGTTGATGGTCACTCCCATAATTCATGTAAATACATGGTAAACAACAAATGTCATTTTTGACAAATCATGCCACATAGCAATTGGCCACAGGCAGGAGTTTAAAAGTAATGCACTCCAGGCCAAAGTTTACATCACAAATTAAATACATACACATATGTGACAAGCATTGGCATGTCCAGAGTTTTTAGCCAACAAATAGGACCACAGACACACCCTCTCCTGCTTGGTCACATTTGCCACAGGCACAGGTGGAAAGCAGCCATACCTATGCCACATTTACACCTGTTACTCAGTGGCCCACCCAAACAAGAACCCCCAGTCCCAATCCAAGTCCAGTTCAATCTCAGCCAGGGGTCAATGTAGTAGTTTGCCAGGCCAGAATGTCCCACAATCATGCCTACAAACAGGAGGAGCCAGAACCAATGTAATTTGGCCCAAGCCTGCAGCGCAACAGCTTGAGTGGCAGGTTCAGTGAGGCTTGAGCTCCTGCATTGGCTAATGGGCTACCTCAGCACTCTAATGAGCTATATGGGCGCAAATAAAAAGCATACAAGCAAAGCCATACCAAAAGGGTATATTGGTAGGGCTCACCAGACAGGTCAATACAGTGGGGATGTAGAGCAAAGATGTTGAGCAGATACAGGCCAAATAGGCCTTAAAATGGTGGATGCCCATAAAACCCAGGTTGTGGGCCTTGGAAGTGGGCCCTCACCTTGGCCTGTGTGCCATTCAGAATCTGCAACTGTTCCAACATGTTTCTATTGGTAGTTCAAAATTCAGCCAGCATGGCACTGAAATTGGTAGTAAAGGTGGCCATGTGGCTGTTGCTATTTCTAACTTCCTCAAGCATGGCTGTGAAATTTGTGGATAAGGTGGCCATGTGGCTGTTTGTGGATAAGGTGGCCATGTGGCTGTTGTTGGACCTAAATTCAGTCAGCATGGAGTTTAAAAAACCCTCAGCAGCAGAGCTAACACTGGGGACTGTAGGCTCAGTCTCTGCATGCTGCACGATGGGCTGACAGCATGCAGCCATCTTCACTCTGCTGCTGAGGATTTGTGGGAGAAACATGTTGGGACAGTTGCCGATTCTGTCCCAGGGGGGCTGTACAGAAGGTCCCATGAAGGTTCCATCCTCCTCCAGCTCCTGGATTTCCTCCATCAGTGTGTGGGTCTATTGGGACATGTAAAAAAAAAAAAAGGTTCAGTTTGGGCAATACATATGTAATTCCGCAAAAAGAAACATGGCAAGTCACATGCATATGCAAAATCAGAAAAAGACACTTACCGTATATATCAGATCCTGGGTCCGAGGCAGCACGGAAGTTGACGGCATGGACAAACTGGCTGAGGCTTCCCCACTAGCTGAGGGATGATGCTGGGCTGCATTGTTAAAAAAAGGCATGTAAACAAACAACTATGCATTGCTGATGTGTAAGAATACATATGCTTCACTAAAACACGTGGCCAAGCATGAATGGCAACTCCCCCAACTGACCAAGTTGACCTTCACTATGAATGCCATTTTCTGTTAGATGTATTACATACACATTGGTCACCTTAACCCAACAAAACATGCATGTACTTTGGCTCTTGCAATGTTTTTAAACACGTGCGGGTGGTGGTGATGGCGAGCTAGAGCTGCTGGGGCTTCTTTCCCGGTGTGTTCGTTTTTTAGCCTTGGCTTGGGAGACACGTGGGTGGGGTGATGGGGACCTGGGGGGGGCTGGGGCTTTTGGCGCCCTGTTGTTGCCTTGCTGGCCTGTGGCTTTCTCTTGCCCGCTGGCTCCTTTTTTTGCCTGGTTTTTGTTGGCTTTGGCTGAGCGGGCTGCCTGCAGCTTACTTTTTGGCATCTGGGAGCGAGTTGTTGGCCCTGCAGAAGGCTCCTGCCACTGTTTGCTGCTGCTGCTGGCATCCTTTGCTGCTCTTGGCATATTCTTTTTGGGTGCCATAATGTGGAGACTCTGAAAGAGAATGAGCTGTGTGTCCCAGACACTTTAAATTAGAATGCCGGGGTCCGACGCTTACGCGCTCGCGTGCGTACGGCCTTTCGTCTGGCTGTGTGGAACCCAAGACAAGAGGAAAGATGCCACCCACAATCTTTACCCGCCAACAAGAAGAGATCATCATGCTTGTGTCTTTTTTTTTTTAATTCTTTATTTATTGAGGATTTTCAGAAAATAGAAACATTACAACAGGTCCAGTATGCGACAGATACAAAGCATCCGATGTCAATTGTTCTCCTTGAAATGCAAGTCAATAAAGACATTTCTAACCTGCCAACGGTGTTCGTTGTTGTGCACACATGCGTTCAAACTTTATTTCAAACCGCGTGGCATTCCAGAGTGCTCGGGCAATTAACATCAAAGATATACAAGCAGTCAGAACTGGAATTAAACACAAAAGAAAAGGGGAAAAAAAAAAAAGGAGAAAAAGTGAGGGGAGAAGGGGAAAGGTAGGGGAAAAGAGATGAGAGGGGAGGGTAATGAAGGGACCCTCCGCTCAAGACCCCGAGAGCCATAGGTCACACATATATACTGCTCACCCGTTAGTCTCCCAGCTCAGGGGGTGTCTGGGGAGGCGGAGACTCGACCCCTGGGCCAAGTAGCTCTCTGCCCTCCGCCGTCTCCATGAAAGCCATCCATCCATACCAGGTCACCGCAAACCGCTCGTAGGAATCATTACGTGAGGACATAAGATCCTCAAACCTCATGATGTCATTTACCCTTCGACACCAGTCACCAATGGAGGGGGGCTCCCTACTCTTCCACACCCGCGGGATGCATGTTTTTGCAGCATTCAGCAGGTGGCAGACCGCGGAGTTCCGGTAGCGTCTCAAGGGGATTTCCGAGGCGTGAAGGAGGCAGAGAGCTGGGTCATTAGGAATCGCCACACCCGACACCCTCTCTGTGACTCGCCTAACCTGAGTCCAGTATTCCTTCAACTTGGGGCAAGACCAAAAGATGTGCAACAAGTCTCCCCTCCCCTCGTCACATCTCCAGCAGTTTGGGGAGACACCATCTGTTGAGGTCTGATGGGACTCTATACCATCTAGAAAGTAATTTATACCCGGATTCCTGGATTTGAGTACAAATTGAGGACTTGTGCGGCAGCGCCAATATCCTCTGGCGTTGCTTGGTCGTCCCAAGTTGTGTTTAGATCCCCCTCCCATTTTTCTAGGAATAATGGGTCTTTCGCGTCCGGGGGGGGGGGGCACTAGCAGTTTGTAGATCCTTGAGAGGGCGTGTCTCTCCGTTTCGTTGCTTCTACACATCTCCTCAAAGGTTGTGAGCACCTGTCCACCCTCCCTATACTCCTGTAGGGAAGCCAGGAAGTGCCTCAGCTGCATATACTGCCAGCTGGACCATCTAGGGGTCCCAGCCCTCAGAGCCAACTCATCTAGGTCTGCCCAACCACCCCCTGAGGCGAAGTGACCCGCTCTGTATACATCTGCCTCTATCCAGGCTCCTACTTGGTGACCTCCGCAGCCAGGTGGAAAGCGCGGGTTTCCCAGGACAGGGTACATGGGGGAGGGGGATATCTCCTGACACTGAAAAGTGGCCGCGCACACCCTAAGCGTAGGGCCTATGGTGGGATGTTATCTCCCAGTTTTACCGCCTTCACCTGCCACCCAGGGTGCACCCTGGACCGGGATTTCAAGGAAGCTTTGCTCTAGACCAACCCACTGCTTGTTCCTTCCATGGACACACCAGTCAACCACTCTACAGAGATGTATCGCGGAGTGGTACAGTAATGGATCCGGTACGCCCACGCCCCCCTGTTCTTTCACTCTGGTCAGGGTCTCCCTCCCCAGTCTCAGCTTTTTCCCAGCCCAGATAAAGCTAATGAACACTGAGCGGACCTTCTGGAGGAATGAGCACGGAATGAACACCGGGAGAGCCTGAAGGAGGTAGAGTAGGTGGGGGAGGAGGGTCATTTTAACCGCACTACACCTCCCGAACCAGGAGAGCTTCCCCTTGCTCCACCTGGCTGTCTCCTTTTCAAAATTCTTCAGCAGCGGGGGGAAGTTGAGGGTGTAGATATTTAGGAGGTCACTGCTAATATTTGTCCCCAGGTATTTGACACTCCCACTGGCCCAGCGGAACGGGAAGGCATTTTTAATTCTCTCATACCTGCATGGGGGAATATTGATATTTAATGCTTCGGACTTCTGAAAGTTAATTCTATAGCTCGAAAGACTCCCGTAATCTGAGCTCCTTCAAAAGATTTGGCAGCGATACCTCCGGGCAGGACAGGGAGAAAATTAAATCATCGGCGTAAGCCGCAACCTTGTAGTGCCCCGAGGTGTTTTCCAGCCCCCTGATGTCCGGATTCTCACGCACTCTGCACAAGAAGGGCTCAAGAGTCAGAATAAAGATCAGCGGCGATAGGGGGCACCCTTGCCTTGTCCCGTTCGAGATCTCAAACGATCTCGACAGGCAGCCGTTTACTCTCACCGACGCCGAGGGTGCACTATATAGACTCTCAATCCAGCTCAGCATGTTCAGGCCCAAGCCCACATGTCTGAGCACCGATCTCATGAATTGCCAGTTGACTCTGTCAAAGGCTTTCTCGGCGTCGGTCGAGAGCAAAAGGGCGGGCGTGTTCTGTTTCTGCGCTAAGTGTATCAGGTTCAACACCTTGGTGGTATTGTCTCTAGCCTCTCTAAGAGGCATGAAACCCACCTGGTCGGGACCTATCACTGTGTGCAGATGCGGGGCAATCCTAGACGCCAGAACTTTAGCGAAGAGTTTGATGTCCACATTGAGCAACGAAATTGGTCTGTAGCTTGCACAAAGGTTTGGGTCCTTCCCTTCCTTGGGGATCACTACCACATATGCCCTTAGTGTGTCCGTGGGGGGGGGTCCCCTTAATGATGGAATTCATCATCAGAAGAAGCTTCGGGGCCAGTATGGGGAAACATTTTTTGTAGTACTGGAGATGCAGCCCATCAGGACCCGGGGTCTTGCCTGTGGCTGTGTTGGCCAAGGCATTCTGCAGCTCCAGCAGCGAGGTAGGACTCTCCAGCTCAGCAGCAATCTGTTCTGGGAGCTTGGGCATCCCCGAGCCCTCGATGTACTGCGTGCATCTCCGCTGAAAGCCACCCCCCTCAGGAGCCGGCAAGCCGTACAAGTCCTTATAGAACTTGCGAAACTCCTCGGCTATGTCCTCTACCCCATGCACCAACGTTCCTCCGGTGTCTGTGATTTTAGGTAGGTAGGTTGTAACCCTCTCCACCCTCAGCGCCATGGCCAGCATTCTGCTACATTTATCCCCGGACTCGTAGAAAGCCTGTCTACACCTCACCATCTGCGCTTTCAGTCTAGCGCAGCAGGCTGTTTTCAGTTTTTCCCGCAGTGCAGTAAGAGTCGATATATGGGCTGCTGACAGCGATTTCTTGTGCAGGGCCTCTAGTTTACCAATTTCTTTGAGGAGACCTGTGATGTATTCCGCCTTTTCCTTCTTAATTCGGGTCCCCTGCCCTATTAGAACCCCGCTGATGAAGCATTTATGGGCCTCCCATAGGGTCCCAGGCGCCACCTCTGGCCCAGCATTTAGTTTAAAGTAATTTTTAAGCTCGTTCCGGACCACTTCTAGCACTCTCTGGTCCTCCAGTAGCGAGTTGTTCAACCTCCAGGACCAGCTTCTGGGGGAGGGGTAGGGATCCCTGACTGTAATAGTAATAGACGCATGGTCGGACAGGGTGATGTTGCCTATTGTGGTGTCATCTACTCTGGCCAGCTGAGGGTGCTGGATTAGAAACATGTCCAACCTAGAGTAGGAGTTATGCGGGTGAGAGAAGAATGTAAAGTCCCGTGTACTCGGATGTTGGATTCTCCAGGGGTCCACCAGTTGAAATGAGTTAAGGATTCCCCTGAGGCACTTCAGTTTAGAGTCTAGAGGTGTCCAGGAGCGGGTCAAGCGCCAAGTTAAAGTCACCCCCCAGGACTAGAAATCCCTCTTGGAAGCCTGCCAGGACTTCCAGCAAATTCTCTATAAAGGTAATTTGTCCTTGTAAGTGTCTTTTAATGCCTTTGATTTGCAATCTAAATGCATGCTTAGACCTTAAAGAAGCACAGGAAGAAACGCTTTGTTTTTAAAGTGTCTAAAACTCTGTGCAAAACCGAAGTTCGGGCCCACATGTGCGAAGCCACACTTATGCCAGCTACAAGGATTGTATTAGGCTAGAAATGTGTCTGTTAATGTCATTTAGTCAAATGATCAATTTGTGACAGATATTAGTAGGCACTTTAATCTAAATGCTATGTTTATTTTGTGTTTTGTAGACGGTGCTGGAGCGCAGGTACGACTACCTGCCCAACTCATTTGAGAAGCGGACCGTCGCCCTGGAGATAGTTTTCAGAATACAACATCAGACGGACACCACCTTCACCCACACTCAGATTATGCAGCATTGGCCGGACCTGAAACGGCTGCACATGCCCCAGGTGCGGCGCTTTTTCGGACTCCATTTACCTAGTAAGTACATAGCGATTGCATGCAAGATGTAACTAAGACAGAAGGTAGGCCTTTATTTAAAAATGCTTTTCTTTTCTAGTGTTGGAAATGGAGTACCGAATCCGACGCACCTGGAGGCGCACAGGCCGACCAGTGCTGCATGAATCTGCAGCTGGAAGTGAAGGTGGTGTTTCTCCAGGGCGACGGTCCTTCCCCTCCTCTGTAGGGTCCTCCGACCAGCCCCTGGACCTTACCACAGAGGAGGGGCGGCACGGCATGGGCAGGCAGTCGTACCCAGCGACGCAGGGGGAGCCTCTGGCATGTGACTCTTCATGTAACCGCACACACATACATGCTATTTACAACCGAGCTGATTCCCTTAATCTGTTTTTCTAGATGCTTCTGGAGTGGGTGAAGATGTGGAGGATGCAGCAGATCTCGCCCAGGAGGCACAGGGAGAAGGTGAGTGATGTGACACACACATTGAAATAGACATTTGATTACTGTTGACTAAGACATTATAAGTGACCCTATTTGCCATGTCTCTACAGCCTCTACTTCACAGCAGTGGCAGGGCCCATGACGTAGGGTTGTCCCCAACGAGCCATCCATCGGCCACCAACCAAGTAAGTTGTAATGTCATTCTTTGCAGTATGTGGAAATTGACATGATCACCCAGATACATCAAGCCATAGTCATTGGCATTAGCAGAATGACCTCTGCCCACTTCCTTAGATTAATGACTTAGCAGAATGACCTCTGCCCACTTCCTTAGATTAATGACTTAGCAGAATGACATATGTCATCATGATTTAAGTTGCCAACTAACAAACATTCTAGCCACAGGTGAGAAACATGTATTTGTCTCAAACTAATGTTTTTTAAAACATTTGATACAGGGACCACACGGGCAAGAGTGGAAGAAATGAATCGAAGGGTCCTTGAGTTGGTTATGCAGCTGCTGCATGACTCGTTTGGGACAACAGAAGAAGAGTAGTGTCCTGGGTCCTATCACTGGGGTTTTTTTTATTGTAAATAGTTTGTAAATTTTAAATTTTTAAAACATTTTAATGTTTTTTTATAAAACAAAAAAGTTTGTAATATTTTTTCAATACAAAATTTTTTAAAAAAGACAAAAAAAAATGGCCTTCGAATATATATATAAAAAAAAACTAATTAAAAGTTTCAGTGTCATTTTTTTGCACAAATACCTTAACACCAAACGAAGGGTGAAATAAATATTCAGATGAGATGAAGATTCAGATGACCGGGAAGTGGTTTGGGTAAGTTTTAGGGGCCTAAAATGGAAGAAGAACCTAACCGGGAAGGGGTTTGGGTAAGTTTTAGGGGCCTAAAATGGAAGATGCAGGATTGCGCAAAGTGGTTTGGGTGAGGTTTAGGGGTCATACATGGAAGATGTAGGAAAGCGCAAAGTGATTTAGCTAAGCATTGTAGCAGAAGTGAGGCGAACACTTTAATGAGTTAAGTTTGTAGTGCGCAGGCGCAAGATTGTAAGGATTTACGCCCGGACGATTATTTATGGTAAAAGGAAAACAGAATTTATCGGGAAACGTAAAGGATTCGTGGAAGGAGACGATGGAAAAAGGGCAAAATCGAAAGCCCACGTTGTAACATGAGAAAATAAAACAGAAAACTAACGCTGGAAAATTACATCCTCGTACTCTTACTCTGGCATACGAACGGACGGAAACTTTACTGAAGGTTAGCAATGCATGCATAGAATCGCACGCACACTCATACGAGAGCGGGAACATTTAAAATAAAAAACAGATCAGCACTAAAACGACTGTCTTGTCTCTCTGAATCAAGCCTATTGTTCAGACAAGACAACATGAAACTGAAGCAACCTGCTCACATCTGAAATCAGTTGATGCATCATTTTAGACATGGAATCTAATTCTTTCACTGCCAAAATACTTCTCTCTGTGATAACAAATAAAACTTGCTAAAACTCTAAATTAGAGAGAACAGAAGAGAACAAATACATAAATACGTTTATCAGTGTGACAGATAATTAATATGATCTGTGACTGAGCTCTCGTTTGAGCTATCATGCAGTGAAATGTGATTTAATGGAAACAAATGTTTTACCCAGTATTCTGAAAATATTTAAAATAAAAGAAATATATCTTTAAAAAATAATGCCATTAAATCAAGCAGCCATATGTTTTGGCCAAAAGAGTAGAATTAATAGGCGTAAAAACATGCAAGCAGTGATATACTGCCAAATTATAGTGTGATTAAACCATGTAGAAAATAAACTAAAATTTGTATTGAGTTTTAAAGAAAAACTGGAGGAAAAAGAAACAAAATTGTGTAAGGGAAGTGGAATGGTAAAGGATAAGAGGTGTACCCATAATATGGTCAGGTGAGGCAGCTGCCTAAGGCAGAACCATTTAGGGAGAGCAAGGGCCAGTACGGGACCTGTTCGTTTTTTTTTTTTTTACTAGTTAATTAATAGGTCAGTGGCTATTCTGACTCACCAGATGGCAGCAAAAGGAATCCTGTAGATAGCTCCACGTTCCTTGCATGTGTCTGTGCTGGATGTTTTCTTTACTCCATAAGGCTCGGCAGATAGCTTTACTCGATTGTGCTTGGACCACGTGGTTAATTTCAAAAGCTTTATTTCAGTACAGAATGTTGTTACAGCAGACATGTACCTTCAATACAGCTGGAAACTTGTGGTGAAATCCGTACATTAACAACAGGTAAAAGAAGTGTAGCTGCAGAAAGGGAACAGCAGGTGTGCACTGCTTGGATGCCAGAAAACAAATGGCCACAAGGGAGAGAAAGAAGGGAGGAGTTACCTACATCAGAGCAAGACTAAGGGAGCCTGGAGGGGACAAGGGGAATTAAAGGCACACTGTTCAGCCTAAACATATATTAAACTATTACCCCTGGTAGAATTAAATTTAAGTCGTGGGACATGACAGTGGCCTTCATGCAGTTTTTCTAATAGCATTGCCACTAATGTTTACATCTATTAAAAAAAACAACATGAAGCTGTGCACCAATTATATTTGATATAGAGGTAGCCGAATAATTAGGCAGGGGGGGTCACCCTTCTATAGTTTGCCTCAGGCAGCACAGAGGCTAGCAACCCTGTAAACTATGGGTCACAATCCTCCCTTGCAGCTAAACTGTCCACTCATTCACCACCAGGGAAAACAAATGGAGCCACTGCACCATTTATAATTACAAGAGCCAACATTAGGGCCTTGGAAAATGGGACCCAGGAACCCATGTACCAAATGGCTCTAATTTCCACCAAACTAATTCACTGGTTTAATATAAATATGACCCATCTTAAAACAGTGGCGATAGAAGGCATGCTTAGCCAGAAAAAATGTCTTGGACAGAGTAGTGCAACGTCCATTTGTATGGTTCCAGATGCACCTTGACAAAGTACCAATTCAAAACTATGCTGGTTTTGAGTGACACCCCATTGTACAGTTCCAGCTCCATAGAGAACTGTATTGGGAGCTGCTGTGCTTTTCAGAAAGCAAGCTGTCTACCATTCAATCATTCATTGTCCACCTAGGGGTCAATTTAGCCCCAGGTAAATACCACAAAATCTATGCACTATAACATTAACATTCCTATTTATAATGTTACAGACACACATACCTATCCTTAATCACCTAATTAACTATTTCCAATATTTTTCTAATGTTTCACCTGGTTCATCTCCAGTAGGTAACCGGACTATCTCTGCAAATATTACGGGGAGGCTGATGTAATACTAGTACCACGTATCGCCATGTGAGCATCTGTGTAGCGGCGCTTAGAGCGACCGCTAGTAGACGCTGTTGTGTTAGGTGCTCTAACCTAGCGTAGCGGTCGGACAAGTGGCACTGTACTATCCTGTCCACTAGTGATGAATGTGATGCTTGGAGGGCACTGAAGAAGTGTTCTCCCTGATTTACTGTAGAGCCAATCGAGAATGCTAGGTGGTGTTCCAAGGTCAAAGCGCCCAAAACTACGCTACATCGAACAGGGCAACTCTGCAGGGAGCGCCAGGTAGCGCCAGTTAAGTGCATCTAGCACTTGGCGCTGAAGCCCATATTCAAGAAAAAAATACACACAGAGCCAGATGCTGTGTGCAAAAAGTCTGTTTCTCAACACATATACGGCAGAACGAAAACATATAGAATGACATTGTTTTAACACTGACAATGACACTGCAATGCCAGTTTGTTTGCTGGGCAGGAGAGGCCACACAATAATTTGAGGCAAAAATGTTATAGTTTACTATAACACGCTATTTAAACACAACCAAATGAAACCCTATTGAAATGTATGGGAGAGCGCTACTGAGGGAAAGGTACCTAGAACCTAGAGCACCGGTGCTATATGCTGAGCCACCTCCAGTAATACATGTGACCCTACGTGACGCTGTTAGAGGCGCTAACCAGATTTGCTTTCTTAAATGTGGTTTTCACATACAGCGTACAGCGTTCACCCGACGCTCCATGCTGCTACGTGGCACTACCTGGCGTTATCGCTTCTTAAATAACCCCCTAAGTGTGTTCAGGCCAAGACAATAGCCTTTTTTCCACGATGGTAAAAATTTTTTTTATCTAGATGACCTAGCTATTGGATATATGTCTTATAGACTCAATGACAAATGGGCGAAGAAGGGTATTTAAGGAAGTCATTGTTATTGCCAATATCTATCAATTAAAATTGGATGAATCACACCCTGTAGTTGCAAGCAGCAGGAGCCCAAACATTGGCTGAAAGAGACACTGGAGTTGGCAGCAGGAGCCCAAAAATTGGATGAATCACACCCTGTAGTTGCAAGCAGCAGCAGCAGGAGCCCAAACATTGGCTGAAAGAGACACTGGAGTTGGCAGCAGCAGGAGCCCAAAAATTGACTGACACACCCTGGAGTTGCAAGCAGCAGCAGCCCAAACATTGCTTTAAAGAGACACTTGAGTTAGCAGCAGCAGGAGCCCAAAAATTGACTGACACACCCTCGAGTTGGCAGCAGCAGGAACCTAGAAATTGGCTGGAAGGCACCCTGAAGTTGGCAGCAGCAGGAGCACATACATTAGCTGGAAGGCACACCCTGGAGTTGGCAGCAGCATAAGCAGGAGCCCAAACATTGCTTGAAAAGACACCCTGGAGTTGGCAGCAGCAGCAGGAGGCCAAAAATTGGCTGAGAGAGACACTGGAGTTGGCAGCAGGAGGCCAAAAATTGGATGAATCACACCCTGGAGTTGCAAGCAGCAGCAGCAGCCCGAACATTACTTTAAAGAGACACTGGAGTTGGCTTCAGGAGCCCCAAAATTGGATGAATCACACCCTGGAGTTGCAAGCAGCAGCAGCCCAAACATTGGCTGAAAGGCACACCCTGAAGTTGGCATCAGCAGGAGGCCAAAAATTGGCCTAAAGACATAAATGTGTTTTGCACCATTTGGAAAGTGTAAAATGTGGCACCATGCTGAATCTAGTCGCATGCATCAGGCATTGGTGGGTGGAAATCCTGGCTGATCCATCCCTGATTCATTTTGACAAAGGTGAGTCTCTCCACATTTTTAGTTGACAGACGAGTTCTCCTTGCCGTAACTATGGCCCCCGCCGCACTAAACACCCGCTCAGATGGCACGCTACTTGCCGGGCAGGACAGCTTTTCCAGGGCAAACTCTGCTAGTTGCGGCCACAAATCAAGTTTGGCTGCCCAGAAGTCCAGCAGATCCTCAAGGTGTGTTGGCATGGTCATGTCAAGGTATGGCATGACCTGCTGGTTCAGGTCCTGCTCCAGGTCTTCCTGCTGCTCATGAGTAGCCTCACTATGCGGGTGTAGAAAGCTACTCATTAGCGACTGAAGACTGATGCTGCTGCTGATGGAGCTGCCGCTGCTGCTCCTGCCAACCCCCCCAGCAGCCATGGCAGTGGAAGGTGAGCGCAGAGGTCCCCTCGAGTCAGACCTGCGAGAGTATGGACCATGGCGCAGATAGGCATCGGCCAACTGCCTACATAGAATGTCTTTGTAGTAGTTCAGTTTGTCCTCCCTCTCAGCAGGTTTAAAAAATGCCCCCATTTTGTGCCGGAAGCGAGGGTCCAATAAGGTGGACAGCCAGAAGTCATCCCACCGACAAATGGAAACAATTCTGGGATCACTACGCAAGCACGTGAGCATGCTTCCTGCCATTTGCGCAAGTGACTCGGATGGACTACCTGTCTCCATCTCCACTGCATACTGCCACGGTGTGTCCGGGTCCTCTGTCTCGCCTTCCTCAAAACCCTCTAGCTCCTCTGGCTGCTCCTGCTCCTGCTCCTCCTCTCCTGTCCGCTGACTAGATAAACCAGCCATTTCGCCAAGCCTAAACTGTGTTTCACTGGGCAACTCCTCCTCCTCTTCCTCCTCCTCCTCCAGTTCAGCTCCAACGGGGTTCATGTGGCCATAAGATGTAGACGCCATGTCTCCAGTGCCCTGACCAGCCATGGTTTCCAACATGTGCTGTAGTATATGAAGCAGTGGAATCACGTCGTTCATCCCATAATTCTGCCGACTAACAAATAAAGTGGCTTCCTCAAAGGGCCTGAGCAAACGGCAGGTGTCACGTATGAGCTGCCACTGGTTGACATTGAAGTTAAACAGGGGAGTCCCCCTATCCGCTTGGATCATCAGGAAATCCGTGATGGCTTTTCTCTGTTCATATAATCGGTCCAACATGTGAAGGGTGGAATTCCAACGGGTGGAAACATAGCAAATCAGACTATGTTGGGGGATACCGTTCTGACGCTGTAGCTCAAGAAGGGTGTGTTTGGCGGTGTATGAGTGGCTGAAGTGCATGCAAAGTTTCCTTGAAGTTGTTAGGATGTCTTGCATATGGGGGGGAACACTTCAGAAACCGCTTGACAACCAGATTGTAGACGTGAGCCATGCAGGGGGCATGGATCAGCCTTCCTTGGCGCAGCGCAGACAAAATGTTCTTCCCATTGTCGGTAACCATGATTCCCATTTTAAGTTGTCTTGGAGTAAGCCATGTTTGAATTTCCTGATGAATAAATTTAAGCAGTTCCTCCCCTTTGTGACTCCGTTCGCCAAGACAAAACATGTGAAGCACTGCGTGACACCTCCGTGCCCTGCACACATGGTAGACTGGAGGGGCACTGAGACTTGAGCCTACAGTGGAGGGTGAGGAGATGGCGGAGGATGAGGAGGCCGAGTCGCACGGTGTCACAGGCCCAACGGGCAGGGAGCGCGGAGGCCGAAGCGGCGTGACCTGTCCAAGTTGCTGCTGCTGCAAAGGGACCACATTCACCCAGTGGGCCGTAAACGACATGTACTGTCCCTGACCGTAGTTACAGCTCCAGACGTCGGCGCTGCCATGCACTTTGCTACACACCGACAGGCTCAAAGACTGGCCCACCTTCTGTTCAACAAAAGTGTGCAGCGCTGGTACTGCCTTCTTGACAATGAAATGACGGCTTGGGACTCTCCACCTCGGCTCGGCACAAGCCATCAATTCTCTGAAAGGTGCAGAGTCCACCACCTGAAAAGGGAGCGACTGCAGCACCAGCAACTTGGACAGGAGCACATTCAGCTTCTGCGCCGTAGGATGAGTGGGCGCATACTGCTGTCTGTTGGACATGGCTTCGCTGATGGATTGCTGGTGGGATGCATGACTTGGAGGAGGAGGAGGAGGAGGAGCAGGAGCGACAGAGGATGGGTATGACGCACAGCTGCCTTCGGCTGAGGTGCTGGAGCCTTGGCTGGCAGAAATTGGGAGCGGCGTGCCACTTGGTGAGGAAGCAGACTGGACCACCCCTTGGGAGCCTCGGTTCTCCCAGGTCACTTTATGGTGACGCATCATATGTTGACGCAGGGCCGTGGTGCCAACATTTGGGCCCTGGCCACGCTTCACCCTCTGCCTACATATCTTGCATGTGGCCATGTTACCCTCCTGCGGATGCTTCAGGAAAAACTGCCACACTGCCGAGTAGCTACTTTTCCCACCAACAGGCCTCACTGATTCGCTGCTATTGTCGTCAACTCCAGGAACCACTGCTCCACTACCTCCCGATAAGGTAGCCTGCCGCGCAGCAAGTGCTCTACCCCAGCCCCGTTTGGCTCCAGGCTTTTCAATTGTGCCCCCATGCTGACTGCCAACCATGCTGCTAACAACTTGCTGCCTGAGCTGCTGACTCCGGGGCAACCTGCACCCCTCTTCTCTTGATGATGACGATGAAGCCCCTTCATCACCCGGCTCCCAAGTGCGATCGGCTTCATCATCATCATCATCACCGAGTTGTGGCTCTACGTCACTGATGTTCTCGGTTTCCTCAACAGTGTCTGGCGCAGAAGCTGGAAATCTCGCAACACCCACGACACTGTCCACATCACTATTTGTCTGCCGAGCTAAAGAAGCCACCTCCATTTCATGGCTGGGCAGTAGCTGCTGACTGTCCTCTATCTGATCGTCCTCCTCACTAAAGAGTGGAGCTGAACCCAAAGCATAGGATACGTCGCTGGGGGAGGGAACGGCGTAGGACAGAGGCAATGGGAGGACAGGGACTGCCCTCGAGGCATGCGAACTCAGGGTTGTGTCAGAGGAACCTACCGACCCTAGACTGGGGGTCTCAGACGTAACTTGTGATGATGTTGATGAGCGCATTAACCAATCTACCACGGCAGATGCGTTACTGGTGGAGACACGACCGCTAGCAGATACTGGCAGATCAGGTCTCTCACCGTGACTCCTGCTGCCACTCGCCCCTAGTCTGCTGCGACCGCTTCCTGCTGAATCTTGGCCTCTGCCACTCCTCTTTGAACATCCTGGCACTTGTCTGCCTGACATTTTTATGTATTTGCTTATTTAGTATCAAAAACAAGTGCAAACTGAAGTAGCTTAATAAAGCAGCTGATGCTGATCAACGCTTATGTTGTATACCAGATAGGGTGCAAGGTGCAGCTTTGGGGTGCCCTGCGGCCTGGTTTATTAAAAGCAGTCAAAAACAAGTGCAAACTGAAGTAGCTTAATAAAGCAGCTGATGCTGATCAACACTTATGTTGTATAACAGATAGGGTGCAAGGTGCAGCTTTGGGGTGCCCTGCGGCCTGGTTTATTGAAAACAGTCAAAAACAAGTGCAAACTGAAGTAGCTTAATGAAGCTGATGCTGATCAACGCTTATGTTGTATAACAGATAGGGTTAAAATAGCATGTGCCTTGGGATGCCAGTGTGGTGTAATGTATTTTAAGCTGAGCAGAGAGTATTAACAATAATCCAAGTATGAGAAATGCTTTTGTTTAACAGATAGGGTTAAAATAGCATGTGCCTTTGGATGCCCGTGTGGCCTGGTATATTTTAAGCTGCACAAAAAGTAACAATATTCCAAGTATGAGAAATGCTTTTGTTTAACAGATAGGGTTAAAATAGCATGTGCCTTGGGATGCCAGTGTGGCCTAATGTATTTTAAGCTGAACAAAAAGTATTAACAATAATCCAAGTATGAGAAATGCTTTTGTTTAACAGATAGGGTTAAAATAGCATGTGCCTTTGGATGCCAGTGTGGCCTAATGTATTTTAAGCTGAGCAAAAAGTAACAATAATCCAAGTATGAGAAATGCTTTTGTTTAACAGATATGGTTAAATAGCATGTGCCTTGGGATGCCAGTGTGGCATAATGTATTTTAAGCT
This sequence comes from Gastrophryne carolinensis, assembly GCA_027917425.1. Classification (NCBI taxonomy): domain Eukaryota; kingdom Metazoa; phylum Chordata; class Amphibia; order Anura; family Microhylidae; genus Gastrophryne; species Gastrophryne carolinensis. Next base: position 113,971,137 of record CM051234.1, read on the forward strand.
GAACAAAAAGTAACAATAATCCAAGTATGAGAAATGCTTTTGTTTAACAGATAGGGTTAAAATAGCATGTGCCTTGGGATGCCAGTGTGGCCTAATGTATTTTAAGCTGAGCAGAAACTTTTGACACTAATCCAAGTATGAGAAATGCTTTTGTTTAACAGATAGGGTTAAATAGCATGTGCCTTGGGATGCCAGTGTGGCGTAATGTATTTTAAGCTGAACAAAAAGTAACAATAATCCAAGTATGAGAAATGCTTTTGTTTAACAGATAGGGTTAAATAGCATGTGCCTTGGGATGCCAGTGTGGCATAATGTATTTTAAGCTGAACAAAAAGTAACAATAATCCAAGTATGAGAAATGCTTTTGTTTAACAGATAGGGTTAAAATAGCATGTGCCTTGGGATGCCAGTGTGGCCTAATGTATTTTAAGCTGAACAAAAAGTAACAATAATCCAAGTATGAGAAATGCTTTTGTTTAACAGATAGGGTTAAAATAGCATGTGCCTTGGGATGCCAGTGTGGCCTAATGTATTTTAAGCTGAGCAAAAAGTATTAACTATAATCCAAGTATGAGAAATGCTTTTGTTTAACAGATAGGGTTAAATAGCATGTACCTTGGGATGCCAGTGTGGCGTCATGTATTTTAAGCTGAACAAAAAGTAACAATAATCCAAGTATGAGAAATGCTTTTGTCTAACAGATAGGGTTAAAATAGCATGCGCCTTGGGATGCAAGTGTGGCCTAATGTATTTTAAGCTGAGCAAAAAGTAACAATAATCCAAGTATGAGAAATGCTTTTGTTTAACAGATAGGGTTAAATAACATGTGCCTTGGGATGCCAGTGTGGCGTAATGTATTTTAAGCTGAACAAAAACAATAATCCAAGTATGAGAAATGCTTTTGTTTAACAGATAGGGTTAAAATAGCATGTGCCTTGGGATGCCCGTGTGGCCTGGTATATTTTAAGCTGAACAGAAACTTTTTAACACTAATCCAAGTATGAGAAATGCTTTTGTTTAACAGATTGGGTTAAAATAGCGTTCAGGCCTAAATAGCAGAAAGGGTTAAATAGCATGTGCATTGCATGCACAGTGTGCAGCTGTATTTAACAGATAGGGTTAAAATAGCGTTCAGGCCTAAATAGCAGAAAGGGTTAAATAGCATGTGCATTGCATGCACAGTGTGCAGCTGTATTTAACAGATAGGGTTAAAATAGCGTTCATGCCTAAATGGCAGAAAGGGTTAAATAGCATGTGCATTGCATGCACAGTGTGCAGCTGTATTTAACAGATAGGGTTAAAATAGCGTTCAGGCCAAAATAGCAGAAAGGGTTAAATAGCATGCATGCATGCACAGTGTGCAGCTGTATTTAAACCAAACCAAATATATTAACAGTAACCCAGTGATTATGAAATATGAATCATAGCCAGCACTAGGCACCCTGTCAATGTGACGTGTATGCTGCTGGATTGTTCCGGTTTTAAACCTCTTTCCCTAGCTCTGTCTACCACTCTAAATCTCCCTATCTGTCTCTCTCTTTACCTATCTGTAAATCTCCCTACCTATCTGTAAATATCTCTACCTATCGCTAACTCTCTCTCCCTAGCTGCAGCAGCCACCTATCTCTCACGAATGCAAGTCTGAAATGCGCACAAGCAAGATGGCCGCCGCTTTATATAGCGCTGTGACGTCACCGGGGCTCCTGGCTGCTGATAGGCTGCATGTGACCTTCCCATGATACCTTGCCCCAGGGGATATGTCCGGACATGTGCTTCCACCATTTTAGAATGCCTGTAATTGAAATAAATGTAGTTTAAAGGAAAACTTCGATCGATCGAATCGCGGGGAAATTTGGATTCGTTCAGAATCGAATTTTTCATGAAATCCGGAATGAATCTTGGTTCGTCCAGATCGATTCGCTCATCCCTACTCCTGGAGACTGTGGAGATTCTCCTGGAGACCTTGGTGGCCCATGCATGCTTGAGTATAGCATTGTAAACGACATCCTTTGCAACCATGGACATTGGCCATGGGTGGAGGAAGCAGCTAAACATGAGGGCCTTCACTATATGTTGCTGTACTCGGAGAACAACCTGCACATATGTAACATGAAAACCACTACTTACAGGGTAGCACTCCTGGATCTATGCTACAGGCCTAAAAGTGCAAAATAAAATTCATATCAGCAAAGGAGATGAAAGACTTAATATGGCCATATCAGAATATTCTATGAAGTCACATGTGTAGAGCCTTTCCGTGGGGTACTGTAGCTATCATTGGTCTGAGATCCATGCCAGAGAAGCAGAAACATCTTTGTTGTGAGCATTGTACACATTTAAAGAAATGTACTGTTTTAGAAAACTTCAAATACGATTACAAAACAACATTATTGCATATTCATGATGACTACATTTTCATATCAAAATGTTATGCCTAAAGCCAGAAAAGATGTACCAAAAAGTTGTGAATACAAATGCTTAGTTAAACAGCCATGCATCAATGTGATTAGAATCTATTCAGAATATCCTCACATGATGAATGCAGGAGATCCAGTGCCCATTCTGTGTCCTAAAAGTCAGCAGAATTAGTCTAGAAGATCACATGAACAAAACTGTGCTTTTATTTTTATTACCGCTGTTTATGTCTATTCTGTTTGAAATCAAAGGACTAGCAAAAGACATCCATACCTAAGGCAAAATAATTTTGCTGCGGAAAACCTCACCGCTTGAAAAATAAACATCTGATTATACAGTGGTTGGTTTGGCTGCGCCTGATGTGCAGTGTTTGATTAAACTGTGATTATACTGATAGCTTAGGCAATTTTTATAAAATCCTGAACTTACACCACAGATTTGGAGAGAAACGGTAATGCACAGAAGACAGTAGTGGACTAATAGTAAAGCAATAAGAAAAAGAAAACTGCCTTTGTAGTTCTAATGATGGACCAACATAGGTTTTGTCATTCTGCTTTTTCAGCTCCTTACTAGATTCCCTCCAATCTAGATTCTGCTTGAATCACTTTCCTGAAAGTCACAAATGATCTATTACCTGCCAAATCTAAAGCCCACTGCTCCATTTTCATTCTTCTTGACCTATTCCAGGCTTTTGACAGTGTTGACCATTAATTGGTTTGGGCATACTCTCTTTTTTGGCCCAAATCTCTCTTCCCTCCTATCTTGCCTTCGGAACTGAATCTTCCTTAATGTTAGCTTGCTCCCTCAAACTGAAAGTGGACAAAACAGGAAGCGTCCTTTGTCCATCAAGTTCCCCTTCCCATTCTAAAATAGCTAACTATCTTAAAGCGGAATAATACCAATTTTTAGGTGCTTCGCTTATCCTCTACCCCTCCCTGCTCGAGTAGCTGGGGGGGGGGGGGGGGGGCGATTCTGCTTGGAGGTTGCCCGGTTGAAAAAAACAGGGTTTTCCACCGCCAAGGCCATGCCCACCCAGCCGACCACATCCCAGCTTTCACGATGGGCGCACCCCTTACATTTCATCTCTAAACCATTGATACCAACCAAAATGCAACCTCCTGCCCCTGACCTTTTCCTGTCTTTCACCATTCTTACCTCTTTTCCCTCTTTTGCGCCTCTGGAATGTCCTAGCCTGCTCAATTTGATTCTCCCGCCAACACTTTCAAGTCTTAAAAGTGGCCAAAGTACATTTCACCTAACTCAATACTTCTGGTCCTTCCCCATTGTCTCTGCCGCCATCCTGTAGCCTGTAAGCTCACAGTAAACAAGTATTTTGTTTTCATAACATTTACTTTGTTGTAATTATCTATGGACTGTAATGTCTGTTTTACCGTGTCTGTAATTATTACCGTGTACAGAGCCACGGAAGAAGATGGCGCTATAATAAACAATAATAATAATTGCAATCCCCCCACTAAGAATGTTCTAATAAACATCTTGACTTTTCTTTAACAGAGTGTTTTCATTACAAGGTCTACGCTTTTCTTAACAAGCAGTCATGAAGTACGTGTCTCTTGATTGCTGTTACAGCTAAAGGAGAACAAAAGGCAGTTTCCCACTGAGAACACAAAAAAAAAATGTCACTGACTTCAGTTTTGTCTTTCGTAAGAATGATGCTGAGATGGCTGATAGAAAATAATTCTAAGATGTTAGAGGGAAAAGTAAGTTGATTGTCTTTAAATATTTAATTCTCCAGCCATAGCAGAAAATAGCTGAATAGTTGAATAAAAGATTATTTTAATAGGGTGGTAATAGGGTGGGATAGTAAAAGTGTACAGTGCTCAATGCCAGAGAGAGCAGCATGATTAGGTCCATGTTGTGGAAGGCCACCAAAAACCTTCTATTAAAATGCTGTTCTTTTTAGTGTTTACTTATTAAAGTGGAGCAAAACACCAGCTGACTAACTATTGACCTTCCCCTGAGCTATCCCAACTGTGTGAACCCCCCCCGGGACGCTGTAAAACTCAATGAAGTAAACATTCAAAGCAATAGCGGCCACATCCCCCGCATCTCCGGACTCAGAGAGGTGCACTCAGATAGCTTGGGGACGGGAGTGCACCCACACCTCAGGATTCTGCCACTTTTTCTCCAGATTGCTGAGTGCAGAGCCGTTTGCTGAGCATTAATATGCAAAGCAAATGCTTCTGACGAGCGCTGGGCCTAGGACTGGGGAAGGGAATATTTTTACTGGGCAATCTGGGTGGTTTTACACAGCAGGGCATCCCAAATCGGGATGTCCTGGGGCATGAACAGACCCAGATTTTTCCACTTTGTATTATTATATTAAGGTTGGCACACATTTCATCACAACAAGGTTGTTGTCATTGTTTGGGCATTGTGCTTGTATAAGAAAACATTTTATTTATCTGCTTTTGGTGCCCACAGTTTAGCTTTGAGAACTGTAATCAGGGGCATAACTTGAGAGGGTGCGACCACACTGGGGCCCAGAAGGTCAGAGAGCCCCATCATTGTTGCTCCTCCACACCATATTTATCATATTTGTGCTCACTCTGCCTCATTTAGAGAAATGAACTATGAAAAAGTCCAGCACCGGTTGCATAAAACATCTAAATGTTTTGTGAATATTAGTACAGTTGTATGTAGTCCTAATCAAGCACTAGTTAGCTCAACGGTCCGATGTAAGGTCACTTAAAAAATAGTTTAGGATGCGCAAGTTTAAATGATTTTTCAAGAAGATGACTAAACCAACAATGGTGTTACCTGCTTTGCATTGTTGCCTGGCAATGCGTAACGGGTGTACTTATGTAACACACAATAGGGTTGATTCAGAGCCCCTTTCTCACCTTTTTTATGCGTGAATATTTTCATTCTCGTTCATTTTTTTCCCTCGTCTAATTCAGCAAAGCCTTTTTTCTGTGAGAACTTTAGTGTGAAATGTTTTCATTTTTGCATGATTTTTCGTTTGGTAGCAAGACCTCCATAAAAATGATGAGAGAGGGGCTCTGAATCAACCCTAATAAAAGCAATAAAAAAGTGTTCGCATTTTTACTTGCCCCTGCGATGGGGCATTTTTTACAGGTAAAGTAAAATACATAATTTTTCCAATATGGTAAGGATAATGCCTTCAATGTTTAGAAACAACAACATCCTATGGGGTATGCTAAAGAATTAGCATTTTTTCTGCATATCACGTAAGGTGGTGTTGTTTCCAAACTTTCCAAAGGAACCCTTACCTTACTGGAAAAATTATGTATCTCGTCTGGAAGACGACACAAGGGTTTATTTTTTTTTTTTAGAATAAGCATTTTTTTATTGCATTGTTTTGTTTGTCGAGGTCAGAAATCTTACTTAGGTGTAAGTTTGAGCTGACACCCAAAAATGTACCCAAAGTTTAACTTGATTTACCAAATCTATAGCATCATTCGTAGACGACCTGATTCTGGGTCAGGGTTTCGTGCGTAGCAGAGCAGCTACCTCGCTGCAATCTATTTAAAGTCACCCCTCGAGCTAAGCTTTTGTCTTACATGAACAGCTAACATGAAATGTATTCACTAGTGACAAGTAGTATTGGACGAACCCGAACCGCAAAGTTCGAGTTCGTACCAAACTTTGCGAGCTTGGGTTCCCATACCTAAATACAGACTTTGGTCCGAACACTGAAAAGCTGGTTGATGGGCTGTTAAGCATCTTCTAAAGTGTGCAGCAACAGAAAGCATGTTGTAACTCACCTGAGCCCGGTGATGCTGTTCCCTTCGGCGGTTGGCGTTTCTTTTAAATAGGCTACAGCCAATGCCACAAAAAGATGGCCCCTACTCCCATGAATGAGGACTAGGCAGGTGAGTTACAGCAGGCTTCCTGCTGCCCACCCTGCGCCCCCCACCAAAACCATTATCAAAATTTTTTCAACCCCGATTTTGGATCTGGGGGTCCCTTGACAGGTGCAGATAGGTGAGGAGTGGGGTGCAGAGGGATGGAGGGGCCCCCAGAGGCAGAATCGGCCCCCAAAGTGAGGTTCCCCATGAACTTTTATTCAATGTTTGGCCAGACTTGCCAAACTCGAACCTTGGGAGGAGGGGGACTTCGTCCAACATTAGTGATGAGCTCCGGATTTAGGTAAGATTTGGTTACATTAGGTTACATTTGACCCCAATATTGCCTATGCACTTTGGCTCGGGCAATTATTGAGCATTTTTTAAATACATTTTATTACTAAAAAGAATACCCCCCGCCCCGCATTGTTACTAACACACCGGGCATAGGGTCTGAGATGCCCAGGCTTCAGAGGCTGAGAGGCCAGCTTCCATCTTTGTCAAGCTGATGATGCCTGGCTCAACCCTGAAAGAGCACAGGACCCATATCAGTGGACACTTGGCTCCCCCACACCCCTGTGCTCAGTAGGAGGTGCAGATAATAGGTAGTGGTATCAGCAAGCATGCTAGGGCAGTTGACTTGCCACCCATGCATGCTAGGGCAGGAAACTTGCCACCCCCCATCCTTTAAAATGGGATAGGGTCCTTCGGTTCCTTACTAGTTTGCAAGTAGTTAAAAGTAGCAAAACCACAAGCCCCCATCCCCCCCCCCCCCCCTGTCTGCATACCCATCCATGTCTAACGCTGATTCCGGAAGCTCCAGTGATGCCGTTATCATTAATATTTCAGGGGGACACAGGTCCTTATCAATTCACCACTGGTGTCCCACAAGAGGAATAAACCTTTTATTCATCAGAGACATGGTTCCTAAAAATTGCCCTAGAATCGTCAAATTATCTATAAGAATATGTAGATAAGTATATCAGGAGGGCCCTACATCTTTTCGAATGATATCAAGTGCCACCAAGGTAGTATGTAAGTTGCCTTTAGATTGTAAGCTCGCAACTCGCCTAATGTATTTCTGCATCTAAGTGGTTTTTTACTTGTCTGTTACATTTGATTTAAAATATTGTGTGTTTTATATGCATTGATTTAATTGTTGCATTATAAGTATTTACTTGTCTTACCCCTGTACTCCTACCTTGTACATCACCATGGAATACGATTGTACTTTATAAATAAATGTACTTTATAAAAAAATATATTTAAAAAAAAAATCACAACCACCATTTAAAGAAACCAAAGAATAGTTTTTTTTTATTGAGCTAATCAGGGCTGGGTAAATACTAGTTTTAGTCTCAAACTACTGCTGTTGTAGTCTGAAAATGTCATGTCCAGTGCCTTCAAGTTCATTTGCTTGCAAATGACATTTTAAAATCCATCTGAAAATTTGACACTTTGAAACAGTTATTCTTTAGAAATAAGTGCATAGATTCATTTACACTGCAAAAGCTTAAAACATGGGTTGCCTAGAAAGTTATCTTGAAGCCAAGCCAGTAAAATGCATTTTCACTGTTTATGATTAGGTCACAAAAGACAGGCGTTTAATTTTAATGAAACTTTTCCGGGCCAAAGAGAGAAAAACAAGGCTTATGTCATTTTCCTTACATTTTTACTGTAGTTACTAGTAAATGTGCCCTCATGTTTTGAATAGCTGTCCCAAAGTTGCCACTGTGATATCCACCTCCCATTCACACCCCATTTTTATGATTATTCAATTATATAGCTTTGCTATATAACACAGTGCTGTACACTAAGTAATTCAAATCACTCAAATAGGGCCCCATCTTTATAATTTTGCTAATTTTACATTACATAACTGATACACATGCTATATCAAAACTGCACATAGGGTTAATATCTTTGGAAAGAGGTACAATTGTTAAATTAATTGTTTAAATTAAGCCACCCCCCCCCCCCCCCCTTATTGAGGGATGGATAGGAGATAGGGTGTAACATTTACAACAATATAAACACTTTAAATTGGCAAATGCATAATTTATTGATGCAGATCTGCATGTTACACCTCAAAGAGAGACAAATGAGAACAACGAGGGGCAGGGGGACATGGACTCAATAGAGGGACAGTCCCTGCAAATGAGGGACAGTTGGGAGGTTTGGGGTATTGTCCTGTTCATTTTCCCAATCAGGTTCTATGGCCTTGCATATTAATGCACGGCTAAAGAAGATTAAATCTAAAAACCCCAAACCCAACTCGCAAAAAACAGCACCAATACAACACCAATCAAAAAAATATATCAGCTTTATTTAAACATCTTCATTAAAAACATGCCTCGCATATCAACACCCAAAACACATACACAGAAAGTCCAAAACCAGCAATCCCTGAAACTGCAGTAATATAAAGTGCCAACGAATATGCACTCTTGCAAATATCTCATCAATTTAAAGTGCATAAATAAGCCCCTAATAAGGCAGATGTATTATAGCACCAATTGAGCAAGATGGATAGGAGGTTCAGGGTAAGTCTATACAATAATTTTCCCATGCATCAAATAAGGTTCTTGCATGGTTGCAGATCAGCTCACTGCTTCCAAGGAAAACAAGGGCCGCGCATTTAAAGAAGCTGAATAGGAGCTTAGCTGCACTCCTGATCTGCACGCAGCACCTTGCATCCCTATAAGGACACACCACCATCCATTAAGTTACAGCAGGTGCTGCCAGGCTCAACCAGAAAAAGATGCGAGAAATGCTAAGTGAGTCTGTTTTTTTGTTGAGTATGATGTGAGTCGCTGAGAGTCGGTCGCACTGAGCTGGCGCTACCTTTTGCTCGCTGCAACGCTGTACTTGTGTTAGAACGCCCAACATAAATCTCATTAATCACTGCCGGCCAGCTCTGTTACAGCGCCCGATAGTCGATCACAGCCTATAATAGTGGTCACTCTAAGCGCTGCTATACAGACGCTTATCTGCCGATACCTGGCGCTAGTAATGAATCAGCCTCCCTGTCAGGTTTTGGTCCACTTTAAAGGGGTAAGTCCACTTTTGCTGAAATAACTGTATATTGTTGTCTGCCAAAAGGATGTCCTCAAGGTGTAAAGCTTTTCTAAGGTTTTTCAGATCTACATAAGGAGACAAGTGAGGCCTGCACACCCACAGAATGCTGCTGCTGGACATGTTTAGGCGTGAGTGAGCTCCCTTACCTCAGCAGTGGCTTGTTCTGTGTGTACAGGGCTCAATTTGTTGTTCTTGCAGATATTGGTGTAAAATCTAGGCCCAGCATCTTGAGAACACCTTCAAAAATAACATTGAAAGAATACAAGGAAAAAATGAAGATGGTGCTGCGGATGGGAAGGTGCAGGCTATAAGGCTGGTAGTAGAGAGCACTGTCTAGTACAGGGGTACGCAACCACTTCTTGTAAAGGTCCAATTAAAGGCATCCGGTGAGAGGTGAAGGGGAGGGGGGGGGTAGCTGGATCTAAAAGTAATGAATTGTCAAAGCTTGGAGGCCGAGGATTGGATGGGCAAACTGGGAGGACAGGAATGGGTGGAGCAGAGAGACTTGGCTGGGTGAGGCAAAGCAGGGGGGACAGGAATGGATGGGGCTGAGCTGTGGGGGCGAGGTGGTTGGACAAGGATAGATGGGGCTGAGCTGGTGCAGCAGGAAATGATTGGATGGGGCCTAGAGACTGAAAAACAAAGTTTGTGTTTACCTTGCAATGCCACTTCCCACCTGTGCAGTACTTCATATTGCAATGCTAGGTGCCAGGGAGCCTACTGCCTTCCTTCTGCATTGACTCTCTTAGTCTGATGAGGTGAGGGAGCTCACTCGCACCTACACAAGCCCAGCAGAACAGTTTAGTCTCTTTTTTATTTTTCACCCTAACAGACAACTAAATTAAACAAAACAATGCAATACATTACAGGTCTATTATGATCAGTGTTGGAACCTGGGTCTCTAGCCTTCAAGAGGAACTGACTTTGGTGGTCTAACCCCACACTTACTGTAGATGCAGGTATCACTGGCTTATTCAGGGCCCATGCACAGAAACATTAGGCCTCTGTGTGTGGGCACTTGGGATGCCACAAATAAGTTATACACAACTAAGGTTTTGGTGATAAAGGCTCTCAAATTGGCCAGTGAGTCCAGGGGCCCACAAGGGGGGGGGGGTCTTGACAATTCTGTTAGCCCTTTGGAATCTGATTTTGATTCTTTCATACTTTATGCAAAATGCAAATCTGCTAAATAAAATCACATATAAGTGAAAGCATTGAGAACCATTATACTGTCATTCTGCCAAAGATGAGGAGAGTGTCACAAAAAGCCCTTGGGTGGTGGCCCTCATATGCCGTTTCATTTGGATGCATTTTGGCTAAATTCTTGGTTTAAATATGGGATTTAGGGGGTCCTGCATCTGAACTCTAAGTCCTTGTTGAGAATGTTCAGGCTGGTTGTTTTGATCTAAAGCTCTAAAGAGGAATTACTATTTTCTTTTTTTTCTTTTAATTAAAATTAAAGATAAGCAAAATTCAGGTTTGAATAGTGACCTAAATTTAAAGGTTCCGTTAACCATGCACTTTGAAATAAAGAAGCGTAGCACATTTTTATATAGCGTGCTCTTACGTGTCTTGTTTCTCTCGTGTCTGCAACACTCTAAGGTCAGCATGTGGCCAGCGGCAGAAGAGGCTGTCATTACAAATAAGGCGTCAATAATGGACAAAAATAGCAGATGATGACCATAAGTACACTCCAAGCCATTCCATGTGAAGGTGCTTACATAGGCGAAAGAAGTCCAGATGTATTGCAATACTTAAGAGCTAACTAGACTTAATGGGACAGAGAAAAGGGGAAAAGAAGAAGGGAAAGAAAAGAAGAGAAAAAAGAAAAGTCGAGGGAGGAGAGGAGGACTTTGGAGACAGAGCCAAGAGTGTAGAAAAACTCAAGTTATCAACTCATGTTTGTTCAAATATATGTATGGGGGTTTTATTGCATTTAAGTATTGTTACTCCAACTTAAATATGGCACTTAAATTGATTATATACTCAGAAAAAAAGCTTTATATCATCACCTTCTATCCCCAGCCCAGTGCCCCAAAACAACCTGTGTTTATTTTCTTTACTAAAACCTTTCCCCAATATTCATAAAAACAATAACAGCAAGCAGGATGGTGTTTGAATGACAGGGGTATGCTAATTAATTCAGTTACAACTAAACTGTCAATAATTATAACCGATAAGGCTGACCCCCAGTGCTGAGTTGTGTATACTGTAATGAAGGGGCAGGGCTGCTCAGCCAAGGGAGCAATATGGCCAACTGCATCTGGTTTGTGTTTTGTATAAATCTTGGCAAAGGCTCTAGTAAAAAAAGAAACACAGGCTGTTTTGGGGCACTGGGCTGGGAATAGAAGGTGAAGACATAAACTTTGTTTCTGGGTATAGGATCATTTTAAAGCGGACCTTCACTCTGAATAAGAGTGTATCTTATATGTCTCCCACACCCTGTACATACAGATTGCTCACATTAAAAATCTTCCTACCTGCATCTAAAGCATGTTATGAGCCTTTAAACATCAAAGATGGCGGCTCATGGAGCATCAGGCAGCCTGCAAACAGGAAGTGTCTTCTGACTGTGTTGCTCTGCATTTTGGGATTGCTGTCTTTTCCCTGACCCCAGCTCTGCTCTGTCTGTGCAAAGCACAGCTATAACCCCACCCCCTGCACTTTATTCCGCTCTCCTCTCCTTTGTATGGGATGCTTCTGAGTCAAGATGGCGGCGCCCGTATCCTAGAGTCCTGAACAGAGTTGCAGCTCGGTGGGGGAAAGAATAATAAGTAAGTGATTAAAAACTTAAAATATATTACTTTTAGATGCTGTGGAATAGTTTAAGGGTTTTGGGCTTTTCATTAAGCCATGCTGAAGTTCCGGTTTAAATGTGAAACCCTGCTTGTGGGCAGTGTGTGCACATGTAATGCGGTAAAGACTATACCAGTATTAAAATATTTTTCAGCAGCTAATATGCTCAATGCTAAAGTGAACATCTTGATAGTGAGAATGGTGCTGTTGTCAATTTTGTAACTTTAGATGGACAAGGTCATTATCAATTAGATTGCAAGCTTGCATACACATTACCTCTAGCTACAATTTTTTTCTTAATTTTTTCTTATTCACTCAAGAGCTTCATCTATCTCTTGCATTTTACATGTGTATTCTTTTAGATAAAAGGGTATTTCTATGGTTAGGGTGATTCTAACAGGACTTTCAGAAATAGCGTTTACAAATTATTATTATTATTATTATACTCAGAAGGTGATTCTGAGTATACAGGTCTCCCTCCAGCCTTTAAATGTGGCGGTGCTGGCAGTCAGAAGCTGACAGCTGTTATTTGGATCAAGGGAGAACACAGGTTCTCCTGTTCATCCCAGCTCCTGGCCAGGGACTCCATGATGAGCCGCCGGGGAGAGGCTTTTGTTCTAAGAGACATGGCCTCTCTGGAATCTCCCTCATGTCACATATGATGTTGCAAAAGGGGTGGGGCCTAGAGGGGATTTTCCAGCGCCACCCCTCTAGTTCCCTCCCCTTTTATGATGTCATAAGTGACATTGAGGAGATTCCAAAGAGGCCCCGCCTCTTAGTATAAAAGCCACTCCCCTGCCAGGAGATGAACAGGAGGGGAACCTGTTTTCCCCTCCCTTCTAAATGGCGCCGGAGCATCCTTAGATGCTCTTGCGGCATAAATTTAAAGAAGTCTGTGTGGGAGCCCAGAGGGAGAATTAAGTGACCTCAAGTAATTTCTCAAAAGTGTGTGTGTGTGTGTGTGTGTGTGTGTGTGTGTGTGTGTTTTTTTTTTTACACTTTCACCTTGAACTGGTTAGGGCCTCCATGGACCCCTATAGCAGTTCTTACTGGCTTTGGTGGTGCGGATGAGCCCAGTGGGACACTGGGGGCATATAGGCTTGTAATGGTCAGGGCCAGGGGATGGCTCGGCGGCCCTTAAGCCCTGGAATTACAAGCCCCTATGCTTGGTTTGCTGGGTTGGTAATGCTTGGAGAGAGGGATCCCATGCAATTTTTGGGGGATTTTTGAACATGTCCATTGTCCATTGGTGGTGTGGGTAAAAGGGTGTGAACTGATATAGGGGTCCCTGGGATACCTTACAAGTTCAAAGTTACAGTGAAAAAAATAAAACACAAGTTTAATAAATAAAAGTTAATAAAAGTTTTATTCTTCTTAATTAACTTATACTAACCTACCCCAGAAGGGCTCCAGTGCAGAATTCTCTAAATTTATGCCAATGGGGCAACCAAGGATGCTCCAGTAGCATTTAGCAAGGAGGGGAACACAGGTTCCCCTCCGTTCATCCAGGCTTCCTGTCGGAGTACTCTCTGATGAGCCGCCGGGGGTGGGTGGTTTTTATCTTAATAGACGGGTCATTTGTGGAAACTCCATGATATAACTCATGACGTCACAAAAGTAGAGAAGCCTAGAGGGGGTGGCATCGGAAAAATCCTATCTAGGCCCTCCCCTTTTGTGACATTAGCAATGACGTCAGGTAGATTCCATGGAGGCCACGTCTATAAGTACTTGTCACTGGTGACATTGCTCAAAATCCCGGCCCATTTCCTACACCTCCCTGCTCCTCTACACTCCCACATCTGTTGCTCCCCTTAACTACAGCCACCCTCAGGCCAAAAAAAGACAACCTTGGCTTAATACTAACACTGCAACAATGAAACAGCATTATTGAGTTGCTATGCTATGGAGGAAATCTAAAACCAAGGAGAACATCCTGGTGTACAAGAAGGCCCTTCAATAACTCAGGATTGCCCTTTCATCTGCTAAACAGGAATATATTGCATCACTCATATCAGCACAGGCCTACTCCACGCACCGCCACCTCCCAGCTACCAGCAGATAAATTTGCCACATACTTTAAAGATAAAATTAAAATGATTCGAAGCAGCTTCACCACTCAGAACACCTCTCTCCTACCAACATCCCCCCTGCCCCACTCATTAACTCATTTCACACAGTTAACTGTACAAGGTCTCTCCTCTCTGGTCTCAAAGGCCCACCTGACCACCTGTTCCCTTGTTTCCATTCCCATTCCATCCCACCTTATCCCTCAACTGTCTGTTTTGTATTGTTCCCTGTACTATACAGTGAAACCGGGTCATGTGACAAGGAAGTGGAATTGGTTGCAAGCTTGAAGCCTGGGTCTCTAATGCGCAATTGCTAGCGCGTGCCAATGATTGGCCAACAATAGAGTACCATCTACATAAATTGCCTAATAGAGTCGGTCCCCCCTCTCACCCTGACGAAGCACCGGAGGCGGAGCGAAACAGCTGTCGGTCAGGGCCCCTGACCATGCCCACCACGCACGCCTGCTCACGCTGGTTGGTCGCGCTGGAAAGTAACCTGTAAACCTGACACACTGGCTGCTTGGACTTCCTGGTGATACGCGGGAGGGGTGAGATCACTGGCAAATATCATGCAAGATGCAGGGGTGACAGTGTTCCATCATCCCAAGGATTTCCAAAGGTTAAAATGTAACTTTTAATAAAGATCTATTAAAAACCCAACCTCAGTCATCATATGACTAAGAGCCCTAGGGGTTCAAAACACGTTACACTTATCAGCATGAGATATTAGAGTATTTGGGCACCTAAATTGAATAGTCCTGTTTAACTTTTTAATGGATCTTTATTAGAATTTGCATTTGAATATTTAAAACTCCTTGGGCAATGAAACAATTGGGACATTTATGCAAATATACTGTGTGTATGTGTGAGGGGTGATATTTAAAAAATGAAAGTGGTTTGAAACCCACGGCCCCAATGTCTGAATTCCCTCCCCCTGGGGCATCCATAATCGGGATGCCCCACTGTGTGAAACCCCCACCCCCGATCGAAGTGCCGCAGGGACAAGGACCAAAACCTAGGATAGTCAAAATCCTGGGTTTTGGTCCACTTTAACCCTTTAAATGCCAAGCACGTAGTTTCTACATGGTTGCTTCTCCTACCGTTAAGTGCCAAGCACGTAGAAACTACGTGCCTGGCATTTCCCCCTACTAGTTTAAAAATAGAAAAAATAAAGACTTACCTCTGATATTGATGTGAAGCTGGGGGTCCCCTCTTCCTCTGAGGGGCATCCGATCCCTCCCCCGTCATCCTCCGTCTTCAGGAGGGGGCCCGAAACCGTTTTCCTCGCTGACAGTTATCTGCAAAAAAAAAAAAAAAAAAACAATGACTTTAACTCACCTCCTTGCCCGATCCTTTCGCAGCGTCTTCTCTTCACCGGGGGCGGGGTCACCTCCTCTAATGGCGATCCTGCGTCCCTCGTCGCTGTCCCGCGCCGCTCACCCAGCTCCGGCATCTGTCAGATGCCGGTGGTGATCGGAGCAGGGCGGGTGAGAGGCGAGGAGGCTCCGATTGGATGTTAAAGCCCAGACTATGCTGAAAAAAAACAATATATAATTTTCCTGGGAAATCCCTGGAATTCCCTTCAAAAATCACATTTGAACATGGGGAGCGCAAAATAGTGCAAAATGGTCTGGCAACAGAGGGTGACAAAAACTCCAGGTAGGCTGGCACTTAAAGGGTTAAAAGCATAAATACTAATTATGTATTATGTAGACTTTGTTGAGGGTCAGGTTTTGTCACTGGGTCCCCAATGACTGAAGATAAACAAACCCCAAGATGTTCACTTTCTTGACATTGGTAAATCCTGATGTTTGTGTGTATCCCCCAGGATCACCCTTAAGGGAGGACTATTGTGAAAAAATGGACCAATAATAAAAATCCATATAAATTCAAGGGATGGTATGAGGAGGGGTCACTTTTAAACCTGCTTCAAGAAATACCCTGACAGTTTTGTTTCTTTCCTTTAATCAAAGGAAGAGCAAATCAGGGGGTGACAGGTTCTGTCTCCCTTGATGCGCACAAAACTGTCAGGCCTGGATTTTATCCCTGCTAGGTAAAGAAAACCACAAGCTTGGTGGGACTTTTATTTAGTTTGGGTGTGTAAGTGACCCTTGCTCTCATTAGCTGATGTGTTTATATGGATTTTTAAAATTACACAATTTTGCAATGTACCTTCTTTGAATTCACATTTTCCTCAATACCAGGGTACATGGGAATCAGCCAATCAGTCAACAGTACTTGTTCCATTTAGATTTCCTTTGCCACTCTGAGCTCAGAGCGGCAAGGAAATCTAAATAAAGTGAGCACCACTGGCTGCATTTCTGCTCACCTCTAGCTGTGGCTGTGGCCGCTCCAGTCATTCAGAAAGTCTGAATGGCTGGAGGAGGTGGCTGTGGCCCTGAGATGCAACAGGTGTCCCCCAGGGTTTCACACACTGAGACATCCTGATTCTGAATCTCCCATAAAGAGGTAGACTGCCACCCCAGGGAACTTATAGACTCGGGGGGAGGGGAGGTGGAATTGTTCCTCTTTAAAGTAAACATATACTCATAAAGTAGTGGAGTGAATTTTTTATGCCAGTGGTTCTCAACCTGTTAATGCCAAGTCCTGCCTAGAAACAAGCAGTTACAATCAAGTACCCCCAGGACACAGGTGTCTTACTCCCCCTGGAGGTGCAGCATCAGGCCAGATTTTGCGTATTTCCACACAGAAACACAGGTGGTGTAATTAGTGTTCATATAGAGCTACCAAGACAGCTATCTGGAGATCCACAAAACCTGGCCTGTTGCTGCCCCTGCAGGTTGTGTTTGACACCCCTGCCCCAGGGAGAAGATCACTCATTAAAGTGATATTAAAGACAAAGGCATTTGTTGCACCAATGTGTTTGCACCATACGTTTGGCACTGTGAACTGGTATAGTGGTCTCATGGATCCCTTACCAGTTCAGTAAGGGTTGAATGTAAAAAAAGACACACACTACTGAAAAAAATGACATTTATTTATTTTTCTTTACTCGCCTATGATCATGTGCCCCCCAGCTATTAGATGACAGATGTGGGGTGATCAGTGGAAGGTGGGCTGGGGAGGCAAGGGATCAGAGCCCCATGCCCCTCACACCCTCTCCCTGACAATCACCTGGCTTCCATCAACTGCCCTCCATTCCATGCCAACTTAACCATTGTTGCTGACCATCCCTTGTTGCTGAGGCCAGCCATGAGCAGGTCTACACTTAACACCCAGGATTTGGTGGTTTGGGTGCACTGTAAAATGGCCAAGTGTGAGCCTGAGTGGGCCCCTGAAGATGCCAGGTTTGCCCTGTGCTGGTGCCGGCCCTGTTGGTGGGAGGCGAGACTGTTTTAGTTGGGCTGACTGGTTATTTGTGACATAATTACAGGTTGTACAGGAGCTGCATGCTTCCATTGGCAAGTCATTGTAGTGACTAGGCACCAGTTTATCCTATTTAAATGGAGGCCTACAGTATGTGACTGCCAGTTTAGTGTCTCTATTGTTGCCAAACTCTGGAATTTGTGTCAACCGGTACCAATGTCTCTGGAGAAAAATAATTTTGATTTGGTCATGATAAGTACTGTGTGTGGTGGTTCTTATATTGCCAGTATTAAGAGCTCTATCTCTTTAAGTGGGTAGATCGGTCCTCGGGATTCCAGTCGCTATCTAGTAGGCACAACAATGATATTTGTCTATGTATCCCCTGGCCCTAAGGTGTGTTCTCAGTGCTTTTGCTTCTTTCTCAAATGTATGGTCCTTTTTGCCTTTCATCTGACTTTCGGGTACTGGCCTTTGAGGATACTCTGTGCCAAGGGGTGGGGGTGGAAACTAGAGGCAGGTTATACAGTATCGCCTGCCACAGGTTTGCGATAGAGAGCCAGGCAGATTGTTCCATCCTATTGTAGGCTAAATTCAATGCCTAAAAAATGTGATCGTGTCCTGATGGTAAGTATGTGTGAAGGTCAGGTTATAGGGGTTATTGTTGATGAGGTGTACTAAGTCAGTTAGTTAGTTGGGAGTACCCTCCTATAGTATGATAATGTCATCAGTGAGAAAATAATGCGCTCCCACCACCACAAGTACAAGTTTGCATAGGATAGGGAACATGTCGCGCCCGTCGCATAACCCTGTACTTGGAGACTTGGGAACCGTGAAATGTAAACTTGTTGTGTGTTAATATGAATTCAAGTAAAAAAAGGATAAAATGATTAATGCATCATCTTCCTGGCCCATTGTCTAGTGGCGTTCTGTCACAGATTGTGTGGTACTAAAGAGTAAAGTGCCTCCACATCTAAACTCGCTAGCAATATATGGAGGTGGTGGAAGTGTTTCTAGCATTTTGGATAGATGCATCGTATCCCGAATGTAAGAGGGGAGGTGGTGAACATGGGGTTGTAGCGTGGCGTCGATAAAGAGACTGGCCAGTGCTGTTAAACAGCCACATCCTGAGATGATGGGATGCCCAAGTGGGTGGGGTGCATGTTTGTGTATCTTGAGTAAAGAATAAAAAGTGGGTGTTCATGGGTGTGGGTTTTTGAGGAACTGGTGCACTGGTGATTGCTCCTTCAGTTAGTCCTTTCAGTATAAGTTTGTCTAGGTCTGTCGTTGAAAAGAATTTTGTGACACATTCTTTCATATTGCATGGAGGTCATCAGTATGATATTGCCCCCCTTGTCTGAAGGTTTGGTTAAAAGGTTCTTATTATTCTGAAGTTCCTTGAGTGCTACCTTTTGTGCTGTGTTTAAATTGTCTAGCGTTTCAATAGTTTAGGAGGAATAGGTTCTCGGGGGTCATTTGTTGTGCAAGTTACAAAGGCCTGGGTGAGGGGGGAAGTTTGTAGTAGGGGAAAGAACAATGATTTTTTTACTGTTGGCTTCTTCTAGTCATTTTGTGACCAGTCCCTCACGTCCGTCTAGTTTTGGATAGCTCCATAAACTGGTGGTGTGGGTCTCCAGCACAATGCGTAGGTCAGCTTCCTGGTGAAAAGGTGCAAGTCCTTAATGACATCAAAGTTAGCTTTCATACCTGCAGACAGGCTCCTCTCCAGTGGCAGCAGCGCTACAGTTCCTTTCCCCTTGCATGGACAGTTATCCCTGACTTGGGAAGTGGGGGCAACGGCTCCTTTCCTTCAGCTTGGGTGGCGGGGGCCAGTGGGCTCCTTTCCCCCGTTTTAGGTGGTGGGGACAGAGGCTCCTTTCCCCTGGCCCGAGCAGTGGGGGCAGCGGCTCCTTTCACCCTGGCCTAAACGGCGGCGGGAGTGGGGGGTGGGCTGGGACACAGAGGTGGGGGAGGGGCATGGTTCCGTTATGGGACCTGATTGGTTGGCCAAATTGGCAGTGTGGACGGAGCCGCAGATTAAGAAGGGGATTTCTTTTACATTTTTTTGAGGGTAATGCTTATACAATTTGAGTTGTCTAGAAGGAATTTGGGTTTGTAGAAAATCATCGGTTGACTGAATTTTAATTTGCACTGAAGAAGTATTATTTTCTGGATTTAGGCGGTACGCATGAATTTGAGGTTCTTTTATAGATTCAGAGATATTCATGTGGGTTGAGGAGAAATATTATAGGTTGATTATATTCCCTTTGCAGGTTGTCCTATGTTTTGACATAAGGATTTATTTAGGCTTATAGAGTAAAAAAAATGTTTTGGCTTAATGGATCAATCTTGGATTAAAAAAAGACAAAAGTTGATGGAAAAATGTATAAACTAATATATCAACCTATTTAAGCAGAAATATTATTTATATATATATATTTTTTTATCAGCACACAATCTTTTACAGATTGCAGAGGCTATTATTTTCTAGGGGATTCTATTGCTTGACTGTATTTATTCAGACTCAAGAGAACCTCAAAATAGCAGAATGTGCATTTTAACTATATGTGTGAGTAGTATAAATTTATGGGTATGATATTAGTTTGTACTGCATCGTTCAGGTCAAGATTTTCAGTCTAAGGGGACAAAATTGCACATATTACGTCCTGGCCCTATTAGGTGTAATATACTGTACAAGACCTTTACCAAGCCTATGCCTTTGGGATTTTAACACATGTAAAATATAAAATATGAGACTATGAATGTTAGACTGAGCTAACGGGTCTACTACAGACCTGATTTACAGGCAGATCTTATAAAAGTGTATGAATATAATATTATGTTCATCAAGTGTTTATTGACCTGAAATCAGCTTATGGCAGAATTATAGAAACATACAGTAAGCTGTGAAAGAACTGTGTGACAGCAAAGCTCATGCGCCTAGTCAAAATGACCCTTTAGAAAACAAGATGTAACAATATGTAAGGCAAAGCTTGAAGGGGATTTATTATGGGGTTTTAAAATTGATCAAGAACTGACACAGGGTGATTTATAGTCAACTTTTATATTTAATTTTACCAGAGAAAGTCATGAGAAGAAAGGATAAGAATAACCCTGGTGGTGTGTTATTTATTCCAAGAACCCATAACCTTGCATATGTTGATGGCACAGATATGTTTCTCAAAGGCTGCTAATCCTTGAAAAGGGTTATATAAGACTTAAGAAGGACGAAAAACAGGTAGGTTTTTAATTGTCATCCATGAATGGTGTCAGAGCTTTATTTGGTTTACATTTATGGCAAAAAATATATATACGTAATACATATGTATCTACATATAGTAATATGTGCCAGTAATTAGAGTGACTATATTAAATGAGCACTATTATGAAAAATAGCTCTATGATAAAATCCATATAAATTTGCTGAATAGCGGGAGGAGAGGTCAATTATACACCAGAGTTTTATTCAGTTCGGGTGTATAAGTGACCCCTCCTCTCATTAGCTGACGTGTTTGTATAGATTTTAGGGGAATACTTCATCTGTAATACTAAATGGTTCCCCTCAGCTAGCCGTGTGACTGTGTGCTGCACAGCATCCTTCAACAAAGCAATGGGATGTGCACATTATGGGCACCAACCAACCGTTTGTATCCTTACCTTTATCTTCGTGCCTAATTCCTTAATTGTATTCTTAAGGATCCTCCATAAATAATATTATTGGTTCCCAAGTAGACACAGCCGCTCCCAGTAATTCATTTACCCCTTCCCAACACATGCCAAACCCTGGCGCCAAGGAGACAGCAAACCATTTGTTTGAGACAAAATTATTCTATCCATCCTCGAAATGATAGAATCTCCAATGACCACTATCTAGTGCTACTTGCAGTCCCATCCACCCAAAAACTAGCTGGGATGTACTCACTAGGGCTGCCATTTGTGAGACTGACCCTGTTACAAGATTATGATTTGCCCTTAGTGTTGCTTTTTTGCCCTGACAGATCTCTTAACTTGCCTTCACTGATCCTTATCACCGACCTCTGCTACATTCTATGATCACAATAAGCTGCATGTCTTGGCCTCTGCTATGTTTATTAACCGTTACATTCATTAACCACTTACACTCTATACCTTATATGTCCACATCCAGTCTGCTTTCTGACCATGACCTTGGCCACAACCACAACTGTGTTTGGCCTGCTCACAGCCACCAGTGACACCCTACAAAATGGCAACATCACCACAGTTAGACTAAAAAGTCTACAAGTTACAAGCAAGATGTGTAACCAATGGTATGTGTCCTTCTTGAATTACTTAATTACCTTCAACCTAAGAGTATAAATAGCAATGAACCCCATTAAAGCCCAGCTTTAGGGGTTCCAACACCCAGCATTTTAAGATTAAGGTTAAGACTTAATTAGTCATGTTTTGATCCTGCTCTCCAGTCCTTGGTTGCCTTTTTTTAAAGTGGACCAAAACCCAGCTGGATCGGCCTGGGAATCTACAGGATTCCCGGGCTGATCCATTACCTTCCCGCGGGGCATCCAAAATCAGGATGCCCCACTTTGTGAAACCCCCAGGTCGCCTGCTACAGTTACCTTAATCCCGGTTCAAGTGGCGCACTCCCTGTTAGAGGGAAGTGCGAGATGCGGACACCAGCACGCTGATTGGACGAGCGGCGGCCATAGGACCACGGTGAGGTGAGTTGATGCGAGTGATCGGGGGGTTTCACATAGTGGGGCACCCCCGAACGGGTGCCCTGGGGGAGTGGACCAAAACCCAGGATAGTCAAAATCCTGGGTTTTGGTCCACTTTAAAGTCTTGGGTCCATTTAAAATGACTCAGAAAACACAGACTTTGGAGACCCTGCTCTCATTCACCATTCTCCTTTCAAGGCATTTAGGGCCACATAATTACCCCTGCTGTTATCTCCACTAATCATGAAGAGGAGTTAGTGACCACTAGACTTTCTGTGGATATGGTGCAAGGAGCTGGTACACTTCCCATTTTATTATGACAGTTTAAGCTAAAATGAGGTGTCTGTGACTTTTGTTGGTTGTTTGCATTACTGAATCTGTGGTGGGTACATTTACTTCTGGTGATTTGCACCCTCGTTTTCTGTTCCAGCTGCTGGATAACTTCTACTCAAGAAAGGGTTGCTGATTAGCTATAACTGGAATCAGTAGGACAGGAAAAAAATAAAGGGGTATATTACTGTAAAGGAAACCAAGCCACAATCATAAACATGATCAAGAGCCAATAAGGAGAAAACTGCAAATCAGGAGGAAAGGTTCAAGGGGTTTGTTTTGCATAGCCAAAGAAACCAGTCCTTCTCTACATGCGTATTATGCCACTAATGTTCAGTGCCCCATAATTCTACTTGTTTTCTTTGGCACTCTTGGCAGGTACACTATAAGAACCAAGAACTTCTATGTAAGAACCAACATCTAATACTCATCATCTAATACATCATCATGATTTAGCACTGCCAGTATCGTACATATCGTAGTATCGCACTGATACCACTGCTAGACTGTTAACTAGGATATGGTGGTGAGTTTAATGATGAGTTGAGCTGTGGTCTCCTATTTCATATGTAGGACTATCAACACAGCAGTATCAAACCACTGAATTATAAGAAGCTGACCTATACATACTGTAGACATGTCACTGGAGAAGTGATCGAGGGGGTGTACATTTCACCTAGGTTACTACGCTGGGTGAGATGGTAAGTCCAGGATTGATTTGTTTCCCAGCAGTGATATGCTGCTGAGGTGTTGTTTAATTTTGCCGGGCCTGGATTTATATGGAATGGCAGGTAGGTTTGGTAGAGGGACCTGTCATTCCACACCTCCCCGATCCGGTTTGGGTTTTGAATCAGGTGAGCTCTGATCCTAATTAGCCTGGGAGGTAAAAGCTCTGCAGAGACTGCAGGCTATTGCTCTGAGCCAGAAATGAACAGCCTGAGTGTGTGTGAAGGAAGCTGCGAACGCAGCCATTGCTGGAGCTAAAACTCACCCTGCGATATCCAGGCTAACGCCGCGTTATGAAACTGCTAGATAGGTGAGAAGAACCTGTTAAGTAAGCGCCCAGACGGGCTAGGTCTTTATTTTGTTTGTACACAAATGAAGCACGCTGCTGCTGTATGTTTTGTTACTGGACTGTTTATGCCATGAATAAATGTCAAGACCTGCTTTTATAACACCTAAGTCTGCCGTGAACTGTGTCCAAACACACCATCCCCCGGGAAGATCCCTACAATTGGTGCTGCGGAGCGGGCATTACGGTTGCTAGGGGCAACGGTGTGGACAGACTTAGCTACAGCTGCTTATGTCTTGGGTGAAAGCTGCAACTACACTCCAAGAACAGGCGGGCAACATGGAGGAGATGCTGAAGCAGTTTATGCAAGTAAGTTTGCAACAACAACAGGCTCAGATAGAGGCCAATAGACAACAACAACAGGCTCAGATAGAGGCCAATAGACGACATGAACAGGCTCAGATAGAGGCTAATGGACGACATGAACAGGCTCAGATAGAGGCTAATAGATGACATGAACAACTTATTGAATACCTGATAGCAAAACAGGAGGCGCCTGTGGTTGCTAACCCCCAAACAGTGGTGCGAGCCGCTCCAGAGACTTTTGATGTGAGAAGAGCTGTGCAGCGAGCGCTGCAAAAGATGACTGCTGAGGACGATGTTGAGGCCTTCCTAACTGGGTTTGAGCGTGCGGCTGAGCGAGAGAAGTTACCCGTCGCTGAGTGGGCAGAGGTAATTGCGCCCTATTTAACAGGGGAACCTCAAAAGGCCTACTATGACCTCAGTGAGCAAGAGGTTAAGGACTATACTCGGCTAAAAGCGGAGATACTTGCCCGGCTAGGCGTTACTACTGCGGTTCGTGCCAGGAGGGTACGCAACTGGAGCTACAGTTTGGACAAATCGGCGAGGTCCCAGATGTATGACCTGATCCATTTGGCGAGAAAGTGGTTGGAACCAGACACTTCTACTCCTGCACAGATCCTAGAGAGGGTTGTGATGGATCGCTACCTCCGAGCACTTCCTGCTGACCTGCAACGCTGGGTGGGACAAGGTGACCCTAAGAATGCAAACGAACTTGTCAGCCTTGTGGAGAGGTTCCAAGCGACTGAGGACTACCTCCGTGATGTTTCTACAGCATCTTCCCCTCCCCGGAGTGCCAGATCTGTGCCATCAGCTGGTAAGAGACTTCCATCTATTGGGGGAGTGTGGAGGGGTGCTGAGGGAGGAAAAAGGGCTCAAGTGGTGTCTCAGGGGCAAAAGACTGGGGATGGTCCCGGGTGGCTAAGTGGCCCTAAAAAGGACTCCTTGCCAAGGAGACCAGGCCCTATCCGGTGCTGGAGATGCCATGAGACGGGACACGTGTCTGCCCATTGCCCTCTTACCACTGAGCCCATGGAATGTGAGGCTAATCGGCGTCAGTCGCTATTTGCGGAACCATCTTGTGTTGCAGTTCCTGGACTAGAGACTGAACCGCAAATCTGCAACGTTACAATTAATGATTTTCCTGTTAAGGCGTTGCTGGACTCAGGGAGCCTCGTGACCTTGGTGCATGCCAGCCTGGTGGCTGGGGACTTTGAGTGTAAAAAGCATATGAGTGTTGTTTGTATACATGGGGATACAAAAGTGTACCCTATAGTGCTGGCTGAAGTCGGGACTGAACAAGGCACCGTACAATATGAAGTGGGTGTGGTTAAAAACCTCATGCATAACGTAATATTGGGGCGCGATTTTCCATTGTTCTGGGCTCTCTGGGGAAAAAGAAAATCCCCCGAAAGGAGTGAGGATACTCCTAAGGTTGTTGCATTACCCCCTCTAAGTGATAAAAGTGTGCAGGATGAAAATGATTGTTTTCCTTTGCAGGTCCTGGCTGGAGAGGAGGAGGCTCCTCCCACTGAGCAAAATATACCAGACTTAGAGGTGTCTAGGGATAATTTTGGGACTGCACAGTTACAGGACCCCACTCTCAAAAATGCGAGAGAGCAGGTTTCTGTCATGAATGGGGTACCTCAGGAACCAGATGCTGAGAAAAGATTTCCACATTTTTCTGTGACTAATGATCTTTTCTATAGAGTCACTAAGATTAAGGATGAGATTGTGGAACAGCTTCTGGTGCCTAAGCCGTACCGGCGTCAGGTGCTGGACATGGCACATAACCATGTTCTTGGGGGACACTTGGGGACTGACAAAACGCAGGAGAGGGTTCTCCAGAGGTTCTACTGGCCGGCGATATATAGTGATATTAAAAAGCACTGCGAGTCGTGCCCCACATGTCAGCTTAGTGCCCCAGTGTCACATTTTCGCAGTCCTTTGGTTTCGCTCCCTATTATAGAGGTGCCTTTTGAGCGTATAGCCATGGATTTAGTGGGTCCCATTGTAAGATCCGCTAGAGGACACCAATATATTCTGGTGGTCATGGATTATGCGACCCGCTATCCTGAAGCTGTGCCCTTAAGAAACACCGCATCTAAAACAATTGCACGTGAGTTGTTTTATATGTTCTCTAGGACTGGAATCCCCAAAGAAATCCTGACTGACCAAGGTACACCCTTTATGTCAAAGGTGATGAAGGAGTTATGCAAACTATTTAAAATCTCACCCATCCGTACCTCTGTATACCACCCCCAGACGGACGGATTGGTGGAGAGATTTAACAAAACTTTGAAACATATGCTGAAAAAAGTGGTGGAAAAAGATGGCCGTGACTGGGATCATTTGTTACCCTACCTCATGTTTGCTATTAGGGAAGTGCCCCAAGCGTCCACAGGGTTCTCACCATTCGAGTTGGTCTATGGTCGTCACCCTAGGGGTCTACTGGACATTGCAAAAGAGACATGGGAGAGCGAGTCCACCCCATACAAGAGCGTTATTGAGCATGTAGCACAAATGCAGGACCGTATAGCCGCGGTAATGCCCCTAGTAAGGGAACACCTCCAGAGGGCGCAAGAGGCCCAAAGTAGAATTTACAACCGGTCTGCAAGAATCAGGACATTTAACCCAGGCGATAGGGTCCTTATACTAGTTCCCACTGTTGAGAGTAAATTCCTGGCGAAGTGGCAAGGTCCCTATGAAATTGTGGAAAAGGTCAGTGAGGTGAACTACAAGGTACACCAACCAGGTAGAAGGAAGCCTTTCCAAGTTTACCACGTAAACTTGATTAAGCCCTGGAAAGACAGGGAATCCTTGGGGGCGACAAATACTGTTAGTAATTTGCCACAACCAATCCCTCCAGTCAAGGTTGGTGATACCCTATCAGTGTCACAGAAACAGGAGGCTCAGGAATTTTTACAGAAAAACAAAGACAAGTTTTCTGACCTCCCAGGGCGTACACACCTCATCTATCATCACATTGAAACTGAGCCTAGAAGCAGAGTAAACCTCAAGCCCTATAGGATCCCAGAAGCCCGTAGGGAAGCCGTATCTGCCGAGGTAAAACGTATGCTTGATCTGGGAGTAATTGAGGTGTCACAGAGTGAATGGTCCAGCCCGATTGTATTAATCCCAAAGCCTAATGGAACTTGGAGGTTCTGTAACGATTTCAGAAAGTTGAATGAGATCTCAAAATTTGATGCCTATCCTATGCCCAGGGTAGATGAGTTGATTGAGAAGTTGGGTAATGCCAGGTACATAACCACCCTCGATCTCACAAAGGGCTACTGGCAGATTCCACTTACTAATGAGGCTAAAGAGAAAACTGCATTCTCCACCCCTGATGGGCTATTCCAGTATGTAGTGATGCCGTTCGGGTTACATGGAGCACCTGCGACTTTCCAGAGGTTGATGGACTTGATTTTGCGACCACATCGTGATTACTCAGCTGCCTACCTCGATGATGTGGTCATTTTTAGCCCTGATTGGGAAAGTCACCTCTGTAAGGTACAGGCTGTATTGGATACCATAAGTGATGCGGGGTTGACCATAAATGCCGAGAAGTGTGCAATAGCCCTAGAAGAGGCCAAGTATCTGGGCTACATTATTGGAAGAGGGTTGATTAAGCCACAGCTAAATAAAGTGGAGGCAATACAGAATTGGCCAAAACCCCTGACAAAGAAACAGGTCAGAGCTTTCCTTGGTATTACGGGCTATTACCGTAGATTTGTGCCGAACTTTGCCTCAGTTGCTGCTCCCCTAACTGACTTGACCAAGGGCGGAAAGAGAGCCATGATCACGTGGACTCCAGAGGCCGAGAAGGCTTTCCAAAGCCTTAAATCTGCCTTGTGCCAACAACCTGTGTTAGTTACCCCCGATTTCAGGCGAGAATTTCTGGTCCAGACAGATGCTTCTAACACAGGCTTAGGTGCAGTACTCTCACAAGTAGTAAATGGTGAGGAGCATCCGGTGATGTACTTGAGTAGAAAGCTAACCCCGGCCGAAAAAAATTATGCCATTGTGGAGCGTGAGTGTTTGGCAGTGAAGTGGGCCCTCGAATCCCTAAAATATTACTTACTAGGCAGGAAATTCAAGTTAGTGACAGACCATGCCCCCCTAACATGGATGAAGTTAAACAAGGAGAGAAACGCAAGAGTGACTAGATGGTTTCTGTCCCTACAAAACTTTAATTTCACTGTGGAACACAGGCCAGGGAAATTACAAGCAAATGCTGACGCATTGTCGAGGGTACATTGTCTGTGGGGACAAAATGCTCAGCCCTCCGGTCTGAAGAAGAGGGGGGGGATATGTAGACATGTCACTGGAGAAGTGATCGAGGGGGTGTACATTTCACCTAGGTTACTACGCTGGGTGAGATGGTAAGTCCAGGATTGATTTGTTTCCCAGCAGTGATATGCTGCTGAGGTGTTGTTTAATTTTGCCGGGCCTGGATTTATATGGAATGGCAGGTAGGTTTGGTAGAGGGACCTGTCATTCCACACCTCCCCGATCCGGTTTGGGTTTTGAATCAGGTGAGCTCTGATCCTAATTAGCCTGGGAGGTAAAAGCTCTGCAGAGACTGCAGGCTATTGCTCTGAGCCAGAAATGAACAGCCTGAGTGTGTGTGAAGGAAGCTGCGAACGCAGCCATTGCTGGAGCTAAAACTCACCCTGCGATATCCAGGCTAACGCCGCGTTATGAAACTGCTAGATAGGTGAGAAGAACCTGTTAAGTAAGCGCCCAGACGGGCTAGGTCTTTATTTTGTTTGTACACAAATGAAGCACGCTGCTGCTGTATGTTTTGTTACTGGACTGTTTATGCCATGAATAAACGTCAAGACCTGCTTTTATAACACCTAAGTCTGCCGTGAACTGTGTCCAAACACACCATCCCCCGGGAAGATCCCTACAATACATATGTCAACATGGAAGGTGTTCATTAAGCAATAATTAACAGAATGCGATAAATAATATATAAACTAATTTCAGGCTTGCAGAATCTTCTTTTTAGGACTCCACAATTAAATATGGCATTTAGAGATGACAGATTAATCGATTATGAAAGTCCATAAGAGTAAGTGTAAAGCCTTTACCGTTGTTAGAAATTAAATGTCATAGAGGCGTTTGAAATATGACATTAACATTGATAATAATTGCAGTAATTATTTAAAAGTGTAAAAAGCATAGCCACTGCAGTCATTAGGGAGGAAATAATCAGTGGTAAGTACGGTATATCAAAAATTAAATTGAATAAAATGACAGTCAATGCAGGTTCTATCAGACAACTCATTTATCTTAAAAGCACCAATATTTCCCAGCTGATTTGCCACCTAACAGCAATGCACAGTTGTCAGCAAGTGGCAAATGTCAGAACCCCACATCTGCCGTAATTAAATAGTAAAGCTTATTAGTAACATTAATGGATTCTGAAGAAAATAAGGGACACATATTTTGCCATTCAACTAGAAATGTATAGGCTAGAAAGGTGCAAATATAAATTGCATAAGATAAAATGTTTTCACTGAGAGAAGTTCTATTTATTCACCTGGTTTTCTTTTAATGTCATGTAATCCTGATTTTGTAGTGTCAGTGAGTCAGGACTTGATATCAAACCTTGATTACAGCTGATCAGACACCTGCATAGGACTGTCTCTACATGCAGTCATCTTTCCATACCTGCACCTGCAAATATACCTACAATGGGCTCGATTCAACAAAGGTAGAAATAAATTCTTGTCGCTCGAAAAATCGTATCGCATGCGTAAATTTTTAACTTTTTCGAGTGATTCAGAAAAGGGGTTAAATTAAATACGTGCACTTGAAAATGCAATCGTAAAATTTTCGAATCACTCGTAAAATTTTCAAAATGCTCGTAAAAAGGCTGTCTCAATCGAAAATTATTGGAAAATGTACTCACATTTTTTTTCTATTGTTGTGGCCTTGATTCAAAAAAGGTAGAAATTTAATTCTCACGGTAGTAAAAAATTCAATTCATGAGAAAAAAGCCTGAGAATGTCACTGTTACTGAATCACCAGATAAAAAGACAGTGAAAGTCAATGGCGGCATTTACTACAGTGTAGAACGGAGTAAACAGTTCTCTACTTTTCTTAGAAGTAAAAAAGTGTCATTGACTTATATTGTTTTCTTAGCTGGTGATTCAGCAACAGTGAAATTCTCAGGCTTTTTTTCTCATGAATTGAATCTTTTACTACCATGAGAATTTTTTTCTACCCTTATTGAATCGAGGCCAATTTATTCTGGTCCTAGCTTGTGCCTAAGCAGAAGCTCATATTTTATCTTAGAGGGTAATTCCACTTTCAATGGCATTTTTAAAAGTTTCCATTGTTATGTGGCAAAATGATGTCTTAAATGTACTAAGCGTATTCGTTATTTTTCAAAATTTTCTATTTGTTTGCAACTTTATGTTATAAAAGAAAAACATTTTCTAATGTGTTTACCTTAGCTATGTACACCAAAGTGGTGATTTCCTATACATATCATAGACTTCCTCACTCTTGCTTGCTAACCATATGATCGGCTAATGCATGGGTGACTGGTTTAACCCATTCTGCTGAAATTCAACTTCTCCAGTTTGGAACGATCAGAGTCTTGTGTTCCAGTAGCTAGGGGTTAATGGACAGGTTCTCAGCTGGATAGGTCACTAGGCTGCTTAGACTTAGGCCCTTATTTAACAAGGGATAGCGCCAGGTAGCGAATGGTGAGCGAACGGTAATGACGGTCACCGCCACGAGAACGCCGGCTCCCCTCCGCAATCACACATTTATCAAGCCGATCCTGCTTAGTGACTGACAGAGCGCCAGATAGCGAATCATTCATCATTATTCCAGCCTCACCCCACAGTGCCAGCGAGCGACCTTGAACAGCGACAGGTATGACCTCTCGCTACCTGGCGCTCTCCAATGCATTTCAATGGAGCAATCTTTAAATATTCTTAATTAATTGCTATATATTTTTTTTTTTTTTTTTTTTTTTATGTAAAAAATTCTGTGACCACTTCTGCAATGTTAGATATTTTTTTTAAGGTAAAAAAAAAAAATTTGTGCAGAATTGATGTTACAGGTCTGATATTAATGTATTCATATTACAAAATGTTTTGAAAAACTTGTTTTTTTTTTTCCAAAAATATGGTTGTTTGGGGGTTAAAAAACGACTTTTAACCCATCGCCACCAGCGCTCTGGGGTTTAAACAAGCATTTCACAGCGCGAGAATTTTTTGAGCGTGATTTGTTAATGAATATGCTGGGAGCCGTTCGCTATGGCCATTCGCTGTCATGCGCTCCCATACAGCGCGGAACCTGTCAAACAGCAACTCCTAACCCCGTATTCAACATTGCCGCACACCGACTGAGCCGCTGTCAACAGCCGAACAACGGCCAAGCACAGCGACTACTAGCGTGCGCTGTGAAAATACCGCTACTGTCGCTCATCTGTCGCTACCTGGCGCTATTAATGCATCGGCCTCCCCGCCAAAGCTGCTAAAGAGTTCACCTGTTACATTGGAGGAATTGTGGGACTTTGACTACAACTATTGTAGTCAATTGTTCTTACTCAAGGCCATGAAAACCACTCCCACTAAAGCAAAACAGAGTCCCAGGAATATGAGAATGATGGAACAGCATGCTGATAAGTAAACCACAGGTCTGGGGGCACAATCCTAGCACAAATGTTTATTTTACATCCCAAAAGAGGAAAACAATAAGGCAGAACATCAAAAGCTTTCCAAAAAGAGAGTTTTCCTTTAACCACCAAAGCCCAGGGGGTGCAGATAAGTGCCCATGTGGGCTGGTAGACTCAAGGACCGGTTTGGTAGCCTTCAGGGCTGGTGTCTGTGCTAGTTTTTCTGGAGGGGGGCACCACGCCATTTTTTTTATTTTGAAGGGTTTACTCCTTGAACATTCTACTTTCAGTTTGGTGTGTCTCCTGAGCCTTTTACGCCTTTTACGCGCAATAAGGTTTTTCTTGAAAAACGTACATTTTTTTTCTCTGTTCTGGTTCTATAGTTTTTATTTATAGCCCATGTCACACAATAATACAATACAAATAGTTTTTATGAAATGTATAGGGCAACATTTACATAGAAACATTACACAATACAAAATAGCTAGTAGCCAAAAATAACGAGTTATCTCTAAGCCTCAAGGCCAAAAAAAGGTTGCAAGATGTATAAAAGACATATAAAAACTTAACACACCCCCTTCCACCCCATCCATCAGATAGAACAAAAAATAAAGATAACAAAGATAGAAGAAGTAGAAAAGGAAGAACATTAGAAAAAGGAAGAAAAAAAGCATACATGGCACTAGAGATCCTCCACTCTTCTAACTCCTCCCAAGACCCTCACCCAGGCCCAGCCCTCAGGTACATTAGCCATGGATCCCATAATCTGGAGAAATAGGGAAGCCTATCCAAGATGTTCATTTACCATGAAAGCCATTATTCTAGTATGAACTTCATGGAATCCCAAGGCAGGTTGGAGCCAAGCTTTTGCTATAGTTTTAGTTGCTATAAATATGAACATCAACACCTTTTTCTCAGTCTTTGGCATGTTGTTAATTACCCTATTTATCAAAGCTTCCCAGTGGTCTTTTCTTAGGTTTCTATGGAGAACAAAATGAATTGTATATACTGATCCAAAGCCGCTTTGCTTTGCTCGACAATATATGTAATAAGGTACCATATTTACCACACCCTCTAAAGCAGGAAGGAGATGAAGAGGGGGAAAATGTACATTTTTTTCATTAAAAAATTGCTACAGAATTTAAAAAATTTAATTTTTTACATATTTCACCAAAAATATTGAAAAAGCACTGAAAAATTATAAACAAGACACTACATGTTGAAGCCCAAACACTGCTATATAATTCACTGGGAATCCATGGAAATTCATGAATAATTACAGATAACCATATGTAATGCAAAATGCTGAAAACTGGCCTGGCAATAGAGGGTGACAAAATCTCTAGGTAGGCTGACACTGAGAGGGTTAAAAGGTAAGTCCACGTTCTATGGCATTTTTAAAAGTGTCCATTATTGTGTGTCAAAATTTTGTGCTCAGAATGCTGCGCGTATATGTAATTATATTTCTTCTATACTTTTTTTTATACTGGCGGTCTTCTCACTTGGGGAGGGATCCCTGTAATTACTGCTCCCTGCTGCTGCCTGGTTCTGCTTTGAGTTATATATATAACTTTAGATTATATTTAGTATGCAATGATTACAGGACTTTGGAGGTAATGCTAAAGATTTGGTGAAGCAAGTTTACCCTTGGGTATATATAGGTGTGAAGTTCAACTGACTTTTTAACTTTAACACACTAAAAATATTTATAAAACATTTCTGTTCTAGTGTTTCCCCAAAAAATCACCCACCCCTACGATGGGAAATTTTTACATGCTTTAAATTTATCTGTCACTTTAACTCACCCTGCCTTCGGTTCCGCTGCGTCTCCTTCGCTTCCTTGGCGTCCGAGCGCGCCCCCAGCGCCCGCGAACGTGCTCGTGCACGAGCACATATCTTTTATGCCCTCTGGCGGCGCTGCACACAGAGCGCCCGCCGGAGGTAGAGATTAAAGGGCCAATGAGCCCAAGGTGTTCTGGGCTGTACGCCCTCTGCCCAGTTTAGGTCCAATCAGGACCAGAGTTGTTCGCAGCACCAATCACACACTCACTTCCCCATCTCCAATCATATCTGGAATCCTATAAAGGCGGTATCCCTGCAGTGGCTCAGTGGCCGTGATAGCGTTTGCTGAGTGTGCCTTGGATTGTATTTTGCCTGTTTAATGTTGCCGACCTTCGTTTGACCATTCTTGTTTGCCGCCTGGACCGACCCTGCCTGAACGCCGACAACGCCTCTGTCTCCTCCTCTGTACTGTGAACCCATGACCTTCTGGATTAACCTTTGGCCTGACCTCGACCCTTCTGTTTGCCTACTCCTTTGGTGCTGCGATATTATTGGACTGCCTTCCCGTGTTTGACCCAGCTTGTCTACATTGCCCTGTTGCGCCCTCAGTTTATCCACCTTCACTCTCCCGTAAGCTCACATCCTTTGTGCTATCAAGTCCTGGGGGCAACCGTGTCTGGCGAGGCGTATAAAGCGTCCCGGCAAACGGGGGCTTGTCTAAAGGTGAAGCTAGCAGCGGAGATTGGGGGTTGTTAGCTTACTCTGAAGGCGGGTGTCCCACGGGGCCTTACATTATCGTACCCAGTCATCTGATGGTTTTTGCTTTTTGTCTTAAGTGTTCGAAACAATAAAAATAGGTACTTTTAAGTAATATTTCTTAGTTGTTATTTAGAATAAGTGTGTATGGGGGGGGGGGGGGGTAGTGTAACAAATTAGTTATTTAGGTTTTCATTGTTTCAACTTTTGTTTTTTAGCTAAATGTCCAGAGGAATATTTTGACTCATTTATTTCTGAATCAATAAACACAGTAATGTGTTTTGTTCTATCAGAGATTTGTAAGCTAATGGCCAGGGACAGCTTTTACCTAAGTTAGATGGTATTGATTGTGCAAGAGCTTATTGCTCTGTAAAATAAATACTGTAAGCACAGAATATATTTGTAGAGCTGTTATGGATCTTTATCTGCTTTCTTGCCAGGTCTCCATTGGTCATTAAAAGAAAATATCAATGCAATGTGCAGGTAAACATGATGAAGAAATTAAACTTAGGATGACAAATGCATAGATTGAGTTCTGAGTGTTCTGTTCATGGTTTAAAAATGTGTCATGAGGACAAAATGGCTAAAATAAAAAGCTGTACCGATGACTGTTGCATGCTAGATTTAGCTAGGCTTTAGCAGGATGTACTTGGTTACAAATTACATTCTCCACAATAAAGCAGGCGTAAAAAGGTACTTCCTGCCACCCACCTGTGACATACGAATTACTGAGATACCCTTTCACTTGACTCCCTCTTGGACAGCATTTCCCAACCAATGGTTGGACACAGGCTCCTATCAAGTGATATGATTGAGATATATCACAAAGAAGCCATTGAAAAGCATTTAAGATTGCATGATGGCTGCATCTGTAGTGAGACTGATCTCCCACCTGATCTACTGTTATCTGTGGGGGTTATTGATGAAGAGAGTGCCTCGTAGCAGCAGGCAGCGTCTGGTGAACACCTGGTGCTGTAGGCAAAACCGCTTTTATGAAAGTGCCACGTAGTCGTCCGATGTATTATTACAGGCGGCTCAGCGTATAGGGCGCCAGGTATTACCTTTCGCTCAGTGTCGCTCTCCCATACATTTCAATGGCCGTTCATTTGCTTGTGTTTAAACAGCGTGTTTGACATTTTTTTTTTGCTCAAATCATTATGTGACCTCTCCTGGCTGCAAACAAACACTTTTAGAAACTTTTTTTGACTTTTTATATTTTTATGCAGAATTGACGTTACAGGTCTGGCACTAAAGTGTTAATGTCACAGTGTTAAAACAATGTCATTCCATGTGTCTTCACTTTGTTACTGGTGGATATGTGTTCAAAAACAGACTTCGATCACACATCGTCTGGCGCTCTGTGCTATAGCGACCAGATTTAGAGTGCCGATGCTGTGTGTGCAGTTTTTTAAAAGTATGGTGTGGAGCGCTGAGAGTCGGACGCACTGAGCTGGCGCTACCTTTTGCTCCCAGCATCGCTGTACTGGTGTTAGAGTGCCCAACATACATCACATTCATCAATGCCAGCCAGGTTACTACAACGACTGAGGCGCTCTGTTACAGCGCCCGGTACCCGCTTACAGTGTCTACTAGCGTTCGCTCTAAGCGCCGCTATACAGATGCTCATCTGCCGATACCTGGCGTTAGTAATGAATCAGCCTGTATGTCTTTCCCAAACCTGTTTTAATCCATAAATATGAAACTGCAATGAAAACAAGTTATGTGTATTAGCCGAGGTCATGATAAAGATCTGGTGAATGGCCGGCGCAGGCACACCTGCTTCCCTGTTAGAGGGAAGCGGAGGATGCGGCCGTCAGAGCCGCTGCCCTTAGATGCGCCATGGGACCAGGAAGAGGTGAGCTGGTCTCATCGTCCTGGGGGGTTTCACACACCCCGATCGGGGTGCCCTCGTGGAAGGAACCAAAACCCAGGATAGTCCACTTTAAGTGTAAAAACACACACACGGAGTGAACTGACATCAGCCCACATATCAGGTGTTCTCTGCCCGGCTGAAAACCCTGGACCCAGGATCGGAGGCCCCCCGAGGAAATAGAAGACCTCCGACACTGAATCCAGGATAAAGGTAAGCTTTCTTTTTTGCTACAAACTGATAAAAAACAGCGCATGTAAAATGTATGGGGCTGGAAGTTAATAGAGTCAGGTGACTCAGGTGACAGGAAATACACTTCCAAATGGAGAATAGAGATTTGCCTAAAACACAGCTGGAGAGACAAAATCACAATTGAGAAACAGTAAAGAAAGGGGAGAAATATTTAGTTGTTGTTTATTTATAGGTGCTTATTTCTCCTTATTTTTAGGTGCCTTGTTTTATTGACCTCCACTGTTGATTTTCCAAATGTTGATTCCCAGATGTTCTCTTTACCCCTCCCTCACTCCCTATCCTTTTTTGAGTATGAGTGCTTAATAATAATTAATTTTTGAGGCCCAATGTCTGCCTTTTTGGGTGTTTTTATCATTAAACATTTTGAGATTTGTCAATTTTGACAACTTTTAACCATTTTTTTCTCTCCAAAACCCCAAAAATGTGAAAAATTACTAAAATAAACTTATGGCTGACACTTTCAATGCTAAAAAAACATGCTGGATGCTGCCAGTATATGTGATTTAGGAATGAAATAAGCCTGTTAGTCAGTCAAGTCAGCAGTTTCCTCCAATTTCTTTCTGGAGGAAATTCACTCTGGAAATTGACATATTTGAGCATTTTTTTCTGCCCTTTAAACACAGTTGCAGGTGCCAGTTTGTGGCACCAAACTGGCATTTACAGAGAATTTCAGGCACAAGTTTCCGCATTGGTGCGTGCTTGTGCGCAAATTTCCACCTCAAACCATGCACTTCAAAATAATACTATGCTAATCTATTGAAAAAATATTAATATCGGATAGGTGATTATCAGTCAAAAAAGCTTATATTTCCATTGTTGTTTTCTGTTACTTTTTCTGCAATTCATACAAAGCATATTCTAATGTTATATTCAGAATTCTGCTTTATTAAAAACTCTTAAAATTATTGAAATGTAAAACTTCTTTGCAAATAGCTACTGCAAAGCAGAATTTATATATATATATATATATATATATATATATATATATATATTCTAAAGAAAAGTATTATTTTTGACTATAATGAATACATTGAGGTCTGGCTGTCTTATAGTCACTCGATCTAGAGATCAGGTTCCATGGTGTCTGGTTGTGACCTGTCCCATCACACAGAGGGAGCAAGCCTAAACAGTGAGGGGCACATCCCCACCTTTGCAGTGAATGTGGAGGCTGATATATTATTATTGGTGCGGGTGCCACTTGAGTGCCTAGTATGAGACTCTCAGCAGTGCCTGTACCACTGCGACGGCTTGAGCCCAGCGGTGCTGTCAGCTGTAGCGTTCCTGGCTAGGCAGAGTTCACGGCGCACGGCTTATATAAGCCTATGCACTAGTGACACCTAGCTCCAGCTGAGAGCATCACAAGCTGACAAAATGTATCAAAAAAATACCAAGCGCTCCAAGAGGCACTCAAAAAATGGAATCCAGGCACACAGCGTCTGTTGGATTCCCAATGTTTTATTTTTTAGGGTTGTTTTTAATTTAAAAATGGGAATTGCATTAGGGACATTAGACAAACACGACACAGTTTGCAAGTTTGCAACACAAAAAAAGTGCTAAAAAAAACCAGCCCAGTGATCCCATGGCACATGCACCAGCCAAAAAAGATAAAAAAATTCTACTAAAATGCTTAAATTATTGTAACCATCCCAGCCCATTGAAATGTATGAGATAAGGCCACACACTGCTAGCTGAGCGCCTGGTCCTGTCTGGCACTGTAGGGTTTTCAGCACCGGCACTCATCCCATCACCGGCGCTGTTGATAGATGGGACACTACCTGGCACTATCACAGGCACTGTGTATTTTTGACTTAATTCATGCACCTCTTGAACTGGGATCTGACACTCACCTGACACTTATCTGACACTATGTGGCCTTAGTTTCACAAAAAATATAACAGCTACTTGCTCCCTAGGTGACGCGTTTCGGGTTTGTGAGCCCCTTAGTCTTACCTCTGATTCGGGGGGGGGACTCCGGCTTAAATATTCTAGTATCCTGAAAAGTGGTGTGTTCATGGCTGCCATGCCAGCTGTGCACGGGGCGCGCTCACGGCCGCCCGCAGTGTTCAGCCGTCACAGCTCATTGGAGGAACCATTCAAGGTTCCTCTTTTGCCTCCAATTGGTTGTTTCGTTGCCCTGTCCTGTGCAAACAAGCAGGATGGGGCTCCAATAGAAAGAAGGGGGCAGGTAGTATGTGGCCTGACGAGAGAGGAGGGGACGGGGATCTGCAATTCTCCCTGCCCCTGGCACAAGGATGTGAGCACCTAGCCAGGAACTCAGCCAGGGGCGGGAATCTGTGATTATCCCCGCCCTTACCTGGCAAGGTGATTCTCCGGCTCGCTGGATGTGTGAGCCGGATGGGCAGACTACGGGTGACAACAAGGTGATCCTGCGACACCCGCAACACCCGCAGGTGAGGTGGAATAAAGCTGCGTGCTATGCGAGCGGACGGAGGTGGCGCCAGAGTGGCAGTCGGCCAACGCACCCGCAGCTGGGTGGTATAAAGCTGCGTTAGTATTTCTTAAATAACTCCCAAAGTATGACATACTCCAGTAACTGTAAGGTGGGGTGGGGCCTTACACACCAATTTGATTGCAACGGTGGAGGCGAGCCAAAAGAATCCCTGGACACATACATATGTGGCCCAGGGAGTGAGTAAGTATTTGACTCTGAGATCATGAGGATGCATCTGGGGCGGAAAAGAGCAGGGTGTACCTACAGGGGGAGCAGAGGCAGCGACCGCACTGGGAGTAAGGAGGTCAGGGGACCCCAACATTGTTGTTTTCTCCACCTTATTTAACTGATTTGTGCTTACTCCAATTCTCTACCATTTAGTTAAAATGTCATCCTAAGGGCAGAATAAATAGCAGGCCCAAATTGAATATGTGCACTCAGACGGGTTATTTTAAGTTTTTGGACATTAAACAAGTATTTACTCAATTTAATTTTTGCCAGTTTATGGCCATTTAACAGTGTATGTTAAACTATGCTAGTTACCACAAGAATGTGTGTTGCTTGTGCTGGGCTGTGTAACATGTTAAATGCAGCTTAGCCAGTTAGTGAAATGCTAGCACAGTCAGACAAAATTCAGCTTACAGTGTGTACAGTGGTGGATAGGGGTCAAAAATCTTTCCAGGATTTTATTGTCTCCCAGCCAGCCCATGATAAGCCTGCACCATGCCCACTGAGCCATGCCAATGTGCATGAATTCAACAAGTTAACTGCAAGTCTGATTATATAGCATTGCATGGATAGATCATGGCCAGGGGTGGGGTGGTATTGATGTTTAGTATTGTGGGGGGCAGATGCTGTGGCAGGGGTAGGTATGACCACCCACAACCCTGATGCTGAGGCTATGGCATTGCATGGGCAGAACATTGGCAGGGTGTCTTGGCTAAGGGAGTACACTGGGTACAACAGGGTACAAGGGTGGCTGAGGGGGAACTTGGTGATCTGGGATCGGACAGGAGTGCTAGAAGCAGCAGGCAAGCAAACTCTCAAGCACTGCAGCCCACTGGGAATTCATCAGGATCTCTGTATGATCAGTCTGCCCCTAATTTTGTTTCACTGAATGAGGGTTTTATGATTCTGTGTTTATGCCATCTGGAGCATGCTTGGCAACCGTAAATAAGCCTCATCATTATGCCTGAACTTTCCCTTACAAGGCAAAATTTGCACCTAATTAGCAGTAGATTGCAGTAATATCAGATTACACTTTTTATAGGGAGAATTTCAGATTACAGTTTTAAATTTAAAAACCAACTCATGGTAAATGTCTTTTGTGTTTAGCTATTTATGTATCATATGTAGAGTGATTTAAACACGCTCTGTTGAATTGTAAAGAGCACCCAAACTGACAAGTATGGTGGACTGGGGCCAAAATTGTCCCAGGAACTTGCTGGTAGATTACTTGTTCCTGCTGAGCCCGCTATCCTGAGGCTTGTGTCAGGTTTACACCCTGTTAGTGATAGGCTAAAATTGAGCTCTCCACACTGTCAGTCACCGCTCAGCTCAATCTAATGCAATGCACCCAGTGTGTTTGTATGACTCACCACTCCCATTACAAAGGACAATTAGGTAACATTTAAATTAAAAAAAAAAGTAAGAACATGGTTATACTTTTACAGTGAACCAAAACCCACATTTTTAACTTGTACCGCCTGAATGGCTCCCTCCATGAAAAGTACCTTTTGCCAATTTTCACTGCCTCTACTTCACTCCAGATAATGGCGCCTGTTTTAGCTGTTAAGCTCCAC
The DNA here is from genome assembly GCA_027917425.1 of Gastrophryne carolinensis. Taxonomy (NCBI): domain Eukaryota; kingdom Metazoa; phylum Chordata; class Amphibia; order Anura; family Microhylidae; genus Gastrophryne; species Gastrophryne carolinensis. The sequence goes on from CM051234.1 coordinate 114,011,601, forward strand.
CTTCTCCATTAATTCCACTGTTGTGTGTGGCAATGATGTAATTGCCACACCAATGTAATGACTGGTTGCCTGCCATTTTACAGAGAGTCAGGGGCATTGGCCAAATGTATTTTGCATGTTCAGTGGGTTCTTGTCCACTTTAAGTTCTAAAGGGTGGAATGCAAAGTGCTGCTGAATGAAAGATGCCGCCCCTGACAGCCAGCAGGAGGCAAGCACAAAGAGTAATTTAACGCTTTGCCAGAAATGTCATTATTAAAGCTGTTGGTTGAACTTGAAAGAAATGTGTCTTTTTTTCAACCATATTAACTACGTAACTATTTTTTTCATTCTAAAATACATTATTTTGTTATCAATATATACAAATGTTTTACTATAGGGGGCTTATCCTCACTCACAAATATATTAGTTTATTAAAGTGAAATTCTGCCATTGTCTACAGATGAATTAATGGAATTGGGGTTGAATTTCACAAAATTCTGTTCCAGTCAAGTGAAACTGATTCTGCAAAATTCTGGTTAAATTTTACTTTAAAGGGACTTTCCATGCAAGAAAAGAAAAAAAGCTATACTCAACCTTTGTCCCCTGTAGCACTTCCAGCTTTGTTTTCATACTTATCTAGATCACACAGGTCTCCATTCTCTGCCTTCTTCAGGATGAAATTACGTCCCTCCTCATGCCTGCTCCATTTATTACAATAGAGGGAGTGTCCTGAGGATGAGGCATTCTGAGGCGTGTGGTCAGGGATTTTAACCTGAATCTGTGCAGCAAAAATAGTCTTTTCATAATACCTCTTATGCATAGCTTCCAGTTTAGAGTTTGGAGAATAGACCTATTTTAACCTATTTATTAAATTTATTTCTACTAGAGTAGAACACATTTTGTAATGATCTTTATATTCTAATGAAAAAATGATGAAATGTAAAAAAAAATGAAAATGAAAAAATGTAGAACGTTCCATTGCAGGTAATTCCCATTGTGTCATAAATCAGTTTTATTAGACTCCAGCTGGTAAGTATTGCAGCAGTTTTAACAAATAGCTTCAGCTGAAATAGTGAAATATACAGTCTGCTCAACACTTAACAACCAGAGAAGCGAGCGGAATCGCAGCCTAGATCGTACAAGATGTATAATATTATGAAAGCAGAGCTGACTTACACATTTTAAATGGCTTCAATTATCCAAGTTTTGACATACTCCTGAAACACAAAAGAAATCACCTGGTGAAGTTTTCTTTTTGTATGCTGATGAAAGCACTTTTGTTTACCTTAATTTTCAGAAGGAAGACAGTTTAGCGATTTATTATCCATGTTTAACCTACCTGCATTAGCTCAGTCTAGCATTGCTTTTTATGTGCCATACTTTAACAACGTGAACAATCTTAACCCAATAGCTGGGTTTTTCCATATAGTTCCCTGCAAGGCATAAATAATAGATTTCAGAAATGACATGCAGGAAAATCAACATAAAGAGGCAGAATAACATACAAGCTAAGTAAAAAAAATGTACTTAAAATAAATGTAAGCGTTTGTATTGAAATCATAATGGGCAGGTTGATTCACTAATAGCGCCAGGTAGCGACAGATGAGCGTCTGTACTGCGGTGCTATGATCGACCCGATCAGCTGTCAGTCGCTATTACAGGTCTCCTCAGTCGCTACTTGCCGTTAGTGGGAAGCATGCTGCAAATGTTAAATGTGATGTTTCAGATTTGCATTAGAGGCGCTGTTGAGTTATTACACCTTATTCAATACAGCGCCAGAGCGTTTCTATGCTGTTCTGTAGGAATCAATCTGTAAATGTTTGAAATCTGCAATCACATAAGCAAAATAACACATGTAACCGGATATTTGTAATAAAAATCCAAATATTTTTTATTCAAACATATATTATTCGAAAAAATTTTGTTTTTTTTCAAAAGAAGTTGTCCTAATCTTCATGGTGCCTGTAATGGAGACAAAGTGTTGTTATTTTGGGATTTTATTTATAAATAATGTATTTTAAACACCCTAATGTGGGTTTTATTATTTTTAAACCAACCACATTTTTGATTAAAATATTATAACCCAACCACTTTTTAGTTTACACTATGAGAAACCACCCACATATTTATATAAAGAAATTTAAGCTACCTATTTTTTTATGTAATTTTATACTACCCACATACTTGTTGTGTATTTTTTAATAGGCCCCTGTTCTACTGTAGTTGTAGTATAGTTAAGGTGAGGTGACTTACCGAAAAGAACAATGTAATCATGCTTTGGAGTTGCTCAAACCCAGTCTGGGTATCCTCATTACTGTCTGCGGCCATGTTGGGGACTTCTGGCACCAGCAATGTTTCCTCGGGGGGGTTGATTCGGTGGCATATGCAAATGTTGTGTAGAACACAGCAGGCGAGGATGATTTTGGAGACCTATTGTGGACTGTACAACATCTCTCCTCCTGGGCGTGCCAAACAGAGAAAGCATGCTTTCAGCAGGCCGATGGTTCTTTCCACAATGCATCTTGTTTTGCGATGTGCTGCATTGTAGCGTACTTGGGCAGAGGTCTGTGGGTTTCTGACCGGAGTCATTAGCCATGTTTTCTGCCCATATCCCTTGTCTGCTGTGGAATAAACAAAGTGAGAGATAGCAATTAGTAAAGTACCTAGAACATAATGTATACATTCAAACTAGGCTAATAAAGCTTTGTAATGTTTAAATAAAAATATTGTTATTGTTATTCTGTCTAGGATTATTAATTACCCAATAGCCATCCAGGTGGCATTTCATTGTTCTCAAACTTCTGGCACATGACTGATTGCTGGAGCACATAAGAATCATGGCTTGAGCCTGGGAAGCCAGATCTCACGGCCCTCAGCTTCATGTCGGGGTCATATACCACCATGACATTCATGGAATGGAATTGTTTCCTATTCCTATAATGCAGTTCCTGTGCACAGGGAGGGCGGAAAGGGATATGTGTACCATCCACGCACCCTAGCACATTAGGTATACCTCCCACGTGGTAGAACGCACGTTTAATATTGGCAACCTGCTTCTCATCCTCAGGAAATTTTATATATACGGGGATATGGTCGCAAATAGCCAGGACTACCTTGTAAAATATTCGGCTTATTGTAGCCTGGCTGATCATGCTGTGGATGGCTGAGGTTGCCTGGAAATTGCCCCGTGCCACTATATTTAACATGGCACAAAGGCGAACAGTGCCAGGGATGGATTGGGTGCATTTGGTGGATCGATCGAATTTGGTCTTAATCTGATAATATAGGGACTGTAGTGCTGCAAAATTCAGACCAAATCTGCTTCTGATCTGCTCGTCACTTAAATCCCATACAGAGAGGCGGATGCCAAAGGATGATTGAATCAATCTCACAACACACACACGCTCACCACAAAACAAGATGTATAGTGGAAACAACCATCAGCCTGCTGAAAGTATGCTTTCCAAGTTTGGCACAACCAAGAGGGGAGTTGCTGCACAACCCACAAAAGGTCCCCAAAACAATCCACACCTGCTGTATCCTACACAATATTTGCAGATGCCACCAAAACAAATCTCCCAAAGAAACAGCACTGATGCCAGAAGCCACAGACAGTAATCAAGAAACCCAGCAAGCCAGTTCCTGGCAGCTATGTGAAAGCTACCTGCACAAAACGCCACAGCATTTGCCACAGTGTATCAAGATAAGAATGAATAATGTAATCCTAATTTATACTTAACTTATACAAAGGTATGGTCCGCTTAACCGGCTCTTGCGTTTGATAGCTGTTTCCTGTTTGTAATTAGCTTACCACAGGTGTTGCGGAAATGCCTAGAGCATCAATAATAGCATTGTTGTGCGGATCTGGTTGCACAGACATCTATGGGCCAATCCAAGGTAAACATTTTAAATTTCAAATAGCCATTTTAGGAACACCATTTAAAATGTTGTTCAGATATATGGTTACAAGTGTACAAGTGTGTTTGTGATTGGGTAATTAAGCACATAAAAACTCCCAGGCACATTCTGCAATTGTTGCCATTCTGTAGTTTGCATGCGTGTGTTTGTGGTTTGGTGGTGTGTGCAGCTACAGGATGGAGCCAAATTCTGGAAATCTGCCTGCCACTGCTGTGTCGCCTAGGGCTCCCAGTACCAGTGGTGTGCATCGTGGACGCAAACCTTCCTCAAGAAAAAGGGCACAGGCTGAAGGTGGGGCCTCACCAAAGGCCAAGCGTCCGTATGCCAAGAGGGAGCCAGAATTTAATTTGGCTGATAATAATACTCTTGTGCGTCTGACACTGGCTAAGTGGGAGTTATTATTTGGCTCCCAAAGTCAGTCTTTAGGCAAACAAGAAAGGAGCAAATTGGGGGATGCCATTTTTGAGCAGCTTACTAGCACAGCTCAACATCCACGTAGTGGCACAGCCTGCAAGAAAGGCTTCTACACTTTACAAAAGGTCCTTATGGTAAACATGAAGTCTGATCTTCTTGTTGACAGTGGGATGAAGCAGGCTCCAAAGAGTAAATACAGGCCATATAAGGAGATGTTAAAGTGCAAGATCCCCCTTTGTCGGCTGCAGGGTGTGGATGCTGGGGATGACACCACAGGCTGGGGTGAATGTACATTGTGAATACCTTGTTCCTGATTGTTCAGAATCATGTTGAACCATATTTGTTTGTGACCTCATTCTAATACTAAAAGTAGGTCATGGTAAGTATCATATTATACCTATGTAATGTTTTTCTAACATTTCTCTTTGCTTTTTTCTTAGTGGCAAATGAGGACTTAGAGGACTCAGATGCAGATGGGTCCCAGATTCCTGCTCTTCCACCAGCCTCAACATTAACCCAGTCTGATGTGGAAGGTAAAAATTCTTGATGATTTGTTTAGCTGGTATAGGTCTTGAGGGTTCTTTATAGTGCGCACATTAACAATGGCTACGTGTTATTAATTAATAGATGCCCTCAGAATTGCATCAGCATCTCCTCATGAGTCTACATACTCTTTGGAAGTCAGTAAGTGTATGGGTTAATTTGGCTTGACTTTATTGACTTGGCTTGACTGTAAAATTACTTACATGTCTGGAATTAGATGTATTATGTTTTAAATTTGTAGGCCAAGTCCCAGCTTCATCTTTGGACCCCACTTCCTGTGTTGCAGGCCTACCGGACACTGTTGGTGTGTAGTGCAAAGCATACTGTATCCTTTCTGGATTTTGTTTCTTAATGTGTATCACAACAATTTGTCCCATGAAAAAACATGAGACCTATACATGAAAGCTGTATAGTTGATTATGTTTTACAAACAAACGTTTACTATGAAAGAGTGAAAAAAATAAGTAAACTGTAAAAATCATGTGGCCTTTCTTTTGGACACATTAGAATAAATATATTGAAGCAATACTATGCCAGCTTAAAGTGCACCAACACTTTCATTATCCTGGGTTTTGGTCCACTTCCGCGGGGCACCCCGCTGCGTGAAACCCCCCAGAATGGCAGAAAAAATCTCACCTCATCCCGCTCCTACGGCGCATGCGCGGGCCTCGTCCAATCAGCGCACTCAGAGCCGCTGTGGTATGCACGTACAAGGGACGGACACGCTGGCGGGCGCATCTCGCGCTTCCCTCTAACAGGGCGCGCGCCCTGCTAGAGAGAAGGGCGAGATGCGGCCATGGCCCGCGCATGCACCGTTGGAACGAGGGTAAGGTAAGGTGAATGGGGCGTCCTGGGGGGTTTCACACAGCGGGGCATCCCGATTTCGGATGCCCCACGGGGAGGGATCTGATCGGCCTGGGCTGATCAGCCTGGGCGTTGGTCCACTTTAAAGTGATAACTATTATGTTTCCTTTCCTTAGGCCCCAAAATACAGGAAGTGCTGGTCCTGAAAGGGCCCTTCAAAGCGCAGCTGCTAAGGAAGAGGGTAAGAATGTGATTTCTACTTTTTATGTAAGGATGTTGTATTTCATTACATGTATTTGGCCTCTTGACATTTGGTATGACCCATGTATTTTTAGGGCAAAGCTCTAGTGATGGCCTAAGTTTGGACATCTCCGATGTGGCGGGTGTGTGTGTTTCAAAATGTGATTATGATCTGTGGCCACACAATGAGTTGACCTTTATTGTTTAACAATGAGCTTCCTTCCAAAATTATCATACATGTAAAGGGTGTGTGTCAGGTCCCGGAGACACCCACCTTCCAATAAACCAGCAACCCCCAATCTCCGCTGCTTTCTTCACCTATAGCAAGCCCCCGTTTGCCGGGACGCTAGACACGCCTCACCGGACACGGTTGCCCCCAGGTCTTATTAGCACAAAGGATGCTGATTTATGCAGGGGAAGGTAGATGAATCCGAGGACAAGACTGAGTAGCGAAAACGGACAGGGGTCATACACGGGTGGTCAATCCGAGGTGGCACGGTACAGAAGGGTTAGACGGAAGAATGGTCAGGGGTAAGCCAAGGGTCACAACGGGAGGTCAGAAGTTCGCGGTACAAAGGAGCAGGCAGAATCGTAGTCAAAGGGCAAGCAAGGTCGGTCCAGGCGGCAATCAGGGATGGTCAAAAACGAGGCAAAATCACAATGAGAAGAGCAATCCAAATCACACCCAGTAGCACGCTATAACGGGCAATGAACTAGTGCAGGGTGAAACCCTATATAGGAAAGGGACAGGCTGGATTGGCTGAGGAGGGTAGTGAGTTGATAGGGGCAATTGGGGAACTCTGGGCTGATTGCCCCGTTTAAACCTGGGAGGCGGACAACAGTAAGCAGTTACTGAATACAAGGGCTCATTGGCCCAACACTAATTACCTCCGGCGGGCGCGCTGTGTGCAGCGCCGCCGGAGGGCATATGAGAATGACAGACGCGCGCGCGCGCGCGTGTACGGGGACGCGCGCCGCACGGAGAGCGGCGCGCCCGCTCCCGGCGCGGCTAGGCCGGAAGCCTCCCGAGCGGCTGCTCGTGACAGCCGAGCGGCGGGCGGGCAGGAGCGACGCCGGCCCGCCGCCGGCTGCAACCGAGAAGGACCGGAGTCAGCGGGGGAACGAGGGGCAGGTGAGATCGAGATCGTGACACTACCCCCCCCTTCACGAGGGGCCTCAGGACCCTTACCAGGCTTATCCGGATTCTCACGATGAAACCTATTGATAAGGGTTTTAGCATGGACATCCTTGGCTGGTACCCAACACCTTTCCTCAGGACCAAAACCCTTCCAATCAATTAAATACTGTAGAGAGTTTTGCAGCACCCGAGCGTCAAGTATTCTATTAATTTCAAATTCAGGCTCATCTTCCACTATGATCGGAGGAGGAGACGACACCTGAATATTCTTGGCAGACTTTAACAAAGAGACATGAAAGGACGACGGAATTCTCATGGATGAAGGTAGCTGGACCTTAAAGGTAACGTCGCTTAGTTTATCTGTGATAGGAAACGGACCGATAAATTTAGGTCCTAGCTTAGACGAGGGCTGTCGAAGGGCAATATTTTTAGTAGAGACCCAGACCCAATCACCCACCTGAAATGGTGGTTCAAGTGACCTATGTCGGTCCGCAAAGATTTTGTAAGTTCCAGAGGCTTTCTTTAAGTTAGTCTGTATTTCAGACCATACTTTAGTCCTTTCTCGTAGCCATTCCTCCAAGGCCGGCAAGTTGGAGGAAGGACCAGAAAAAGATGATGCCTTTGGATTTCTACCGTAATTACAAAAAAAAGGCGAAAACCTAGTAGATTCACTCGGCGCATTGTTAAAGGCGAATTCTGCAAATTCGATGAATTCCGCCCATTGTTCTTGGCGATCGGAGACGAAACAGCGTAGATATTGTTCTAAACATTGATTCACCCGTTCGGTCTGTCCATTAGACTGCGGGTGATAGGCGGTAGAGAGCGACACTTTAATACCTAAACGATTGCAGAAAGCTTTCCAAAAACGAGATACAAACTGAACTCCTCGATCCGAAACAATATTCTGAGGTAAACCATGGAGGCGAAAAACATGCTTAATGAATAGTTGTACTAAATCTGGTGCCGACGGAAGTTTTATCAATGGAATAAAGTGTGCCATTTTACTGAAGCGATCCACCACCACCCAAATTACAGAATTCCCCTGTGATGGAGGAAGATCAACAATAAAATCCATGGATATGTGCGACCATGGTTCAGCGGGGATTTCTAAGGGAACTAATAATCCCGCAGGGGACCCATGAGTGGTCTTACTTCGAGCACATACCGGACATGCTTCGACAAAGGCGGAAGTATCGCGTCGGATGGTGGGCCACCAGACATGACGTTTGGCGATAGCTAAAGTCTTACGAACACCTAAGTGACCAGCCGACTTGGCATCATGTAGTTCCTGTAACACGGCCAGACGCAAATGAGGCGGAACAAATAAACAATCAGAGGGTTTACCCGGAGGAGAATCAACCTGAAATGGTACCAACGAGCTAGACAGGTCAGGGAGAAGAGCAGCCACAACACAACCCCAAGGCAATATCGATTCTGGAGGACCACTCTGGTCCTTACAATCCCCGAAATTACGGGATAGGGCATCTGCTTTGGCATTCTTCTTCCCCGGCTTATAGGTGATAATAAAATTAAATCGAGAAAAGAAGAGTGCCCATCGCGCCTGACGGGAGTTGAGTCTCTTGGCAGACTCTAAATACTCCAGATTCTTGTGATCAGTATACACCGTGATGGGGTGTAGGGAACCTTCTAGCCAGTGGCGCCATTCTTCAAAGGCCAGTTTAATACCCAATAGTTCCCTATTCCCAACATCGTAATTGCGTTCAGCAGGTAAAAACTTCCGAGAGAAGAATGCACAGGGATGTAGTTTCTCAGGATTTCCCGCATACTGAGAAAGAACAGCTCCTACTCCCAGTTCCGAGGCGTCAACCTCTAATAGAAATGGAAGCCGGGTGTCGGGATGTATCAAAATGGGAGCGGAGGTGAAAGTCTCCTTTAACACTTGAAAGGCGTTTTTAGCTGAGGGAGGCCACTCCTCAACAAAAGCGCCCTTACGAGTGAGATCTGTTAAAGGACTCACAATGGACGAGAAACCCTTTATAAACTGCCTGTAAAAATTCGCAAATCCTAAAAATCTCTGAAGCGCCTTTAGGGTTCTAGGTTGTTCCCACTCCAAAATAGCAGAAACCTTGGAAGGATCCATCACCAATCCCCGTTTGGAGATTATAAATCCTAGGAACGGGATTTCAGACATTTCAAAAACACATTTGGAGATTTTAGCATACAGACGATTTTCCCGCAATCTCTGCAACACTGCCTTGACATGTTGACGGTGCTCCACCAGAGAGCGGGAAAAAATCAGTATGTCGTCCAAATAGACCACGAGAAACTGACCCAAAAAATCACGGAATATGTCATTGACAAAATCTTGAAACACTGCAGGAGCATTGCATAACCCGAATGGCATCACTAAGTATTCATAATGCCCATCCTTTACATTGAAGGCCGTTTTCCATTCATCCCCCTGCCGTATGCGAATAAGGTTATATGCTCCTCGAAGGTCTAACTTAGTGAAGACCTGGGCCCCAGAGACCTGATTAAAAAGGTCATTGATTAATGGTAGAGGATATCTATTTTTTACAGTAATCTTATTTAACCCACGATAATCTATACAGGGGCATAAGCCGCCGTCCTTCTTCTCGACGAAGAAGAACCCAGCACCGGCAGGGGAGGTGGAAGGACGGATAAAACCTTTCAGGAGATTTTCGGTGATATAATCTTTCATGGCCTGCTCTTCGGATCTAGTGAGATTATATAGCTTCCCCCTAGGGGGCATAGTACCTGGGAGTAAGTCAATAGGACAGTCGTAGGCCCTATGGGGTGGAAGAATGTCGGCGGATTTCTCCGAAAATACGTCTGCCCAATCTGCATAGACTGGAGGTAACCCATCAAGGACAATAGGTGTGGTCCTAAGGGATATAGAAAAACAACGACTTTGACATGAAGGACTCCACTTCACCAGATCCCCCGATCTCCAATCTATCACGGGGTTATGGACTTTTAACCAGGGAAATCCTAAAACGATAGGGGAGACGGGACTTTCAATAATCAAAAATTCTATTTCTTCCGAGTGGGCAGATCCTACGACTAAATTCACCCAAGGGGTCTTGTGGGAGACCACCCCCCCCTCAATGGGTTTATTGTTGACCGCCAGGACCCGGAGGGAATTTTCTAATGGGATTAACGGGATCCCTAGAGTGATGGCTAAGGATCTATCCAGGAAATTGCCAGCCGCTCCACTATCGATGAAGGCGGAGGCAATAGTCCGGGACGGACCCCAAGAGAGTGTAACAGGTAAGAGTACACGATTGTCTGGAGGGAACGATACCTGATCGCCTAGAAGAGGTCCCTCTGCAAGATCTAGGCGTTGAAGTTTCCCGCCACCGGAGCCTTGTTTGGGCAGGTCTTGGCAAAATGACCCGGATTACCACAATAGAGGCAGAGGCCTTGGGATCTGCGCCGAACCTTCTCCGCCTGAGAGAGGTGGGTAACGCCAAGCTGCATCGGTTCCTCATGCGACACGGAAGGAGAGGAAACGGCTGCCCCCTTAAAGCTTGACTCTTGACGCGAGGACCCCCAAGGTTGGTCCTTGCCTCTTTCCTGGCGCCTTTCTCGAAGACGTCGATCCACCCTGATGGCCAGCTGCATATATTCATCTAGGTTTTTAGGCAAAGGATAGTTCACCAGGATGTCCTTGATGTTATCGGAGAGCCCCATTCTAAATTGGCTACATAAAGCCGGATCGTTCCACTGGGAATCTATAGCCCACCGCCGAAATTCTGCGCTATATTCTTCAGCAGAACGTTTGGCCTGTCTCAGGTTCCGCAATTTAGAATCCGCCGTCGCGGCCCGATCTGGGTCAGCATACAGTAGTTCCATGGCCGAAAAAAAAGAAGAGACCGACTGCAAGGCTTCATCAGACGGAGCTAGACCAAACGCCCAGGTCTGTGGGTCGCCCTGGAGGAGTGAAATGACTAGCCCAACACGTTGCGCTTCGGATCCAGATGCGTGGGGTCGAAGGCGGAAGTAGAGTTCGCAAGAATTCTTAAAGTTAGAAAACTTCGCCCGATCCCCCAAAAATTTCTCGGGGAGAGGGATCTTGGGCTCGACGGTCGGAGAAGGATCCGTTGGCGCAGGCATCTGACGATTCTCTTGCGCGGCCACTCGTTGAGCCAGCTGATTAATGGCAGTGGCCATAGCTTGAACCTGTTGGATCAATTCTTCCATCTAGAAGATATTCTTCCTTTTTTGGCCCGTTATAATGTCAGGTCCCGGAGACACCCACCTTCCAATAAACCAGCAACCCCCAATCTCCGCTGCTTTCTTCACCTATAGCAAGCCCCCGTTTGCCGGGACGCTAGACACGCCTCACCGGACACGGTTGCCCCCAGGTCTTATTAGCACAAAGGATGCTGATTTATGCAGGGGAAGGTAGATGAATCCGAGGACAAGACTGAGTAGCGAAAACGGACAGGGGTCATACACGGGTGGTCAATCCGAGGTGGCACGGTACAGAAGGGTTAGACGGAAGAATGGTCAGGGGTAAGCCAAGGGTCACAACGGGAGGTCAGAAGTTCGCGGTACAAAGGAGCAGGCAGAATCGTAGTCAAAGGGCAAGCAAGGTCGGTCCAGGCGGCAATCAGGGATGGTCAAAAACGAGGCAAAATCACAATGAGAAGAGCAATCCAAATCACACCCAGTAGCACGCTATAACGGGCAATGAACTAGTGCAGGGTGAAACCCTATATAGGAAAGGGACAGGCTGGATTGGCTGAGGAGGGTAGTGAGTTGATAGGGGCAATTGGGGAACTCTGGGCTGATTGCCCCGTTTAAACCTGGGAGGCGGACAACAGTAAGCAGTTACTGAATACAAGGGCTCATTGGCCCAACACTAATTACCTCCGGCGGGCGCGCTGTGTGCAGCGCCGCCGGAGGGCATATGAGAATGACAGACGCGCGCGCGCGCGCGTGTACGGGGACGCGCGCCGGGAGCGCGCCGCACGGAGAGCGGCGCGCCCGCTCCCGGCGCGGCTAGGCCGGAAGCCTCCCGAGCGGCTGCTCGTGACAGCCGAGCGGCGGGCGGGCAGGAGCGACGCCGGCCCGCCGCCGGCTGCAACCGAGAAGGACCGGAGTCAGCGGGGGAACGAGGGGCAGGTGAGATCGAGATCGTGACAGTGTGTTGATTGACCTTCTGGATACATTTTAAAGGTATTCAATCTATCCAGGTTATACAAAGTTGAGACACAATAAAACCCAAACAAAAAATTAAACTATATTTCTATTTAGCATATGTCATGTTGCCGCCATCGGATCGGATGATGATTTGCCCCTTCCTGGCAGCCAGACACCTGAACTATTTGAGGAGGACCACACTCAGGTACCATTGATTAGTTGTTTCTGGTTGAGAAATTTTTTTTTTTTTGGACAGTCATGTAAAAACATGTTACATACACCATACTTTGATCTTAGGAGGAATCCTTGACGGCAACCCGAGATGTGGCTTCCTCCCAAGTGCCATGTGGTCAGCCTTCTGAGCCAGCACACGGTACATGATAATATAACCATAGATGTGGATTAAATGGTTGCATATGCGGACCAACAACAAATACGTGACCTGAGGCAAGAGGTCAATCAACCACAGGCAGAATTGGTGACTACTATCAACCGCTCCATTGATCGACAGGACCAAACTTTGTTGTTGCTACATCAGCTAATACATCAGCAGTCTATTTTTTTTACTGCGCTGTTGGCCCCCAACACGGCCCCTACAGACGAGTCAGCACAACCAAGGGCACCCACTGATTAAACATTTTGGACTATTTTATTATCTAAATGATGACACAATTTGGATTGCCTTTTTATATAATACATTTGTGTTAACCTTTAAAAATTTGGGGTATTGTACTTGATTGCATATATACACACCCATACGTGTAGACATGTCTATATCTATATATGTGTATGTGTTTTGGAATTAACAAAAGTAATAGGTTGGAACACATTCAAATGATTCTATTATGTTAGGGGCCACAATGTGTTTCACACTATAAAAACTAATGGGTTAATGTTAACTTGAATAAGTTGAATACAGAGCAAAGGGCCGCACCAACAACAATTAATCAAAGAAGTGTGCAGGCTTGGGTACCTGAACCTCCTGTTTTTGCGCACAAAAGGGCACGCAATATCAAGAATACTCTTGTCAAAACGGATTTTGAGTACCGTAGCAGCATGCCTCGCTCCAACTGGCTTAAAGACCTGCCCAAACCCATTGGTATGTACCCGTGCGCAATGCAGCTTTGCCCTCAAGACTTCTACCTTCTCACATCCCATGACAGGCAAAACTTATAGCCTTAGAGATTTTGCCAACTGCTCCACACCTAATGTGGTATATCTGCTCAAATGCCCCTGTGGCAAGGCGTATGTTGGTAAAACCTCCAGGGAGATAAGAAACCGTATAAGTGAGCACCACTCAGACATTAGGAATTCCAGACTAGAATCTCCTTTGGCCAGACATTTTCTGGAACAAGGACACCATATCAGCCAATTGAGGTTTCTGGTCATAGAGGTCCTAAAAATGCCAGCCAGAGGTGGTAATCTGAATAAAAAATTACTACAACGTGAACTGTTTTGGATCTTTGAATTGCAGACCAAGAAACTCTTTGGCCTTAATGAGGAACAGGATTATTCGGTATTTTATTAACTACAAATCCCTTTTGCTCAGGGGCCTTTCTCTTTAACAGGGTTCTCCTTGGGAAGTCCACAATGGAGGCACAGGGCCCCGCATTCACCCACCCTTAATATTGTGCTTAGATAATAGGTCTCTGTTCTTTTCCCATTGTTTGGGGGACCAGGACCTTTTTTAGTATCCTGTCACTTTTCCACACATTAGGCTTGATTCAGAGAGACAAAAAAATACTTTCGTTTTAGTGGCGATCTGTTTTTTTTTAAATGTTTCTGTTCTCGTATGAGTGTGCGAGCGATTCTATGCATGCATTGCAATCCTTCTGTAAAGTTTCCGTCCGTTCGTACAGCAGATTACGAATACGAGGATGTCATTTTCCAGCGTGACTTTTCAGTTTCATTTTCTCATGTTACAACGTAGGCTTTCGATTTAGCCCTTTGTCCATCGTCTCCTCCCACGAATCCTTTACGTTTCCCGATAGATTCTGTTTCCCATTTTCAAAAAATAATCGTCCAGACGGAAATCCTTACGATCTTGCGCCTGCACACTACAAACTTAACTCATTAAAGTGCTCGCCTACATATTTGCCACCCTCACTTCTACTACAATGTTTAGCTAAATCACTTAACGCTATCCTCCATCTTCCCTTTTGGACCCTTAAAGCTCACCCCCAACCACTTAGCACTATCCTCCATCTTCCCTTTTGGACCCTTAAGGCTGACCCCAACCACTTAGCGCTATCCTCCATCTTCCCTTTTGGACCCTTAAAGCTCACCCCAACCCCTTAGCGCTATCCTCCATCTTCCCTTTTGGACCCTTAAAGCTCACCCCAACCCCTTAGCGCTATCCTCCATCTTCCCTTTTGGACCCTTAAAGCTCACCCAAACCACTTAGCGCTATCCTCCATCTTCCCTTTTGGACCCTTAAAGCTCACCCAAACCACTTCCTGCTTAGGTTCTTCTTCCATTTTAGGCCCCTAAAACTTACCCAATCCACTTCCTGCTTAGGTTCTTCTTCCATTTTAGGTCCCTAAAACTTACCCAAACCCCTTCCCGCTTAGGTTCTTCTTCCATTTTAGGCCCCTAAAACTTACCCAAACCACTTCCCGCTTAGGTTCTTCTTCCATTTTAGGCCCCTAAAACTTACCCAAACCACTTCCCGCTTAGGTTCTTCTTCCATTTTAGGCCCCTAAAACTTACCCAAACCCCTTCCCGCTTAGGTTCTTCTTCCATTTTAGGCCCCTAAAACTTACCCAAAACACTTCCCGCTTAGGTTCTTCTTCCATTTTAGGCCCCAAAAACTTACCCAAACCACTTCCCGCTTAGGTTCTCCTTCCATTTTAGGCCCCTAAAACTTACCCAAACCACTTCCCGCTTAGGTTCTTCTTCCATTTTAGGCCCCTAAAACTTACCCAAACCACTTCCCGCTTAGGTTCTTCTTCCATTTTAGGCCCCTAAAACTTACCCAAACCCCTTCCCGCTAAGGTTCTTCTTCCATTTTAGGCCCCTAAAACTTACCCAAACCACTTCCCACTTAGGTTCTTCTTCCATTTAAGGCCCCTAAAATGTACCCAAACCACTTCCTGCTTAGGTTCTTCTTCCATTTTAGGCCCCTAAAACTTACCCAAACCACTTCCCGGTCATCTGAATCTTCATCTATAAATATTTTTTTCACCCTTCGTTTGGTGTTAATGTATTTGTGTTTAAAAATGACACTTTGTTTTGGTTTTGTTTTTTTTACTTGAATGTCATTTTTGTGGCCCGTTAGTTTTTTTAAGAAAAAACATTTGTAAAACATGTTTAAAACAAACAACTATAAAAATATTAAAACTTTAAAATTTAAAAAAATATTTACAAAAATAAAAACAGTGACAGGACCCAGAACACTTTTCTTCTTCTGTTGTCCCCAACGAGTCTATCAGCTGCTGCATATCGGCCACCAACTCAAGGACCCTTCAATTCATTTCTTCCACTCTTGCCCGTGTGGTCCCTGTATCAATTTTAGAAACAAAATTACGAGACAAATACTTCTCACCTGTGGATGGAATGTTTTTGATTTGCAAACATAAATCATGACGACATATGTCAGTCTGCTAAGTAATTACTCTAAGCAAGAGGGCACTGGTCAGTCTGCTAATGCCATTGACTATGGCTTTATGTATCTGGGTGATCATGTCACTTAACACATACTACAAAGAATCACATTACAACTTACTTGGTTGGTGGCCGAAGGATGCCTCGTTGGGGACAACCCTACGTCCTGGGCCCTGCCACTGTTGTGAAGTAGAGGCTGTCGAGACATGGCAAATAGGGTCACTTATAATGTCTTAGTGAACAGTAATCAAAATTCATTTTCAATGTGTGTGTCATATCACTCACCTTCTCCCTGTGCCTCCTGGCCGAGATCTGCTGCAGCCTGCGCATCTTCACC
The DNA here is from genome assembly GCA_027917425.1 of Gastrophryne carolinensis. Taxonomy (NCBI): domain Eukaryota; kingdom Metazoa; phylum Chordata; class Amphibia; order Anura; family Microhylidae; genus Gastrophryne; species Gastrophryne carolinensis. The sequence goes on from CM051234.1 coordinate 114,027,707, forward strand.
CGCTCCAGTCACATACCAGAGGCTCCTGCATGCGTCGCTGGGTACGACTCCCTGCCCATGCCGTGCCACCCCTCCTCTGTGGAAAGGTCCAGGGGCTGGTTGGAGGACCCAACAGAGGAGGGGTAGGACCGTCGCACTGGAGATCCACCACCTTCCCTTCCAGCTGCAGATTCATGCAGCACTGGTCGGCCTGTACGCCTCCGGGTGCGGCAGATTCGGTAATCTATTTCCAACACTAGAAAAGAAATACAATTATAAATAAAGGCCTACCTTCTGCATCAGTTACATCTGGCATGCAATCGCTATGTACTTACTAGGGAAATGGATTCTGAAAAACCGCAGCACCCGGGGCATGTGCAGCCGTTTCAGGTCCGACCAATGCTGCATGATCTGCGTGTCGGTGAAGGTGGTGTCCGTCTCATGTTGCATTTTGGCAATGATCTCCAGGGCGACAGTGTGCTTCTCAAAAGAGTTGGGCAGGTAGTCGTACCTGCGCTCCAGCATGGTCTACAAAACACAAAATAAAGCTAGGTTTTAGTTCAAACTGCATACAAATATCTGTCAACAATCAATCATTTTACTGAATGACATTAACAGACACATTTGTAGCCTAATATAATCCTTTAAGCTGGCCTACAATCCTTTAAGTGTTGGTTCGCACATGTGGGCCCTCACTTCGGTTTGGCACGGAGTTTGAGATACTTTTTAAACCAACCGTTTCGTCATGCGCTTCCTTAAGGGCTAGGCATGCATTTAGATGGCAAATCAAAGGCAGTAAAAGACACTTACAAGCATGATGATCTCTTCTTGTTGGCGGGTGAAGATTGTTGGCGCCATCTTGCCTCTTGTCTGCAGCAGATAAGTAATGCCCCTGCAGTTTCCGGGTTCCGCACGGCCGGACGAACGCCCGTACGCACGCATAAGCGAACGCATAAACGTCAGACCCCGGTATTAGTATTTAAAGGGTCCTGGAGCCACAGCTCATTCTCTTTCATCATTATGCCACCAAAAAAATACGCAGCTAAGGTCAAAGCAGCCAAGGAAGCCAGCAGAAAAAAGGCAGAGAAGTGTGAGGAGGCTTCAGCAGGCCCCACCACTCTCTCAAAAATGCCAAAGGCTAAGCAGCCGGGAACCCGCAGTGGGCAGGCGAAGGCGACCACAAAGGCACCCGCAAGCTCAAAAAACAAGGAGCCAGCGCCAAAGAAGAAGGCCCAGCCAAGCAAGCACACAGGTATGACCCCTAAAAAGCACACCAAGAGGGTGAGAAGCCCCAGCCCCCAAAATTCACCATGACCCCACCCACGTGGGAAAAGCTTACATGCAAAGAGGCGAAGACACCGGGCCCGAAGCCCCAGCAGCCAGAGCTCAACATCACCCCACCCACGTGGGAAAAGCTCACATGCAAAGAGGCCAAGCCACCGGGCCCAAAGCCCCAGCAGCAAGAGCTCAACATCACCCCACCCACGTGGGAAAAGCTCACATGCAAAGAGGCCAAGCCACCGGGCCCGAAGCCCCAGCAGCCACAGTTCACCATCACCCCAACCACGTGCATCAACCTCCCAGGGCCATGAAAGTGTGAAGGGGCCACAGAGGCACAGGCCAAGAAGCCCAACATCATTCACCACACCCTCTACTCTGCGCCCACATTTAGCACCGGCACAGGTGGAAAGGCACTCTCCATATGCCACAGCTACGCCTGCTAGTTCAGTGGCCACCCAGCCAAGAACCCCAAGTCCATATCCAAGTCCAGTTCAATCAGAAGCCAGCCACCTGTCCTACATTTCTCCCCAACACAGCCAGCCCAGAATGTCCCCTGATTTGCCGCCAACCACTGATGAGCCAGAACATCTAGCAACAGGGCGCACATTGTGCCGAGGCCACTTGAGTGGCAGGTTTGGTGAGGCCCAAACTCTGGCATTGGCTAGTGGCCTCACCTTGTATTATGATGAGCTATATGGGTGCAGATCCAAAGCTACAAGCAAGCAGGGCAAAGTCGAGATTTTGGAGGAGCTCACCAGACAGGTCAATGCAGCGGGGGAAGAGCTCAAAGATGTGGAGCAGATACAAAGGAAAATATCGGACCTAAAGTATGCAGCACGGAAGAAAGAAAATAAATGCCGTAATTACAGGTACATATATACTTTGTGAATTTGGTTTCGTCTTGTATTGGAAACATTTAGCTAAATGTGTGCAACTCTCTTTTTCAGCTTACAAACTGGCCCCCACCAAACTGCAATTTACTCGAGCTGAGGAGATGGTGCTAGGCCTGCTACATCCTGTGGCCTTAGAGGGACACTCGGCCCGACAGGACACGGACATCCCTACTATTCCTGCAGGTTAGTATTGTTACTGTGTATGTGAAATGTGATCTACGTGTAAAATGAGGCACAAACCCATATATTAACACATGCCCCTAGGGTGTGCCTTGTAGTGGAGGTAACAATTTAAACAGGGTGTGTTATGTGTGGCGACTCATCATCTTTTTTCCTTGCTCATAGATTATTTGGGAGAGTCTTGAGGAACACTATTGAGATTAGCAAAGGACTGCCTGTTACATACAACACTTCCAGCTTTATCTGTAGGCAATTTGGTTGGGAGCTGTGCTTTGCTCAAAAAGACTTGATCTGGGGTGCTTGAAACTTTGAACTAGAAACAATGTCAAACAGACTAATCTAATGGCAAATGCTATTTGCAAGCTGAGTGTGGTCCCATAATGGGCTTTTAGGGATGTGTGAAGCCTCAGAACAGCCAGTACATGCATGTTAATTTTGGTTAAGGAGACCAATGTGTATGTACTTGTTGACTTATACATCTAACAGATAATGGCAGTCATAGTCAAGTTTAACTTGGTCCGTTGGGGGAGTTGCCATTCATGCATGGGCCCGTGTTTGAGTTAACCATATGTGTTAATACACATCAGCAATGCCTAGTTGTGTGTTAACATGCCTTCTTTTCCCCAATGCAGCCCAGCATCATCCCTCAGCTAGTGGGGAATCCTCTGCCAGTTTTACCATGCCGTCTACTTCCGTGCTGCCTCGGACCCAGGATCCGATATATACGGTAAGTGTCTTTTTATGAGGTTGCTTATGCATGTGCCTTGCCATGTTTCTTTTTGCTGAATTACATATGTATTCTCCAAACTGAACCTTTTTTATTTACAAGTCCCAACAGACCCACACACTGATGGAGGAAATCCAGAAGCTGGAGGAAGATGGAGTCTTCATTGAACCTGTTGCGCTGCATGCTTGTGGCGAATTACATTTGTTCTGGCTCCTCCTGTTTGTAGGCATGATTGGGGGACAATCTGGGCTGGCAAACTACTACCTTGACCCCTGGTTAAGATTGAACTGGACTTGGATTGGGACTGGGGGTTCTTGTTTGGGTGTCACACTGACTAACAGGTGTAGATGTGGCATAGGTTTGGCTGCTTTACACCTGTGCCTGTGGCAAATGTGGCCAAGCAGGAGAGGGTGTGTCTGTGGGCCTATTTGTTTGGTGGGCAATGTGGACCTGGAAATGCTTTGCACCTATGTTGATTTACTTTTTATTTGTACGAAACTTTGCACAGGAGTGCCTTACTTTACAACTCCTGACTCTGGCCAATTGCTAGGTGGGCTGATTTGCCTAATCTTTCATTTGTGTTTTGGGCGTGTATTTTATACTATGGGAGTGACCATCAACTCCAATGTTTGTTTTGGAAATAAACTACCTAAAAATGGAATTTACCTGTGTTGGACTAAGTTTATGCCTTTATGTTTTGGGGGAATCAAGGTGAGTTAAAATAGGCAGTAACAAATTTGGAACATCACCAAAACAAAGAAATGACATCATGTGTGAGGTTCTTTGTAATTATTTCTTTACTGTTTGTAAAAGTAAGAAACACACATAAAAACTCCAAGGTCCAAAAACACAAATAACAAAAAATAAAGGGACAAAACAAACAAAGGAACACAGCATTAACCAAAATGTGTCTCAATTAAATTAGACCGCACGGCTTGGGCAGACGCACTCGGTGGGCCACGATAGTCCTCGTCTGGGTCATCGGTGGGTGGAGAGGGGGGAAAATCCACATACCGGGGGACACGCTGCAAAATAGCAAAATTCTGCGACACTGCACAGGCCATTATAATATCTATGACCTTTTTGGGGTCATACTGAAGTGCTCCCCCGGTATGGTCCAAGCATCGGAAGCGGGTCTTCAACAGGCCAAACGCCCTCTCCACCACAGCCCTGGTCTTCCTGTGCGCCCTATTATATGCCTCCTCGGCTGCATTATGGGGCTGAAGAACGGGCATCAACAGCCACGGAAGGAGTGGATAGCCGGAATCACCTGCCAAAATGTATTAGAAAAAACATAAATTACACATTACTCAATAAATGGAATCCCCTAAACAGCCCATCAACATGACTAAGAGGCTAGGTCACATTTGCTACACAGCATGAGCATACATAGTGCACAGCCCAAAACAAAACAAAAAAAAAACAAATAGATGTGGAATCAAATTAAACATCAAAGACGGCGGATGTGGGCCATTCAGGCAGACTGCTAACAGGTATTGGCTTCGGACTGTGCTGCTCAGCATTCTTGGATGTCTTCAATTCTCAGGACCCTGTATCTGCTTGGTATGAGTCCAAAACAGCTCTAACCCTCCCCCTGCACTTTATCCCGCTCTCCTCTACTCAGTAAGTATAATGCATCTAATCAAAGATGGCGCAGACCCTATTAAAAATTCAAGGACATAATTTAAGCAGAGTGTGGGGAAGACTAATTTTTACTTTACTCTAAATTCTAATTCAACATTTTGCTAATGCAGGACTAACATTTGGCAAGGCTTGGTTGCTTTAAAAATCTAATGGTTAAGGTCGTGTTTCACACGGTGTGAAAAAAGGCATAGTTTCAACTTTCATACATGGAACACAAATTAAATTCATAGGCATACATATAAAAAAAAAGGACGTTATTGGCGTCAACTTACCAAGGAGCCATCCACCGGAAAATTCCCCAGACTCAAACCGACCGTACAATTCAGATCTTCGAAGAATGTAGGCATCATGGGATGAGCCTGGGAACCCAGCGAGCAGACTTAGGAACCGCATGTCCGTGGCCACCACTGCATGGACATTCATTGAGTGGCCCATTTTGCGGTTCCTGGGATTTAAATAAAAACAAACAAAAAACATTATAAAGGGAAGGAAAACTAGGGAAACACTAACTAATCACACACCAAGCAAAACCTGTGGCCCAGGTCCATGAGACCCCTGTACCAGTTCACAAGGCTGGGGGCTGGCAAGTCACCTGTGCTAGCGGGTGACTTGCCATTAACCCCCTGCACCCCCAATTACCTGCCTCCCCAAAGCCCAGGGGGGGGGCAGAAGAGCCCGGGCCCTCACAGGCTATGTAAGCTTGTAGGCTAACCCTAAACCTTAAAATTCCCCCCAAATATGCCCCCCCCCCCTAGGAGGGGGGACCCTACATCATTTAAAAAAAAAAATGTAAGGGTTAGGGTTAGCCTAACCCTTAAAATTCCCCCCAAAAATGCCCCCCCCCCCCTGGAAAATTGTTTTTTTTTTTGCACATATTTCATCCAAAAATATTGAGAATACACCTAAAAAATGACAAACAAGACATGTTAAAGCACAGACTCTGCTGAAAAAAAAACAATATATCACTTTACTGGGAAATCCCTGGAAATCCTTTCAAAAATCACAGTTGAACATGGGGAGAGGAAATAGTGCAAAATGGTCTGGCAACAAAGGGTGACAAAATCTCAAGGTAGACTGGCGGTTAAAGGGTTAAATGATAACAAGGATCACTTTTATTAATTCATCTAGACACTACACAGGTTAAAATACATTAAAAACTGATTGTATGAACATTCCACTAAAGGGCGCTGGTGGTATGGTAACTAGGTCAGATATCAAGCATATGTCCCTATGAAAACCAACTGAATCCTAGTGTTTCAAACAAAAAGGGCTATGTGCTATATATACAATTAATAAACAACTCTAATGATACTATAAGTGCTAAAGTGACCAAGTGCAAGAAAAATGTAAGCAGTGTAAACCTACATATACATAAAAGGTAAGAAAAAATGACCATACCAGGGGACACTGCAGGTTAACAAGAGGGACAACCAACCATAAATGTGCCAGCCGTCACCAAGCCCCTCCCCCAGCCTACGTGTTACGCGATGGAACGTCGCTTCCTCAGGGCAAATGCCAACAGCCCTCTCATTATAAATGCACCTACCCTCCCCCCCCCAGTACAGCCCCAGCCAAAACTCCAGGTGGAGGGTCACATGATGCTGATCACACTCCGGCCGGAAGTGTGTCAGCACCGTGACGCAGCCTGCATTCCAGCAAGCACTTCCGGTTTAGAAACCTGGAAGTACCTCAAGGCAGGTGATGTAGAAGCGTTCCCCTGTAACCAGGTGAACGCCAATCCAGGAATCAGCGGAGGCTGCACCAGAAGTGATTGAGGAGGTAAGTAGGAGGAACAGGCTAAAAGGAAGCAGGCATCGGGACAATGAAAAATTCATAAGAGGGATCACAATTAAAAAAAAAAAACAATGAACAACAAATTATTATGCACAGATAACAATGGCATTATTAAAGAGCATACATCACATATGTAACTACAAGAGAGTCCTAATCATGGTGGGGACTGACCAAAGAACCCCGCACAAGAGGGATAACATGTTAGATGAAGCAGAGACTGTAAATGCTTTTTGGACAGATAATAGGGCAATATAAACACCCAGATACAATTGTACCTACTGGGGATATCTAAATAGAAAATTTAAAGAGAGACTACCCCACCTAGGACATGTGTGTAACCCAGCTTAACCCTTTAAATGCCAGCCACGTAAAATTTACATGGTTGCCTCTCCGTCACTTAAGTTCCAGCCACGTAAATTTCACGTGCCTGGCATTTACCCCTAACAGTTAAAAAATAGAAAAAAAAACCCACTTACCTCCGGTATCCCCGTGAAGCTTGGGGTCCCCTCTTCCTGCGGGGGGCATCCGATCGCCCCCCCCGTCGTCCTCCGTCTTCAGGAGGGGGCCCGAAACCAGCCACCCCCCCCCCCCGTTTCCAGCGCTGACATCGGCGCTGTGAAAAAAACAAATAACAAACTGTCATTTACTCACCTCCGCGCCTGAGCCTTCTGTCGGGTCTCCTCTTCACCAGGGGGGGTCCGATCCCCCCCCCCTGGGCTGCGCAGTCTTCAGGTGAGGACCCTCTTCCGGGTCCTCACCTCTAGTAATGGCGGCGATGGCTGCCGCCTCCTAGCCCCGCCCATTGTGGGAGGAGCGGGATGACGTCATCCCGCTCCTCCTATACCCCCTCCGAGCTCCGGCATCTGTCAGATGCCGGTGGTGATCGGGGGAGGAAGGAGCCCCCTCGCCTGTCACCCGCCCTGCGCCGATCACCACCGGCATCTGTCAGTGACATGAGCGGCGCGGGACAGCGGCGAGGGACGCCGGATCAGAGGTGAGTACAGTGTAAAAAAAGAAAAATAAATATTTTTTTTCTTGTGTCTGTGTCTTATTTACTTTTAACCCCTTGTGAACTGGTAAGGGGTCCATGACCCCTATACCAGTTCACAAGGCTGGGGGGATGGCAAGCCACCTGCGCTGGCCGGTGGCTTGCCATTCACCCCCGGCACCCCCATTACCTGCCTCCCCAAAGGCCGGGGGGGGCAGAAGAGCCCGGGCCCACATAGACTATGTAGGCTCGTAGGCTGCAGGGTGGGGGGGCCACAAAAGCTGGCCCCCCCATTCTGTGCCTACAAGCGCCCATAGCTGGTCTCGGGCTGGTTACTTTGGGTAAGGGGGACCCCACGTCAATTTTTTTTTTGATTTTGTAAGGGTTTTTAACCCTTAAAAATCAAAAAAAAAATGAGGTCCCCCTCCCCTGGGAGGGGGGACCCTATGTCATTTTTTTCTCGATTTAACCCTTTGTAGTGTGGATGGTATTTGTATTTTATTTGTGAATGTTATAAAATACTTGTTTCAGTTAGAGGGGTCTCCTGGGCAGGAACGGGGGGCTACCAATAAATATGTGGTACCGTTCTAATCGGTAGAAATGGGGCTTTCCCATGCAATATGCTTTTCCTTAATAAAATACATTTTTTATTTAAAATAAAGGAGTCAATTTTCTAAAAAATGTATTTATTTATTTATTTTTTTTACTTAATAATATTGAAAAAAAAAAAAAAATTACAAACAAGACATTTCATGTTAAAGCCTAAACTCTGCTGCAAAAATATATATATATAATTTTCCTGAAAGTTCCAGCAAAAATGGCGCAAAACATGGCGCAAAATGGGGAAAAATGGCCTGTCAACAGAGGGTGACAAAATCTCAAGTAGGCTGGCAATTAAAAGGGTTAATAGTACCTCTGCATGTTGGGTATTGTTCTGTTCGGGGGACCTTGCGCTTTCAGACTTAGCTTGTTTTTTCTGGTTTGCATATTTATATTTTAGGAAAAGGTGTTTTTTATTCAGCTTTTTTATAATTTTTTTAGGGAAACCCTGCACAACCAAAGAATTCTTTGAGGTAATAATTCCAGAAAGACGAGCCCACTAGGACAAGCTGGGTACCCTTAGAAAGCTTAACGTGTGTACTTTCAGGGAATATATGGTTTATGGGGGATATTCCAAATGTCAAGGGTTGTTTTGGTTGAAAAATCGCAAGGTGCGCACTTTGTCTGCAGAGCTGAAATTTTCAAGTAAAATTACCGTTACGCACATGCTTTACTTTGGGGTGTTTGGCAACTCTTCCCTTGACAGTAGCTATGCATGTTGGGTATTGTTCTGTTCGGGGGATGTTGCGTTTTCAGATTAAACTTGTGTTTTCTTGTTTGTATATAGTTTTTTTTAGGAAAATGTGGCTTTGATTCTGCTTTTTTATCCTTTTTTTAGGGAAACTCTTTGCAACCAAAGAATCCATTGAGGGATTACTTCCAGAAATCTATGGCCACATCAACAAGCCTGGTATGCCTAGAAAGCCTGAGGTGTGTACTTCCAGAGAATATATAGTTTGTTGGGGGTATTTCAAATGTAAAGGGTTGTTTTTCTGGAAAAACTGCAAGGTGCGCATATTGCGTAGCATAGTTGTATTTTATCTGAAAATCCCCGCGCTGTTTCAGTTTGGGGGCGTCTCCTGGGCAGGAAAGGGTGTCTACCAATACATATGTGGTACCGCTGTAACCGGGAGAAATTGGGATTTCACACGCAATAAGATTTCATTGAAAAACTTACATTTTTTATTACAAAAAAAAAATACAAATTGTAAAAAATTTTTATTTTTTTATTTTTTTGCACATATTTCACCCAAAAATATTGAGAATACACCTAAAAAATTACAAACAAGATATTTCATGTTAAAGCCCAGACTCTGCTGAAAAAAAATATATCATTTTCCTGGGAAATCCCTGGAAATCCCTTCAAAAATCACATTTGAACATGGGGAGCGCATAATAGTGCAAAATGGTCTGGCAACAGAGTGTGACAAAAACTCCAGGTAGGCTGGCACTTAAAGGGTTAAAGCACAAAAAGATCACAAAAGCATAGATTAATCAGAGTTCCCATGAAAATAATAAGAGGGACAAATTATTCAATACAATTCAATCACTCCCAAAACAACACTTTGGGCTGTTCAAGAAATACAGGTAAATGGTTACCTGAATATGAAAACAATTCTGAAAAAATTATTTTTTTTACTAGATAATGCAATTCTACTTGACTTTAACACATTTGTTCCACCTTGTTTCCACTGATTGGATGACCTCAGAATAGAAGGAGATTGGGGATGAGAGGACACGGAAAAGTTCGGGTTCAACGAGTTCGGCTGGAGCTTGTCACAAAAGTTTGGTTCGGGTCTAGAGACTCGACCCAAACACCATAAAAGTCAATGAGGGCCCGAACTTGGGTGCAGGCACTGGATCATGTAGTGGCACTGGGTCATGTAGTGGCTTATGTGAGCAAGGATGCCCTGAGTAAAGGAGAGGCTGTCTTCTGTGTCAGGTATCTCCTCCTCCTGCTCCTCCCCCCAGTCTCGCTCCAGTCATGCCTATGAGCTGCGCTGGGTGCCACCCTGCTGTGAGAAAAAGTCCTCCTCCTGCATGCATTGCCCATTATAGCTTTTGCTGGGTGTTATATTACCACTGTTAGCTGGATTCTGATTACTTGTTGCCGACTTTTGCTTTGTCTGACCTTCTTCTGATCTCTTCCTGGACCAATACCTGCATGCCTGACCTTGAGCTTGTCTACTCATCTGTACTGTGAACCCTCTTAAAACCCAGGCTGTCCCCTGGCTTAACCCTTGACCATTCTCCTGTGTATACCCTTGAAACCCCGAATTGTAAGGACTATCATTCCTATGTATGACCTCAGCCAGCCCGATTTCTGCCCAGCCTCATCCCTGGTTCATCTGCCTTCACTCTGTAAGTCCACATCCTTTGTGCTAGCTAAGTCTTGTGGGCAACCATGCCCGGTAAGGCGTAATCAAGGTCTCAGCAAACAAGGGCTTGTCTATAGGCAGAAGCAGCAGGAGACTCAACTGAAGGCAGATGTCCCAGGGGACCTGACTGCTAGTTATTAAAGAGTAGTGACACCCAAGTGATTTAAGCACATGGATACTCCACTAACAATTGGTATTAAAGAGCAGTGACTCCCAAGTGGCCTGAACAGGTGGATACTCAACTAGCAATTGGTAATAATGAGCAGTGATCCCCAAGTGGCCTAAACAAGTGGACATTCAACTAATCCTTGTTATTAAAGAGCAGGGACCCCAAGCAGCCTGAACAAGTAGATACTCCATTAATACTTGTTATTAAAGAGCAGGTGACCCCCAAGTTGCCTGAATCAGTGGATTCCCCCCTAATAATTATTATTAAATAGCAGTGTCCCCCAAGTGGCCCGAACAAGTAGTGGATACTCCAATAATACTTGTGTCAGGCCGAGGGACACCCGCCTTCAGAGTAAGCCCACAACCCCCAATCTCCGCTGCTAGCTTCACCTTTAGACAAGCCCCCGTTTGCCGGGACGCTTTATACGCCTCGCCGGACACGGTTGCCCCCAGGACTTAATAGCACAAAGGATGTGAGCTTACAGGGGTTGAAGGCAGATGAACCAGAGGCCAGACTGGGGAATGTCGGGTAAGTACTGGAAACAGTTCGGGTGCTTCGGGAACAGGTAATACTGGAAGCAATTCGGGTGCTCAGGAGAATTCAAGCGAAGTCAGACGTCAAGCCAGGGGTCACAACGGGAGGTCAGAGAGCTGCACAGTACAAGGGTTGAGACGAAGACGTGGTCGAGATTCAGGCAGATGGTCAATAACGATATAAACAGGCAATCACAGGAACAATAGCAAGCCAGCTAAACGCTATCACAGGCACTGACACACTGAAGAGGTAATCCCTTTATAGGACTGAACCCGGCTGGATTAGACAGGGAGGCAGTGACTGTGATTGGTGCACTTTGGATCTGTGTGCTGACTGGTGCACTTCGGATCTGTGGTTTGATTGGTGCACTTGGAGAGCTCTGGGCTGATTGCCCCAGCTGAACTCCAAAGGCATACTGCCTCCAGTGGCCACTCTGTGTATAGCACCACCTGAGGACACAAGCTGACTGTACTCGCATGCAAGCACGAGTAGAATGACAGTGGACGAGGGAGGAGGGCGCGCTCGGCGACACGCGCGCCGCTGGAGCTGGCATCTGAGGCAGAAGCGGCTGCTGGGCAGGAGAAACCCCGGCCAGTTGCCTAGGGACACCACGGGCACGGACTGAAGGCAAGTCATTCATGACAGTACCCTCCCCTTCACGAGGGGCCTCAGGACCCTCACCAGACTTAACAGGATTATCACCCTGAATGGTTCCGGCGGACTTCAATAAAGATACATGAGGTACCCTCATGGATGGAGAGGCAGACGGACAAATACGCTCTGAGACTTGGGTATCCAACAGTGATACTAGAGCAATGTTCTGCACAGTGCGGGCTCCATCCTGTCAATTCCCCAGTTTCCCAATTAAAGGTAGGGTTGTGCACCTTTAACCAGGGGAACCCTAAGACAACCGGGGCTTCAGGGCAGTCTAAGACAAAAAATTCAAGGTTCTCAGAATGGGAAGGTCCCACAACTAGGTTAATTAAAGGGGTTCTGGAGGTGACAGTTCCTTTAGGAACAGGAGTATTGTTTACTGCCAAAATCTGAAGGGGCTTCCCAAGGGGAATTAAGGGAATGCCTAAGGCGGCTACTATGGATTTATCCAAGAAGTTGCCAACTGCTCCGCTATCGACAAAAGCAGAGACGGATTTCCTGGACAACTCCCAACCCACAGTAGCAGGTAACAACATTTTACTTCTATGAAGGGAAGTTACCTGACCGTCCTGACAAACTTTCTCTATCTTGTCAGGACATTGCAATCCCGCCAAAGGTCTTTTATTGGGGCAGGTCCTAACCAGGTGACCTGAAACCCCGCAGTACATGCATAGGCCTAAGGTGCGACGTCTACTCTTTTCAGCCGGGGAAAGGGGAGTAGCACCAAGTTGCATAGGCTCTTCTGGGGGCGAAGATGAGACAACACCCATAGAGGATGACTCCTGGTGGGAAGATTCCCAGAAGTGAGAGTGATTCTTCTCTATATGTCTCTCCCGTAGCCGTCTGTCAATTTTAATGGCCATAAGCATGAGTTCATCCAGGCTTTTAGGGTAAGGAAAATTTGTTAGAACATCCTTAACACCCTCTGAAAGACCAATTCTATACTGACTACAGAGAGCAGGATCATTCCAACGGGATTCAATCGCCCAGCGGCGGAATTTGGCACTATATTCCTCTGCTGAGCGTTTCCCCTGTTTCAGGCTTCGAAGCCTGGCATCAGCGGTCGAAGTCCGGTCAGGGTCCGAATATAGGATCTCCATAGCGGAGAAAAAGGCTGAGACAGATTGCAAGGCCTCATCTGTGGGCGCTAAGCCAAACGCCCAGGACTGTGGATCACCCTGGAGCAGAGAGATAACCAGGCCCACCCTCTGCATTTCTGTGCCTGAAGAGTAGGGCCGTAGTCTGAAATAAAGTTCACAGGAGTTCTTGAAGTTGGAGAATCTTGTACGATCCCCATCAAATTTCTTAGGAAGGGGAACCTTCGGCTCAACAGGAGGTGAGGATACAGGTGGTGCAGGCAGCTGGCGATTTTCTTGATCAGCCACACGTTGGGCCAGCTGGTTAATGGTGGTAGCCATGGCTTGCACTTGTTGTACAAGTTCTTCCATATCAATTTTTTGGGCCTGTGATAATGTCAGGCCAAGGGACACCCGTCTTCAGAGTAAGCCCACAACCCCCAATCTCCGCTGCTAGCTTCACCTTTAGACAAGCCCCCGTTTGCTGGGACGCTTTATACGCCTCGCCGGACACGGTTGCCCCCAGGACTTAATAGCACAAAGGATGTGAGCTTACAGGGGTTGAAGGCAGATGAACCAGAGACCAGACTGGGGAATGTCGGGTAAGTACTGGAAACAGTTCGGGTGCTTCGGGAACAGGTAATACTGGAAGCAATTCGGGTGCTCAGGCGAATTCAAGCGAAGTCAGACGTCAAGCCAGGGGTCACAACGGGAGGTCAGAGAGCTGCGCAGTACAAGGGTTGAGACGAAGACGTGGTCGAGATTCAGGCAGATGGTCAATAACGATATAAACAGGCAATCACAGGAACAATAGCAAGCCAGCTAAACGCTATCACAGGCACTGACACACTGAAGAGGTAATCCCTTTATAGGACTGAACCCGGCTGGATTAGACAGGGAGGCAGTGACTGTGATTGGTGCACTTTGGATCTGTGTGCTGACTGGTGCACTTCGGATCTGTGGTTTGATTGGTGCACTTGGAGAGCTCTGGGCTGATTGCCCCAGCTGAACTCCAAAGGCATACTGCCCAGAACTGCACCTCCTAGGTTTAGCTCTTTTAAACAGCCTCCAGTGGCCACTCTGTGTATAGCACCACCTGAGGACATAAGCTGACTGTACTCGCGCGCAAGCACGAGTAGAATGACAGTGGACGAGGGAGAAGGGCGCGCTCGGCGACACGCGCGCCGCTGGAGCTGGCATCTGAGGCAGAAGCGGCTGCTGGGCAGGAGAAACCCCGGCCAGTTGCCTAGGGACACCACGGGCACGGACTGAAGGCAAGTCATTCATGACAACTTGACATTAATCTGCAATGACAGCGCAGTGGTCTAAACAAGGGTATACTCCAATATTTCTTGATAATCAACTGCAATAACAGCCAAGTGGCCTGAGCAAGGGTATACTTCACTATTACTTGATATTAAAATGCAATGACTGCCAAGTGATCTGAGCAAGGGTATACTCCAGTAATACTTGATATTAAACTGCAGTGACAGCCAAGTAGCCTGAACTAGGGAACACTGAATTAATGCTTGTTTTTAAAGAGGGAAAAAGGGCCTGAGGTGGCCTCACCTACAATGACCTTTACTCCAGCTGCTGTCACTGAATAAATGTTCTGACAAGGACAATAGACTGCTTAACAACAACCTATCAATCCCTCATTCAAACCACTAGCCTAAATAAATATTGTGACAAGGACAATACCATGCTTAGCAAGCTATCTATCGCTCACTTGAGCCACTGTCCCTAAATAAATGTCTGTACACGGACAGTTTTTGACCCAAAAAATACCCTATCTGTCCCCCAGCAGCAGCAGCCAGCACCTCTCCCTATCTACTGCAGGAGCACTCTGAACACGCTGGGAGATGAACCCTGATGTTTATACGGTGGGGTCACTTGTCCCGTCTGGCCAATCACAGCCATGCCCAAAATGGGCTACACTTGGCACTGTCCTCAACATTTTTCCGTTTTTAAATTGAAGCAGAAATTGCCAAAATATTGAGGTTTACAGGTTCATTCCATCTCCAAATCAGCTCAGCAGAGCGGGACAGGATTGCTGGTTCCGCCCTCCTCCCGCCCTCCCATAGCCTCCTCCCACCCCTCCCATAGCCTCCTCCTCTGCCTCCTCCAGATTCATCACATTGCTGCCAGCGCAGAGAGCTGATTATTATACAGCATCACAGAGCATATCTAGACATATCGGCACAGACAAGCTCATCCCTCGAACACTGACAGTACATAATGCGGTATATACCTTATTGAACACCCCTTGTACAAATCTCCATAGCAAGAACAACATGCAAAGTTCATATTAAACCCCTAAATACTGCAAACACAATAGAAGTTGATGAGCAATGAGGTAAATAATGAAAAACCCACAAAATCAGAATCTTTATGGGTTAGCATGAGCTTATGAAGAAACAAAAACAGCTTATACAGTCTGCGAAAGCAAACAACCAAATGTTAATATACAGGGGCATACATATCACAGGGCCCCATGGCAAAAGTCCTACTGGTACACCAGTCCAACAAATGGTACAAAACACACCAGTGCAAAACAATGGTATCTTTATGTCATGTGTTTAATTCATTGCCTTTATATAGGTCTGTGCTATATAAATAGTCATAACTACAAGGAATGTCCACATCAGTGGAAGCCATCTGCTGGGGGAAGGTGTAGGTGCTGTCCTAATTAGATGGTTGCTATTGGCAACCCCTGAAAGGTGAACGAAAACCTGGATTTTAAACATCTTAAGTTTTTTATGTTCCTGGGCATCCCAATTTGGGGTGCCCCGCTGTGTGAACTCCCTGTGAACTCTAGTATACTCACCACATGGGCAATCTCATGGTGCTTATGCTGCAAGGCAAAAAATTCTGTTTGCCCACAAAGTCAGTCATAGAGCATGGGGAGCACCCAGCATCCCTTTGGCCAGCCCCTTCCATCTGAATAGCTGAGTGTAGAAGCACACATCAGCCAGAGGTAGAACTTTAATACCTCAAGTATTTGGGATACCTGTGTGTGTGAAACCCCCCAGAAGGCCAGTTATGTTACCTCGCTCCCATAACACATGCACACACTCTAACCAGAATAGATGACATTACATATTAAAGAGTTCCAGAAACATTTAGCCCTGGCCCTTGAGTATTTTTCCATGCTAAACGACTTCAAGTCCATATACAGATATAGCAATCGTTAACCGTTACATCCCAGCTCATCCCATTGTGATATATCACAAAGCCATTGAAAAGCATTTAAGATTTCAAGATAGCATGATGCACCATTGCAGTAAATGGATGATTAAAGAAAGCTGCATCTGTAATTTCTTGTCTGAACATCCCAATTTGGGATGAACCAAAACCCTTTGGGTCGGGGGATGAACTAAAACACTGCATGGTTAAAATCAGGGCTTTTGCTCCACTTTTGTCCCAAGCACAGGCTAAGTGCGGCAAAAACAGTACAGAATGCAACTAGTAACCCAACATAGCAGCAGCATCAGCCCCCCCCCTCTGTCTACTCCTCCTGAGGCCCCTGAGAAAAGCCCTGACCCCCCTCCAGAAGATATGTTTTGCCAAGGAGGAAAGGGACGGGTGCCTTTACATCTGGAGTCCTGATCTGAGCCCAAGCCAGCATCCTGGTTGTGCCTGGCATTCCGCCTCCCAGGGTCGGAGCTGCACCCCTAATTGTACTCAACAGGTGCTTGACCTCCAGGGGGATGGGCCGCCCCCCTGATTGCACTCGAACGGTGATCTACCCCTGATGGGGAGGGAGGGCTGCATCAGTGGCACCTAAGACATTGGGGCTTACGGCACATTGCGGTGGCACAGGTGCTGCATGGTGGCAGATGGAGGAAGTTTGCACCAGGCCCCTTTCTGCTGCAGGCCCGGTAGCAGTTGCCTTCCCTGCCTTCAATATATGTATGCCCCATTTAATATATTAGCAGTTAGTTACAGTAAGATAGCTTCTACTCTGACCTTCAAGAGCAGTCAGAGCTGTGTCCCAGCATCACACAGAGACTCAGTGGTAGAGTAGTTGAGCATCTCTGCAAAGCTGGGGGGCAATAGGTGGGGAGCAAATAGACAGGTAAAGGTAAGTCTGTCCCAAATGATAGACTTCTCCTCCTCTTAAGTGTGGGTCAGCTTTAAAAAAGAAAAATTGCATACTTGGTGATATTTTTCCAGTAAAACTAAAATCATTGACTTATGGAGGTTTTTAGGAGTCAAAACTAAAAGGTCTACAAATGCTGAATTTGTGGCCACTGTATCTTTCATGAAATGTCTTGTATTAGTATATCTATATGAGAGTGATTATCCTAAATGCAATACCAAGAAAAGCACTTACAGAAATAGGACACCATAACTCATTCTGTGTCCAGGAATTTATTACAATAGGAAAAATTCACGCAGTCTATAAAAAATGCAATCTATTGCTCATAGAAAAAGGCATGAAAGTTTATAATGCCTGCTTCATTCACAGAATTATTTTGTTATTCTCTTTTACATCTCTCTTTATTTGCCTATCATGCCAGTCACAGTGAATGTAAACTATAAAAAGATTTTTATGTCCAGAGAGCTTTTTAAAGTTTAACCAATTTTATGGCTAAATTCTAATTTCCTATATACAGTAACTTAAAATGCCATCTAAATTAGTTTACATTGTCACGAGTAAAGAAATGTGTATTTAAATTATTTTACATCTTCTTGGTCTTTCATTTCTCAAAATGATCTTTGTGTTCTTGTCTCAGAAAAGCAAGTAAAGCAGCTAAATAAACCAAATGTCAGGGAAAGACAATCAAATGCCTGAGGGATAATATACTCATTTAAGAGGTCCTTTTTTAGCCAATGGTATTTTTGTTATGACAATAAGTAATTTAGTAACCTTTTTCCCATTAACTCAAATTACAGAATCTTATGGTCATGTGCGTCTTATAGTGTGAAGAATATGGTGCATAAGCTCTCCAACAAAGTAAGGAGAATTAAAAATAAAATTGCGGCACCATGTGGGCTATGCAGTAAACCGAATGTGGTTTTAGATGGTCTGCCTTAATGGGTTGATAGTCAGTTCTGAATAGTAGAGATATGGTATGCAATAGAATTTTCAGCCATCTAATGTTATATTGATTTTTTAAGAGAGCAAGTAGCGAGAGCACACAGACCTGCCCAGGTGCTAACTTTACTATTGGTAGAGCGAGCCTACATTATCAAGTAGGCAGGCTTTTTAAAGAACATGCAGAACAACATATATAGGAATAGTGCTGCTCTGCTTAACTTGATTGTATTTATATCTGACTTACAATTATGCATCTACTTTGTATTTCATTTAACATATTTCATTTTGTTCCTGGGCTATTTATTTTTAGAAATCTGAAAATTAGGAGGATCATTTTCACTTGGTGGACATATCTGGGTCTAGCTTGTCAGGGGCTCTAAGTAGTGATAACCTGGGGAACTTTACAATTTTACACAGTGCCCTTGCCATCTTTTATCCTTTGGACCATTTCCAAAGAATAAAACATGGCAAGGGTACTGTGTAAGACTGACCCTTCTATATATAGTGAAAATCGAATAATATTCTCTGGCCAGCAACTGTGTTGATATATCCCCATAAGTACATGTTCCATCACGTAAGTTTAAAGTTATACTAAAGACAAGTCCGATTGTTGCCTCAGGCTATATGTTGCACTTAAACCAGTTTTCAAAAAGATCCTGTAGTAGTTCCTAAGTTATTTGTAAAAGTATTAGAGCATTGGACATGCAGAGAATAAATGAGGAGAAACAGCAGGTGTGGCAACAGAGATGTGATGTAAGCACACTGTGCGCTTTACATATATCATAGTAAGACAATAATTGCATTGTCGTGCCTCTAGTTATTACTGCCAGCACATACTGTGATTAATAAAAGGGGATGAGAGATGCTGCAGACAAAAAGTGTCTCCAGCCTGCTAGCACATAGTGTGACCAGAGAGGAGGGTGGGGTTTCATAGCTGCAGAGAGGCAGCCATTCAGAATGTCTGGGGAGGAAGTGGGGGTTGTTTCACTGTTCTTGTTTCACTGAATGTTGATTAAAGCACCCATTGGTGGAGGTTGCACAAGACCTGTGCAAAGAAGGGAAGGAAAAACAAAGAGCAGACAGGCTACAGGACACCAATAGCAGGAGGGGATTGCCAATGCCTGTGGGAGGGCAGAGAGCATATGAGAGAGACAGGTAATCACAAAGCCCAGATACAAATATTACAATAATAATAATTACACAATATAATAATAATCTTTATTTATGTGGCACTAGCATACCTCACATTGCCTTACACTCTGGAGGTTCATGTTCAGTCATTTATTACATAGCAACAAACAGGTTGGCAATAGAAACAGAAGGAGTGAGGGTCCTACTAGCAAGACCTTACAGTGTAAGAGGAAATAGAAGTGACAGGTAAGAGCTGGATAAGCTGACAACATGTGGTATAACCAGAAAAGCATAAGACCTTGAATAAACTGGGCTAGCAACTGACTGACCCCAGTAATGTCAGTCCCTTATTTTTCTACTTATTGTATATTAATAAAATGACAAGAAAAATATCACACATCTGGTCACTGAACAAGGATAAAATGATAGGTCTGTCACCAGAAATATTTAGGGTGGCTATTGGATGCATTGAATGCAGTCCCTTTGGCTCTGTGTAACCTTACACAGCCATTCAGTTGAGGCGGGCAGGGCCGTGCACAGCCGAGAAGAGAAGTGTGTGATGACGGCACCAGTTGCACATGCGTTGTGGGCTTGAGGAAAAAGGTAAAAATATCAGACGACTCGGGGGGGTCACAGAGCAGGGAATCCCAGTTTGGGATGCCCCAGGGGATCAAGTAGGTCTACCATGGAGTCTCATAGACTCCAGGGTGGGTTTTGGTCCACTTTAATGAAAAGGTACTTTCATTTACCAGGTGTTACAGCACAGTGGAGCCATGGGGGTGGGGTACCAGCAATTTGGATGCTCCCCCACTCAGGGAGGGAGGATTAGCATTTTCACTCTCCCAGGTTTTGGTCTTTGCCGCTGAGGCATCCCCTGATTTGGGATGCCCTGCTGTGGGACACCCCCCAGATCACCCCTAAACCTTACCTTTCTTACATTCCCACTGTACATGTGCTGACTGTGCATGCACTTCTCTCTACTAAGTAATTAAGTAATGTTAGTGACAGGTTTGCTGAAAATAAAATAAAAAAAATTTAATACTGAAGCAAGCACAAATTAACTGCTGCCAACAGCAGGAAATCTACTTATATTTTACTTCCTAGTGAAAAAATAATTGTTGCTACTATATTTGGTCTCCGTTGTTTTATTATATTGGGCAGAACACTGTACTGTGTGTATAAATAAAAAAAATCAAAGGGTTTACTCTCATGCTATGTATATCTGCACAGAGATATTGTGAAGTCTCTCCTTTGTTCTGAAATAAAAAAAAAGTGTGCCACATGTTTCTCAGGATTTAACCAGCTCTTTCATAATCAAAGTTGCTCAAGAAATCAACCCTTTCCGATACATCTTTTTGACAACTGTCTTCTTTTCCTCATAACTACATTATTCTTTTTCTTCTGACTTGTCAGCCATGTCCTCTTCAGCTAATAATACCTTTTCCTCAATCAGCTAGATGATACCTTTACTCTGATGCACCTTTTTGTTCTTGGATTCTTGGAAAAACATGATTCCATTCTTTTTTAAAACCTACCATCATAGGTCCATCATCTTTCCATTTTTCAAATAACAGACAGGAATGAAAGAAGAAAACTGTAACTTTCTTTATTTGAAATCTGTAATTCAGTTTTTTAGCCAGTCTGAAAAGAAAACTAAATTTGCACTCTAAATGTAAACATTTTAATAGCACAATATATACATTATCATTAGATGGTTCAAAAAAAAAAAACATTTTGCATGAAACTGATTGTAAATCAGTGTAAAATGTATTTTCCCTTTGTGATGAGAGTTTGGGAGTTTTTTTTACATTGCATTAGATTGTGGTGGCTAGTGGCTAATGGTTTATTAAGTGACCTTGGTGGTAGCTAGTGGTCAATGGTTTATTAAAGATAAAGAAACCCCTGGCCACAGATTAGGGGCACCATAGGGCACTGTCTCTCAACCTGCGGTATGCATACCCCAGAGGGTACATATCTTGGGTAAAAGGGGTATGCAAAGAAATTCAGGGATAACCCAACAGGTGGGTGCCTAATGGGTCTGGTATATTATTTTAACTAGGGATGATCGAATCGAACACGGATTCGTTCCGAATTTCATGGAAAATTCGATTCTGAACGAATCCGAATTTCCCTGCGATTCGATCGATCTAAGTTTTCCTTTAAACTCCATTTATTTCAATTACAGGCATTCTAAAATGGTGGATGAACATGTTCAGACATATCCCCTGGGGCAAGGTATAATGGGTAAGTCACATGCAGCCTATCAGCAGCCAGGAAGCTCGGTGACGTCACTGTGCTATATAAAGCGACGGCCATCTTGCTTGTGCGCATTTCAGCCTTGCATTGCGGCCAGAGCACAGCTCGTTAGAGACAGGGACAGAGAGTTAGAGATAGGTAGGGAGAGTCAGAGAGGCAGACAGAGAGGTAGACAGAGCCAGGGAAAGATAGGGAAAGATTGGGAAAAACCGGAACCATCCAGCCAGGGACAGCTTAGAAGTGACAGTGAAAATTTTTTGTTTTTCATTAGCCAGATCAGTTTTCAATTCAATTTCAGTTCTTTGTGCTGTAAATCTGCCTTGCCACTGTGCATGCTATCTATACAGTGGCTTATTTAACCCTATCTGTTACACACAAGCATTTATCATAATATAACTGGATTAGTTTAAATATTTTTTGGTCTGCCTTTAACAAAAAAAACACCAGCCCACCTGGGTATCCCAAACGTGCACTTAGCAGCCTATCTGTTATACTAAATACGCTTGTTGATCCTTCCTCAGCTAAATCAAAGTATTGCATTTTGAATTGGTTTTTGGTCTGCTTTTAACAAAAAAACACCAGGCCGCAGGGCATCCCAAACCTTCACTTAACAGCCTATCTGTTATACTAAATACGCTTGTTGATCCTTCCTCAGCTAAATCAAAGTATTGCATTTTGAATTGGTTTTTGGTCTGCCTTTAACAAAAAAAACACCAGCCCACCTGGGTATCCCAAACCTGCACTTAGCAGCCTATCTGTTATACTAAATACACTTGTTCATCCTTCCTCAGCTTAATCAAAGTATTTCATTTTTAATTGTTTTTTGGTCTGCCTTTAACAAAAAAAATACCAGCCCACCTGGGTATCCCAAACCTGCACTTAGCAGCCTATCTGTTATACTAAATAAGCTTGTTCATCCTTCCTCAGCTTAATCAAAGTATTTCATTTTGAATTGGTTTTTGGTCTGCCTTTAACATAAAAAAAACACCAGGCCGCAGGGCATCCCAAACCTGCACTTAGCAGCCTGTTATACTAAATACGCTTGTTCATCCTTCCTCAGCTTAATCAAAGTATTTCATTTTGAATTGGTTTTTGGTCTGCCTTTAACAAAAAAACACCAGGCCGCAGGGCAACCCAAACCTGCACTTAGCAGCCTATCTGTTATACTAAATACGCTTGTTGATCCTTCCTCAGCTTAATCAAAGTATTGCATTTTGAATTGGTTTTTGGTCTGCCTTTAACAAAAAAAACACCAGGCCGCAGGGCATCCCAAACCTGCACTTAGCAGCCTATCTATTATACTAAATACGCTTGTTGATCCTTCCTCAGCTTAATCAAAGTATTGCATTTTAAATTGGTTTTTGGTCTGCTGCCAAAACACTAGGCCGCAGGGTATCTCATATTGCCAACTTTCATAGTATCTGGTGCAGAGAAGCAGTTCCTCACTTTATTTAGCTTCTTCTTTTTAAAGTAAACACATTTTTTATTGTACCTATTGCGCATTTCAAATGCATAAAAATGTCAGGCAGACAAGTGCAAGGATGTTCAAAGAGGAGTGGCAGAGGCCAAGATTCAGCAGGCAGAGGTCGCCGCAGACTAGGGGCAAGTGGCAGCAGGAGTCACGGTGAGAGACCTGATCTGCCAGTATCTGCTAGCGGTCGTGTCTCCACCAGTAACGCATCTGCCGTGGTAGATTGGTTAACGCGCTCATCAATATCAAGTTACATCTGAGACCCCCAGTCTAGGGTCGGTAGGTTCCTCTGACACAACCCTGAGTTGGCATGCCCCGAGAGCAGTCCCTGTCCTCCCATTGCCTCTGTCCTACGCGGTTCCCTCCCCCCAGCGACGTATCCTATGCTTTGGGTTCAGCTCCACACTTTTGTGAGGAGGATGATCAGATAGAGGACAGTCAGCAGCTACTGCCCAGCCAAGAAATGGAGGTGGCTTCTTTAGCTAGACAGACAAATAGTGATGTGGACAGTGTCGTGGGTGTTGCGAGCGTTCGAGCTCCTGCACCAGACACTGTTGAGGAAACCGAGAACATCAGTGACGTGCAGCCACAACTCGGTGATGATGATGATGATGAAGCTGATCGCACTTGGGAGCCGGGTGATGAAGGGGCTTCATCATCATCATCAGGAGAAGAGGGGCGCAGGTTGCCCCGGAGTCAGCAGCTGAGGCAGCAAGGTGTTAACAGCATGGTTGGCAGTCAGCATGGGGGCACAATTGTAAATCCTGGAGCCAAACGGGGCCGGGGCCGGGGTAGAGCACCTGCTGCGTGGCAGGCTACCTTATCGGGAGGTAGTGGAGCAGGGGTTCCTGGAGTTGGTGACAGTAGCAGTGAATCAGTGAGGCCTGTTGGTGGGAAAAGTAGCTACTCGACAGTGTGGCAGTTTTTCCTGAAGCATCCGCAGGAGGGTAACATGGCCACATGCAAGATATGTAGGCAGAAGGTGAAGCGTGATCAGGGCCCAAATGTTGGCACCACGGCCCTGCATCAACATATGATGCGTCACCATAAAGCGGCCTGGGAGAACCGAGGCTCGGAAGAGGTGGTCCAGCCTGCTTCCTCACCAAGTGGCACGCCGCTCCCAATTTCTGCCAGCCAAGGCTCCAGCACCTCAGCCGAAGGCAGCTGTGTGTCATACCCATCCTCTGTCGCTCCTGCTCCTCCTCCTCCAAGTCATGCATTCCACCAGTAATCCATCAGCAAAGCCATGTCCAAGAGACAGCAGTATGCGCCCACTCATGCTACGGCGCAGAAGCTGAATGTGCTCCTGTCCAAGTTGCTGGTGCTGCAGTCGCTCCCTTTTCAGGTGGTGGACTCTGCACCTTTCAGAGAACTGATGGCTTGTGACGAGCAGAGGTGGAGAGTCCCAAGCCGTCATTTCTTTGCCAAGAAGGCAGTACCAGCGCTGCACACTTTTGTTGAAGAGAAGGTGGGCCAGTCCTTGAGCCTGTTCGTGTGTAGCAAAGTGCATGGCAGCGCCGACGTCTGGAGCTGTAACTACGGTCAGGGACAGTACATGTCGTTTACGGCCCACTGGGTGAATGTGGTCCCTTTGCAGCAGCAGCAACTTGGACAGGTCACGCCGCTTCGGCCTCCGCGCTCCCTGCCCGTTGGGCCTGTGACACCGTGCGAATCGGCCTCCTCATCCTCCGCCATCTCCCCACCCTCGACTGTAGGCTCGAGTCTCAGTGCCCCTCCAGTATACCATGTGTGCAGGGCACGGAGGCTGTGCTTCACATGGTTTGTCTTGGGGAACGGAGTCACACAGGGGAGGAACTGCTTAAATTTGTTCATCAGGAAATCCAAACATGGCTTACTCCAAGAAAACTTAAAATGGGAATCATGGTTACCGACAATGGGAAGAACATTTTGTCTGCGCTGCGCCAAGGAAGCCTGACCCATGCTGCATGGCTCACGTCTTCAATCTGGTTGTCAAGCAGTTTCTGAAGTGTTCCCCCCATCTGCAAGACATCCTAACAACTTCAAGGAAACTTTGCATGCACTTCAGCCACTCCTACACCGCCAAACACACCCTTCTTGAGCTACAGCGTCAGAACGGTAGCCCCCAACATAGTCTGATTTGCGATGTTTCCACCCGTTGGAATTCCACCCTTCACATGTTGGACCGATTATATGAACAGAGAAAAGCCATCACGGATTTCCTGATGATCCAAGCGGATAGGGGGACTCCCTTGTGTAACTTCAATGTCAACCAGTGGCAGCTCATACGTGACACCTGCCGTTTGCTCAGGCCCTTTGAGGAAGCCACTTTATTTGTCAGTCGGCAGGATTACGGGATGAACGACGTGATTCCACTGTTTCATGTACTACAGCACATGTTGGAAACCATGGCTGGTCAGGGCACTGGAGACATGGCGTCTACATCTTACGGCCACAGCTGGAGCTGAACTGGAGGAGGAAGAGGAGGAGGAGTGGCCCAGTAATGCACATTTTAGGCTTGGCGAAATGGCTGGTTTATCTAGTCAGCGGACACGAGAGGAGGAGCAGGAGGGTTTTGAGGAAGGCGAGACAGAGGACCCGGACACACCGTGGTAGTATGCAGTGGAGATGGAGACAGGTAGTCCGTCCGAGCCACTTGCGCAAATGGCAGGAAGCATGCTCACGTGCTTGCGTAGTGACCCCAGAATTGTTTCCATTTGTCGCCGAGATGACTTCTGGCTGTCCACCTTATTGGACCCTCGCTTCCGGCACAAAATGGGGGCATTTGTTAAACCCACCGAGAGGGAGGACGAACTGAACTACTACAAAGACATTCTACGTAGTCAGTTGGCCGATGCCTATCTGCGCCATGGTCCATACTCCTGCAGGTCTGACTCGGGGGGACCTCTGCGCTCAGCTTCCACGGCCATGGCTTCTAGGGGGGTTGGCAGGAGCAGCAGCAGCAGCTCCATCGGCAGCAGCCTCAGTCTTCAGTCGCTAATGAGTAGCTTTTTACACCCGCATAGTGAGGCTACTCATGAGCAGCAGGAAGACCTGGAGCAGGACCTCAACCAGCAGGTCATGTCATACCTTGACATGACCATGCCAACACACCTTGAGGATCCGCTGGACTTCTGGGCAGCCAAACTTGGCTTGTGGCCGCAACTAGCAGAGTTTGCCCTGGAAAAGCTGTCCTGCCCGGCAAGTAGCATACCATCTGAGCGGGTGTTTAGTGCGGCGGGGGCCATAGATAAGGCGAGGAGAACTCGTCTGTCAACTAAAAATGTGGAGAGACTCACCTTAGTCAAAATGAATCAGGGATGGATCAGCCAGGATTTCCACCCACCAATGGCTGATGCATGCGACTAGATTCAGCATGGTGCCACGTTTTACACTTTCCAAATGGTGCAAAACATATTTATGTCTTTAGACCAATTTTTGGGCTCCTGCTGATGCCAACTTCAGGGTGTGCCTTTCAGCCAATTCTTGGCCTCCTGCTGCTGCTGCTGCTGCCAACTCCAGGGTGTCTTTCAAGCAATGTTTGGGCTCCTGCTTATGCTACTGCCAACTCCAGGGTGTGCCTTCCAGCTAATGTTTGTGCTCCTGCTGCTGCCAACTTCAGGGTGCCTTCCAGCCAATTTCTGGGTTCCTGCTGCTGCTGCCAACTCCAGGGTGTGTTAGTAAATTTTTGGGCTCCTGCTGCGGCTGCTGCCAACTCCAGTGTCTCTTTAAAGCAATGTTTGGGCTCCTGCTGCTGCTTGCAACTCCAGGGTGTGATTCATCCAATTTTTGTGCTCCTGCAGCCAAATCCAGTGTCTCTTTAAAGCAATGTTTGGGCTCCTGCTGCTGCTGCTTGCAACTTCAGTGTGTGATTCATCCAATTTTTGGGCTCCTGCTGCCAAATTCAGTGTCTCTTTCAAGCAATGTTTGGGCTCCTGCTCCTGCTGCTGCTGCTTGCAACTCCAGTGTGTCTTTAGTCCAATTTTTGGGCTCCTGCAGCCAACTCCAGTGTCTCTTTAAAGCAATGTTTGTGCTCCTGCTCCTGCTGCTTGCAACTCCAGGGTGTGATTCGTCCAATTTTTGTGCTCCTGCAGCCAACTCCAGTGTCTCTTTCAAGCTATGTTTGGGCTTCTGCTGCTGCTGCTTGCAACTCCAGGGTGTGATTCATCCATTTTTTTGGCTCCTGCAGCCAACTCCAGTGTCTCTTTCAAGCTATGTTTGGGCTTCTGCTGCTGCTGCTTGCAACTCCAGGGTGTGATTCATCCATTTTTTTGGCTCCTGCAGCCAACTCCAGTGTCTCTTTAAAGCAATGTTTGGGCTCCTGCTGCTGCTGCTGCTGCTTGCAACTCCAGGGTGTGATTCATCCAATTTTTGTGCTCCTGCAGCCAACTCCAGTGTCTCTTTCAAGCTATGTTTGGGCTTCTACTGCTGCTGCTGCTTGCAACTCCAGGGTGTGATTCATCCATTTTTTGACTCCTGCAGCCAACTCCAGTGTCTCTTTAAAGCAATGTTTGGGCTCCTGCTGCTGCTGCTGCTGCTTGCAACTCCAGGGTGTGATTCATCCAATTTTTGTGCTCCTGCAGCCAACTCCAGTGTCTCTTTAAAGCAATGTTTGAGCTCCTGCTGCTGCCGCTTGCAACTCCGGGGTGTGATTCATCCAATTTTTGTGCTCCTGCAGCCAACTCCAGTGTCTCTTTAAAACAATGTTTGGGCTCCTGCAGCTGCTGCTGCTGCTGCTGCTTGCAACTCCAGGGTGTAATTCATCCAATTTATGTGCTCCTGCAGTCAACTCCAGTGTCTCTTTAAAGCAATGTTTGGGCTCCTGCTGCTGCTGCTTGCAACTCCAGGGTGTGATTCATCCAATTTTTGTACTCCTGCAGCCAACTCCAGTGTCTCTTTAAAGCAATG
Source organism: Gastrophryne carolinensis (assembly GCA_027917425.1). NCBI lineage: Eukaryota > Metazoa > Chordata > Amphibia > Anura > Microhylidae > Gastrophryne > Gastrophryne carolinensis. The sequence continues at coordinate 114,055,393 of CM051234.1, forward strand.
TTTGGGCTCCAGCTGCTGCTGCTGCTTGCAACTCCAGGGTGTGATTCATCCAATTTTTAGGCTCCTGCTGTCAACTCCAGTGTCTCTTTAAAGCAATATTTGGGCTCCTGTTGCTGCTGCTTGTAACTCCAGGGTGTGATTCATCCAATTTTTGTACTCCTGCAGCCAACTCCAGTGTCTCTTTAAAGCAATGTTTGGGCTCCAGCTGCTGCTGCTGCTTGCAACTCCAGGGTGTGATTCATCCAATTTTTGGGCTCCTGCTGCCAACTCCAGTGTCTCTTTAAAGCAATGTTTGGGCTCCTGCAGCAGCAGCTGCTGCTGCTGCTTGCAACTCCAGGGTGTAATTCAGCTAATTTTTGGGCTCCTGCTGCCAACTCCAGTGTCTCTTTCAAGCTATGTTTGGGCTCCTGCTGCTGCTGCTGCTTGCAACTCCAGGGTGTAATTCAGCTAACTTTTGGGCTCCTGCTGCCAACTCCAGTGTCTCTTTCAAGCTATGTTTGGGCTCCTGCTGCTGCTGCTGCTTGCAACTCCAGGGTGTCATTCAGCCAATTTTTGGGCTCCTGCTGCTGCCAACTCCAGCGTGTCTTTTAAGCAATGTTTGGGCTCCTGCTGCTGCTTGCAACTCCAGGGTGTGATTCATCCAATTTTTTTGTCTCCTGCAGCCAACTCCAGTGTCTCTTTAAAGCAATGTTTGGGCTCCTGCTGCTGCTGCTTGCAACTCCAGGGTGTGATTCATCCAATTTTTGGGCTCCTGCAGCCAACTCCAGTGTCTCTTTAAAGCAATGTTTGGGCTCCTGCAGCTGCTGCTGCTGCTGCTTGAAACTCCAGGGTGTAATTCATCCACTTAATGTGCTCCTGCAGTCAACTCCAGTGTCTCTTTAAAGCAATGTTTGGGCTCCTGCTGCTGCTGCTTGCAACTCCAGGGTGTGATTCATCCAATTTTTGTGCTCCTGCAGCCAACTCCAGTGTCTCTTTAAAGCAATGTTTGGGCTCCAGCTGCTGCTGCTGCTTGCAACTCCAGGGTGTGATTCATCCAATTTTTGGGCTCCTGCTGCCAGCTCCAGTGTCTCTTTAAAGCAATGTTTGGGCTCCTGCAGCAGTAGCTGCTGCTGTTGCTTGCAACTCCAGGGTGAAATTCAGCTAATCTTTGGGCTCCTGCTGCCAACTCCAGTGTCTCTTTCAAGCTATGTTTGGGCTCCTGCTGCTGCTGCTGCTTGCAACTCCAGGGTGTAATTCAGCTAATTTTTGGGCTCCTGCTGCCAACTCCAGTGTCTCTTTCAAGCTATGTTTGGGCTCCTGCTGCTGCTTGCAAATCCAGGGTGTCATTCAGCCAATTTTTGGGCTCCTGCTGCCAACTCCAGTGTGTCTTTTAAGCTATGTTTGGGCTGCTGCTGCTGCTTGCAACTTCTGGGTGTAATTCAGCTAATTTTTGGGCTCCTGCTGCACACTCCAGTGTCTCTTTCAAGCTATGTTTGGGCCCCTGCTGCTTGCAACCCCAGGGCGTCATTCAGCCAAGTTTTGGGCTCCTGCTGCCAACTCCAGTGTGTCTTTTAAGCTATGTTTGAGTTGCTGCTGCTGCTTGCAACTCCAGGGTGTGATTCATCCATTTTTTGTGCTCCTGCAGCCAACTCCAGTGTCTCTTTAAAGCAATGTTTGGGCTCCTGCTGCTGCTTGCAACTCCAGGGTGTGATTCATCCAATTTTTGGGCTCCTGCAGCCAACTCCAGTGTCTCTTTAAAGCAATGTTTGGGCTCCTGCTGCTGCTTGCAACTCCAGGGTGTGATTCATACAATCTTTGTGCTCCTGCAGCCAACTCCAGTGTCTTTTATAAGCAATGTTTGGGCTCCTGCTGCTGCTTGCAACTCCAGGGTGTGATTCATCTAATTTTTGGGCTCCTGCAGCCAACTCCAGTGTCTCTTTAAAGCAATGTTTGGGCTCCTGCAGCAGCTCCTGCTGCTGCTTGCAACTCCAGGGTGTAATTCAGCTAATATTTGGGCTCCTGCTGCCAACTCCAGTGTCTCTTTCAAGCTATGTTTGGGCTCCTGCTGCTGCTTGCAACTCCAGGGTGTCATTCAGCCAATTTTTGGCCTCCTGCTGCCAACTCCAGTGTGTCTTTTAAGCTATGTTTGGTCTGCTGCTGCTGCTTGCAACTCCAGGGTGTAATTCAGCTATTTTTTGTGCTCCTGCTGCCAACTCCAGTGTCTCTTTCAAGCTATATTTGGGCTCCTGCTGCTGCTTGCAACTCCAGGGTGTCATTCAGCCAATTTTTGGGCTCCTGCTGCCAACTCCAGTGTGTCTTTTAAGCTATGTTTGGGCTGCTGCTGCTGCTTGCAACTCCAGGGTGTGATTCATCCAATTTTTGTGCTCCTGCAGCCAACTCCAGTGTCTCTTTAAAGCAATGTTTGGGCTCCTGCTGCAGCTTGCAATTCCAGGGTGTGATTCATCCAATTTTTGGGCTCCTGCAGCCAACTCCAGTGTCTCTTTAAAGCAATGTTTGGGCTCCTGCAGCTGCTGCTGCTGCTTGCAACTCCAGGGTGTAATTCAGCTTATTTTTGGGCTCCTGCTGTCAACTCCAGTGTCTCTTTCAAGCTCCTGCTGCTGCCAACTCCAGGGTGTGTCAGTCAATTTTTGGGCTCCTGCTGCGGCTGCTGCCAACTCCAGTGTCTCTTTCACGCAATGTTCGGGCTCCTGCTGCTGCTGCTTGCAACTCCAGGGTGTGATTCAGCTTACTTTGTGGGCTCCTGCTGCTGCCAGCTCCCGGTTGTGTTTTTCAGACACTATAGGGACCCCTCATAGTGATGCCACTTCAACTCTCTGCAATTGTGCCGCTCTGCGATTCTATTAGTGATGCCTCTGATCTGCATGTGATAATTATTTACAGTATTATTTCACTAACCCAGCACGCATCCTATGCGTGTTACAGCAAGGCAGAATCGTTTACAACCCTATTGAAGCCGTTTTTAATAGTGATTCGTCGTGAATAAATTCGGGTCGAATCGATTTTTGTCGGAAAATTCGGCGAATCAGTCTAATCGAATTTTTCAAAAGTTTGCTCATCTCTAATTTTAACAGTAAAACATTATTCCTTTTTGCTTATAAAAAGCTATGAGGTCCTCACTTATTTTGACAACATTTATTATTGATCTCCTCCTTGCCAGTAGTCTATTTGGAGTTAGCTAGGGGGTATATGGTGTAAGAAAATATTGTCTAGCTCGTCTAAAGCCCAGTTGATGATCAGTGGTGTATGCTTTTTGAAAGGGCTTAACCCCATACAGATGTTATGAATAGCTGCGCTCTTAGAATTACATGGTGGCGTCCATCACACCTGAGAGCCCTGCATACACATTAGAATGAATGTGAGTGTTTGGGAAGAGCACATAGAAACACTGCAGGTGAGCTGGGACTGCCTTATGATTAGCCCAACCAGTCAGAGAGAGAGGTTTTATATATTTCCACACAGAATGTTAGAAGGAGATAAGACCAATCTCTATCTGGCTGCATCGATGTAGCATGGCTGCAGTGTGTATGTGTGCCTTCAGCAGCATTGGATTTTGCTATAAGCAGCCCATACCAAGCAGAAAGAGATGTACCTCAGAAAAGGGATCAGCATGTCTGTCTTGTTACACACACTCATACACTGAATGAACAGCTGCTTGAGGGAATTTACTGTAACTTTGTATCAATGTCAATGGCCCAACCTGTTGCAGAGTTCTTTACAATGTTGGTACAATGGTTTAAGACAGGGTTTCCCAACCAGTGGTACTCTATCAGGTGATACTGAACAAGGCTACAGAATGACCTGTACCCCAGCCTGATCTGCTGCCATCTATACTTTGGCCAACCCTGATTTGTTCCTCATGTAAACTGCTCTGGATGGTGGAAAAAAAAGAATTGTGTGTATTATGTGTTTTATGCACTTTAAATGGTGCTTTAGGTGACTGAAAGCCCATACCCACCATCAAGGTGGTACTTGATATAATTAGAAAATGGAAAATGGTACTTGATTAAAATGAGGCTGGGAACCTCTGGTTTAAGATCCTTCCGAAAAATGATGAGTCATTACAGCTTTTTACATCTAGCTAGAAATAAAGCATAATTTCAAAATATAGGGTCATTTTGACTGTAGGACAGGCGCAATTTGTGGCATTTTGTGTCTTCCATGCAGTTTTTTAGCCTGCTATTCCACAACATCCCTCTCAAAAGCTTACATCACTGGTTGCAAAAGAGGGGGTTTAGGGGAGCAATTCAAACTTTGACTGGAGGTCTGCTTTAAGAAGTTTGAGAACCACTGTCATAGGGCACACACAGTTCCCCTGTTTACCTGCACCTGATTCTGCTGCTTTGAACACTCTTACTCAGCTCCGGTATCTGATGCCAGTAGCCACACTCCCAACTTTCATCCTGGCTTGTATGTGCTGCCCATTATTTTCTATAGGTGCATCAGCTAGGTTTCTAGCCAGCTTCAATCTGGAACCGTGGGTCCCAGCTCCAGATACTAGGGCTGTGGGAGAGCAATCCCTACTCTGGGCCCAGCTGAAGGTAAGCAGGGAAGCCTTATGTCCCCTATGACACCCATGATCTGAAGTCATCAAAAGTGCATTAAAGCAGACTTCCCTTCCCTCCCCACCCACAGTTAAGCCCTATTTGAATGACTGCAGCAGGCAGCCCACAGCTGTTGCATTGATTGGCTGAGTAACATCCATGGCCCTTCGTCATATGGATGGCAGCACAAAATGACCCTTTAAGGTATTCATTTATATCGCAATTAACTTTTGTATAGTGTTAGTATAGCTTTTGTTTGGATACAAATTTTGTTTAGCCTTGATATGTTTACTGAATAAAATAATTGTTTTTCCCAAGTTGCTTGGTGGCTGTAAAAACCTGCTTGTGGAATTCTATTTTGCTGTATGAAAGCCAGAGCCCCCCCCCCCTCCCCCCATCCCTTCCTCCTGTTAGGCCTGTTTTGAAGATTGAAAAGAAAGTACCGGTAATTCACCCAAATGATGCTGGGTTATTGAACATCTTTGGGGACTTGCCTGTGCAGCTTAACTTCCACCAGCTAGCTGCAGGTTGAGACAATCAGTGCAGTTATAAATGGTCAATACTTAATAATAAATTGACTGTAGTAAAATGGTAACATCTATCACCATTTGTCACCATTATATAAGCAATAGGGCTACTTAGATAGAGCATAAAAGCATATTTAGTGGAATACAATTATTGCAATTGAGGTGGCCTGCCGAGTTTGGGCAAGCTGAATCCGCTTTGAGGCGTCCACTCCATTGCAATCAAGGGAATAGGCTTGTAGGGTTGTGGGAGTCCTCTACTGGCGCTGGAAGACGGAATTGGCGGCTCACCATTGGTAAGTATGAAGATTCTGGCACTGCATGGAGGAGCTTCTGGAGAACACCAGACCTGCACAGAGGAGCTGCAGGTGAGTATAGTCTTTTAAGCTATACGTTTCAGATATTGCAACTGAGGGCCTTGGGACAGCATGAAGATGGCAAGTATAAGGGGCAGGGGAGATTTGAGAACTCATTATCTATCACCACCACGATACTGCTGCTGCTGCTTATCACTGATTTTTATAAATAAGGGCCTTAGACATTCATTATACAATATTAGTAAGAGATTTTCTTTTTAATGCTGGAATCGGAGTCAGAGTTAGTTGTGGCTGAGTCACAGGCAATTGACTCCAACTCCAGAATTAAAAAGAAAATCTCTTACCCCACAGCTGCACAAAGCAGAAATAGTGATTTTTTTAACCCCCCCCCCCCCCCCAATAGAATTTAGTGTGGTGGAGGCATGGGAGGGGTTGAGTTAGACTTTGATTGTAGACTTGCTGTAAAAAAATCAAATTGCATATTTGCAGATCCCACTGGTTTTCTATTCCAGAGTGGTTTAACTTTCTGGCACAAAATCTTTTGTCACATAAACCTTTCCAACAGATAAGAAGATATATTCCTCTGTTTGAGCAACCTATACAAAACTGCATGGGGTGGCTGTGTAGCGCACAGGGAACCCTATTGGGCACTACTTACTGTTAGAAAAGTACCTTCATGTTGGGTTCAAGTATAGCAGTTTTTTTCTGTGCACAGATGCCCTTTAACACGGTAACAAAATATTTGAGAAGTATAATGCATTTCACAGTGGCGGAGCAAGCAGGGCAGAATACAACAATGCAGAGCTACGTGAATTATATTCTACATGCAAAGAAAAATCGATTTGCATAGCCATTAAACTGCAGTCATGTAAAGAAACAGAATACATGTGACAATTTAATTCAAAAGTGAAGTTCATGTGTGACTCATTTGCCTTCCATATTGCTGGCGTGATTGTTCGATAGCGAAGCTGAATTCCATCACACAATAACAAATATTACCATATGAATCCCCTTTTCAAAATACCTAAAAAATACATTATTTACAGATTATTTCCTGCGTATAGGGCTGTAGTTCATGTGCAGGTTATTTTATCATTAGCATGCATGTTAAACAATATTATCAAAATGTATAAGTACTCAACACCACACCATCCACCTTGAGTAAGGTTAAGTAGTGATAGTTTTTTTTCCCAAGAAAAGTTTATATTTTTTATATCTGAATATTTTTTTATAGCTATCTAATTTTTTGTTATATCTAACAACCAATGATGTGATATGGTTGTTAATAAACAAAAGATGCTGTAAAACCGAAGGGGGGCAGCAAATTGATGAGGTTTCAGGGAGGTTTTAACCCCATCCTGATGTTCCTCTTTAAACTGGACCTTCACCCTAAATAAGAGCCTATCTTATATGTTTCCCCCAAGCTGTACATACAAATTTCTCACATTTAAAATCATCCTACCTGCATCTACTGCATTTTCTGAGACTTTAAACATCCAAGATTGCGGCCCATTGAGGTACAGGCTGCCTGCAAACAGGAAGTGTGTTCTGACTGTGACACTTTGCATTCTGGGATTGCTGACATTGTCCTGACTCTAGCTCTGCTCTGTTTGTGCAAAGCACAGCTATATCCCTGCTTCCCTCCACTTTTGAACCCTCTCCTCTCCTCCGTATGTGATGCTACTAAACCAAGATGGTGGCGCCCGTATCCTAGAGTGCTGAAGAGTTGAAGGCCAGTGAGGGAAAGAATAAAATGTGACTAAAAATGTTACATTTATTTGATTAGATTATTTTAGATGCTGGGGAATTGTTTTTTAAGGGTTTGGGCTTTTCATTAAATGAGGCTGAAAGTCCGCTTAAAGAAGATGTCACCAGATTAAATGTTTTTCTGTCACCCAAGCCCATGGTATCCCATTAAGCCCCTGCCCTCAATATGCTAGTGCAATGAATGTGGCCCACAGCGGAGGCATTGCAACAACAACTATAGTCAGGGATGGATTTGGCCACTCCTAAAGTAATTGTACTGATGTTATAGTCTTTCAGGAACAGAACTTGGGCTGGGGTATCTTGGCTGGAAGGGGGTACAATGGGACAAGATATGGGGGAGTGAGTGAGACTCGAGGGGCAGGTGCAGAGTTTGCAGCAGGCAGTACTGCTCCGCGATTCCCCACAATGCAAACAGAATGGATGCGTATTGGCACCGGTGCTCTCTAACCCACGACAGGTTGCTGCAACTAAGTTCTGGCACAGGCTCTGGATAAGGTGGGCTGCATTCAGGGGGTACAACTAGCCCAGACATCCCCAAAACAGTGAGGCCGACCCCAAAATGTAATCCCTACACTGGCTGCCAGTCCCACAGCGAATCCTGTTAAAAAAGCTAACTCTCACCTACAAAGCTCTTTCCAGCCAGGCCCCTCCCTACATCTCATCTGTAATCCAACAATATAAACCTAGACGTAGTCTCCGCTCTGCAGCAGACTCTTCTCTTGTCCTCCACCCTGGTCACCTCCTCTCATGGTTGCCTCCAGGAGGTCTCACGTGCCACTCCAATCTTCTGGAATGCCCTCCCCCAATCCGCCACTTCCCAACACTCAAAGCTTTCAAAAGCACCCTAAAACCCACCTATTCAGATAATTATACATAATGCGTTAAGCAATTCTTTAAAGGGCACATGCCATGAAGCTCAATACTCACTTTTTGTATCCTTTTCTTATCCTTTAGGCTGTAAGCTCACAAGGGCAGGGCTCTCTCTCCTATTGTATCGTGTATTCAGAATATCCATTGTGAACTCTGCATTTGTACTCTGTACAGCGCTACAGAAGATGAAGACATTTTATAAGTCAATAATGATTATAAAAATTATGAATTTAACATGACTTTAATTTAAGCAAACTTAACATCTTTGTTAAAATTCTAGGTAGAGCTTTGCCGAAATAAACAATTCTTTAAGAAATAAACGAAGATATGATCAATGCCAACACTGCATGAGAAATAATCCTTCTGGGCTTCATACCCAGTGCTATCTTAGAGGCAGTGGGATTCCATCTGCTTGGCTGTGTTCCTTTTGTGTTTGTTAACTATTAATAGCAGGTAGACATCTGGAAGTATGATACAATTTGCCCGAGAATTGTTTGCAGGGAAGATAACACAAGCTAATTGCATTATCAATCACAGCAAGATGAACCTTTTAAATAACAATATATGCTCATGCAAAAAAAACTACAAAGCCAATTATTTTTAATTTTCAGTGCTCTTCCTATTCTATTTTCCCGCAGGATTAGTCTATGTGTAAAATACATAAATTAGCATAAAAGATGAGTAAACAATCCTTAGGAAACAATTTAATGGAATAGCAGTTTGCACATTTTTATCAACCTCCTCCATATATTTATAGATGATGCGTTCTGCAGTGTTATCTTTCCCAGTCTCTTCTCATTTAATTAGAAAGTATACCATGTAGAACACAGTTGCTGTATGACTTGTGCAGTATCATGCTTATCATCAATGAGTAGACTGGCACCAGTTATACCGACCAGTAACTCTGGGCTGACAAAGGTTATATAAAGAATTGGCGCTGCTAATTATGTGCCAGTCATATAAAAGTTTGAAATATTGTGACCTTTTCTGTCTAAAGTTCTTTCAAAGACAATTAACTTAATTTCATATTTAACATTTTCAGTTGCCGAAGGAAATTCAATTACTTTATAAATTTGCATCAGTGCTTGTCCAGTCTTAGTTATATATGCACAGGGTTCCTAAAGACAGTTTATCACAGTGTTAACAAATGAATGTATCCTACTATTAGCATTGTATGACCTTGGTAACATGAAACTGTCCTGGTTTGCCACATTGTGGATGCACAAGGCGCTGAGGCCTTCACTCACACACAGGCTGGGTTGAGGTAGACAGCAACATTTTTTATTTCAATTGTAAATGTTGTATTAAACTTGAATTACTATTTTAAAAAGTTTTAACAAATCTACTCCTTGAGATTTAATAACATGATATTTGGTAACATGATGTATGTAAAGTGGATCTGTCTTAGAACACAGGAGAGTTTGGTAAAGGGTGTCCACTAAGCTCCAAGCTTTAGCCTTAAAGTGGACTGTCACCCACGCCGGATCGGCCCGGGAATCTATAAGATTCCCGGGCCGATCACCTCCCTCACCGCGGGACATCCGAGATCGGGATGTCCCGCGGTGAGGGACCCCCCCCAAAACCCCCCAAAAACTCACCTCATCCTGCCGCCGCCGACGCCTTCCGCGCGCTCCTCTAGACGTGCGCGCGCCCGCGCCGGCCGTTTGTGAATGGCCGGCGCGGGCGTGCCCTGTCAGAGCGACGTGCGGGAGGCAGCGGCAGGCGCACTGTCTTGTCCGCCGCTTGTCCGTGGCTACGTGGGAGCGTGGTGAGGTGAGTTTTGGGGCTTTCTGGGGGGTTTTACACAGCGGGACACCCCTAATCGGGGTGCCCCCCTGAAGTGGACCAAAACCCAGGATAGTCAAAATCCTGGGTGTTGGTCCACTTTAACTTTACCCCCACCTTTGATCTTCGACCGACCTTCGTTTTCAGGCTCTCTGCACATCAACCATAACTGGACCTTGAGTGACAGGCTAGTCATCAAATGCCCACTGACTAGTCATCTAAAGTCCTACAGTTCCTGTGTAGCACCCTGCTACCTCCCCCACCAGGAATAAGGAGGTTTGTGCCAATCAGGTATTCAATATTCACTGCCTAAATCTGGCCAAGCACAGGGAGAGGGAAGGTTTGAGGAATGTGAAAGGACTTTCCATAAATTAAAAAACTATAGAATCCTTACAGTTTTCTTTAACCTAGAAATAGACTCTTATAAAATGCTGGCGGTAAATGTGAATTCAGGAATAGTTTGCAGGCACAAACTTTTTGGGGAAGGGTCCAGATGAAGGTATAGATAGTGAACAAAGGTCATGTGTAGGATTTCAAGTCTTGGACTATGGGTACAGGTTGGGCATTGGTCTGCTGAAACAGGCCTACGTAGGGCTTTGAAGGGGCTTAAATCAGGCATTAATGTTTTTGTATGACTTTAGCGCTGCCAAAATGGCTCTCTTGGGGAATCCCAAGTTAGGATGTCCTGCAGTATTATAGTTAAAAGTTTAAAATTAATGGTCACAAGTAGGGGAAGAACCAGATATGTTTTTTTGCAATGTAGGAGCCTGGTTGCTGCAGAGCCTGGTTGCTGCAGATACCAAACCCAGACCAAGGCCCAGAAATGGTATTTTGGTCAGTTCTTGGGCTTCCATCTCACTATTGATGGACCTAAAGTCATTTATACTTAAAGCAGACATCAAACAAGCCAGTCAAATCATCTCTTATTTCTAGCCAGAAGTAGTACACCTTCAGCTGTAATGTACTGCTTTGGTAACAACTGAAATATTCTGAATACATTGTATCCCCTGAATGCTTTTGTGAGCGGCCACCGCCATAGAGATACATTGTAACAGCTTCCCTCACACAGATTTTTGTCTGCTACATTAGCTGATTATTCAGTGTGTTCATGTGTAAAAAATGACAGACAAGTTTCTCCTTGTTTCGGACGCATATATATCAATTTGGTGTGAATTGCTTCTGGCACAGCACCCTTCTAATTCTCACGTGTAAGCAAGACTTTCAGGTGTGTGGCAAGATGGCCCCATGTAATTCAAGAGTGAATCATATTTATGCCATTCCACAACATTTGCATGGCGTTAAGTCCTCTGAAACTGCTTATACCTCTGCTTATAAGAGGGTAAGCAATTTACTAAGCTTTCTTTTTTTGACTGGAGGTCCACTTTAAGGCTCTACACCGCAAAGAAATGTCAATCCTTTTCAGTGCTGAGGCTGCGCAGAAGGTGGGAAGAGCTAGCATCATTGCACAATCCGTGTGGCCCCCACATGCGCAGTAGTGCCCACTGCTTGCACATGCACCATGGTGTCCCTCACTTGTGCACTCATAGAAGTGCCTGATACTTGGGCAAGTGCAATCGCACCCTGAACTCAGATGCAGAGCTGCTTGGCTGCACCGGAACCAATGCCTGAGACCCCGAATGTGGATGCCCCAAGCCCCAGGATCCAACTTGAGGTACAGGATGAGGGGATGCCATCTAACTGTGAGGACATCCGGGATCTAGCTGTTCCCGGGAAGGTGTGTAACACAGACACTCTCTAATGTTGGAAACAAACTTCCTTGTAGAGGAATGCATGCATTTTGCAGAGCATAACAGCTTCTACTGTCCTTCTACTGACCAAACACCAAATATGTATACTGTAGCTTGACAGTAACAATTAGGGATGAGCGAATCGATCCGGACGAACCCGGATTCGATCCGAATTTCAGGAAAAATTCGATTCGGATCGAATCCGAATTTCCCCGCGATTCGATCACTCGAAGTTTTCCTTTAACATCCATTCATTTACATTACAGGCATTCTAAGATGGCGTGGGCATGTCTGGACATGTATCCCGCGCCAGTGCAAGCTGGGGCAGTCACATGCAGCCTATCAGCAGCCAGCAAGCCCGGTGACGTCACACAGCGGTATTTAACGGCGGCCATCTTGCTTTTCCTCATTTCTCTATTGCATTCGTGACAGACAGACAGAACGCTGTGTAGCTGAGGCAGTTAGACAGGCTGGAGACAGGCTGGAGACAGGGACAGACAGGGACAGGCTGGAGACAGGCAGGAGACAGGCAGGAGACAGACAGGAGACAGACAGAAAGCCAGGGAAAGGTAGGAAAAACGGAGCTGGCTGACAGGGAGAATTTTTTTTTTTCATCCAGCCTTTGTTAGCGTTTTCAGGCTGCTTATAGTAACTAACTGTGCATATATACTGAACTGATCTTAAGTCTGCTGTGAGGCATCCCATTCTGTGACTAAAGCAGCCTCTATTTAATAGCATAATAAACATTTGCACTTATTCTCATAGAAATCAGGCCTGATAAAGACACTTTTGCTGTGCATGCTCTCTGGTTTTTGTGGCACTGGCATCCCATTCTGTGACTAAAGCAGCCTCTATTTAATAGCATAATAAACATTTGCACTTATTCTCATAGAAATCAGGCCTGATAAAGACACTTTTGCTGTGCATGCTCTCTGGTTTTTGTGGCACTGGCATCCCATTCTGTGACTAAAGCAGCCTCTATTTAATAGCATAATAAACATTTGCACTTATTCTCATAGAAATCAGGCCTGATAAAGACACTTTTGCTGTGCATGCTCTCTGGTTTTTGTGGCACTGGCATCCCATTCTGTGACTAAAGCAGCCTCTATTTAATAGCATAATAAACATTTGCACTTATTCTCATAGAAATCAGGCCTGATAAAGACACTTTTGCTGTGCATGCTCTCTGGTTTTTGTGGCACTGGCATCCCATTCTGTGACTAAAGCAGCCTCTATTTAATAGCATAATAAACATTTGCACTTATTCTCATAGAAATCAGGCCTGATAAAGACACTTTTGCTGTGCATGCTCTCTGGTTTTTGTGGCACTGGCATCCCATTCTGTGACTAAAGCAGCCTCTATTTAATAGCATAATAAACATTTGCACTTATTCTCATAGAAATCAGGCCTGATAAAGACACTTTTGCTGTGCATGCTCTCTGGTTTTTGTGGCACTGGCATCCCATTCTGTGACTAAAGCAGCCTCTATTTAATAGCATAATAAACATTTGCACTTATTCTCATAGAAATCAGGCCTGATAAAGACACTTTTGCTGTGCATGCTCTCTGGTTTTTGTGGCACTGGCATCCCATTCTGTGACTAAAGCAGCCTCTATTTAATAGCATAATAACCATTTGCACTTATTCTCATAGAAATCAGGCCTGATAAAGACACTTTTGCTGTGCATGCTCTCTGGTTTTTGTGGCACTGGCATCCCATTCCGTGACTAAAGCAGCCTCTATTTAATAGCATAATAAACATTTGCACTTATTCTCATAGAAATCAGGCCTGATAAAGACACTTTTGCTGTGCATGCTCTCTGGTTTTTGTGGCACTGGCATCCCATTCCGTGACTAAAGCAGCCTCTATTTAATAGCATAATAAACATTTGCACTTATTCTCATAGAAATCAGGCCTGATAAAGACACTTTTGCTGTGCATGCTCTCTGGTTTTTGTGGCACTGGCATCCCATTCTGTGACTAAAGCAGCCTCTATTTAATAGCATAATAAACATTTGCACTTATTCTCATAGAAATCAGGCCTGATAAAGACACTTTTGCTGTGCATGCTCTCTGGTTTTTGTGGCACTGGCATCCCATTCCGTGACTAAAGCAGCCTCTATTTAATAGCATAATAAACATTTGCACTTATTCTCATAGAAATCAGGCCTGATAAAGACACTTTTGCTGTGCATGCTCTCTGGTTTTTGTGGCACTGGCATCCCATTCTGTGACTAAAGCAGCCTCTATTTAATAGCATAATAAACATTTGCACTTATTCTCATAGAAATCAGGCCTGATAAAGACACTTTTGCTGTGCATGCTCTCTGGTTTTTGTGGCACTGGCATCCCATTCCGTGACTAAAGCAGCCTCTATTTAATAGCATAATAAACATTTGCACTTATTCTCATAGAAATCAGGCCTGATAAAGACACTTTTGCTGTGCATGCTCTCTGGTTTTTGTGGCACTGGCATCCCATTCTGTGACTAAAGCAGCCTCTATTTAATAGCATAATAACCATTTGCACTTATTCTCATAGAAATCAGGCCTGATAAAGACACTTTTGCTGTGCATGCTCTCTGGTTTTTGTGGCACTGGCATCCCATTCCGTGACTAAAGCAGCCTCTATTTAATAGCATAATAAACATTTGCACTTATTCTCATAGAAATCAGGCCTGATAAAGACACTTTTGCTGTGCATGCTCTCTGGTTTTTGTGGCACTGGCATCCCATTCCGTGACTAAAGCAGCCTCTATTTAATAGCATAATAAACATTTGCACTTATTCTCATAGAAATCAGGCCTGATAAAGACACTTTTGCTGTGCATGCTCTCTGGTTTTTGTGGCACTGGCATCCCATTCTGTGACTAAAGCAGCCTCTATTTAATAGCATAATAAACATTTGCACTTATTCTCATAGAAATCAGGCCTGATAAAGACACTTTTGCTGTGCATGCTCTCTGGTTTTTGTGGCACTGGCATCCCATTCCGTGACTAAAGCAGCCTCTATTTAATAGCATAATAAACATTTGCACTTATTCTCATAGAAATCAGGCCTGATAAAGACACTTTTGCTGTGCATGCTCTCTGGTTTTTGTGGCACTGGCATCCCATTCTGTGACTAAAGCAGCCTCTATTTAATAGCATAATAAACATTTGCACTTATTCTCATAGAAATCAGGCCTGATAAAGACACTTTTGCTGTGCATGCTCTCTGGTTTTTGTGGCACTGGCATCCCATTCCGTGACTAAAGCAGCCTCTATTTAATAGCATAATAAACATTTGCACTTATTCTCATAGAAATCAGGCCTGATAAAGACACTTTTGCTGTGCATGCTCTCTGGTTTTTGTGGCACTGGCATCCCATTCTGTGACTAAAGCAGCCTCTATTTAATAGCATAATAAACATTTGCACTTATTCTCATAGAAATCAGGCCTGATAAAGACACTTTTGCTGTGCATGCTCTCTGGTTTTTGTGGCACTGGCATCCCATTCTGTGACTAAAGCAGCCTCTATTTAATAGCATAATAAACATTTGCACTTATTCTCATAGAAATCAGGCCTGATAAAGACACTTTTGCTGTGCATGCTCTCTGGTTTTTGTGGCACTGGCATCCCATTCTGTGACTAAAGCAGCCTCTATTTAATAGCATAATAAACATTTGCACTTATTCTCATAGAAATCAGGCCTGATAAAGACACTTTTGCTGTGCATGCTCTCTGGTTTTTGTGGCACTGGCATCCCATTCCGTGACTAAAGCAGCCTCTATTTAATAGCATAATAAACATTTGCACTTATTCTCATAGAAATCAGGCCTGATAAAGACACTTTTGCTGTGCATGCTCTCTGGTTTTTGTGGCACTGGCATCCCATTCTGTGACTAAAGCAGCCTCTATTTAATAGCATAATAACCATTTGCAATTATTCTCATAGAAATCAGGCCTGATAAAGACACTTTTGCTGTGCATGCTCTCTGGTTTTTGTGGCACTGGCATCCCATTCTGTGACTAAAGCAGCCTCTATTTAATAGCATAATAAACATTTGCACTTATTCTCATAGAAATCAGGCCTGATAAAGACACTTTTGCTGTGCATGCTCTCTGGTTTTTGTGGCACTGGCATCCCATTCTGTGACTAAAGCAGCCTCTATTTAATAGCATAATAAACATTTGCACTTATTCTCATAGAAATCAGGCCTGATAAAGACACTTTTGCTGTGCATGCTCTCTGGTTTTTGTGGCACTGGCATCCCATTCTGTGACTAAAGCAGCCTCTATTTAATAGCATAATAAACATTTGCACTTATTCTCATAGAAATCAGGCCTGATAAAGACACTTTTGCTGTGCATGCTCTCTGGTTTTTGTGGCACTGGCATCCCATTCTGTGACTAAAGCAGCCTCTATTTAATAGCATAATAAACATTTGCACTTATTCTCATAGAAATCAGGCCTGATAAAGACACTTTTGCTGTGCATGCTCTCTGGTTTTTGTGGCACTGGCATCCCATTCCGTGACTAAAGCAGCCTCTATTTAATAGCATAATAAACATTTGCACTTATTCTCATAGAAATCAGGCCTGATAAAGACACTTTTGCTGTGCATGCTCTCTGGTTTTTGTGGCACTGGCATCCCATTCCGTGACTAAAGCAGCCTCTATTTAATAGCATAATAAACATTTGCACTTATTCTCATAGAAATCAGGCCTGATAAAGACACTTTTGCTGTGCATGCTCTCTGGTTTTTGTGGCACTGGCATCCCATTCTGTGACTAAAGCAGCCTCTATTTAATAGCATAATAAACATTTGCACTTATTCTCATAGAAATCAGGCCTGATAAAGACACTTTTGCTGTGCATGCTCTCTGGTTTTTGTGGCACTGGCATCCCATTCCGTGACTAAAGCAGCCTCTATTTAATAGCATAATAAACATTTGCACTTATTCTCATAGAAATCAGGCCTGATAAAGACACTTTTGCTGTGCATGCTCTCTGGTTTTTGTGGCACTGGCATCCCATTCTGTGACTAAAGCAGCCTCTATTTAATAGCATAATAAACATTTGCACTTATTCTCATAGAAATCAGGCCTGATAAAGACACTTTTGCTGTGCATGCTCTCTGGTTTTTGTGGCACTGGCATCCCATTCCGTGACTAAAGCAGCCTCTATTTAATAGCATAATAAACATTTGCACTTATTCTCATAGAAATCAGGCCTGATAAAGACACTTTTGCTGTGCATGCTCTCTGGTTTTTGTGGCACTGGCATCCCATTCTGTGACTAAAGCAGCCTCTATTTAATAGCATAATAAACATTTGCACTTATTCTCATAGAAATCAGGCCTGATAAAGACACTTTTGCTGTGCATGCTCTCTGGTTTTTGTGGCACTGGCATCCCATTCTGTGACTAAAGCAGCCTCTATTTAATAGCATAATAAACATTTGCACTTATTCTCATAGAAATCAGGCCTGATAAAGACACTTTTGCTGTGCATGCTCTCTGGTTTTTGTGGCACTGGCATCCCATTCTGTGACTAAAGCAGCCTCTATTTAATAGCATAATAAACATTTGCACTTATTCTCATAGAAATCAGGCCTGATAAAGACACTTTTGCTGTGCATGCTCTCTGGTTTTTGTGGCACTGGCATCCCATTCCGTGACTAAAGCAGCCTCTATTTAATAGCATAATAAACATTTGCACTTATTCTCATAGAAATCAGGCCTGATAAAGACACTTTTGCTGTGCATGCTCTCTGGTTTTTGTGGCACTGGCATCCCATTCTGTGACTAAAGCAGCCTCTATTTAATAGCATAATAACCATTTGCACTTATTCTCATAGAAATCAGGCCTGATAAAGACACTTTTGCTGTGCATGCTCTCTGGTTTTTGTGGCACTGGCATCCCATTCTGTGACTAAAGCAGCCTCTATTTAATAGCATAATAAACATTTGCACTTATTCTCATAGAAATCAGGCCTGATAAAGACACTTTTGCTGTGCATGCTCTCTGGTTTTTGTGGCACTGGCATCCCATTCTGTGACTAAAGCAGCCTCTATTTAATAGCATAATAAACATTTGCACTTATTCTCATAGAAATCAGGCCTGATAAAGACACTTTTGCTGTGCATGCTCTCTGGTTTTTGTGGCACTGGCATCCCATTCTGTGACTAAAGCAGCCTCTATTTAATAGCATAATAAACATTTGCACTTATTCTCATAGAAATCAGGCCTGATAAAGACACTTTTGCTGTGCATGCTCTCTGGTTTTTGTGGCACTGGCATCCCATTCTGTGACTAAAGCAGCCTCTATTTAATAGCATAATAAACATTTGCACTTATTCTCATAGAAATCAGGCCTGATAAAGACACTTTTGCTGTGCATGCTCTCTGGTTTTTGTGGCACTGGCATCCCATTCCGTGACTAAAGCAGCCTCTATTTAATAGCATAATAAACATTTGCACTTATTCTCATAGAAATCAGGCCTGATAAAGACACTTTTGCTGTGCATGCTCTCTGGTTTTTGTGGCACTGGCATCCCATTCCGTGACTAAAGCAGCCTCTATTTAATAGCATAATAAACATTTGCACTTATTCTCATAGAAATCAGGCCTGATAAAGACACTTTTGCTGTGCATGCTCTCTGGTTTTTGTGGCACTGGCATCCCATTCTGTGACTAAAGCAGCCTCTATTTAATAGCATAATAAACATTTGCACTTATTCTCATAGAAATCAGGCCTGATAAAGACACTTTTGCTGTGCATGCTCTCTGGTTTTTGTGGCACTGGCATCCCATTCCGTGACTAAAGCAGCCTCTATTTAATAGCATAATAAACATTTGCACTTATTCTCATAGAAATCAGGCCTGATAAAGACACTTTTGCTGTGCATGCTCTCTGGTTTTTGTGGCACTGGCATCCCATTCTGTGACTAAAGCAGCCTCTATTTAATAGCATAATAAACATTTGCACTTATTCTCATAGAAATCAGGCCTGATAAAGACACTTTTGCTGTGCATGCTCTCTGGTTTTTGTGGCACTGGCATCCCATTCTGTGACTAAAGCAGCCTCTATTTAATAGCATAATAAACATTTGCACTTATTCTCATAGAAATCAGGCCTGATAAAGACACTTTTGCTGTGCATGCTCTCTGGTTTTTGTGGCACTGGCATCCCATTCTGTGACTAAAGCAGCCTCTATTTAATAGCATAATAACCATTTGCACTTATTCTCATAGAAATCAGGCCTGATAAAGACACTTTTGCTGTGCATGCTCTCTGGTTTTTGTGGCACTGGCATCCCATTCCGTGACTAAAGCAGCCTCTATTTAATAGCATAATAAACATTTGCACTTATTCTCATAGAAATCAGGCCTGATAAAGACACTTTTGCTGTGCATGCTCTCTGGTTTTTGTGGCACTGGCATCCCATTCCGTGACTAAAGCAGCCTCTATTTAATAGCATAATAAACATTTGCACTTATTCTCATAGAAATCAGGCCTGATAAAGACACTTTTGCTGTGCATGCTCTCTGGTTTTTGTGGCACTGGCATCCCATTCTGTGACTAAAGCAGCCTCTATTTAATAGCATAATAAACATTTGCACTTATTCTCATAGAAATCAGGCCTGATAAAGACACTTTTGCTGTGCATGCTCTCTGGTTTTTGTGGCACTGGCATCCCATTCCGTGACTAAAGCAGCCTCTATTTAATAGCATAATAAACATTTGCACTTATTCTCATAGAAATCAGGCCTGATAAAGACACTTTTGCTGTGCATGCTCTCTGGTTTTTGTGGCACTGGCATCCCATTCTGTGACTAAAGCAGCCTCTATTTAATAGCATAATAAACATTTGCACTTATTCTCATAGAAATCAGGCCTGATAAAGACACTTTTGCTGTGCATGCTCTCTGGTTTTTGTGGCACTGGCATCCCATTCCGTGACTAAAGCAGCCTCTATTTAATAGCATAATAACCATTTGCACTTATTCTCATAGAAATCAGGCCTGATAAAGACACTTTTGCTGTGCATGCTCTCTGGTTTTTGTGGCACTGGCATCCCATTCCGTGACTAAAGCAGCCTCTATTTAATAGCATAATAAACATTTGCACTTATTCTCATAGAAATCAGGCCTGATAAAGACACTTTTGCTGTGCATGCTCTCTGGTTTTTGTGGCACTGGCATCCCATTCTGTGACTAAAGCAGCCTCTATTTAATAGCATAATAAACATTTGCACTTATTCTCATAGAAATCAGGCCTGATAAAGACACTTTTGCTGTGCATGCTCTCTGGTTTTTGTGGCACTGGCATCCCATTCTGTGACTAAAGCAGCCTCTATTTAATAGCATAATAAACATTTGCACTTATTCTCATAGAAATCAGGCCTGATAAAGACACTTTTGCTGGCCAAAGCCCTACTGGACCCTGCCAGGTCGATTCCTGCCCGGGGCATCCCATTCTGTGACTACAGCAGCCTCTGTTTAAGACCATATAAGCATTTGCTCTTATCATATTTGAAATTAGCCTGATAAAGACACTTTTGCTGGCCAAAGCCCTACTGGACCCTGCCAGGTCCATTCCTGCCCAGGGCATCCCATTCTGTGACTAAAGCAGCCTCTGTTTAAGACCATATAAGCATTTGCTCTTATTATATTTATATTATAAGACACTTTTGCTGGGCATAGGCTTACTGCTGCCTGCCAGGTGCACTTCTGTTGAGGCATCCCATTCTGTAACATAGCATACCCCTCTTTATTTACACTAAGCAGCTCTCTTATTTACACTAAGCAGGCCTGTTGGAGGCTGAGTGTTACTGCTCACTTTTGGTGTGCATTATATTCTGTTTTATATAGACCCACTGCTGCCTGGGGGTTCTTAAAATATCACCTACTACCACGCCAGTTAGACTATGTCGGGCAGACAAGTGCCTGGAAGTGAAAAGAGGAGTGGCAGAGGCCAAGATTCCGCAGGCAGAGCTCGCATCAGACTGGGGGCCAGTAGCAGCAGGAGTCACGCTGAGAGACCTAATCTGCCAGTATCTGCTAGCGGTCGGGTCTCCACCAGTAACGCATCTGCCGTGGTAGATTGGCTGACGCGCTCATCAACAACATCATCACAACTTACATCTGAGACCCCCAGTCTAGGGTCGGTAGGTTCCTCTGACACAACCCTGAGTTGGCATGCCCCGAGAGCAGTCCCTGTCCTCCCATTGCCTCTGTCCTACGCCGTTCCCTCCCCCAGCGACGTATCCTATGCTTTGGGTTCAGCTCCACTCTTTAGTGAGGAGGACGATCAGATACAGGAGGACAGTCAGCAGCTACTGCCCAGCCAAGAAATGGAGGTGGCTTCTTTAGCTAGGCAGACAAATAGTGATGTGGACAGTGTCGTGGGTGCTGCGAGCGTTCCAGCTCCTGCGCCAGACACTGTTGACGAATCCACGAACATCAGTGACGTACAGCCACAACCCGGTGATGATGATGATGATGACGATGAAGCCGATCGCACTTGGGAGCCGGGTGATGAAGGGGCTTCATCGTCATCATCAGGAGAAGAGGGGCGCAGGTTGCCCCGGAGTCAGCAGCTGAGGCAGCAAGGTGGTAGCAGTCAGCATGGGGGCACAATTCCAAAGGCTGGAGCCGGCCGGGGCCGGGGCCGGGGTAGAGCACCTGCTGTGCGGCAGTCTACCTTATCGGGAGGTAGTGGAGCAGGGGTTCCTGGAGTTGGCAACAGCAGCAGTGAATCAGTGAGGCCAGGGGGTGGGAAAAGTAGCTACTCGGCAGTGTGGCAGTTTTTCCTGAGGCATCCGCAGGAGGGTAACATGGCCACATGCAAGATATGTAGGCAAAAGGTGAAGCGTGGCCAGGGTCCAAATGTTGGCACCACGGCCCTGCGTCAACATATGATGCGTCACCATAAAACGACCTGGGAGAACCGAGGCTCCCAAGGGGTGGTCCAGTCTGCTTCCTCACCAAGTGAGCTCCCAATTTCTGCCAGCCAAGGCTCCAGCACCTCAGCCGAAGGCAGCTGTGCGTCACACCCATCCTCTGTCGCTCCTGCTCCTCCTCCTCCTCCTCCAAGTCATGCATCCCGCCAGCAATCCATCAGCGAAGCCATGTCCAAGAGACAGCAGTATGCGCCCACTCATCCTACGGCGCAGAAGCTGAATGTGCTCCTGTCCAAGTTGCTGGTGCTGCAGTCGCTCCCTTTTCAGGTGGTGGAATCTGCACCTTTCAGAGAACTGATGGCTTGTGCCGAGCCGAGGTGGAGAGTCCCAAGCCGTCATTTCTTTGCCAAGAAGGCAGTACCAGCGCTGCACACTTTTGTTGAACAGAAGGTGGGCCAGTCCTTGAGCCTGTCGGTGTGTAGCAAAATACATGGCAGCGCCGACATCTGGAGCTGTAACTACGGTCAGGGGCAGTACATGTCGTTTACGGCCCACTGGGTGAATGTGGTCCCTTTGCAGCAGCAACTTGGACAGGTCACGCCGCTTCGGCCTCCGCGCTCTCTGCCCATTGGGCCTGTGACACCGTGCGACTCGGCCTCCTCATCCTCCGCCATCTCCTCACCCTCCACTGTAGGCTCAAGTCTCAGTGCCCCTCCAGTCTACCATGTGTGCAGGGCACGGAGGTGTCACGCAGTGCTTCACATGGTTTGTCTTGGCGAACGGAGTCACACAGGGGAGGAACTGCTTAAATGTATTCATCAGGAAATCCAAACATGGCTTACTCCGAGAAAACTTAAAATGGGAATCATGGTTACCGACAATGGGAAGAACATTTTGTCTGCGCTGCGCCAAGGAAGCCTGACCCATGCCCCCTGCATGGCTCACGTCTTCAATCTGGTTGTCAAGCGGTTTCTGAAGTGTTCCCCCCATCTGCAGGACATCCTAACAACTTCACGGAAACTTTGCATGCACTTCAGCCACTCCTACACCGCCAAACACACCCTTCTTGAGCTACAGCGTCAGAATGGTATCCCCCAACATAGTCTGATTTGCGATGTTTCCACCCGTTGGAATTCCACCCTTCACATGTTGGACCGATTATATGAACAGAGAAAAGCCATCACGGATTTCCTGATGATCCAAGCAGATAGGGGGACTCCCCTGTGTAACTTCAATGTCAACCAGTGGCAGCTCATACGTGACACCTGCCGTTTGCTCAGGCCCTTTGAGGAAGCCACTTTATTTGTCAGTCGGCAGGATTACGGGATGAACGACGTGATTCCACTGCTTCATGTACTACAGCACATGTTGGAAACCATGGCTGGTCAGGGCACTGGAGACATGGCGTTTACATCTTACGGCCACATGAACCCCGTTGGAGCTGAACTGGAGGAGGAGGAGGAGGAAGAGGAGGAGGAGGAGTTGCCCAGCGAAACACAGTTTAGGCTTGGCGAAATGGCTGGTTTATCTAGTCAGCGGACAGGAGAGGAGGAGCAGGAGCAGCCAGAGGAGCTAGAGGTTTTTGAGGAAGGAGAGACAGAGGACCCGGGCACACCGTGGCAGTATGCAGTGGAGATGGAGACAGGTAGTCCATCCGAGTCACTTGCGCAAATGGCACGAAGCATGCTCACATGCTTGCGTAGTGACCCCAGAATTGTTTCCATCTGTCGGCGGGATGACTTCTGGCTGTCCACCTTATTGGACCCTCGCTTCCGGCACAAAATGGGGGCATTTTTTAAACCCACCGAGAGGGAGGACAAACTCAACTACTACAAAGACATTCTACGTAGGCAGTTGGCCGATGCCTATCTGCGCCATGGTCCATACTCTCGCAGGTCTGACTCGAGGGGACCTCTGCGCTCACCTTCCACTGCCATGGCCGCTGGGGGGGTTGGCAGCAGCAGCAGCAGAAGCTCCATCAGCAGCAGCAGCCTCAGTCTTCAGTCGCTAATGAGTAGCTTTCTACACCCGCATAGTGAGGCTACTCATGAGCAGCAGGAAGACCTGGAGCAGGACCTGAACCAGCAGGTCATGTCATACTTTGACATGACCATGCCAACACACCTTGAGGATCCGCTGGACTTCTGGGCAGCCAAACTTGATTTGTGGCCGCAACTAGCAGAGTTTGCCCTGGAAAAGCTGTCCTGCCCGGCAAGTAGCGTGCCATCTGAGCGGGTGTTTAGTGCGGCGGGGGCCATAGTTACGGCGAGGAGAACTCGTCTGTCAACTAAAAATGTGGAGAGACTCACCTTTGTCAAAATGAATCAGGGATGGATCAGCCAGGATTTCCACCCACCAATGCCTGATGCATGCGACTAGATTCAGCATGGTGCCACGTTTTACACTTTACAAATGGTGCAAAACATATTTATGTCTTTAGGCCATTTTTTGGGCTCCTGCTGCTGCTACTGCCAACTTCTGCCAACTCCAGGGTGTGATTCATCCAATTTTTGGGCTCCTGAAGCCAACTCCAGTGTATATTTGGGCTCCTGCTGCTGCTGCTGCCAACTTCTGCCAACTCCAGGGTGTGATTCATCCAATTTTTGGGCTCCTGAAGCCAACTCCAGTGTATATTTGGGCTCCTGCTGCTACTACTGTCAACTCCTGCCAACTCCAGGGTGTGATTCATCCAATTTTTGGGCTCCTGAGGCCAACTCCAGTGTATATTTGGGCTCCTGCTGCTGCTGCTGCCAACTTCTGCCAACTCCAGGGTGTGATTCATCCAATTTTTGGGCTCCTGAGGCCAACTCCGGTGTATATTTGGGCTCCTGCTGCTGCTACTGTCAACTCCTGCCAACTCCAGGGTGTGATTCATCCAATTTTTGGGCTCCTGAAGCCAACTCCAGTGTATATTTGGGCTCCTGCTGCTGCTGCTGCTGCCAACTTCTGCCAACTCCAGGGTGTGATTCATCCAATTTTTGGGCTCCTGAAGCCAACTCCAGTGTATATTTGGGCTCCTGCTGCTGCTGCTGCCAACTTCTGCCAACTCCAGGGTGTGATTCATCCAATTTTTGGGCTCCTGAAGCCAACTCCAGTGTATATTTGGGCTCCTGCTGCTGCTGCTGCCAACTTCTGCCAACTCCAGGGTGTGATTCATCCAATTTTTGGGCTCCTGAAGCCAACTCCAGTGTATATTTGGGCTCCTGCTGCTACTACTGTCAACTCCTGCCAACTCCAGGGTGTGATTCATCCAATTTTTGGGCTCCTGAGGCCAACTCCAGTGTATATTTGGGCTCCTGCTGCTGCTGCTGCCAACTTCTGCCAACTCCAGGGTGTGATTCATCCAATTTTTGGGCTCCTGAGGCCAACTCCAGTGTATATTTGGGCTCCTGCTGCTGCTACTGTCAACTCCTGCCAACTCCAGGGTGTGATTCATCCAATTTTTGGGCTCCTGAAGCCAACTCCAGTGTATATTTGGGCTCCTGCTGCTGCTGCTGCTGACAACTTCTGCCAACTCCAGGGTGTGATTCATCCAATTTTTGGGCTCCTGAAGCCAACTCCAGTGTATATTTGGGCTCCTGCTGCTGCTACTGTCAACTCCTGCCAACTCCAGGGTGTGATTCATCCAATTTTTGGGCTCCTGAGGCCAACTCCAGTGTATATTTGGGCTCCTGCTGCTGCTACTGTCAACTCCTGCCAACTCCAGGGTGTGATTCATCCAATTTTTGGGCTCCTGAAGCCAACTCCAGTGTATATTTGGGCTCCTGCTGCTGCTACTGCCAACTTCTGCCAACTCCAGGGTGTGATTCATCCAATTTTTGGGCTCCTGAAGCCAACTCCAGTGTATATTTGGGCTCCTGCTGCTACTACTGCCAACTTCTGCCAACTCCAGGGTGTGATTCATCCAATTTTTGGGCTCCTGAGGCCAACTCCAGTGTATATTTGGGCTCCTGCTGCTACTACTGCCAACTTCTGCCAACTCCAGGGTGTGATTCATCCAATTTTTGGGCTCCTGAGGCCAACTCCAGTGTATATTTGGGCTCCTGCTGCTGCTGCTGCCAACTTCTGCCAACTCCAGGGTGTGATTCATCCAATTTTTGGGCTCCTGAAGCCAACTCCAGTGTATATTTGGGCTCCTGCTGCTACTACTGTCAACTCCTGCCAACTCCAGGGTGTGATTCATCCAATTTTTGGGCTCCTGAAGCCAACTCCAGTGTATATTTGGGCTCCTGCTGCTGCTGCTGCCAACTTCTGCCAACTCCAGGGTGTGATTTATCCAATTTTTGGGCTCCTGAGGCCAACTCCAGTGTATATTTGGGCTCCTGCTGCTGCTGCTGCCAACTTCTGCCAACTCCAGGGTGTGATTCATCCAATTTTTGGGCTCCTGAGGCCAACTCCAGTGTATATTTGGGCTCCTGCTGCTACTACTGTCAACTCCTGCCAACTCCAGGGTGTGATTCATCCAATTTTTGGGCTCCTGAGGCCCACTCCAGTGTATATTTGGGCTCCTGCTGCTGCTGCTGCCAACTTCTGCCAACTCCAGGGTGTGATTCATCCAATTTTTGGGCTCCTGAGGCCAACTCCAGTGTATATTTGGGCTCCTGCTCCTGCTGCTGCCAACTTCTGCCAACTCCAGGGTGTGATTCATCCAATTTTTGGGCTCCTGAAGCCAACTCCAGTGTATATTTGGGCTCCTGCTGCTGCTGCCAACTTCTGCCAACTCCAGGGTGTGATTCATCCAATTTTTGGGCTCCTGAGGCCAACTCCAGTGTATATTTGGGCTCCTTCTGCCCCTCATAGTGATGCCACTTCAACTCTCTGCAATTGTGCCGCTCTGCGATTCTATTAGCGATGCCTCTGATCTGCATGTGATATTTCTTCAAAGTATTATTTAACAAACCCAGCACGCATCCTGTGCGTGTTACAGCAAGGCTGAATGGTTTACAACCCTATTGAGGCTGTAGGAGGCTCAGAAATAGCCGTTTTTAATAGCGATTCGTCGCGAATTTATTCGGGTCGAAACGATTTTTGTCGGAAAATTCGGCGAATCAGTCGAATCGAATTTTTCAAAAGTTCGCTCATCTCTAGTAACAATAATAACACAATAACATGGTTTTATCCCCGGAACTTATTACATGGAGAGTGTGCCAAATTACAAGGGATACCTGGGACATGTGCCAAATATGAGACTACAGGGTGGTTTTCCAGATGTCACTTGCTCACTGATCGCTGTAAATTCGAGTGTAAAAGCCACAAAATTGCAGCTACAAAAGTATTAGGGAGTGTGGGTACACATGAAGGCAATACACACATTACATTTGTAGTGTTGTATAATGCTTGACAAAGCAAGGTAATGTGTTTGAAGCATTTGCATTTTCAATCTGTCGTGCTAGCTAATAAATACTATCATTTTCATTTTAAACGTTCTGCTTCCATTGATGTCCTGTTTTTTTATTGCCTTGATCTATTGGAAACATATTTTTGTAGTATACTAAACTCCTCTGTATTTGGCATCTCGTGTTTCTTCAAGTCCACAGAAAGCTTTGGTATAATCCCCAAAATTTCATTCTACTGGGATACCTGAGATTCCTAATCACCTCCAGAAGTAAGATGAAAAAAACTTGAAAAGGATGAATGGGATTAATGCTGCCTGTTAGAGCTGCTGTTCCAGGTCAGTGACTTATTACATTTCATAGCTAGAGGAGCGTTATAGCCAGGCAACCAAGACATATCAGGGTGTCAATACAACTATTTCTGCTACTGTTTATTTTTTCACTGAACTTTTTTAGTTTTCCAATAAACATCCTCTATTTGGAATGTTTCTCAGAATCTGTCATAAAAAGTAAGGATCTTCATTGCATTTGTGTTAGCTGTGGCACTTGCCTAGAGTGACCACAGGATGTGCAGGCCCCTCAAGGACAAGTAACAAAGTAAAAGCCCCGCACAGATCAACCTGGTGGAGGTGAGAAACGGGGCGGCCCAGTGAATACCACACAGCATTAGGATAAGCAGATACAAATGGGCGATTTACTAAGCAATCTGTCAATCTTTGCTGTGCATTCTCTCTGTTTTTTTCGCTAGTTTACCAAACAAAATGTTTGCCAGATGAAGTCTGTATTTTGTAATGCCCTTATTCATCAAGCGATAGCGCCAGGTAGTGTCTGACGAGCGCCAGGTAGCGGCAGCTAACGGCGACTACCGACTCAAGTACGCCCGGCGGCGGTCACAATGACGCATTTATCAAGCAAAATGAAGCTAGCGCCGGCGAGAGCGACGGCTAGCGCGGCATTCATCATGAAGCCGCCTGGACGAACAGCGCCGCTGCAAATTCCCTCACAGCGCCAGGTATGAGCTGTCGCTCCCTGGCGATGTCCAATGCATTTCAATGGAGCAATCTATAATTATTCATAATTAATTGGTATTAATTTTTTTTTTTTTTTTTAATGTCAAAAAATCGGAGAACACTTCTGCAATGTTAGGATTTATTTTTAAGTCAAAAAAAAAATTAAAAAAAATATGTGCAGAATTGATCTAACAGGTCTGAGATTAATGTATTCATATTACAAAATGATTCTAAAAACATGTATAATGTTACATTCAAAAAATATGGTTGTTTAGGGGTTAAAAACTAGTTAATACACATCGCCGCCAGCGCTCTGGGGTTTAAACAAGGAATGGACAGCGACATCACATTCGGAGCGTGATTTGTTGATGAATATGAAGCTAGCCGTTCGCTCTGGCCATTCGTTGTCAGGCGCTCACATATAACGCTGGACCTGTGAAACAGCGACCCCCCAGCCCGTATTCAACATTAACGCACACCGACTGAGTCGCTGTCATCAAGCTAATGCCGGCCAAGCACAGCGAATACTGGCTGGCGCTGAAAAAATCACGCTACAGTCGCTCATCTGTCGCTACCTGGCGCTATTAATGAATCGGCCTCCCAGTCTGCCAGCTTTTAACAGTAAATCCCATAGGAATCAATGTTTTTTCAGGCAAGAGTGTCTCTTTAGGTCATTTTTATATCTTTCGCTGATATAAAACAGAGCATAAAACAGATAGATAACTGGCAGGCTGATTCATCACTAACGCCAGGTAGCGACAGATGAGCGTCTGTAGCAGGCATTTTTAGAGCGCCCGCTAGTAGTCGCTGTGCTTGGCCATTGTTCGGTTGTTGATAGCGACTGAGTTGGTGTGCTGTAATGTTGTAATACGGGGTGACGAGTCGCTATTTGACAGGTTCCGCGATGTATGGGTGCGCATGATAGCGACTGGTCAGAGCGACCGGCTCCCACAACATTCATAAAAAAATCACACTCCAAAAATTCTCGCGCTGTGAAATGCATGTTTAAGCCCCAGAGTGCTGGCGGCGATGGGTTAAAAGTAGTTTTTTAACCCCCAAACCACCATATTTTTGGAAACCAAAAAAAACAAGTTTTTAATTACATTTTGTAATATGAATACATTAATATCAGACCTGTAATATCAATTCTGCACAAAGTTTTTTTTTTTTTTTTACCTAAAAAAAAATATCTAACATGGCAGAAGTGGTCACAGAAATTTTCACATTTAAAAAAAAAAAAAAAAAAAAACATTATTATGATTTAATTATGATTATTTAAAGATTGTTCCATTGAAATGCATTGGAGAGCGCCAGGTAGCGAGAGGTGATACCTGTCGCTGTTCAAGGTCGGACGCTGGCGCTGTGGGCTGAGGCTGGAATAATGATGCAGGATCGGCTTGATAAATGTGTGATTGTGGTGGGGAGCCGGCGTTCTCGTGGCGGGGCCCGTCATTACCGGTCGCTCACCAGGCGCTACCTGTCGCTATCCCTTGTTAAATAAGGGCCTAAGCATCAGGTAGATAACAAGTATTGGAAAAAACAGCTAATAAAACCGTTTTAACTGTTCAATTTTAATTCAACTTTTTATATAAGGCTTTTCATACACATCGAGACACTCCCAGAACACCACACATACATTCTAAGACCCATTCCATGCTGAAATATGTTGTAAAAATGTGTTTGCAGCAAGAATCTTTTATTTTACCAAACTGAATCTGCTGTGGCAGTTTGCCTGATTTCTTAAAACCGATTTTTCTAGTAAGCGCCACTCATTTTGACCGGAAAATTGCAGCAAAACACAGCTATTGCCCGCAAATAGTTAGTTAGTTGTTCCCTGCTACAATTATAGCTCAGTTTGCAATGGCATTACCCACTTGTAGCACATACAGTGCACCGAGGAAAAGCTAAACCCTTGGAAAGCCACAAGCATAGTAAGTCAGGCTCAAATAATTTTATAAACTTGATCATATGAACAGGGAATATATATATTGGACTGCTTACTCCTATTCTGCATTTATTCCATATCTAAAGTCTCCCCCGTAACATCATAATATGCAAAACAGCATACAAAATGCATATGAATTTTTGATGCATCTCATTTGTAAGGGATTTTATGGCTATATATCTGAATTGACTCAAATTCTATAATAAAAGTAACCTTTGTATATGTTTGTGAATCTCTGGAACCCCAGACCACGAAATGTGTATTACAATAATATCCGCTAGGCCATGGCAGCGTTAGCTCTTCATGTGCATTTCTCAGTAATAACTTTAGTGAGGTTTTTTGAAAGGTGGTGAAGGACTTCTCTATTATCCTTGTTTTGATAAATAGATACACATTTAACTTCAATGCTTGAATTGAAAGGCAATGTGTGCAACAAAAGCTCTGAAATTTATGATGTAACAATGTTTCATAAAGATGTTCCTGCAGCAATCCTCAAGGTTGCTGCATCCGCCATATCCCCACATGGGCTCACTTGGCCATGGCAGCTATGTGCAAGATTCTGCACACAGCATCTACACATTCTGCCAGGGAAGTCCATTGGTCACTGGACAGTCACCACAGATTGCCCAAATTTACATTATAAGATTATAGAGAAGAAAGTATGTGAGCGAGAGTCTGTTTCTGATCTCCAGGAATGTAATTGCATTAATCAGGATGCCCTGGAG
Source organism: Gastrophryne carolinensis (assembly GCA_027917425.1). Lineage (NCBI taxonomy): Eukaryota > Metazoa > Chordata > Amphibia > Anura > Microhylidae > Gastrophryne > Gastrophryne carolinensis. The sequence continues at coordinate 114,085,851 of CM051234.1, forward strand.
GGATGAAAGTAAATTTATATCCACTTTAAGAGAAAGAGTGTTAAACATTTCTTACCAATGTATATCTGTTCGTTAATGGTCATTAATGAGCTGAGTTTCTTCTAATAGAATGATTTGATTGGATATTGCATTAAATGCATTTTGCCATTGACTGGGATATTGGATTTAATATGTATCCCTTTCTTTGACCCGTTCATTAAGAACGATCCAGTCTCTGAACATTTTCTATTGCACTATGATAGTTTGTCCTATTTTCTCATGATGTCTAGTGCAGCCCATAGGCTGTCCTTCCCCTGTTATTGTGCACCTTCTTTACATCATTATCTGTAAACTATGGGAGGGTTGGAACAGGGTTTGGTATCAAAGGTCATGTCTGGGCAGGTGTTTGTGTTACTGTTGTTTGGTCTCCTCCAAACCCCTTAATATTTCAAGGCAGGTGAAGTTAAAAATAAAACACGACACAATAATGTTTGAGAGTCCCCTATCTGTCAAATGATGCTAGAGGCATCCCTGGGGTCTAAATACCCCAACCTTCAGTAGAGAATGATCAGAGTCTGGCAGAGTGCCAGTCTGAAAGGAACAGGCAGCATTGTCCTCCCTCCTTCCAGCAGAGCATTCATGCAGGGGTGGAGCTAACATGGGACCCCAGATGTGTAATTTTTTTATTTTTTTATTCTCGTTTTGCCTACCTTGGAATAGTAAGGGTCCAGGGGACCCATATACTAGTTCAATCAGTGGGATGGAAGTGGGTGACTTGCCATTACCCCCACACATTCATTACTCATACCCCCGAGTAATGATTGTTTGGGGGTGTTCTGAAGAGCTTGGTGCCCACCCCTGCTGAAACATCTGTTGCGTGCTAAAGGGAACAGGTGTCCTGGCATGGCCAAAGGCCTCCAAGCCATATGGAGCCTAGCTCCAATGCTTAGTGTGCCGGCCAGTAGCAAGAGGGATCATGCGTCATTTTCAAAACTGGAAATCAATTGGCTATGCCTGGTCAATCGCTTTAAATTCCAGATTGAGGCACTAATGTTTTGGCACAAATATTTAAAATCTAATTGCACCTCCTTTTGTCTAAATAAGTTCTTATGGCAGAAATTCCATTCAAATACAAAAAAAAATGCACTTTAAATAGTTATTTATAACTTTGCTGCTAGAAGTACAATAAAGATGTTAAAGCACTACAACAACAGAATAGGCATTAACAAACCTAAAGGGATTATGTTTTTTTTTCCTAATCAAAGGCAATGCTGAAACAGGCATCACTTATCTGGTTCCGAGAAAATCAGCAGGTCTCTTTGAAAATCCCATCCTCATGCCATGTAAGAAACAAGATCGCTACCAGGTCCAAGTCAGCCCAGAAAAACATATTTGCTTTCTTCCCTCACTGTCAGGTGTATGATTCAAAGCAACTCAGGTCATCTCTGATTAGTCAGACTTAAATCAATAAGTAACCAGCAATGGCTGTAGCTTACCTAGCATGTCAAAACATACATGAAACTAGCTCAAGCCAGAGAGTTACCAGATCTGTGTAGCCATCTTGGCTTTGTCCACTTACCTGAACAATGATATAGACATATTTATCAAGAATCGCTGATTAAAAATATGTCCATAGCACCACAATCCACCATGATGATCTTAGTATAATATGACAAAAATTCTGGAAACCAATTAGAGATATTTGTGCCAAGCAAATCATTGGTGCCTCAGTCTAAGATTTACGGTAAACACAAAATCATTTGGGGTGCAAATTGCTTCAGTACATTGCACATAGCTTTGCAGAGACCTGGGATATCCCCAGAAGTTGGTCGGGGTGAAGATACAATCCTTACTTGCAATTACAAAACACTTGCACACCCACTTTAAGAAATCTTAGTTATAGGACTTTCTTTCCACACAACAGCAGCAGTCATTGGTGGAAAATCACCAGCTATCTGCCAGCTACCTAATTAAGTAGCTACACCCGCAACTAATTAACTTTGCACCACAATGCAAACAAATGTTTTTTTTAAAATGTAGGGCTAAATCCCACAAATAAATCACCATTACTTCTTCCCTTATACTTAAAGGGAAAGTCCAATTTTGATGGAATTTTTGTGTGCCAAATGATTTCCTCAATGTGCTGAACTGTTTTTTTTCTTGTTAGAAAATGTGTATTTTATGGAAAATTTAAGTTTTCGTCATCTGAAATATGTTACCATCGGCAACATACATCATGTTTGTACACCAAGAAGAGATATGTGAGTCCTGTATGCACAAAACACTGCTGCTGGGCATGTTAAAGAGCTCACTTCTCTCTTCTTGGTCTACAGATTTGGTGTATGTTGCCAAAGACAACAGATTGCAGGTAGTGAAATAAGTAATTCAATAAAACACACAATTTCTAACATAGGAAAAAATAAAAAATCAAGATAAGCTCTGCACATTGAGGACATCATTTTGGCACAAAAAATACACACTTTGAAAAATTCTATTGCAAGTGGGCTTACACTATAATCACCGTCTTATCACTTAGGATGCAAACCTCATTTAGTATTAGAAACCACTTGCAAGCTAGTGAAAACTGCTTCAATAAAACACAAAGAACTTCAATAAAACATAAGAAAAAAAGCATTACATTCAGATGCAGCTGACTGGCTGTTAGTTTGTGATACATGTGTATCTGAATGTAATATATTTACATTTGCATTAGAAAAAGTAATATATTTATATGCTGAGAGGCAAAGATGTGTATTTTATGAAAATGCATACAACATACAGCCCATCACCAGGGATGGCAAGTGATAGTTGGCTTTAAATAAAATAATTATAGTGATACCAAATTGCTGATAAATATGCTGCCCCCTTTTAAATTAATCAGCTTATAATAATTATTAGTGTTTGACATTATTCTTATTTGGTTATTTATGGTGTAATGGTATAATGTATTGCTGACATAGCCTCTATTTGTCTCTGCTGATCCAGTCTTAAGTCGTGTAGCTACATTCAATGGAGTAACTATCACACTCCACATGTCACTGCATGAAAGTTGTTGCCGCCCCATCAGTTCAAAGAGTCAGTTCAAAGAGGGCTGATCAGCTCCATATATGAGCACTTCCTATAAACCTTGGGAATTGAAACTCAGAACCTCCTCCAGTCCAAATAATCCTGCGGACATTAAAATCGACACACAGAGGCGCATGCGCAAGCCTAAACAAGGTGATCACATACTTCCGGAGCTCTGCACCCTGCGGACATAAAAGCTTTATATTGGGACTTGAGCCAAATGAATAACTCCTTGCACATCAGCATAAGAACAGATAAGCCACAGCACAGTTACTCAGCAAACAGAAGATCAAATATAGATGGGCTTTCCCCTCTCATTTGAACTTTACTTTTTCTGAGAGAGAAGATTTACTCCTTGATCTTGGCTTAATATCATTCTAGAACCTTCTAGATGTGAAGTTAAACATCAACCTCTTTCTCCTCTATAAAAGAAGAATACATTTGGGAGATCTCCTAAGCATTCCAAAGTGGATACCTGAGTTGAAGAATATTTTATCACTTTTCAACATTTAGTTTCAACATCTAGGTTGATGTCCTTTTGATTCTAATAGGAGGATTATGAAAAGAAGAAGAGAATTGTGGGGGCGAATTATGAGGAGAATAAATACTTTTAGTAAAACTAAGCTTCATGAATACTTTGGTATTGTTAAGGTTAATATATGTACTGTAAACCAGGATTTGAGGGTTGGCAATGTTTTGAAAACATAGCTGTTTACTATGTTTATATAGTTTTACATTTCTTGGGTTGATTTGGGCTCTGTTCACCAGGAGTTTTACATTTTTTGGGTTGATTTGGGCTCTGTTCGTACCTCTGCGCTTGTTGCAATGCAGAGGAAACTGCACATTATTCTAGACGGGATAGTTTACACATCTGTGCTATGTTGTGCAATGCATTAAAAAAGCATTGCATAAACCTTTTTTCAGTGCAACATTATAACAGCAAAAAATCAGTAAGGGGTCTGTGGTGGCACGGGTGCAGTGCATGTATAATGCAGTGTACCTGAGTTATGTTTGCATTGTCATAGACTTTACAAATTACCAAAAGACACAGCAGGCACAGCCAAAATATAAGTGGTAATGCATGCTCCTAGGTCTGTGCCACTTCACCGAATCCACAATTTATTTAGGCATCAAAAAACCTCAACAAAGGGCACAGAATAAAGTATACTAAAAATAAACACTTTATTATTGTAAATCCACAGGGTTAAAAAACATATACACAGATAATTTAAAAGCATGTACACCAATATATCACTCATCAACTCTGGTATGGCTGTCTAACAAACCAGAGGTTTAATTATGTCCTACAAAATATTTATATCCTTGTGCATGTAGATATCAAAGTGCTATGCAAGGTATCACTGTGCAAAGACACAACCAAAACAAAATTAATATAAAATTAATACATAGTCGCAAGCCAGTATGTGGAGAGACCCATGTTAGGCTTAATATAGGGGGGCTAAAGAGACCAAAAAACCCTCTACTTAGGTAAAGGAAAAGAGGCGCTTTCCTAGAACGGAAAGTATTTGCACAGTACCCAATACAAGGACAGATAGCATTACCCATCAGTCCTTGCAGCAGACGGAGCTATGCCATTCATCTCTTTATGTCTCTGTGCCATCCAAGGCCCTTAGAAACGCTAAGGGTGCAATGCCAAGGATTAGCTTTAAATTTTACACAGCCATACACATCCAACTAGTGGACACGTGTTTCGAGCTTTAGGCTCTCACCAGCACTAGGGCGGATGTTTTTGGCTATATGGGGAGTGAGATTTGGTGAGTACCAAAACATAGTCGTAAGCCAGTATGTGGAGAGACCCATGTTAGGCTTAATATAGGGGGCTAAAGAGACCATTATTATAATCCTATAAAGTGCTTGTGCATATAAATCTTCTGTCCAATGCCCAAATAATCTAGGTCCGCTTGAAGGACTTATTTGCTGTGCAAATAAACAAACTTTAAACTATGTGGTTAATATATATATTGGTATATATATTTAAGGAAATACTTCATTAAATGAATAGACTTTATTTGGCTTAAGGGTTAATATTTTTGCAGCTAAGCCTGCGGGGTGGACAAGCGCTTAGGGAAAGGCTTGAATCACAGGTAAACCCGATTTTTTTTGGGGGGGGGGGGATCTTGTGACTCAACTCTTTCATGGAACACCAGGTGTTTGTAATACCCTTATTGGGTAATTTTTTTGCGCATTATTTGCTGATGATGTTCTATTGTTTGTTTCCTCAATACACACTTCACTTCCTAATTCATTTCAGATGCTCAAGAAATGTAGCAAAACTGTAGGCTTAAAATGAAATGATACTAACTCTGAGGCGTGGAATTTGACACTCACAGAGGTTCTTCATTTAAAACAATCCTTTAATCTGATTTGGAAAACTGATAATATTAATTATCTTGGGATTTCATTAATTGGGAGGTGACATGGACTCCTGGTCTGGTCTGAGGCTCTCTTGATGGGAGCACATTAGGGCAAATAAAATGGGTGCAGTGGAGTGCTTACTAGTAGGAAGCTGGGTGGGCACAAGGGGTACTAGCTGTGTTTGATGGCTGGAATGGCATCTCTGAGAGCTCCAATACGGGGGGAGCATGTTATGGACTAGCTTCTCAGCTAGCATTGGTGGCCTGCATCAGTGGAGGGTGGCCGGTGCTGCAAATGAGAAAGTGTATTTACAGTTCATGGTCCTGACCTAAGAGGAGGCACAGCACAGGAGGAACGTTTGGTAAGGTAACAGTGATTTTTTTTAAGCTTTTGCATGAAGAATCCCTTTAATACGATCTGCGCAATACTGGTTGCCTGAGCGCAAAATAAACAAACAGTAAATTAAGTCATATCAATCACATGACATACTGTAGTCCAATGAGGTAAAGGTATAATAACCTTTTTGGTACCTCTCCTAATAGTTCACACCAGCTATGCAGCATAGAAAGCCCTTATACCAGTGACAGTTATGCATATTAAATATTTACCAATGCATTGCCCCACAAGTGCCATAGATAGCCTTAATGATTTAATGCTACACCACAACAAAAAACTAGTTTGTAAAAAGAATATCACTATTTCAATTAGGTAGAAGGGCTTTGTGCTGGTCTTGCATTATTAAATGTCAATTATGACTTGTATTTGAGAGTTAACCAAATAAGAAAATGTAAAGGTTCATTCAAGTGAAGTCAGTGTAAATTAGATCCTGAAATGACTACACACCAGGTATGCCGATTCCATAAAACCTTAATTCCTAAAATAATATAATGGTCTTACTCCTGCTGTTGCTTATGTAGTTTAATTGAGTTTTTTTTATAATGGCTAAAAGCTATTCTTGCTTATATTGCAAAATTGCATGGTAATTAGGAAGGTGTAAAATACAGCAATTTAGCAAGCAGGACAAATGTAGAAAATGAAGAGTCCGGACGTTAATAAAAATTTTCCTGCGATTGTCCAATGCAAACTATATTTAGATTATTAAAGGGACTGTAACCCCTATGAAAAAATCCCCCCCCCCCCCCCCCCATACAGCAGCTCTCATCCACTCTGGCGCTCAGTAATCTCACACGGTTCTGCCACTGCATCAGACTCATTCCTTTGATTGCACAACTACATTCACTGCCAAGAAGGAAACATGCCGCTGCAGTGTCTGGCATGCCCCTTCTTTTCCGTTAATGGAGAGGGGAATGCACATACTGTGACTGACATGAAAGATGGCAGGAGCATGCTACCTGCTGCTCATGAGTTGCCTCACTATGCGGGTGAAGAAAGCTACTCATTAGCGACTGTAGACTACTGATGGAGCTGGTACTGCTCCTGCCACCCCACCCCTCCCCAGCAGCCATGGCAGTGGAAGGTGAGCACAGAGGACAAATCATCTGAATCTAAATTTGTTCATTTCTTTCTGAGCTGGCCTTAGGATGGAATATGCCCTGTGCGAGACTACAGGATGGCACCCCACAACACACTTCTGTGCTTCCTCACTGTCGGCCCATTGTCCCACCTGGTTGCTGATAGGGGTTCACCGGAAACCCCCTGCACATAACCTAGCATCAAGCCTGGGTTGTCCCACTGTGTGAAACCCCCTGGAATTGCTGGTATACTTACCTCACAAGCGATCCCGTATGCATGCACAATTCCATCTGCTCTCTGTGCCAGGTTCTTTGGGCAAAAAGTGTTCCCTGCATTAATATATACAGCATCGTGTGTGGGGGCAGCTGCTCGGCACCCCCCTAACTATAGTTCCCTGCGCATGGCACCGCTCGCACACCCCGAAGACTAGGCCTGATCTCTATTAGTAAGCATATACCAAAACATGGGCTGACTGATAAGAGATATATTAGATAAATGCCTGTCAATGGCTAATGGCCCCTCTATGATTCCATCCTTAGATGTTCTAGGAACTCAAACAAGAATTCAGTTCCATTCATTACTTTTCTCCTAGGATCTTTCCACCCTTTCCCTTATTTACTTTCTTATTTTCTTCCTTCTCTCACTTTTTGTGCTTTCTATGTTTCTATTTCTGATGCAGTTTCAATCAATTCAATTAATTCAATCAATTCAATTTATTGTTCGCTAAGTACGGGGAGGCCGATTCATCAATAGCGCCAGGTAGCGACAGATGAGCGACTGTAGCGTGATTTTTTCAGCGCCAGACAGTATTCGCTGTGCTTGGCCGGCATTAGCTTGATGACAGCGACTCAGTCGGTGTGCGGTAATGTTGAATACGGGCTGGGGGGTCGCTGTTTCACAGGTCCAGCGTTGTATGTGAGCGCCTGACAACGAATGGCCAGAGCGAACGGCTAGCTTCATATTCATCAAAAAATCACGCTCCGAATGTGCTGTCGCTGTCCATTCCTTGTTTAAACCCCAGAGCGCTGGCGGCGATCTGTATTAACTAGTTTTTAACCCCTAAACAACCATATTTTTTGAATGTAACATTATACATGTTTTTAGAATCATCCCGTTATATGAATACATTAATCTCAGACCTGTTAGATCAATTCTGCACATATTTTTTTTTTTTTTTTTTTTGACTTAAAAATAAATCCTAACATTGCAGAAATGGTCTCCGAATTTTTGACATTAAAAAAATAAAAAAAAAAAAATATTACCAATTAATCATGAATTATTATAGATTGCTCCATTGAAATGCATTGGACATCGCCAGGGAGCGACAGCTCATACCTGGCGCTGTGAGGGAATTTGCAGCGGCGCTGTTCGGTCCAGGCGGCTTCATGATGAATGCCGCGCTAGCCGTCGCTCTCGCCGGCGCTAGCCTCATTTTGCTTGATAAATGCGTCATTGTGACCGCCGCGGGCGTACTTGAGTCGGTAGTCGCCGTTAGCTGCCGCTACCTGGCGCTCGTCAGACACTACCTGGCGCTATCGCTTGATGAATAAGGGCATAAGTCAGATGAACAAGGAATTATTTTTGGCAGATACACAGTGCAACAGTAAACAGTTAACTTCAGTTCCAGTAACATAGGAAGGGGAACATAGAAACAGAGATACACAGACACAGTTAATCTTCTAAAGTGCAAATGATACAAAGTGCAAATGATACCGGCTTGAGCCGGGGCCTATGATGCCTGCCTATTGTTGAGTATGCGGACAGCCAAAGGAAAGAAACCCTTCCTAGACCTAGAAGTCCTGCAGGCTGGTACTGCAAGACGCCGCCCAGATGGTAAGTAATGGAATAGGGCGTGTCCAGGGTGGGAAGGATCTTTTCTGCCCGAGTCTTGGTTCTGCGTTCGTGCGGTTCATGCAGGGATGGTAACGGGGCTACAATTATTCTTTCTGCTGTCTTAATTGTTCTTTGGAGTCTACACTTGTTCCTTTTAGTAGATCCCTCGAACCAGACAGAGAAAGAAAAACACAGGACAGAACCAATGACGGCATTGAAGAATAGCACTAGCAACCTTTTCAACAGACCGTCCTTCTTCAGTTGCCTCAGGAAGAGTGTGCTTTCCTCACTAGAGCCATGGTGTTGCTTTCCCAGCTGAGGTTGTTGGAGATGGTCACACCCAAAAATTTTGTCTCACTTCCTCTTTTGATTTCCACCCCCTTGATGGACAGAGGTGTCATGGGTGCCGGATTCTTCCTGAAGTCTACAACCATCTCTATAGTTTTTGAAGGGTTAATGACCAGGTTGTGTATAGTGCACCAACTAACAAGCTCCTCTACTGCTCCTCGGTAGGTATCTTCTTTTCCGTTCTTGATCAGGCCTATGACGGTTGTGTCATCGGCAAACTTTACAATCCTCACAGAGTTGGCCAAGGAGGTGCAGTCGTTAGTGTAGATGGAGAATAAGAGGGGTGACAGAACGCAGCCTTAAGGGGCACCGGTGTTTGTATGCCTGACACTGGACCGTACTGGACCAAGTCTAACTATTTGGGATTGCTCTGTTAAAAAGCTCCCTGTCCACGCACAGATTTTATGAGGAATGTTGAGCTTAGACATCTTTTTCACCAGCAGGTTCGGACTTATGGTGTTAAATGCCGAACTAAAACCAACAAAAAGAACTGACATAGGTGTCTGGTTTATCCAAATGCTCATACATATAGTGGAGGGCCATATTAACAGCATCGTCTGAAGATCTATTTGCCTTGTAGGCAAATTGCATGGGATCCATAAGGCTGCCGGTGGTTGTTTTCAGGTATTCCAGCACAATCCTCTCAAATGACTTCATGACCACGGATGTAAGTGCAACTGGTCTGAAGTCATTCATCTGAGTGGCCAAAGGTTTCTTTGGCACCGGGACAATGATGGATCTTTTGAGACAGTGGGGAACTACGCCCATTTCCAGGGAGGCATTGAAGATCCTTGAAAACACTGCCAATAGCTGGTCCGCACATGACTTGAGGCAGATTGTGGATACTCCATCTGGTCCTGGCTCCTTCCTTATGTTGAGGCCTTTGAGAACTTGGGCAATTTTAATCTCTGAGACCAAAAGTGTGTTTGCTGTTTGAGAGCCATTAGTAGGGATGTTATGGTCGATTGACGATAGTGATTGATTTAGGGACTGGGGGGAGCAAGCTGCCATGTTTGGAGCTGAATCAAATCTGCAGCAAAAGTTGTTGAGTTCCTCTGCTAGCTGCCTGCTAGGGTTCAGTATCTGGGTGGACCCTTTGTAGTTAGTAAGATGCCGAAAACCCTGCCAGGCCTCTCTCGGGTTACTGGAGGAGAACTGCTTTTCCAGTTTCTTAGCGTAACCTCTCTTTGCGGCCCTGATCTCCTTGGACAGGGAATTTCTGAACTTCTTGAACATAAGGATGTTCCCATCTCTGTGTGCTGACTCCTTCTGCTTCCTTAACTTCCTTATGCTGTTAGTGAACCATGGCTTGTTGAAGTGGCCATAGATTTTGGATGGTACAATTGTGTCTTCACAAAATGTAAGAGAGCACTGATTCAGTTCATTGCTCTATAGAGTGAGAGTAGAAGACGTCCCAGTCGGCACACTCAAAACAGGCTTGCAACAGGTCGATGGCCTCCTTTGACCAGACCTTGGTTGTTCTCGTTTGGGGAGTAACTGACTTCAGCCGTTGCTTGTATAGAGGTAGCAGATGTAGTAAGCAATGATCAGAGTATCCTAGAGCTGCTGTGGGAACAGCCCTGTAAGCACGCTTTACTGTTGTGTAGCATTGGTCAAGAGTGTTGTTCCCTCTTGTAGGGCAAGTAATATGTGGTATAAATTTAGGAAGTTCGAGATTAAGACATGCTTTGTTGAAGTCACCCAGAGCTATGACAAATGAGTCTGGGAACAACTTTTCGTAGTCCACGATAGCCTCGGATAATGAGCTGAGGGCCATGTTGACATTGGCCTGAGGGGGAATATACACCCCTATTAGAATAATGCACGAGAACTCCCGTGGAGAGTAAAACGGTCTGCAGATAAGAGCCAGGTATTCTATGTCAGATGTACACCTCTAATTTAACACATGAGCATTTTTGACCCATCTGTTGTTGGTATAGAAGCAAATGCCGCCTCCCCTAGCTTTGCCAGTTGCATCCGAGTCCCGATCTGCTCTATGGATGGTGAACCCTTCAATTTCCAGGCTAGAGTCCGGGATTGAGTTTTTAAGCCAAGTTTCAGTAAAACACAGATCTGCAGAGCACGACATCCTAGACATTCTCCATAGTGCCATGCAGGATTGCCCCATTAATAGATAAGTTCAGTCACATTGATACTCATGTAAAAATACTTAAACTCATTTTTAAAGGGCTTGATTTATGATGGCTACAAAAGTTCAAAAACTGGTGACATGATGTTCATTTACAATTCACAGAATTTTTTTAAATGTCAGACAAAGCAGACCAATAATATAATAGTTGGGAGAATTTCGAGCCCATATTGCTGCTTGCGCTTTAATGCATTTTCATGTTTAATTACAGTGTTCAAGTACAGACACAGCTTCTTTGCCAGTCTTTGAAAGAGAAGGTACATAATCAGTTTCCTAAAAGCTTTTACAATTATGCAAAGCGTATAACTGTCAAATTGAAACAGGCTTGTGTTAATGTATCATTGTCATTTCTTCAAATAAATCTGCCCACTGATGTTCTCGTTTAATATGTGACGTTTAAAGGTTTCGTTTTGTGGTCTTGCTAACAAAAGAACTATATACCTAAAGTGAAAGTGAGATTTTGGCAGCCGAAACGCAATGTTACTCAAACATTTAATTAATTATCTTTGAATGTCATTGTTGTTTTGTGTTTTCTGAGTTGCTGGGCTCCAATTTCAAAAATATTCTAATTCTAGTCTAATTTTTCTTGTTTAAAGTGAACCTCTGAAGTAACTCAATTAATCAATCGACATCAGAAGCTGGTATGGCAGTCCTCAATGATTTGTCAAATCCTGCCCCATCTAAGCTCCAGCATACCATACAAACAGTCTACTCCTGCTCCTTTTTCCAGCTATTTCCCTAAGATGATCTATGGAGGAGTACCACAGTGGTTCAGGTCATTTAAAGCAGTCTTTTACACTGCAGGGTGGTGCAGGACCATTGCTTGTGTCTGGGAGGCCATGCTTTTGGTCATGCCCCCAAAAGCCCCCTCAAAAACCCAAAATCCAAATAATTTCCTTTTTCGGGACTGCCCCAATCATGGTCACTTGGGTCCGGAACCAGGAAGAGGAGCATAGAAAAGGTTCTGCTTTTTGGGTTTTTAGGATTGCGTAAGGCTAAGTGTGGGGTCATCACCAAAAGCAATGCAACCCCCCACCCCCAGATATGAGCACCAATGTTGTCAGCACCTTGAAGCAAAAGAAGATCAGGGCATTCGACTTACCCGACTAATTTACAGTCGACTTACTTAAGGTCCCGGGCTCCAATGCCACAACAGGTTGTCCATCATTGAAAAGCACTTTCAAGATGTTTGCCCTCACCCGGCACAAGTAGACATGAATGCTTCTGATTTGGCACCACAGCTATGTTCTACTTGCCCAAGTTCGTTGCTCTGCTTTATGCTCCTAATTTGTGCCTGTGTCAAGGTCTGTTTAAGGTACAGTATCTGCCTGTTCCAATGTCCATGTTCCTAGATTGTGTCTGTTGCAAAATCCATTTTTTGGGGTCCATGTTTCTGGTAAGTACCTATGCTGAGGACTATGCCTTGACCCCTGATTGCATTCTGTATACATGCACCAAAGCCCTGATCCAGGTTCATGTCATGCATTAAGGCCCTCTTTTTGGTTTATGCCCTTACATGTGGTGGTTCTCTTGGTTCATGTCCTGCTCCAAGGTCCAGATCCTGGTCTTGGCCTGTACTTAGCTCTTGTTCCTGCCCCTGGTTTGTGGTCCTACTCTTTTCCATGTCCTTTTCTGAGGTACTGTCCTTGTTTGTGCCTTGCTTTGAGGCTGAATGACCATGCTCAGCTTCAGTCTCTAGACCCTGCTGACAGTAGCTATAGGGAGTGCTGAAAACTTCAACCTGTGGGTAATTTTTCTCCTTAGTTCCAACAGGTATCATATTTTTAAATGGTAATTTATAGTTTTTACTGGATCTTTATGGGTGCCCTTTATTTTAAGACAAGAGGCATGTAAGGCACTCACCCACAGTGCAGTGAGCAGTAAACTGGAGTGGCTCGCTTCCGAGATACACCAGGGTAATTCCGAGATACACCAGCGATGAAGGTAATTAAAAAGTAAACAATATGTAACAATGTAAATATCAAGGGAGATGGGCACTATCAATATTGAATGTATCAATGTAAGAGAGTACAAGCCACTCAATGTAGACCAGATAGAGGAATCGTGATCAAAATGACATTCCACACAAAGAGCATATTAAGGAAAGTACAAATTAAGCAGAGGAAGCCAAGCATAAAGACATCTACCCGTCTGAAGGGAAATGAATATATAAAAGCAAGCCATAGGAAATAATGTCTTGCTACGTGATTTAACAATAATAATTCTGGGCTGCTGCCAAGATTTTGCAAAGAGAAGCTTTTGAGGATTTTGAAGCTAAAGCTACGCATTTATATAATGCTACACTGAGCCATATACAGCAGAATAGAAGACAGTGGTTACATTGAGAATTAAATTAATTTTAAACTCCTCCGAAGGCAAATCTCAAAGAGGAGCATTTATGCGCTTATAGCCTGGCCGTGCCTTACACCCTGTAGCTATCAAAGACAGTTCTGTTTCTCTACTGTACCATAAAAAGTATGCCAGAGGATATATACCTACTGACAGTCTGCTGCTACCATCCGGAGATTCAGATTCAGTTGCTAAACCAAGGAACACGCCAACTGGAAGACTTAAAAACTGCTTATAAACTGCTGTTTTATATTTTCTACTAGTTAGGAAAGATACTCTGAGTCTCAGAAAACATGTTTTACAGTATCTTCTTCACAACAACTACTCTAACTTTTTCCCTTAGGGTTTTGTGGATTCCAAGTTGCCTGGTAAGTGAATCTCCAATAATCTCTATTTTTTTCTACAAAAAAGTTCAAAGATGCTCCTGCATCGTTACTAGGAAGTTGAATGGACAAATCTCCATTACCTACTGTATATATGGTTCCAGAAGGCCCCAAGATAATACAAGCCTAGAGACCAGTGTTTAACACTGTAAAAGATAAGGGCTCACCTTGGGACTTTTTCGAATGGGGCCCCTTGTTGGAAGGAAAACTAGCAGACAAATGTACAGGCCTAAAATTAATGAATAGAAGTAGGCACATTCAGATATCCTTAATGTTAACCTTCCTATTAACGTCCATGGAGACACATGTGTCTCTCTATTTTCCTTGTTTTGGTTTGCTTTAATGATTGTGTATTTAAGCAGAACAAAACCTTGGAGTTCTGATTTTGACTATCCCGGGTTTTGTTCCATGTCCCAAGGGTGAACCCCCAAAATGCCCAGAAAAACTGGTCTCTTCCTATTCAAACAGTCCATGAGCTGGCTCTCATCCAATTAGAACCATTTGCTATAACATTTGGCATATGGCTCTGATAGACTTCAATGATTCCAGAGCCAGCCATGGACGGGTTTGTTCTGGTTTAAGGGCACATTGGAAAGATGAATTGTGGCTGTTTAAAATGCAAGTGCTGCAGTGTACCAAAATGAGGGGGGGGCTACTTATATACTTGTTCATGTGTAAGCGGCCATTTCTGCTTTGCATAGTTTAGCCAAGCATTTACGTTATTTGCTGCTGAAGTCACGGAAACTGAGTTTTTACCTGTTTTTGGACCTAACTTGCTGTGGATCCCACCAGTGTACCCATGGTAGTCTGCATGTCCTTGCACATTCTTACCTTCTCCCCCATGCTGGCATCTAGGGCATCCCATGTAGTCTGCATATCCTTGCACATACTTATCTTTGTACCTTGCAATGCTTCTGCTTCTGCCCACTGTCACTCACCTCATACTTCAGACACCTTCTGTTTTACACCACTATTTGTTTGGGTTGTATCTGCTTTATGTAGTTGCATTAAAAACATGCCACCACATAGCATATAACTTTAAAACTCTTGTTTTATTAAAACCTTTTTTTATTAACTTTAAAAAAAAGTCATTTATATTAAAAACCACTTTGCATTGTAGATATATCCCCTACATGAAATACATCAAACATCCACTTGTTTTGGCTGTTTTAATTTCACATACCAAAAACAAAAGGGGGTAAACAAAAAACAAGACAAAATACACAAATACATCAGAATCAGAACTAAGAAAATGAGTTGTCGAAAAAATGCTGGTGAACAGATAGGGCAGCATAGCTCGGGGTACCGGAATACAGTAGGCCATGTATCTCGGGTGCTGCAGCAGGGGTTGGCTCCTCCACATATGTCGACGCCTTCTCTGTTAGGGCAAAATTGTGGAGGGCAATACAGGCCATGATGATCTGTCTTGCCAGGCTTGTATTGGAGGGAGCCCCCTGTGTGGTTTAGACACCGAAACCGTGACTTCAATAGGCCAAAGGCGCGCTCCACAACAGCTGAAGTAATGTGGTGGGCCTGATTATAGGCCTCCTGGCCATCTGTCTTCGAAAGGGTGTCAGGAGTCAGGGAAGCAGGGGATAACTTGAATGAGCTAAAAGGGCATCAAAGACCAACATTAACACCAATTAATGACCAAAACACACAAACAGCAAAAACCAAGTCCTAAGTGGAACCAGTAGGAAAATGGGAAACACTTATTGTAGGAGGCAACAATTTAGTGATGCCTAAGGCAAACCACTAAGGGTCATTTAACTAGCCACATGAGCACTGTATTAGTGATGTAGGGCAAGGATCTAGGCATCCACAACAAAGTAGCAACACAACAAAAAGGGCAAACACCTTTCAACTGGATAAATCAGTGGAAATGTAATGCTAGCAATGCTAAAATAAAAGGTACATTTAACATGTAAATGAATAGCACCAGCGTGGGCGCTGTGAAACCACGATCCTCAGGCATACAATGCCATTTGCAATACAAAAAAATTAAATGAGGATGGCTGCACTGTGAAAACACATGAAATGACATTGGGAACATACAAATGACATGACACATGATTGGCAGGCATGAAACGCAAGTTAGCAGCTGGTTACCTAAGTATAATAATTATTGAAAAACATTCAGAACTACTTTTAACACATCGCCTCCAGCGCTCTGGGGTTTAAACATGCATTTCACAGCGCTTGAATTTTTTGAGCGTGATTTTTTGATGAATATGGTGGAAGCCGGTCGCTCTGACCAGTCGCTATCATGCGCACCCATACATCGCGGAACCTGTCAAATAGCGACTCGTAACGTTGTATTCAACATTACGCCACACCGACTGAGTCGCTGTCAACAACCGAACAACGGCCAATCACAGCGACTACTAGCAGACGCTGTGAAAATACTGCTACAGTCGCTCAACTGTCGCTACATGTCGCTATTAATAAATCAGCCTCATAGATTTCACACTTAGCTTACATCTGTCCCTAGAAGTTGACCTATCGCTGCCATTCCAACACTGCCGACTAGATGCTTGTGGGGCATCCTGATCCATCCCTCACTGTGTGAACCCCCACACATGCCCACAATCACCTATTTTTTCATCCACAGTAGGTCTGGAATCCCTGCAGCTGAGATGCGCTTCTGTGCCAAGCTATTAAGACAGGCTTGGGGCAGGAAACTCACCTGAGACCACAGGGAGGCTGGATATGCAGCCTCTCCCTATTCCGGCACTCTTTTCAAAACAGTGCTTTAAGCCATGCATTAGTATGCACAGCACGAATCACTGATTGGATGAGAGCCTGCGCATGTGCCATGGAAACATCGGAAAGGTGAGCTTTGTGGGTGATCTGGGGAGGTTTCATACCAGGATAGTAAAACTACTGGTAATAGTTCCACTTTAACATTTCAACTGAAATCCCTGTGATTAGCAGCATGGTTTTGAAATTCTGATACCACATCACATAATTGTGCAAATGCATTTTTTCAGCTATTCCCGAATCCCTCAAATAGCAAATACTAGCGCAATTCTCTAATATGTACATGCCCTGTTTAATAGCTAGTGATCACTGTTATATTTCAGTCACAATGGGGAGCCTTATTAATGCAGCGCCACTTTTTGTCCTCAGCGGCACTCAACATCCGATTTAAGAAACAAAAAACAGGCTGAGCTGATGCAGCCATCATCTTGCGTCTTATTTAACACTAACGCCAAAAATGTTGCAGCGCTGGGCCCTCTGGTTGAAGCAGCACCATTTGAAACATGGCGCTGTAGCTCAAGTTCCCATAGAGCACAATGGGCAGAACTGGATTAAGGTGTTTTACTTTTTTAATTCATATTACACACATTTATTTGTCCAAAACCTGCATTGCGATTTGTCAATAATGGAAACACAGGACCTAGATGTCGCCAAATGACATTTTTTTTTTCATAGCAAAATGATTTGTAGTTGCTTCTTTTTTTTATAAATGTCTAATTTGGACAACAGCTAAAACGCAGTCTAAATGCACTGTAAAGTTTGTCCCCTTTGTCCCCAGCAGTTATTTCTTGTATCTGTAATGGTAAAATGCTAACCAGCACCGGAAAAATACATCGTCAATCTTTTCAACAAGGAAATTCATATGGCTCCGGAAATATGGCAGTACAAAGTGGAGGTCACTGGCGTGGATAAAAGGCAGTCTGGTTCAATAGGTGCTGACATTGGCCAATACCTAATGCATACCTCCCAACTGTCCTTGCTTTGGAGGGACTGTCCCTCTTTTGACTCCATTGGCTTGATGCAGAGCCTCCCCGTTCAGCTATCCCGTGCATTTTCCCGTTGGTTTTGGCCTTTGATCGGGTCAGGAAAGGGTGCTATGTTGATTTTAGTGTGCGTTTATGCGCTCAGGTGTGCGCTCAGCCGCCTTTCCGATTGTCGGCTCGCATGAGGCTGTTTCCCGGGAAAACGGACGCCTCGTTCATTGGTCCGTTTTTTTCAGTGATGCAGAGCCTTGATTTCCTATTGAAATCACCCTAATAAAACGGGGCCGCCAAGCCTTCACTTACGGCAAGTCAGAGCAGCCGTATTTGCACTCGGGCAATAATATGCAGTCCTCTGTTGGAGCACATCAGCGCCAGCTACGCCGTCTTGTCCTGCTGAGTATGGCAGAAACCAGGCTGCACCGCACGCCTTTGGACATCGATGGCATGAGTATTTGATATTTTTTATGGTTTTTTTTTGGGTATCCTTTTTACAGGGTCTCCATCATTTTTATTTTATTGTTTGTGTGCAGGCATTTGAAGATGGGACATAGGATAAATGTGCAGGCACTGGCTGGCCCTGATTTGGTTTTTGGGAGTCGTTTTTCTGGCTTTCCCTGCCTAGGAATTCCTGCCTACATGAGCGATTCAAATCTGCCGATCTATTTGGTGGCTGGCTACTGGGTATGTGTCTGAAACTTGTATTGGTTGCCCACCCTCTCTGACTGTGTTTGTTCCCGTAACACACTATTTGGTAACTTTTGGCGTAGTATATTTGGAGCCCAATTATTGATCTACAAATTAAATGGGTTAAGTGATTGTACCCTATTGCGTCATGTTCTTGCCCTCTTATGTAAGTAGTATTCCCCAGACTTTTTAAATCAGAGTACAGGTTGGATGTGCATGTAGTCTCATTACAAATGTCCTTTCCTCCCACCCTACCCCGCTCACCTATTTGTCCCTCTTTTCTATTGTTGCAATGCACACCTTTTTTTAATTTTTTTTGTTTTTTGGTTTTAGGGCAGGAGACTCTGCCTATCCTTTGGTCCCCTGGATGAAGACCCCCATCCTGCACCGATCTTCACAGGCAGAGGAGTGCGACAATACTGCCCCCAGGAGGACTCGCTCTGTGTTGGAGCCAGGCTTTGTTCTCTTGAAGATGAGGTTCCGTTGTCTTGATGTGACTGGGGGGGGCACTACAATAGACGCCTGCAACGGTCCTAAACCTAATCATGGCTTGTGGGCTACTCCACCACCTTTAGTTTCAGCCCTCCCCACCCCTCCTTTTTCTTGCACCCAAAGTGGCACCGCGCAAACCATACGTGCACAACTAGTGTTTAGTGTTTTTTCAGAGACCACAATTTTTTTTTTATTTTTCAAACAAATTTTGTTTTGTCATTTGTTTTTTTGGTCCCAAAAGAAAAATTACACGTGGGCAGAGAAAATGTATTCCCCACAAATTAGTGGTATGTTGGGTTGCATGGTGACGAGGAATGATGTTGTGCCTGCAAATTGGCTGCAATGTGGGCCAGGCTTTGATTAATCTCAGCCATATGGCTGGTTAGGGCAGAGATATTGCTGTTTAATACCTCTACTTGGGCGTTGAGGTTTGTGAGTTGGGTGCACACAGTCTCATTGAATTGCTGTGTTGTCGCAGCAAAGGCAATATTTTCCTGCCTCCATGTTTCCTCCAAAATTTGAAGTTGCCTTCTTTGGGAAATATGGCGTCTAGACTGGGTAGGAGCAGTGGGACGGGTGGTTGGTTCTGGTTCCGAAGGTGGTTGTGGATGTGGTGGCTGTGCCGGGGTTGCCTGCGTTGCTGCCACTGGTGCAGTAGTGGTTAGTGACATATGTGGGGTGTCCTCCTCCAAATCTCGTATATGGTCGATGATGGGTGGGCTTCCTGTGGTCTGTTAAGAAATATAGCATCCTTTTAGTTTATTTCTGTCCACAAAAGCTCGCAAATATCAATGTTAAAAGTACACATCAAGGCCCATTGACTTACCTCATCGCAATCCACAATTTGGGTTTGTGGTGTAGAAGCCTGGTGTGCCCTTGGCCTCGGTGCTAACGCAGGGGTTTGGGGGCCTGGTGTGTCCTGTTGACTTGGTCCTTAGTATGTAGATAGGAAGATTAGGTAAATGGCCAAGTACAGTGTGTTGTGTAGCATAACACTGCCTTCTTGAACTTTTTGTACTAGGTTATGGCAAAATCAGACTCACCTTGGGACCTTACATTCCGGTCTGTGTCTTGTGCCTCTGCCAGTCCCTGGATGCTGGCCGGGTGTATGAATGTATATACATGTTCCTCGGCGGGCGTAAGGATAATTTTAGTGGGTAAGCCACCCCCTGTCTGTTGGCTGGGGAAGATTAAATCACACCTAATAAGTGTTACATCCTTTTAACAATGTTAAAAAAAATGCATTTTACTTTTTCCTTTACTTCTGCTCCACCCCCTGTCTGTTGGCTGGGGAAGATTAAATTACACCTAATAAGTGTTACATCCTTTTAACAATGTGACTAAAAATTGTCCATTACCTCTGCTGACGGCGCATGTCCATTTTTTTTTTGCTGTAGTATTTCAGGTCCCCAAATTTCCTTTTTATTTGCTGAATATCTCTCCGGACTAATCCCACACTATTGACCTGCCTGCAAATATTAGTCCAGATTTCCATCTTAGCCTGCTTTGTGGTTGTTTTGGAGGTGCGGCCAAATAGGGCATCATAATGTTCGCAAACTGCATTTGCCACCGCCATGCTTTGAGCATCGCAAAATCGGGCAGTTAGTGAGCCACGCCGTAGTTGTCTGCCACATGGGTGTGTGGTCTCCCCTGCCTCTGAGGAAATTGATGGTTGGGTATCTGGGGAGTCGTGTGTGCTTCTTTGGCTTATGGGGGAGGGGGATGTGTGTGCTTCTCTGGCTTAATGTCTGGGTTCCTGTTGAGCTATCAGATGTGGAGCTGCATGTGGAATCTGAGGTACTGGAATTGGGGGAACCAGAGGGTGGAGGTGGAGGGGTGGGTGACCTGGGTGGGGTGGTGGTTTTGGCAATGCGCTTACCCTTGCTTATGTGTTTGGATTTGTGGGTATGCTTGGTGTGTGGAGGTGGAGGATGCTGCATGGTCTGACTAGATGGGGTACCCTTGTGTGTGCGTGGTTTTTTTGCAGGTGGTGGTGAATGGGTTAATGTACCCTTGGTCCTGCGTTTTTTGGAATGTGCCTGTTTGTGTGGAGTATCCACCGTTTTAGTGGGGGCATGTTCGGCATGTGTCTGGTGCCTGCTCTTCTGTCTTGTGGAGGATGAGGCATGTGTGCGGCTGCTATGTGCCTCGGCCCTTGGTTGGCTCTTTTTGCTCCCTTTAGGTCTGCCCATATTGATATGGTATCCAACACAGAGCTGAGTGCCTTGTGCTTTAAATATGTTTTCCGTGTGGCCGTGGTCAACAGCGGGTGCGCGCCCGCAATCTTTACCTCGGAGCAGGACGACATCATCATGGATGTGAGTATGCGCCACCAGAATAGTCTGAAACAACTTCGTTTTTCACGTTACATACAAGCCCACCTTAGTTTAACACATGTACGCAGCTCAAAACTAGGCTACATGCAGATAGAAGAACTAGGGCAATGTGAGGCAGCAAGAGGTTCAAAAAGTGACTTTAGTTAGGCCAGCAAACTTGTTAATGCTTTTTGTGTACATGAGACAACAACAGTCTCTAATATCAGTGTCTTTGTCAAGCAAACAGATTCACAGCAGCAACCAAGGGAGCAAGAATGGAGCCTCCGCCCCTGACGCAATATGCGCCTAAAACATGGTAAGTGGCGTTTTTGGGTACCAAAGTAAATGAACCAACAAATCCATTGGCCACAAAATGTAAAAACCAAAAAAAACAACCAAAGACTTTGTCTAAAAAGCCCTTAAAGCGGACCTTCACTCAGAATAAGTCTATCTTATATGTTTCCCACACCCTGTACATAAAGTTTGCCCACCTTCAAAATCATCCTACCTGCACCTAGTGCATGTTATGAGGCTTTCAACATCCAAGATGGCGGATTATGGAAGCCGCCATCTTATCAGGCAGCTTGCAAACAGGAAGTGCCTTCTAACTGTGCTGCTCTGCATTCTGGGATTGCTGACCTTTTCAAGAGGTCTCTGCTCTGTGTGTGCAAAACACAGCTATAACCCACCCCCTGTACCTTATCCCACTCTCCTCTCCTCAGTAAGTGTGATGCTTCTGAGTCAAGATGGCGGCGGCCGTATACTAAATTCCTGAACTGAGTTGCAGCCCAGTGGTGGAAAGAATAATATTGATTGACTAAAAAATTACTATCTATTATTTTGAGATGCTGCGGAATCTTTGGTTAAGAGTTTGGCCTTTTCAGGAAAAAACGCAGAAGGTCCGGTTTAAAAAGGGCCCCAAAAAAACACGCACAACCAAACCAAATAAACAATGCTAAACTAATGTTGTTTTTCATTCACAGATACAAGAAAATCACAGGCACAAGACACCGAGGCCTAAAGAATTTTAATTTGGCTTAAAATGAAAATAGTTTATTTGTTAAAACATTTAGATTCAATTATTTGTAAAAAACTTTGTTTAAAAAATTCAATTTCAAACGCTGGAATAAAATAAAAAAAAAAAAAAAAAAAGAAAGTTGTGTTTCCTGCAAATGTACAATCACACAACATCATCACACATTTCCATGACACAAAAAGTTTAGATATGGTACAATAAATCCAAAACAATCAGAAAGAATTAAGGTATGCATTAATGGCAAGGAAAAAGGAACACAAAGGAGATTAAGGTATGCATTAATGGCAAGGAAAAAGGAAGAACCCAAATTTATTGTTCCAAAAAAAATATGTGTCAAATTGGCAGTGGTTGCCATATGTATATTCCAATGGAGTTTGAGGGATGTGCGCTTGCGTGTAGCCAGATTGGCAACTGAAGAGCCATGGAGATGTAAGTATACTTGCTAAAACCACCAAAATGGAAGGTCAAATACGACGGAAACCAAGCAGGTACGTTCAAAATGCAAGGAAAAATCAGGGAAAAACGGCCCGCCCGTGTGAACGTGAACGGGAGCCCCGATCAAATTGAAGGCACCCGAGAGAGCAAAAAAAGCTTTCCGAGTAAAGTGAAATTGACGGATCAGTTAGGGAGCCATTCCGACGGAGGCTCTGCATCACATTTGAGCCACGATTCAAACGGGAGCCCCGGACAATCGGAGGGTTTTAAGGGCAGTTCAGAGGAGGCTCTGCATCAGGCCCCATGTCCCCCTGTCCCTCATTGTTCTCATTTGTCCCTCTTTGAGGTGTAACATGCAGATCTGCATCAATAAATGTTGTTTATGTTGTAACTGTTACAGCCTATTTCCTACCCATCCTTCAATGAGGGAGCATGGCCTAAATTACAAATGAATAAATAAGGCCCAAAATGTGATGCCTAAAATGTATGCAAAGAAACGTTACTGTGTAAGAAAATATTGTGCTAAGAGAGTTAACAAGAATGACCTTCCTCAGCTCCTTATCAGAGCTGGAATATTACCAACATCTTAAATTGAAATCTAAATTATATTCTTTCTTCATTGGTGACAAAGTATTTTTAAACACAACAATTAAATGTCCTAATTTTGAACCTAGCTGCTATTAAACTGCAACTGCAATAGTCTATGTTTATCAGTTCACAATAAGTTTTGATAAAAAAACAAATAATAATAAAAAATGTACTTTTAGGCCCCTTTCATATCTTCC
Organism: Gastrophryne carolinensis; assembly: GCA_027917425.1. Classification (NCBI taxonomy): domain Eukaryota; kingdom Metazoa; phylum Chordata; class Amphibia; order Anura; family Microhylidae; genus Gastrophryne; species Gastrophryne carolinensis. Next base: position 114,109,297 of record CM051234.1, read on the forward strand.
TGCCTGTGTCTCATTGGAGTACAAATACAAATACTCCAATGTGACACAAGCGGGAAGAAAACGGTGCCTATAAAATGTGTATCTAGAAAATGTGGTAATCTCACCATGCTATTCTTCACTATCTATATCAGTACCATCAATCGCCCTTAATTAAGGTACTTAAAGTGGATGGAAACACTTTTTGGCTTCCTCCGGTTATCTTGTGGGCCATCATCCCCCCCCGCACCCAAGCATCCAAGCACTGCTGTTAGCTCGGCAGTGACCTGGTTTTCTTTTTCCACTACCTAAGCTATGCCTAACAGCACTTTAGGGATTGCCAATTGGCAGATTTGAAAGGTGCCACAGCAACACGCAACAGCCAGCTGCCCGCATCCATGGCTCTCTGCTCAGGCACTCGCGCTCCCACACCCAGCCATTCAGAAGGCTGGGGATGCAGTGGCAGGCGATCACAGCATTGCGTGACCCGCCTGAAAAGGTGAGTTTACTGGCAAACTAGGGCAGGCAAGCAGCTGGCCCTGGAGTCTTTTAGATCAAAATCAAGCAAGTTGGCAGAAGGTTAACAGTGGGGTTCCCTCTTTATTCGGTATGCCTCAAAACAACAGGGGTCCCTGGCCCATAAGGATCTTCTGGTGGGGTAGCCATCTCCAGCTGCTCGGCCCCTACACCCTCTGCTTCTCTGGAGTCTCATCACCCAACGACCTCCAAGACCTTTAAGGTAGGAAATGCTTCATTGATGGCCCCATAGCACCTTTTTCTAGGGGATGCCAGCCAGAACTTCTTCCTGCTCTCTATCCTCGCTTCAGCCTCCAGGCTCAGCATTCATGCTTTGTTCCTCAATATAAAAATGTGTTGAACAGCCCAAACAAATAATCTAGCGTGCCAGCTGGTGGGGGACAATTACATGCAAACCACCAAATGAGTACCCACACAAAGTGGTACCAATACCCCCAACACAACTAAACAATGAAAAGTATTATAATATATTGGTGTAAATAATACAAATTACACACAAAAACATGGTCGGGTACAGAATGCCCATAATTATAATAAATAACACTGTACCACCAGATAATATCCCAAAGGGAATAATCCTATATCTACGGTCTGCTATATCTATATCTAAACAAATAATTCATTAATAAAACCAATACCTTAAAAAGTGCAATAGTGCTAAAGTGCTATTCTAAACCACCCTTGCTACAAAAGTGCCAATGTGCTACAATGCCATATAAAATAATGTGATAAATACAGCTGAAACAACTGTAAAAGGTAAATAAATACCCAAGGTTCTTAAGACTACAAATAGTGATAATAGTGATCTTGCCCATAAAAGAAAAAAGTGACCAGCATAGATGAAAATTCAAAACAACTGGTTAATAAACAGGAACTTAACAGACCAAGGGACCTACGGACCGGTTACCACCACTGCCAATCTGAGCCCACCCTGTCTGGCTCAGATTCCATTAAATATAAAAATAGCCCAAGAAACAACCAAGCCTGCTGCGCTCCACCCCGACCGAAAATGTCCCCGCCACCGACATCCCGGATCAGGCCGTGGAACAGGAAGACACTGTTTGCAGTGACGCAATGCGAGTGCCACCCCGCCCAAGTGCCCCACCCGCCACATGAAGCAGCTGCTGCCATGCAGGAAAGGCGGCTAGCAACAGTCAGGGAAACACTCACATGCCGCGCCGCAAGACACATCGACCTCAGATAAACTATGAAGGGGCAAGGGACACAGTGCACATACCCAACAACATCTATTACAAACAAAATCTACCCAGCCATACTAGAATAACAATTACACTAATCAATATTTAAGCTCTCAATTCTAGTTAATGTCTAAATATTATAAATCAATTCAAGATTAATTAAACAAAATAAATCCTAATACCCCCATACTATATACACAGGACGAAACCCCTACATTAATTGCTGTATAGAGAAAAGATTATTCCAAAAGAACAACAAGAACAGAATAAAACAACATATTATGATGGAGAACTGCATATTATAAGCTGCCAAAGATACATAGGTAAAGAAGTCCCATGACTGACGCCAATCCTTCCTGATACATCCACTGCAAGCACACTCCTAATGATGTATCGTGGATACGACTCATGATGGGAAATCAATGTGGAAGCTTTAGTGAGGGAACTCTGGCTAAAATAGCTCTCTTCAAAGGAATAATAAACATCATCATCAATAAACATCATCAAGGAAGGATATAAGATTGCACATCCCATTCATAATGTAGGTCTGTATAAACCCTCTTGTGTGCTCTATGTCTCTACAAAACTAGAAATAAAGTGTATTAATAAAGGTATATAATAAAACCTCTATAAAAATATATAAAACACCATAAAAAAAAAAAATAAAAAAAAAATATATATACATATATATATATATGTATATATATATATATATATATATATATATATATATATATATATATATATATTAAAGATAGAACAGCACTTATAGAAATGCTCAGCTGCAGCCTGACCGGTTGGCTAAACCGTGGGGTTGAAAAGACAATAAAGGTGATAGATCTAGCAGACAACAGACAAGCTGCCTGTGGCTGTCAGTCTATCTGCAGGCGCGCTAATTTCTGTAGGATGCTCAGGTGTTTGGGATAAGATGGATGTTTAATCTTATCCTTGTTTTCCAAGTATCCTTAAATATTGTTGTTACTGCAAAGTCAAATGAGATTTTTGCGTTTGCAGTTTAATATTTATTACTCAATACATTTATAAAGTAACATACCTACTATAGAATTGACTCTAAATAGGTAAAACGAAATGGGACTTACCCACCAGGCCCGGCGGTAAACACCTAACCTGGGCCACTTTTGAATATGACTTATAGTTTAAGTAGATGAGGATCCCACTCTGTGATGTAGAAAGACGACTTCTTTTATTCAAATTAAAAGTGGAGATGCATGACAGACCATGGAACGTGCCACAATCAATAATCTGTGAATTGTATACAGCGGTCCCTTTAAAACTTCAGCAGCAGCTCCTCTATGTATATGGCGCTGGCATGAACTCCCAGGGTGTGTATCCAAAAGTTCAGAGCTTGTCTATAAGCTCTACACAGTCCGTTAGTTGATAGTAAAATAGTCAGTGAATAAAATCCTTTCCAGCTGGTTTCAGCCAGTCAGCACAGTCAGCTGGTAGTGAAGTGTAAAGTCTTTACCGCCGGGCCTGGTGGGTAAGTCCCATTTCGTTTTACCTATTTAGAGTCAATTCTATAGTAGGTATGTTACTTTATAAATGTATTGAGTAATAAATATTAAACTGCAAACGCAAAAATCTCATTTGACTTTGCAGTAACAATATTTAAGGATACTTGGAAAACAAGGATAATATTAAACATCCATCTTATCCCAAACACCTGAGCATCCTACAGAAATTAGCGCGCCTGCAGATAGACTGACAGCCACAGGCAGCTTGTCTGTTGTCTGCTAGATCTATCACCTTTATTATATATATATATATATATATATATATATATATATATATATTAAACTGAAGATATCTAAAATGCATTTATGTAATAATAAAAAACAACCTTACAACCTTACACTTCAAATCCCAACCAAAAACTGCTGGACTCCTATTGTCACAAAAAAGCAGTGAATACCACTTCCTCGTTAATGCCCCTTGGTGCCGGTGTATCTAGGGCATAAATCCATCGTAATTCCTTCTGTCTGAGTTTGCTCTTAAGGTCTCCCTCCCCCGTATCCCTAGGGATATTCGTTCAAGACCCATCACCTTAGATCCACCTATGTCACAGTTGTGGAATTTAAAAACAGTGCATAGCCGGTCCCATATGAATAACATGTCCCACCAAGCGTATACTTGATAAGTGTGCTTGTGTGCGACATTTTAGTACATTTTTGGTCGCCCCCCTACGTACCATTTAAGGCAAGGACACAGGATGGCATATACAACACCCCTTGACCCCTCGATTGGATTTATGAATTGCCCAATTAAGAGAAAAGGTCTGGTTATCTTTTTAGTCACAACTATATATTTGCAAACTGAACACCGACCACATGCATGGCATCCAGTTGCCCGATTATGTTGTTGCAACCATGTTTGCCCAGGGATATAGTGGCCCTGACATCACATAAATTGCTCACCACACTGTCATATTTGGGATATCCCCAATCCAAAGTCTTAATTCTGCATCATCACCTCACCTCCTCACCATTTGCACTGGTTAGAATAGCTGGCAATGAAGCAAACTGGTTGAGTCTGTTTTGGCCCTGATTGTAAAAGTTTACCCCGATTCAATGAGCTAGCTCATCGATATGCCTTCTTAAAGAGGAATATTGCAGGTATTGGGGAGTTAATAAAAACTCCCCAAACCTGGCTTTCTTGCCACCCCCCCCCCCCGCCTCTCTAGTCTCACATTTCACAACTTTTGACTTACCTGTCCAGTCATATTGCGGCATCCCTAGGTCCCGCGCCTTCTCTGTAGGGCAGCACCATCCCATCATGCTCTACACCACCCCTCAGATCTAGTGCATTTGCAGTGTCACAGCATAGGCTGCAATGACATTTGGAGCAAATCCCGCAAGATTTGAAGAGCGGCACAGGACATTTGAAGAGGGACAGTGAAGGGTATGTGCAGCTAAGGCTTGCAGCCTTCACTCATGCTACGGCTAAGGGGCCAGGAATGCTGCCGGATGTCAGTGTTTTAGATAAAGCCCACATCCAAAAGGCAGTGTGGGAGGGGGGAGGAATGTTTAGAAAGGAACATCAGAAAAGGTCTGATGTTCCTCTTCAATGATTGAGGGAGGGTAGCCCCTGTGGAAAACCTCTTGTTAGTTTTTTAGACTGATCCACAAAATTCTGTTCTTCTGAACAATTGCTTTGTTCCCTAAAGAACTGACGAACCGGTATACCTGTCTTAAATCTCGTCTCATGGAAAGATTTGTAATCAAGGGGCCATTTGCTCGCGACTGTATAGTTAGATCCAAAAACTTGATCTATGAGATAGACAAAATGTGGGTCTGCAAGATGTTCCAGCTGTTACAGTTCAGGATCTTAATGAACACACATAGCACGTGGCCCTTGCAACAGGAACAAAACATCATCAATGAAGTGGTACCAGCCCAAAATAACATTATGCACTGCTCCTCAACACAAGCCAACCTCAGAATTCCTGGGTCTCCTTTATATAGGTCCCAGGAATCAATCAGCATGAAGGTGGGTGGTCCCTATTGAATGCCCAATTCTTAACCCCTCCCTGGCAGAGGTGCAGCAACTAAAGTGCTGATGCCACCCCCTACACTACACTAACTCTTAAACTAGCTATTAACCCCTGTTTCACTAGATCAGAGGCTCATTTAACCAGCTTCAGTTATTTTTGATTTGCATTTGTCCAGTTGCTACCTGTGCTGGTCCCAGCTTGCGGGGGGGCATCTGGATTGATGATGCATAAACCACCGCCAGCTTGAGATAATCTTACCTGCAATAATTACTCTGGCAGCATAGCTTTGTTTTTCAAACAGGGAAAAATGATGTTACCATATGTAGCCCTACAAAATTGGAGTATGTTTGAGTGTGCCTGGACAGTATGCCCCCCGAACTGAGCTAGATGGCAATCAACAGCCATTCTGTAAAAAATGGGTGTTGAATCACTTTACCAGTATATAGTCCAATCCAATTACTTTGGCCCACCAGGCTCCAACCCCAGGAGCCAATTAAACTGCCCGGTGTGATCTAAAACAGTTATTTTATGATGATTATATCAGATGCTGCTCAGAGATTTACTTTTTTATAGTCATACAGGATATAAGACTAAAAAAATATATAGTAAATGATTTCTTGCTTTTTCCTAAAGCTGAAAATATATTGCCTTATTTCTTCCCTTTTTAATGTAAATTCTTTTGTAATCTTCACCCACATACCATCAGAATAACTAGTGAAAGTAGCCTTATAATTTCAAAATGTGAATAAGATAGTTGGAAAGTATTGAGGCATATCTGTAAAGCAAGCATAGATTGACAGTAATAACCAAAATAAGTACTGGAGAGATGATGACTATATTATTTGGAACAAATGTCATATTAAACTTGGTTCCAAGTAAAATACCCTAGCAATCATGTGGGAAGAATTTTTAAAGTGGTTTAAAAAGGATATAACACATACAATTATCTACAGGGAATTATTTTCAGGAAAGAGACTAAAAAATATTATTTCTCTGCACAGAAAATAGCCAGGACCAGATTTGTCTTTAGAACTCCATTCCCCACTTCTTAGGGGAGGCCATTGTTTTTCTGGCCATGTGTAAAGATGGCATTATTTGCCAGGCAGCAACTATGATTTCCACCATGTAAATTATAATTTGTACAGTGCCACAGTATACGACAGCGCTTTATAAGTAAACAATATAATATTAATAATAGATATGGTTTCACAGTTTTACAATGATGGTTTTGTTCATACCCATTTAAATGATTTCCCTTCTCTGTTAAAAATGCCAGCTGAACTGTGTTTTTACAGTAGGTGTGCTCTTTTTGTAGTAAACAATAGGGATAACACCTAAACCTATACAGGAATACAAAATTACATTACTGTATTTTTCGCCATATAAGATGCACCTGCCCATAAGACGCACCTAGGATTTGGAGGAGGAAAATAGAAATTCTGAACTAAATGTTGTGCTCAACCCCCACCCCCCCACCAAGAGCCAAATAATGGGCAAGGTGCAGAATCCCATGCTTACAGGCAGAGTGGCATTCCTCAATTCCTTATAGGCAGTGTGGCATTCGCCCTCTCATTCCCCATAGGCAGTGTGGCACCCCCCACATTCCCCATAGGCAGTGTGGCCTCTCACATTTCCATAGGCAGGTGGCATTCCCCCCTCTCCTATTCTCATAGGCAGTGTGGCATCCCCCACTCTCCTATACTCATAGGCAGTGTGGCATTGCCACTCCCATTCCCATAGGCAGTGTGGCATTCCCCCCTCTCCTATTCTCATAGGCAGTGTGGCATTCCCCCTCCCATTCCCATTGGCAGTGTGGCATTCCCCCTCTCCCATTTCCCATAGGCAGCGTGGGAACTCCCCTTCCATTTCCCATAGGCAGTGTGGCGCCCCTCATCTCCCATTTCCCATAGGCAGTGTTGTATCCCCCCTCTCCCATTTCCCATACAGTGTGGCATCCCCCCCACCCATTTCCCATAGGCAGTGTGGCATCCCCCCCCTCCCATTTCCCATAGGCAGTGTGACATTTCCCCCCTCTCCCATTTCCCATAGACAGTGTGGCATTCCCCCCCCCCCCCCATTTCCCATAGGCAGTGTGGCATCCCCCCATTTGCCATAGGTAGTGCAGCTTTCCCCCTCCCATTTGCCATAGGTAGTGTGGCATTCCCCCTCCCATTCCCATAGGCAATGTGGCATTCCCCCCTCCCTTTTCTCATAGGCAGTGTGGCATTCCCCCCTCCCATTCCCATAGGCAGTGTGGCATTCCTCCTTCCATTCCCATAAGCAGTTTGTCATTCCCCCCTCCCATTCCCATAGGCAGTGTGACATTCTCCTCTCCTATTCCCACAGACAAAAAAAAAGTCACATATACATCTCTCCTGTGCTGCTAGCCAGGCCACCACAGCCATGAGAGGCCAGAAGATGGAGGAGCGTCAGATGGGCAGGCAGGGTAACTGATCCCTACACGATGACCCCGCCGTGCACGATCCACGCTGTCCCTGCTGCTGTTGCTGCTTCTTCTCTGGCAGCAGGAGCAAACAAACCCCGCTCTATGCAGCTGGTGGCCGTAGTGAAGAAGCAGAAGCAACAGGGGGTGTCTACCCCCAGAATTTGCTTGTTTGGATGTCTGTGATCTCATTATTATAAAAACCTATTTCACTGCCGTGTTTGTCACGCCAGAATGAAGACCTTGTGATAAGCTGACTTGTTGACGCGGTTTCTCTTTTCTTGAAAAATCTTGTTCATAGCTGCTTCCTGAATCGAACCAGTGACCATTCTTACAATAATACACATATGTAATGTTTGCTAAAACTTTTTTGGGGTTTCCGGCAAGGGGAATGCACCTATGGATGTTAGACTGTTAAAGACAATTGGGGAGAACAAACAATCATTTGGGCCTTTTCTTACAAAACATGACCTATTTGATAGTGGACAAAAGTTCAGACATAAGAATTTTTTTTCTGTGACCGCTCTCTTGGGCCATGTCTACTTCTTAAACAGACTGTCCAAATCTTGGCCCTTTTATTCACTGCATTGAATAAAGTTGACATGCTGCAATTACTTTGACTGAAGGGGGAGGGGGAGAAGCCGTCCTAGGAGCTCTCTGGTACATTTCTGACTGCAAAAATAAGATAGGGAATATCACTTTGTCCCATGTTCGGAACGTCCCTGTAAATCTGGTAGCTGCTTCAGTAATGTTAATGTTGTGCATATAATTGCATTTTGTGCTTAGTATAATATGCTGCCCATGTCTAACAGACAAAATGAATCCCTTGCAAGTCACTCATATACTTGATGACTGAAAGAGGGTATAATTCTGGTTCTGGTTATTCTCTTTTTTTCTCTTCTTACTGTTCAGTCCTATACGAGATAACCATGTTCTTTAGCCTGTGTTAATGTCAACCTTCTCTGTCTACAGTTCATGTTCTAAAGCCTGTGACCTAGTAGATGAAAGGAATCAAGCAGCTACAGCCATCCACTCTGGCTTTTAAGCAGCTTTAAGGGCTAGTATTTTACCTTGCACAGCCTTGTATTGTATGTATTGTGATGTTCACTTATGCAGTTGAAGTGTGCAGTAATGTTTTTGTTTCTTAAATGTCTTCTTGAGTGTTGACCGCCAGTAATGAGAAGGACAATCCTATGATAACTGCCTGTTCCGTGGATGTGATTCCATCCACTAATTATGGTCTACAATAAGATTCCATCCTCTGGTTTTGAGCTCCATCTTAGTCTGAATGGTGTGTCTCAGCTTTATCACATTGCTTCAGGTTAATTTCCCCACAACATGGCTGCTATTGGTTTAGGAAATTGGAATATAGATGAAGACCTAAAGTGTTTGGCATGCCTGACTAAAGAACTGTTTCATTTTAAAGCAGACCAAACCCCTGGTATCCTAACTCTAGACACTACACTAAAAGACTCCAGGGCTGAGCTACATTCTGCCCCTGGGCATCCCAATTTGGGACACCTGCTCTGTAAAACCTGGGGGATCCAAATCAATCCCATGGCACATCTGTGAACCTATGGTGGTGTTCTGGGCATTTCTCTAGCTGCCAGACTGTTAGCAGATTTAAAGTAAAAGCAAGTGGGCAACGGGGGCCACACATACATTCAATATTTTTCTTTCACTTGCACAAGAGAGAACTGCTCAACTTTAACTGATTGCCCCCTGCTCTGAACTGTGGCAAACCTTAGCATTAACCATTGCAGCACCTGCCCAAACCAATGCATGATGGCTAAAAGCATCTATACAAATCAGAAAAACTTTAGATACATTTAAATAACACAAAGATTTGCATCTATGTGGAATCAATATCTTTTGTACTTGTCCGGAGAGGGAATTGATGTTTGACAATCAAAGAACATTTTCCTGGTCTGGTCTCTCAGAAGGTGGAGTTTGGGTTCCAGCCACCATCTTGGTCTATTGTTGAGAAGCTCTCTCCGCTTGAGAAGCTCTCTCTGTCTGTTTACTTTAGTCCCCTTTTACAGGTCACTGCCTGCAGCAACTTTATGTAACAACAGGATGAAACAGATTTGCTGAGGGAGAGGTGCCAGCATGCAACATGGGGATGTCTCAAATCAAGATACTCAGGATACTGAAAGCCCTGTAATGGGCAACCCTGACTTATGGGCTCTTGGCTCATTTGGTGAGAGCTGGTCCTACTGCCTGCTGGAGGTCAATTGTGCTCGCTAGCTGGTGGTACAGTGATGTGCAAGACAACCATGATTGGCCACTTGCAGAGTCCTGGGGCCACTGGAAAGCTGGTAGCATAAAGAGGCAAGTAGTGAGCCTCCTGGGTTCGAGCTTACTGCTGAAATTATGTGCAGCGGGGATCATCAACCATGACGAATCAATGGATCAACAGTCATTTCTGCAAAACTTTCACTGCCAGCAGCACTCATATATAACAAAAAGAGCCACATTTTAGCCCAAAGTGAACGATGCAGAAGCAGACAGAGAAGCACTCAGGAATGCACACAGTGTAATGCAGTAAGTGATCTGGCTAAAAAGAAAACTGGTAGTGTGGCTATGGAAAATGGGGGGGGGGGGGTAGAATACAGCAAAACCATCCTCCTGCACTGTCACACCAGGAGGAATCAGCTGACTCTTGTAAGTATGTTTACTGGTGCCCTCTAATAAATGCCTGAGGCTTACTGGAAATGTTTTCCAATATGACATATACCGAACACATATATACTAAACCAATTACCGTATTTTTCGCCCTATAAGACGCACTTATTTTTCCCCAAAAGTGGGGGGAAAATGTCTGTGCGCCTTATCGGGCGAATGTAAAAAAAAAAAAAAAAAAACTCACCCGTTCCCGTCACACTGCGGGAGCCCAGAGGAGCGGCGGGGGATCTGTCCCGGCCCCGCCGCTGCGATCGCTGTCTTTTACCAGCAGCGATGACAGCGGCGGGGTCAGAGACAGTGCCCCCGCCGCTCCTCCATCTGCTGCTTCTTCCGCCTGGGGCACATGCGAGCACCCAGGTCAGGGCAGCGGGTGGGCGCGCATCGGTGCAGGCCACGCCCACCTGCTGCCCTGACCTGGGTGCTCGCATGTGCCCAGGAAGAAGCAGCAGATGGAGGAGCGGCGGGAGCGCTGTCTCTGACCCCGCCGCTGTCATCGCTGCCTGTAATAGACAGCGATCGCAGCGGCGGGGCCGGGACAGAGCCCGCCGCTGCTTCTTACGGCCAGCCCCATTCACGGAGCCAACCGCTCAGCGGAGCGGTGTCAGTTGCGAGGTGAGTTTAACTTTTTTTTTTACTTAAGCCGACTGGGGGGAAAGGGGGGTGCCACACAGCCTATGGGGGGAGAGAGGGATGCCACACAGCCTATGGGAATTGGGGGGAGGGGGGATGCCACACAGCCTATGGGGGGAGAGGGGGATGCCACACAGCCTATACAAATGGGGGGAGAGGGGATGCCATACAGCCTATGAGGGGAGAGGGGGATGCCACACAGTCTATGGGAATTGGGGGGAGGGAGGGATGCCACACAGCCTATGGGGGGAGAGGGGGATGCCACACAGCCTATGGGAATTGGGGGGAGGGGGGATGCCACACAGCCTATGGGGGGAGAGGGGGATGCCACACAGCCTATGGGAGGAGAGGGGGATGCCACACAGCCTATAGAAATGGGGGGAGAGGGGATGCCACACAGCCTATGGGGGGAGAGGGGGATGCCACACAGCCTATACAAATGGGGGGAGAGGGGGGGTGCCACACAGCCTATGGGGGGAGAGGGGGATGCCACACAGCCTATAGAAATGGGGGCAGAGGGGATGCCACACAGCCTATGGGGGAAAGGGGGATGCCACACAGCCTATACTAATGGGGGGGAGGGGGAATGTCACACAGCCTATGGGGGGAGAGGGGGATGCCACACAGCCTATACAAATAGGGGGAGAGGGGGATGCCACACAGCCTATGAGGGGAGAGGGGGATGCCACACAGCCTATACAAATGGGGGGAGAGGGGGAAGCCACACACCCTATGAGGGGAGAGGGGGATGCCACACAGCCTATACAAATGGAGGGAGAGGGGATGCCACACAGCCTATGAGGGGAGAGGGGGATGCAACACAGCCTATACTAATGGGGGGGAGGGGGAATGCCACACAGCCTATGGGGGGAGAGGGGGATGCCACACAGCCTATGGGGGAGAGGGGGATACCACACAGCCTATACTAATGGGGGGAGGGGGATGCCACACAGCCAATGGGAATGGGGGGGCACACTGCCTATATGGAGAATAGGAGGGGGGAATGCCACACTGCTTATCATAATGGGGTGTACACTGCCTATATGGGGAATGGGAGGGGGATGGGGGCATGCTACACTGTCTATGGAATGGGGGCTTCCCACACGGCCAATGGGAAAGGGGAATGCCACACTGTCTGTAATGGTGCGTTTTTGGTTTAAAATATTTTTTTTCTTATTTTTCTCCCCCAAATCCTAGGTGCATCTTATGGGCAGTTGCGTCTTATAGGGCGAAAAATACGGTAATTATATGTCATATTTGTCTGTGTTTAATGTTTATTCATTTGGCTTTGCTAGTAGCGCGTAAGAAATATTTCCCCTGTTTAAAGTGGACCAACACCCACCGCTGATCGCCCCGGGAATCTATAAGATTCCCGGGCCGATCAGCTCCCTGCCTGCGGGGCACACCGATCGGGGGTGCCCCGCTGTGTGAAACCCCCCAGGACGCCCGCAAATCCTACCTGTTCCTCGTTCCAATGGCGAATGTCGGGCCGCCGTCGCCTCTCGCGCATCCCTCTAGCAGGGCGTTAGTGAATGGCCGGCGCGGGCGCGCGAGAGGCGGCGGCGGGAGCTCTCACCTTGTCCGTCGACGGACGTCGCTTGTCCATCGGCAGTGATTGGTGGAGCGAGTCACGTGGGAGCGGGGTCAGGTGAGTTTTTGGGGCTTTCTGGGGGGTTTCACACAGCGGGGCACCCCCGATCGGTGTGCCCAACACCCAGGATAGTGAAAATTCTGGGTGTTGGTCCACTTTAACGTGCATCAAGATATAGCAGTAATTTGGTTTCCTGATATTCACATTCATTAATTAAGGTAGGACTCCTGACTGACTGCTATAGTATACCACACTACACACCAGTGCCCGGAGGACCTCTTATTTCATTCAGTGGTTCCTTTAATTTCCTTGTAAACACCAGCAGCAGTGGAAGAATCACGAAGCAATCACGCTTTTCACACAGTACAGAAAATTCCGGCATATTTACTTCTCTCCACTGCAGTTAAAAATTAGTGTCTGAGCATCCAGCAGCTGTCAAATTTGTCAAAAATAATTGTGGACTAGCGCATTTCCCATATCTCCGTAATAAATCCTTCAGATTCCCTGTCATTCCACAGCCATTGTTTAGCTAAGGCTTATAATCATTAAACATCTTTGGAGAGGTTTTACATGTGCATCTTCCATTTTACCCCTGCATGCACTTTGATGATATTGATATTGTGTCCACCGATTTATCTTCTTTTTACTTTCTATTATTGTTGTTAATATACAGATATATATTCATTACTCATCTAGGATGAGCTCTAATTCGTCCAAATGGCGTTGAATAAAGTTCCGGGGTGAACCTCCAGACCAAACCTTAAAGGAGCACTATCACGAAATTGTGTAATATTAAAAATCCTTGTAAACACTTCGGCTAATGAGAAGAGGGGTCACTTATATACCTGAAATGAATAAAACTCCATCCATGCTTGCGGCTTATTCTCTCATGGTAGGAATGAAATCCAGGGGTGACAGGTGTAGTCTATCCAGGGTGAGAGAGCCTTTCACCCCAGATGTCCTCTTCCTTCCATTAAAAGAATGAAAAACGTGCCTGGCTGGATATTTCTTGATGGCGGGTATATAAGTAACCTCTCATCCCACCATCCGGCACATTTATATGGATTTTTATCATTGGGCCATTTTTTTCCCGATAGTGCTCCTTTAATCATTTCACTGTTGTGACTGGCTTCACCAACCACACCACTGCAGCAACTGAGCTCTCTACCTGATGCTGTCTAACTACCTAGTCCTAGTCATGTCCTAAGGGATAGCTGTAGGCAAAATTCAAATACTTCTAATAAGAAAATAACTTAAAGCTTTCCTAAGCTTAATCATCTTGGTTAGTGCTTCCTCTCAGGGGAGGTGGCAAGATGGGTTGTTGCTTCTGCATCCCCCAGCTGCCAAAGTGATGAACATGAGGATTTGACTGCTTCAGGATCACTGATGAGCAGAATGAGCTTCATACACTGGCATCTCTCCTGCCCTTTCTCCTGCCTCCTCTGCCCTGTTGATGCTTATAAAGTCATTGCCCGGCTGCTCATCACCACCAAGCATCTCAATGCAAACAATGGTCATGTTTTGCTCCAGAGTGCCAGAAAAGGAGGCCACTGTGGTCTGAACCCCTGGGCCTCTTCTTGTGTGCCCCTCTTGCTGTCTCAGTACACAAAAGCTGACCACTTACAGCAGAGCTGGGCTGTGTGGCCCAGATTCTCGGGAGAGGATAGTTCAACTCAAAATAAATAGAAAAATAAGCTAGATATACAGAGCAAAGTTTGCTGAGGTTTTATTTTAATACACAGGGAGGGCATTACCTGAAACAACACTATGAATATGCACGGCCTGATTATGAGGGGGGCGCCGATTGCCCTGCAAAGGGGGCCTCTACCAAACTTTGGGTTATGGTCTGGTCCGGGATGCTTTTCAGAATTTGGTCTGATGGGCCGCGGGGCCGGCAACAAAGCTATCGGTGACAGTGGGGGGGGGGGGGTGCCTGGGCAGCCAAAGCCACCACAGGGCAGGATGGAGAGTCTAGAGCAGCAAAGCCGCCATCAACTACGCTACAGTGATGGGTGCATGCAGAGCTGTCCATCAGCGGCCGCTCACTGCACATAAGCAGCTCAATGCAGGGAACTGTTTTCTGTTGGACCAACTGGGAGACTACACTACCCCCTCCCAGAATGGCAAAACAGGAGTTCCCGAGCAGCATGCACCCACACAAGGGACTCGATCTGACATTTCAGCAAGTGAGCAGGTGCCAGACAACCACCAATCAGTTACTTGGCTGGACTATTATTTTAAAGGGAAAAAAAACTGCATCAGGGGCCTCCACCGGATTTTGTGCCCAGGGGCCTCCACCACACTTAATCCGGCCCTGTAAATATGTATAATAGAGAGTTGGGGGCTTTTCTAATTCAGGATGTTCATTTTTGCTTCAGTTCTACTTAAACTCAACCTCTTCTCATCATAAAATCTTCCAACAACCTCCTGAGCATTTGAGTCTGTGGGCCTGGCTCAGCAAACACTGTTAAAAAATGTGTTTATGAGAACAAAGATTAGATTTTTTTTTCTTTTACCTGTTCACCAAAGGAAAAACATGATGTTATTTTCACTTTTGATACTGCATACATGTAAATAATATGTGAATATTACAAACAATCCACCTGAAAATAACAGGTAAAAAATATTAGCGTTGTTGGTTTGAACACACTATCTTCACATTTTTTTTTGTATACTTTTTACACCTACCTGGAGCAGATGTAAAAAATATGCAGTACATTCCTGTATGTCCCCTGCTTTCACTCAAGGCTCGCGGCCCAGTGCACCAGACATAGTGGCTAGTAACCCAGGGCTTAAAGACTGAGCAGCATGTCTTAAATGTTGGCAGCAGCTGCTTTAGCAGCCACCCCGCCACCATTCATTGTACAGGGGGACCCCATCCTTCTAATATAGCATCCCATCAGGGGTAATGATGGCCCACTGGGGAGAAACCCCCCCCCCCCCCCCAGTGCTGAGGCATAACAGGGGTTTAAAAAAATATCTTGGCAGGGCGCTGATCATCAGCACTTCTTGTGCCGGCCACAGTGAGGCTTTACAAAGCAACATCCCTGTTCTGTGCACAATACCGCCACCCAGCAGGTGCACACAGTTAGGTCACTATTTTGTATGGTCCTAGAGGAATGAAATTGAAAGGAAGGCAAACTTTGGAGACATTGTACAACTTCTACCCTGCACTTTTTTAGCTGTTTCACTAGTTCTTCTCCTGGTGACCACATGTGTATAGACATCCAAATGCTCATTCTATTGTAGGAAAAATAAACTAATAAATGATTATTAGTAAAAACAAGATAAAGGAAGCAAAATTGAACTTTCTTACTGGAACAAATGGAATGTTTATTAGAACTAAAAAATAATCATTTTGCCTATCCTTTAAATGTGAAGATGAGAAGATGAGAAGATGAAAATGAGAAGATCTCCTGATTGGAAACAAACCATATATCATTGGGGATATTAAACGGCATAAATGTAGGTATTGTTTTATACTAATATAGCAATATGTGTTGCTGTGATTGAAATTCATGGAAAATGGAATGCACAGAAAAGGAATAGGGGACGTGGCATGAATTTTAAAAGGCAGGTAGAGAAGGATTGTGCCATGAGTCCACAGATAACGCTCTCTTGTATTACACTTCATTATACAGACATCATTGTAGAATTCTTTATCAAGTGTTCTAGTGGCTAGCTCCCCTGAGCTTAGACAGAAGCAATTTGTTATATCGAGAACGGTAACCCCATCTTCAGCAGCACACAGTCAGTCTTTTATCATTCACCTGCCACACCGTTTCCACTCTACTTGCGCGCCTCCTCTAGCATAGTGCTGGATGCTTTCGCAATTATCTGCCATTTGGCAAAGCCGTTCTATTCCTTACTGTATACATTTCTCATTTTCTGGTGCTAAGTAGATATATTTTTTTATTTAACTCTCCAATATATTGTTTTAGCATCTATCTATTAAAATTAGAATCAGCAGAGACGTTTACCTGTCATTTTACTGATTTCTTGCTGCATTAATTCAGCCATGTTCCAGCAGCACCATATCAATTCACGTTCCTATACTGTCATATTTTACAGCTGCAGGGACCCATGTTCTACCACCCCAGCTACTGCCTGGCACCAAACTAATGACCGACATTCAAAATTCAGCCCTATCACTGCTTTCCTAGTACAAACGGCCCTAAAATACGCATCCGCCTGCGGTCTTAAACCGGGCCTTCAGCATGATTTAATGAAAAGCCCAAACCCTTAGGAAAATATTCCACAGCACCTAAGATTAATATATTTTACGTTTTTAGTCACTTATTATTCTTTCCCCCACCGGGCTGCATTTCTGTTCAGGACTCTAGAATACGGGCGCCTCAATCTTGACTCAGAAGCATCACATACTGAGGAGAGTAGAGCGGGATAAAGTACAGGGGGCAGAGTTATAGGTGTGCTTTGCACAGACAGAGCAGAGCTGGGGTCAGGGAAAGGACAGCAATCCCAGAATGCAGAGTGGCACAGTCAGGAGACACTTGCCTGATGCTCCATGAGCGCCATCTTGGATGTTTAAAGGCTCATAACATGCAGTAGATGCAAGTCGGTGATATTTAATGTGATCAATCTGTATGTACAGGGTGGGGGAAACATATAAGATAGGCTCTTATTCAGGGTGAAGGTCCGCTTTCAGAACACATGGCACTCAAGGTGCCGCTGTTAGGTTGATTCAAAAGTAACACCATATATATAACATATATATAACATATATAACACTGCATAACAAATAAAGCAGCTATTAAAGCAGTTATATAAAGGTAACTGAGGCCAACTAATATTGGACCACACCCTCAGTCAGATGCAGCAGGATTTTGTTATGTCTGAAGCTTTGCAAATGTCTGCAGATCACTATCCATATCTGTCCCTGGTTCCAGCAGGCCTCCACCCTTTGCCCAAAGGCTACTGGTTTCTGTTTCATGTCTGCTCCGGGTAAGCTCCAGCACCCTGGGGCTCCCCTCTAAGGCTCACTCTAGGTTATGTTCTCTAATTCCTCCCATTCTGCAGTGCATCTATTGTTTATTTGCCTGAGTAAGGTCTGATCTGTTATATCAGTCCCAATTAGACTTGCTGTGCGTTGCTGGCGTTTCGCTAGTCATCCAACTGGCTTTATCAATTCATTTGTCATTTGCACAGGAATCTGGCAGCAGGAAATAATAACTCAAATACACATCATCTGTGTACAATAACCTCACCTCCCTACTGTTTATGCACATGGTAAAAGTCAGATGATTTGACTTGCCTTCTGGCCACACCCATAACCTCCTTCTTATTTGGCTAGCACTCCCGCTCTAAAAGAAATCTGAGACGCGGTAGGCAGTGACAGCATTTCACACAGCGGGCTAGCTTCCAGCCCTAAAGTTTTTAGACTCCCGGGCCGTGCCACAAGGGTTTTGGTACATACCGGTGTTAATGTTGGGCAAAACTGTGACAGTTGGCTCTAAAGGAGGAAGGTAATGTATCACTCTAAAACCTCTCCTAGAAGAAGGCTTACTGGGTTGTACTTGGAACTCCTTTGGAAGGGCACTTGGCCTTAAATTAATTAGGTGGAACTTCTTTAATGAGTTTGGTTTGGGAATGTAATTGTACTTCTTCAGAGAGTATGTGTGGCTGAGAGCAAACCACAAGCCACAAATGCCCCACAGTACACCACAGCATCCACCACCACACTCCCTGTTCCTATCCTGGGGTAATGTGTGCAACACTTCAAACCCTACTTATGCAGTTTTGATGTACCTTTACACTGCCAGCATCCTTTAGAAAAAGGGACCAGCAGCCTGTAGAAGTAAATGATAATGTTGTTTAAGAATGCAGTCCATGGCTTTGTGCATTTGTTGGAAAACAAACTCTGGCAGGTAAGCTGTAAATATCAATTTGTAAATGTAAATATATAAATACATGCACAGGCGTCTACTGTGCCCATTTACCAGGGCCATAGATGCCTCGTTCTGTGGATAGCATTAGAAGAATCGGTAGGAGGGAGCATATTGATAGTTGCAAATGCTGCAGCAAAATAGAACTAATCAGCTTTCTTGTATAGTTTAGAGAGGTAGGGGTTCTGCTCATTTCACCGTTTCCACTAATCAGTTACTGAGAGCACCACAGCAAGTTTCTGATGGCATTTTCTATTAGAATGCAAAGTGCATACTCAATTCTTATTTTTTGATTAGAGGTAAATTGCTCCATTAAAATCCCATTGAGTACTTTTCTTTGCTCTGTAGAAGAGTGCAGGCTCCAAGACCTTTTTAAAACTTTAATATCGAAACTCCTTACCAATTAAAATTTTACTCTCAACTGTTCCTCATTTTCTTTTTCCTGAAATTAATTTATAACTGGAATATACATGGCCAAGTCATTGGTTCACCGCTGTAAAATAAATTACGTTCATGACATGCCTACTAGTTCAGGGCTCTCTACATTCTGCCATTTTAATGACATGATTATCATACCATGATCACTATATCAAAACGTTTATTCTGAAATATACATATATATATATATATATATATATATATATATATATATATAGCAAGAATGTAGAAATCCCCAGTGGTAAATGTTGTCAAAACTCCTGCTAAAATGTATTCCAATGTATTCCAATGAACGTCATCATGTAGGAGACATTGGGTAGACACATCTTGAGATGAGTGAATTGCTTAAGAATTATATTCGGTCGATTTGTCTAATTTCCCCAACAAATTTTTAACGAATCACTAAGAAATTGTAATTAACTTACTGGTGGGGTTTCCCCTGGCCCTGCTAGTCACACTGACAGCTCCAGAGTCCTCCTCTAGTGTGTGTTTGTTTTCAGCAATATCTCAAAATCAAATCTGCTGCGGCAGGTCGACAGCCAAACAGTTTTTCTAATTAGGTACCACACATCAAGCCAGGTGAACTGCAGCGAAACCCAACATAATGACATCAAGAGGTCAGTTCTACATTCACTGCTAAAAATATAGCTCTGTTTGCTAAATTCTGTCTCAGTTTGATCAGTTTGCTGGTATGTTCTGCTGCCGCTCGATTGCAGCGCACACAGGAAACTAAATATAGAGGCAACTAATGAAAATGTGAATGTTGTAAAACAGGCCCTTAATAATTTCAATTAAAATTTAGTTACTATTCTGCATCTTCCTCAGCTTGTCCCCCACCAGGCGGTGTCCCTTTCCTCCTCTGCCGGGTCAGGGCCTTCCTCTGGTACATTGTTGGGGTCTTCAGTGCCAGTATCTAAAGCAGGCACCACCATCAGCATATCGTACGCAGGTTCTTCCTCCTTCCATCCTGGCTCCCAGACAGGGAGGCTCTTGTAGTTCAGAGACGGGGCCGCTGCAGATTCCTACCCCATGTGACTTGCTACACCACTGGAGGGTAGGGACACTATAACCATATGTTAACCACTTACTCATTCACGTAAGGCTGGCCATCAGTTGACTGCCAGGGACCAATCTGAATTTCCCAGTGGGTATGCACTTCAAATCTGAAAGGTTTCAGTTAGTCATCTGATTTAGTGCCATACACCATGAATGAGGAAGTGGTGACTTGGGTATAGTGCCTTTTTAATATTATCCCACCTGAAGACCTAATAAAAGCCTCCTTTTCCTTTAAATGGTCTCAAGATGCACTGAAATACTTGGGAATGCTGATTATAGTTAATCACGACAGCTTATATACAGCAAAAATGGTGGATTCTGGGTGATTTGATGGGTACTATCTCTCGGGTCAGTCACATCCATACAGTCAAGATGGTTTATCTATTTAGAGTCCTCCCCATTTAGATCAAATATGACCCTCAAATATGCTAAGGATTATCCAAAGGATAATGTTCAGTTGTATTTGAAGCACTAAAATACCTAATATTTCCAGACATACCACGTATATCCATAAATCATGGGAAGGTTTAGGAGTACCCAATTGTCAGGCAAATTGAGTTATCAAACATCTCGGGAGGCCTGGGTATTCCCTTGTGGGAGTCTGCACATGAGAAGGGGAGTGGACAGCAGAATTACCTGGTTTAGGGATTGGGACTTGGGACAGTGAGGCAGCTCTCAGCCAGGCAGTTAATTCCTCCCTGGAAGGCATGCACCAGGCATCCAGGGAGGTCTGGGGATCCCCTGATACGGGAGTCTGGAAATGGGTAGGAGACCGCACAGTGGAATACGGGAATAGGTACATAGCGGACGGAAGGTGAAAAACTTGCCTGCGCCACCAAAAAGGCAAGCTGCCAACCACCGGGGGCGTGGGAGGTCTGGTACTCAACGAAGAGCCCGTAACCCACCCAGTTCTTCAACAGCACTCCAGAAGCCGGAAATGAACAGGCCCCAGGTAGTCCCTTTGTGGTTGCAGACTTGGGGATAGAAACACAGGACAAATGTACACAAAGCACAAATGGATGGTCTTGGCTCCAGTGTAGGCTATAGCGGAGCTGAGCCCCAGGATGGGCTGTAGTGGAGCTGGGCCCCAGTGCAGGCTATAATGTAGCTGGGCCCCAGTGCAGGCTATGGCAGAGCTGGGCCCCAGTGCTGGCTATGGCGGAGCTGGACCCAAGTGGTGGCTATGGCGGAGCTGGGCCCAAGTGCTGGCTAGATGACCAACAAAGAAGGGCTGGGGGCCCAAGACACACAATGGCTAAGACACTGGAAGGGCAGTTGGCCCAATACAGACAAAGACACAAACTGTGGAGGACCACACGAACCGGCACATACAAAGACACAAACTATGAACTAAGGCTGTAAACCCCAGCATAGACATGAACTATGAAGGATCGTGAGGCCCAGCAAGGACAGAAAGGCTAGAAGCAGAATAACAAGAAACAGGAAGGCCTGTAGGCCTCACAAGGACAAGGAGGTAAGCAAGGGGGTTGGAGAGCCTGGCTAGACTTCGAAAAGACTATGCAATGATGCAACACAGGGGCAGGACCAAGCACATGCATTTATAGCAACCACCACAGAATAATGAATGCCAGGTAAGGTTAAACTAGGCAGCTCTAGGACCCAGGGGAGAACCATACTACTCCAGTAGACACATAGCAATACCACCACAGTGGATAGCACAGCTGCTAGAGCAATGACAGATGGTGGATCGTCGATTCAAGATCCCATTCATGGCAGTCCTCACACCAATGTAGCTAAATACTTCAATGCTGCATAGATAGCCCAACTTGCAGCCCTGCCTAGCAAAAATGAACAACTATTTCGGGCTCAATAGATTCTTTATTCAACCGCAACACCGTAATTCTTCACTCACTCACCTCCACCTACTACTGCCACCTCCACCTACTACTGCATCTCTGGCACAACTCTCGCTTTCCCCCAAGTCTGGATAATTCCCAATCCTTGGGATTAACCAAAGTATAAGATCCCCCCAACACAGAATACTATAAATACCTCAAATTAAGACATTGGATAACTGCTGACCACATTTTAAAAATGTACATTTTTTTAAATATGTGCTCATCAGATTCTACAACCCTAAAACTAATTTCCATAATTTACTCGCAGCTAAAGCATCTGCTCACACATCAGTCTCAATCCTATGTGGTCAATCTGGAATCAGACCTAAGGTTGTCTAAATCACCTGGGAAAAAGGGGCAACCATCTTTACCGGCTCAATTCAAATATCCAAACTAAAGCCAGCTTATAAAGTCATGTTTCAGTGGTATCTGGTGCTAAGTCATAGGCTGTAACACTGTGGGTGATATGTTCCATACATTGTGGGCCTGCCCTTCTACCATTAGATTCTGGGGCAAAATATTTAAAGTTTGAGATATCCCACAGTGTTAAGCTCTTTGGTTTGTCCCTGAACTTACTTTGATTCTTGATTATGCTGCATGCTGCAGCACCCCACAGTATTCCGTTCAGCCTGCACAGCCTGCTGGCAGACATTCAAGTTTGCTGGATGAGGCAGCAAAGGGGGTTTGACGCTGCAGGGCATCCATAGATTTAACCATAACATATAGCCTAGAGTGTTGGTCCACTTTAATTAATATGCCAGGTTCTACAAATAACCATACAAAGAGACCCGTAGGTATGTCAAACCACCCAGAATCTGTAACCATCACATTAAACTAATGACGTTCATCATATTTGCAGCTAAACAAGCCATAGCGAATGCGTAGAAGCAACAATTCATTGCCGACAAGGGACTTTGAGGTCTGGGGAAATTTTGGATTAGTAGATCCTGAGTAAGGACCTCCCCCTTGTACTCTTCAGATACTAAAAGTGACTGTAAATGTGAGGGAACCCCAATCTCAGGGCCCAGTACATTTTCAAAAGTCAGAATAAGATGGAAGAGCTGTAAAGGAAAAAGGTGAGTACTGTATGTTGTTTGTTTTATCCTGGACAGTGGTATAATAGTACAAGATTTTTTTTAAACTATGGCTTAAACCCAACATACCTTAACTTGTTAAGCCTATTTCACCCCTAAATATTTTCCATATTTTACCTCTTTAATTTAAAAAAATCCCAATATAGGTCTCTTTTTTTTATTCCCATTAATGTTAGCTCATATTTAAACCTAAAACAAACAAGAATAATACAACTTAAATTTGAATTAAAGTTATTGATTTCCTGAGCAAATAGAAAAGCATTCGTGATTGCATATATCCCTTAGATTGTCATTTCATTATTGTTTCCTATTTCTTTTCTCTCGGTAATCCATGTTCATCACTGTTTGCTCATCTGTTTCCCATACCTGGTTCACCTTATATTGCTCATGCTCAGTTACAGTAAATTCCTTTTCTTATTATTTTATTTACATGATATGCTTGTAATATAACATTTTGTGCATAACTAGGTTTTCTAATAAAGTGGATGGTCAAATAAACATCCACCTTATGTCAATAGCTCAATACTGACTGTATATAATCCTTCCCCTTATCTCCACCCTTTATCCTTTATACTGTAAGCTTGCAAGGGCAGGACTCTCTTTCCTATTGTATCTTGTATTCAGAATATTCACTATTAACCCTGTAACACTACATTTCTAATAGTCTATGTGCTCTATGCTTCTTCCTTATCTGTAGTTACTACTTTGTACAGCACTACGAAAGATGGTGGCGCTTTATAATAATATTAATAACGATGCCTGCATGCAGTCAGCAGAGCATGTCCCAAGATGGTCTCTACACTAGAATGCAATGAAATGACAGGGCTGTTCAGCCGAGCTCATCACATCAGAACACCCCCTAGACTGACTGCAACATAGCAGATAATCTGTATCAGGTGTCCAGCTCACCAAAACCATAAAACTTAACATTTAATATTTCCATTAGAAACATACATGCCCTGTGTGAGGTGTAGTCCCATCTCGCCCCCTCAAAAGGCGACGCGTTTCGGGGTAAGATACCCCTTAATCATACCTTAATTCTGGGGAGAGACGTTCCCCTATAAGAAGACCGGCTTTCCTTGGGTTCCTTGGGTGCCATTGTGCTAGTGCATGAGAATTCACATGAAAGAGCGCACTGCCTGGATCTCTGATAGGCAGAAAGGGAATGGTGTCATGTGCTAGGACCTGACTGGTTAGTAAAGGAACACTGAGGCGCACACATTTAACAGTGTCCTACCCCTGCATGATTTTAAGACATTAACTATATGGCGAAGGGGAGAGAGAAAGAAAATAAAGAAATAAATTCCAATCCTATCCCCACCCATACGCCAGATCATAATAAAGTAGCATATATATACATGATTCATACCCAAATGCTGTTGTTTTAGATTGATTTAGTTATGGACAATTACCACTATTTGTCTCTGCTGTCATCGCATTTGGAGAAAATTTCACAGGGAGCTCTGTAGGCATATGTTACCACTAAGAGTTTTGTTAAATAATAGATTAAGAATAAGAAAACATATATTTATATATATAAAATAAAGGTGGCTGCAGATGTGCATGTGTTTGGGTAAGTAGTGTTCTTGCTTGCAATGTGTACATTAGGAGTTGTAATATTTTGCTCCATATTACCAATTAGGTAATTTCAGAGTGGTGGTACAACATGTGCATGGAAAACTCTAGGGGGGTTATTTAAGAAAAGCTAAGGCCACGTAGTGCCAGGTAGTGACAGATGAGTGTCAGGTGAGTGTCAGGTTTCGGTCAAAACGGGGAGGCCGATTCATTAATAGCGGCAGGTAGCGACAGTTGAGCGACTGTAGCGGTATTTTCACAGCGCCCACTAGTAGTCGCTGTGCTTGGCCATTGTTCGGTTGTTGATAGCGACAACATCGGTGTACAGTAATGTTGAATACGGGGTGACAAGTCGCTATTTGACAGGTTCCGCGATGTATGGGTGCGCATGATAGCGACTGGTCAGAGCGACCGGCTCCCACCATATTCATCAAAAAATCACGCTCAAAAAATTCTCGTGTTTCGCATAAAAGTAATAGTTTTTTATCTAAAACAAAAGATGGCTACCTTTCCCAACAAGTACAAGCTCCAACAAGGGGGAAAGCCATATTGGACCTAATACTAACCAATGTACCAGACAAAGTAATAAAGGTACAGATTGGGGGACACCTTGGAAGCAGTGATCATAATATAATTAATTTCCAATTAGCAGTCACTAGGGTGCCTTATCAAGGAGCCACAAAAACGCGGGACTTCAAAAAGGCAAAGTTTGACCAACTTAGAGATGCCCTACACTGCATTGACTGGGAAAATGCCCTTAAAAACAAAAGCATGGACGCTAAATGGGATACTTTCAAAGGAATACTTAATTTTCATTGTGACAGATATATACCTTACAGGAATAAAACTATTAGACGCACATGTAAACCGATGTGGCTAAATAAAAAGGTTAAGGGGGCAATAAACAACAAAAAAAATGCATTTAAACGTTTAAAGCAGGAAGGGACAGCGGAAGCGTTAAAAAACTATAAAGAAGAAAATAAACAATGTAAACAACAGATAAGGGCAGCTAAGCTGGAGACAGAAAGACTGGTCGCGAAAGAGAGTAAAACTAACCCCAAATTATTCTTTAGCTACATAAACCGTAAAAGGTACAAACCTGAGGGTGTGGGCCCCCTGAAAAGCAAGGAGGGGACCCCTATAGAGGGAAATGAGGAGAAAGCTAATTTGCTTAACAACTTCTTTGCTTCTATATTCACAAAAGAATTTGACATGCCGAGTGAAATGCAGGGGAATTACCGAAACCCTCCATTAAATGTCACTGGTCTAACCAAGGAAGAAGTCCGGCACCGTCTCAAACAGATGAAAATCGATAAATCACCGGGACCAGATGACATACATCCTCGTGTTTTAAGGGAGTTATGTACAGTAATAGACAAGCCGTTATTTCTAATATTTGTGGATTCCATAACTACAGGGTCTGTTCTGATGGATTGGCGCTTGGCAAATGTGGTGCCAATATTCAAAAAGGGATCTAGGGGGGAACCTGGGAACTACAGACCGGTAAGCTTAACATCTGTGGTGGGCAAGCTGTTTGAAGGTTTCTTAAGGGATACTATCCTGGAGCACCTTGGGGAAAATGACCTTATTACTCCATATCAGCATGGATTTATGATGAATCGCTCCTGCCAGACAAACCTAATCAGCTTTTATGAGGAGGTAAGTTCAAGATTGGATCAGGGGGAGTCATTGGATATCATATATCTTGACTTTTCTAAAGCATTTGATACTGTGCCACATAAAAGGCTGGTACAAAAGATGAGAATGCTTGGACTGGGGGAAAACGTGTGCAGATGGGTGGGAAATTGGCTTAATGATCGGAAGCAGAGGGTGGTTATCAATGGTACACACTCAGATTGGGTCACTGTTACTAGTGGAGTACCACAAGGGTCAGTTCTGGGACCAATTCTCTTCAATATATATATAAATGACATTGGGTATGGATTAAACAGTAAAGTCTCAATCTTTGCAGATGATACTAAGCTGAGTAAAGTAATTGAAACAAAAGAGGACAACAGGCAGCTACAAACAGATTTAGATAAATTGGAAGCATGGGCAGTTAAATGGCAAATGAAGTTTAACACAGATAAATGTAAGGTTATGCACATGGGAAGGAGAAATCTGTGTCATGATTACACACTAAATAAAGAAACACTTGGTAAAACAACAATGGAAAAGGACCTAGGAGTTTTAGTTGACAATAAGCTCAACTGTAGTAATCAATGCCAGGCAGCTGCTGGCAAGGCAAATAGGATCATGGGGTGCATCAGGAGGGGCATAGGTGCTCATGACCAGAGCATCATTTTACCCCTGTACAAGTCACTGGTCAGACCCCATATGGAATACTGTGTACAGTTCTGGGCACCTGTGCTTAAGAAGGACATATCAGAACTGGAGCGCGTTCAAAGAAGGGCAACAAAGTTAATAAAAGGAGTGCGGGGGCTAGAGTACCCGGAAAGATTGTCCAAGTTAGGCTTATTTAGTCTAGAAAAAAGACGATTGAGGGGTGATCTAATAACTATGTATAAATATATTCAGGGTCAATACAAGGATCTGTCCCACAATCTATTTATACCCCGGAGTGTAACCATAACCCGGGGGAATCCACTAAGGTTAGAGGAAAGGTGCTTTCTCCACCGACATAGGAGGGGATTCTTCTCTGTAAGAGCAGTGAGACTATGGAACTCGCTGCCAGAGGAGGTAGTAATGATGGATACTAGTGATGAGCGAGTAGTATTCGACCGAGCCGGTATTCGATCGAATACTACGCTGTTCGTCATACTCGATTTCGATCGAGTACAGCGGCGATGGCGCACTCACAATTCGTTTCCCCTCCCACCTTCCCTGGCGCATTTTTTACACCAATCACCATGCAGGGGGGGTGGGACAGGTCCTGGGAGGACGCTGGCATCGCGAAAACGGCGTCTACACGCATTGGCTGGAAAAACCATGTGACCTCGAATATACAAAACTCAGCACTTCCTCTTCGTCAGCATTAGCAGCTTGAACTTAGTGAGGGACAGACGCTCACAGCAGGGAAAGACAGGCTGTCGCTGGCAGGGCCCCAGAAGCTCGGAATATCGCTTTTACCACCATCTATACCAGCTACCAGAAGACAAGAGAGTCATTAAGAGCCCTTATTAGGGCTACTACGCTGAACGGTATATGGCTCATATGTAGGCAGGCAGGGCCCCAGAAGCTCAGAATATACCTTTTACCACCATATATACCAGCTACCAGAAGACAAGACAGTCCTTAAGAGCCCTAATTAGGGCTACTACGCTGAACAGTATATAGCTCATTTTCTATGTAGTCAGGCAGGGCCCCAGAAGCTCAGAATATACCTTTTACCACCATATATACCAGCTACCAGAAGACAAGAGAGTCCTTAAGAGCCCTTATTAGGGCTACTACGCTGAACAGTATATAGCTCATTTTCTATGTAGTCAGGCAGGGCCCCAGAAGCTCAGAATATACCTTTTACCACCATATATACCAGCTACCAGAAGACAAGAGAGTCCTTAATCCCTTATTAGTGCTGCTATGTTGAACAGTATATAGCTCATTTTCTATGTAGTCAGGCAGGGCCCCAGAAGCTCAGAATATACCTTTTACCACCATATATACCAGCTACCAGAAGACAAGAGAGTCCTTAAGAGCCCTTATTAGGGCTACTATGTTGAACAGTATATAGCTCATATCCTATGTAGTCAGGCAGGGCCCCAGAAGCTCAGAATATACCTTTTACCACCATATATACCAGCTACCAGAAGACAAGAGAGTCCTTAATCCCTTATTAGTGCTGCTATGTTGAACAGTATATAGCTCCTTTTCTATGTAGTCAGGCAGGGCCCCAGAAGCTCAGAATATACCTTTTACCACCATATATACCAGCTACCAGAAGACAAGAGAGTCCTTAAGAGCCCTTATTAGGGCTACTATGTTGAACAGTATATAGCTCATATCCTATGTAGTCAGGCAGGGCCCCAGAAGCTCAGAATATACCTTTTACCACCATATATACCAGCTACCAGAAGACAAGAGAGTCCTTAATCCCTTATTAGTGCTGCTATGTTGAACAGTATATAGCTCATTTTCTATGTAGTCAGGCAGGGCCCCAGAAGCTCAGAATATACCTTTTACCACCATATATACCAGCTACCAGAAGACAAGAGAGTCCTTAAGAGCCCTTATTAGGGCTACTATGCTGAACAGTATATAGCTCATTTTCTATGTAGTCAGGCAGGGCCCCAGAAGCTCAGAATATACCTTTTACCACCATATATACCAGCTACCAGAAGACAAGAGAGTCCTTAAGAGCCCTTATTAGGGCTACTATGTTGAACAGTATATAGCTCATATCCTATGTAGTCAGGCAGGGCCCCAGAAGCTCAGAATATACCTTTTACCACCATATATACCAGCTACCAGAAGACAAGAGAGTCATTGAGAGCCCTTATTAGGGCTACTATGCTGAACAGTATATAGCTCATTTTCTATGTAGTCAGGCAGGGCCCCAGAAGCTCAGAATATACCTTTTACCACCATATATACCAGCTACCAGAAGACAAGAGAGTCCTTAATCCCTTATTAGTGCTGCTATGTTGAACAGTATATAGCTCATTTTCTATGTAGTCAGGCAGGGCCCCAGAAGCTCAGAATATACCTTTTACCACCATATATACCAGCTACCAGAAGACAAGAGAGTCCTTAATCCCTTATTAGTGCTGCTATGTTGAACAGTATATAGCTCATTTTCTATGTAGTCAGGCAGGGCCCCAGAAGCTCAGAATATACCTTTTACCACCATATATACCAGCTACCAGAAGACAAGAGAGTCCTTAATCCCTTATTAGTGCTGCTATGTTGAACAGTATATAGCTCATTTTCTATGTAGTCAGGCAGGGCCCCAGAAGCTCAGAATATACCTTTTACCACCATATATACCAGCTACCAGAAGACAAGAGAGTCCTTAATCCCTTATTAGTGCTGCTATGTTGAACAGTATATAGCTCATTTTCTATGTAGTCAGGCAGGGCCCCAGAAGCTCAGAATATACCTTTTACCACCATATATACCAGCTACCAGAAGACAAGAGAGTCCTTAATCCCTTATTAGTGCTGCTATGTTGAACAGTATATAGCCCATTTTCTATGTAGTCAGGCAGGGCCCCAGAAGCTCAGAATATACCTTTTACCACCATATATACCAGCTACCAGAAGACAAGAGAGTCCTTAATCCCTTATTAGTGCTGCTATGTTGAACAGTATATAGCTCATTTTCTATGTAGTCAGGCAGGGCCCCAGAAGCTCAGAATATACCTTTTACCACCATATATACCAGCTACCAGAAGACAAGAGAGTCCTTAATCCCTTATTAGTGCTGCTATGTTGAACAGTATATAGCTCATTTTCTATGTAGTCAGGCAGGGCCCCAGAAGCTCAGAATATACCTTTTACCACCATATATACCAGCTACCAGAAGACAAGAGAGTCCTTAATCCCTTATTAGTGCTGCTATGTTGAACAGTATATAGCTCATTTTCTATGTAGTCAGGCAGGGCCCCAGAAGCTCAGAATATACCTTTTACCACCATATATACCAGCTACCAGAAGACAAGAGAGTCATTGAGAGCCCTTATTAGGGCTACTATGCTGAACAGTATATAGCTCATATGTAGGCAGGCTGGGCCCCAGAAGCTCAGAATATACCTTTTACCACCATATATACCAGCTACCAGAAGACAAGAGAGTCCTTAAGAGCCCTTATTAGGGCTACTATGTTGAACAGTATATAGCTCATATCCTATGTAGTCAGGCAGGGCCCCAGAAGCTCAGAATATACCTTTTACCACCATATATACCAGCTACCAGAAGACAAGAGAGTCCTTAAGAGCCCTTATTAGGGCTACTATGTTGAACAGTATATAGCTCATATCCTATGTAGTCAGGCAGGGCCCCAGAAGCTCAGAATATACCTTTTACCACCATATATACCAGCTACCAGAAGACAAGAGAGTCCTTAATCCCTTATTAGTGCTGCTATGTTGAACAGTATATAGCTCATTTTCTATGTAGTCAGGCAGGGCCCCAGAAGCTCAGAATATACCTTTTACCACCATATATACCAGCTACCAGAAGACAAGAGAGTCCTTAAGAGCCCTTATTAGGGCTACTATGTTGAACAGTATATAGCTCATTTTCTATGTAGTCAGGCAGGGCCCCAGAAGCTCAGAATATACCTTTTACCACCATATATACCAGCTACCAGAAGACAAGAGAGTCCTTAATCCCTTATTAGTGCTGCTATGTTGAACAGTATATAGCTCATTTTCTATGTAGTCAGGCAGGGCCCCAGAAGCTCAGAATATACCTTTTACCACCATATATACCAGCTACCAGAAGACAAGAGAGTCCTTAATCCCTTATTAGTGCTGCTATGTTGAACAGTATATAGCTCATTTTCTATGTAGTCAGGCAGGGCCCCAGAAGCTCAGAATATACCTTTTACCACCATATATACCAGCTACCAGAAGACAAGAGAGTCCTTAATCCCTTATTAGTGCTGCTATGTTGAACAGTATATAGCTCATTTTCTATGTAGTCAGGCAGGGCCCCAGAAGCTCAGAATATACCTTTTACCACCATATATACCAGCTACCAGAAGACAAGAGAGTCCTTAATCCCTTATTAGTGCTGCTATGTTGAACAGTATATAGCTCGTTTTCTATGTAGTCAGGCAGGGCCCCAGAAGCTCAGAATATACCTTTTACCACCATATATACCAGCTACCAGAAGACAAGAGAGTCCTTAATCCCTTATTAGTGCTGCTATGTTGAACAGTATATAGCTCATTTTCTATGTAGTCAGGCAGGGCCCCAGAAGCTCAGAATATACCTTTTACCACCATATATACCAGCTACCAGAAGACAAGAGAGTCCTTAATCCCTTATTAGTGCTGCTATGTTGAACAGTATATAGCCCATTTTCTATGTAGTCAGGCAGGGCCCCAGAAGCTCAGAATATACCTTTTACCACCATATATACCAGCTACCAGAAGACAAGAGAGTCCTTAATCCCTTATTAGTGCTGCTATGTTGAACAGTATATAGCTCATTTTCTATGTAGTCAGGCAGGGCCCCAGAAGCTCAGAATATACCTTTTACCACCATATATACCAGCTACCAGAAGACAAGAGAGTCCTTAATCCCTTATTAGTGCTGCTATGTTGAACAGTATATAGCTCATTTTCTATGTAGTCAGGCAGGGCCCCAGAAGCTCAGAATATACCTTTTACCACCATATATACCAGCTACCAGAAGACAAGAGAGTCCTTAATCCCTTATTAGTGCTGCTATGTTGAACAGTATATAGCTCATTTTCTATGTAGTCAGGCAGGGCCCCAGAAGCTCAGAATATACCTTTTACCACCATATATACCAGCTACCAGAAGACAAGAGAGTCATTGAGAGCCCTTATTAGGGCTACTATGCTGAACAGTATATAGCTCATATGTAGGCAGGCAGGGCCCCAGAAGCTCAGAATATACCTTTTACCACCATATATACCAGCTACCAGAAGACAAGAGAGTCCTTAAGAGCCCTTATTAGGGCTACTATGTTGAACAGTATATAGCTCATATCCTATGTAGTCAGGCAGGGCCCCAGAAGCTCAGAATATACCTTTTACCACCATATATACCAGCTACCAGAAGACAAGAGAGTCCTTAAGAGCCCTTATTAGGGCTACTATGTTGAACAGTATATAGCTCATATCCTATGTAGTCAGGCAGGGCCCCAGAAGCTCAGAATATACCTTTTACCACCATATATACCAGCTACCAGAAGACAAGAGAGTCCTTAATCCCTTATTAGTGCTGCTATGTTGAACAGTATATAGCTCATTTTCTATGTAGTCAGGCAGGGCCCCAGAAGCTCAGAATATACCTTTTACCACCATATATACCAGCTACCAGAAGACAAGAGAGTCCTTAAGAGCCCTTATTAGGGCTACTATGTTGAACAGTATATAGCTCATTTTCTATGTAGTCAGGCAGGGCCCCAGAAGCTCAGAATATACCTTTTACCACCATATATACCAGCTACCAGAAGACAAGAGAGTCCTTAATCCCTTATTAGTGCTGCTATGTTGAACAGTATATAGCTCATATCCTGTGTAGTCAGGCAGGGCCCCAGAAGCTCAGAATATACCTTTTACCACCATATATACCAGCTACCAGAAGACAAGAGAGTCATTAAGAGCCCTTATTAGGGCTACTATGCTGAACAGTATATAGCTCTTATGTAGGCAGGCAGGGCCCCAGAAGCTCAGAATATCGCATTTACCACCATATATACCAGCTACCAGAAGACAAGAGAGTCATTGAGAGCCCTTATTAGGGCTGCTATGTTTTAAAAATTGTGTGGAGGCCCAAGAGCTGAGACCTTTTAAAAATTGTGTGGAGGCCCAAGAGCTGAGACCTTTTAAAAATTGTGTGGAGGCCCAAGAGCTGAGACCTTTTAAAAATTGTGTGGAGGCCCACGAGCTGAGACCTCTTAAAAATTGTGTGGAGGCCCAAGAGCTGAGACCTTTTAAAAATTGTGTGGAGGCCCAAGAGCTGAGACCTTTTAAAAATTGTGTGGAGGCCCAAGAGCTGAGACCTTTTAAAAATTGTGTGGAGGCCCACGAGCTGAGACCTCTTAAAAATTGTGTGGAGGCCCAAGAGCTGAGACCTTTTAAAAATTGTGTGGAGGCCCAAGAGCTGAGACCTTTTAAAAATTGTGTGGAGGCCCAAGAGCTGAGACCTTTTAAAAATTGTGTGGAGGCCCAAGAGCTGAGACCTTTTAAAAATTGTGTGGAGGCCCACGAGCTGAGACCTCTTAAAAATTGTGTGGAGGCCCAAGAGCTGAGACCTTTTAAAAATTGTGTGGAGGCCCAAGAGCTGAGACCTCTTAAAAATTGTGTGGAGGCCCAAGAGCTGAGACCTTTTAAAAATTGTGTGGAGGCCCAAGAGTTGAGACCTCTTAAAAATTGATTGTATTAAGCCTAAGAGGTGAGCCATAATTTTTTTCATTAATACAGCAATTCTACGGCGGTTAAGGAGGAGGAGGAGGAGGAGGAGGAGGAAATGGCACTTCATACAGATGGCACTTCACTCTTGGCTGCTTTCCACTGTTGTACAAGCAAAGTCCGGGTCAATCTACTTGCTGTTCATTTTGATTAGCGTCAGCCTGTCGGCACTGTCGGTTGACAGGCGGCTGCGCTTATCGGTTATAATGCCCCCGGCTGCGCTGAACACACCCTTTCT
Organism: Gastrophryne carolinensis; assembly: GCA_027917425.1. Classification (NCBI taxonomy): domain Eukaryota; kingdom Metazoa; phylum Chordata; class Amphibia; order Anura; family Microhylidae; genus Gastrophryne; species Gastrophryne carolinensis. The sequence continues at coordinate 114,143,100 of CM051234.1, forward strand.
GATAGCACGCTGGCGGCAGGGCAGGCAAGCACCTCCAAGGCGTACAGGGACAGTTCCAGCCACGTGTCCAACTTGGAGACCCAGTAAGTGTAGGTCGCCGAGGGATCGGGGAGGACAGGGGTGTGGTCTGCCAGGTAGTCCCGCAACATCCGCCGATACTTGTCCCTCCTGCTGATAGCGGGCCCCGCAGTGATGGAAGTTGCACGAGGGGGTGACATGAACGTGTCCCACACCTTGGAGAGTGTTCCCCTGGTGGCTGTGGGCCTGATCGATGTTGTCAGACTCTGGGAGACACTCTCCTCTCTGCCGCCAGCGATGCTGGGTGGGAAAATCTGCATCATGTTCTGCAAGAGTTCCCTCTGGTATTCCAGTAATCGATTCGTCCTCTCCTCTACCGGAATAAAAGAGGAGAAGTTATCTTTATACCGGGGGTCCAGGAGTGCGAAGACCCAGTATAGTTTGTTCTCCAATATCCGGACAACACGTATGTCCCGGGAAAAGCAGCCCAGCATGAAGTCAGCCATGTGTGCCAGACTCTGAGTAGGCATTACGTCACTGCCCCCACCAGAAGGATCATTTTCCATTTCCTCCTCTTCCTCCTCCTCTCCGCCCCATCCGCGCTGAACCAATGGGACGCACACAGCCTGACTGCTACCCTCGCCGCCAGCATCCTCTTCCACAGCCACCTCCACGTTGTCCTCCTCCTCCTCATCCTCCTCCTCCTGCAACTGCCACCGAGCAGCAGACAAAAGTGTGGTCTGACTGTCTACCTGCGTTGCATCTCCTCCTACCCCCGTCTCCTCTGTGTGCAATGCGTTCTCCTTTATTGCGATGAGCGATTCTTTAAGGACGCATAGGAGCGGGATGGTTACGCTCACTATAGCGTCCTCGCTGCTGACCTTCTTAGTGGACTCCTCAAAGATACGCAATACATCGCATATGTCTGCCATCCATGGCCACTCGTGGTTGGCAAACTGAGGGAGCTGAGTTGGAGGCACGCGTGGATGCATCATCTGGTACTCCATCAATGCTTTCTGCTGCTCACACACCCTGGCCAACATGCAATAGGTGGAATTCCAGCGAGTGGGCAGGTCGCACAACAGCCGATGTTGAGGCAAATGGAGGCGTTGCTGGATTTTTTTTAAGCTAGCAGCAGCTACAGTTGACTTCCGAAAGTGAGCGCACAAGCGCCGCACTTTGACCAGTAGCTCTGCCAGGTTGGGGTAAGTCTTTAGAAACTTTTGTACTACCAAATTAAAAACGTGGTCCAGGCATGGTACGTGATTGAGTTCTGCAAGCTCCAGAGCCGCCACCAGGTTACGGCCGTTATCGCACACGACCATGCCTGGTCCTAGCTGCAGCGGCGACAGCCACATCTCTGTCTGCTGCAATATGGCGTGCCTCACCTCTGCGGCGCTGTGCTTCCTGTCGCCCAAGCTGATGAGCTTAAGCACCGCCTGCTGACGTCTCCCCGTGCCAGTGCTGCAACGCTTCCAGCTAGGGGCTGAGGGCGATGTTAAGGCAGAGGAGGAGGAGGAGGAGGAGGAGGAGGAGGAAGAGGAGGGGGGTCTATCAGAACCTGTGCTGGCAATCTTGGGCGGGGGTGGTATGTAGGCCGTCCCTGTTTGCGACCCCGTCCCCGCTTCCACAACATTCACCCAGTGTGCCGTCAAAGAGATGTAGCGTCCTTGGCCGCAAGCGCTTGTCCACGAGTCGGTGGTCAAGTGGACCTTTGCGCTGACTGCGTACCTCAGGGTCCGCCTGATGTTACGCGACACGTGCTGGTGCAGGGCGGGGACGCCACACCGGGAAAAATAGTGGCGGCTAGGGACGGAATAGCGAGGTGCGGCAGCCGCCATCAGGTCGCGGAAGGCCTGCGTCTCCACAAGCCAAAACGGCAACATCTCAAGGGCCAGCAGTTTGGAGATGAGGCAGGTTAAGGCTTGGGCTTGGGGGTGACTGGAGGCGTACTTCCGCCTGCGGTTGAACGCCTGCGAGATGGACAGTTGATGGCACGAGGAGATGGAAGGTGCAGACGAAGATGCGGGGGAAGGGGGGGCTGAAGGAGAAGGCCCCAAAGTAGCCGAGGCAGAGGCAGATGTGGAGGTGTCCTGGCTGGAGGTCTGGACCGCAGTGGCAGCACACAACAAAGGGGAAGAGGCAGTGGCAGCAAGACGGGGCGCAGGTTGTATTGCGTTTGCTCTCTCCCACTCAGCCCAGTGCTTGAATTCCAAGTGACGGCGCATGCCTGAGGTGGTCAGATTGCTCTTCTCAGAGCCCCTACTCAGTTTTGAGTGGCAGATTGCGCAAACCGCGCTCAGTTTGTCATCCGCGCAAACATTAAAAAATCTCCACACCACAGAAGTACGAGGCCTCGATGGGGGAGCTTCGCGCGACTGCCTGCTGCCGGGAAGAGCTTCGGCCCTGCTGGCTGTGGCCTGCCTTCTCTGTCTGGACTGTCCTCTGCCTCTGGACTGTCCTCTGCCTCTTGCTGCCTTATTCGGTGATGCGCAGACCGCATCTCCACTGCTTTCCCCGCTGGACATCACCCCTGTCCAAGTGGGGTCGGTCATTTCGTCGTCCACCACCTCCTCTTCCACTTCCTCTCTCTGCTCCTCCTCCTGCCCACTGGACATTCCAACAGCCTCCCTTGATGGCAACTGCGTCTCATCATCATCATCGCTCATGATAGCAGATGCTGGTTCCGGGTCCACATCACTAGCAGATGGCGGATACTCAAGTGTTTGGGCATCACTACAAACAAATTCCTCTGCTAGCTCCTGGGATTCTTGCAGCACATCTGGAAAAGGACCCGAAAAGAGGTCCTGGGAGGGGTCAAGGGTGGGCTGACTCTGTTGGCCAGGTTGGGAGGAAGGAGGGTCAGAGTGAGACTGTGTGGATGACTGGGTGGTGGACAAGTGACTGGAAGCGTTATCGGCCATCCATTGCACCACCTGTTCACGCTGCTCAGGCTTTAACAGAGGTGTACCCCGCCCCCCGCATAACTGTCCCATAAAGGCAGGGAAGCTGGATGAGCGTAATGCTGGCTGCCCCTCACCAGCACGCATTGTATCCCCACTGGCTTCAACGCGGTTTGTGCCCCCACCAGCATTTCCGCGCCCCCGTCCTCGTCCACGTCCCTTTGCGCTAGCCCTCCGCATTTCAGACGTTTTACTTTTTTGGCCACGCGTTATGCCAAATATAAAAATATTTTTAAGAAGAACACCTGGCTATACAGCCGTATACTGCCAGAAGGTGAAATGGTGCCTATACGCACCGGGTATATAACAAGGTTTTGTTGGTAAAGAGGACACAAAACAGTAGTGCCAAATATAAAAAATATTTTTAAGAAAAACACCTGGCTATACAGCCGTATACTGCCAGAAGGTGAAATGGTGCCTATACGCACCGTGTATAAAACAGTGTTTTGTTGGCACAGAGGACACAAAACAGTAGTGCAAAATATAGTTTTGTATATAGGTGCTAATACACCACTGAAGTCTTTCTGTCCCTATTCCAGCATCAGCAGCTACCCCTCACTAAAGCAGCCGTTTTGAGCAGAGTGTATATAGTTTTGTATATAGGTGGTAATACACCACTGAAGTCTTTCTGTCCCTATTCCAGCAGCAGCAGCTACCCCTCACTAAAGCAGCCGTAGCTGCAGCACTAATAAGTGCTCAGCTCTTGGGCCTCCACACAATGTTTGAGAGGTCTCAGCTCTTGGGCCTCCACACAATTTTTAAAAGGTCTCAGCTCTTGGGCCTCCACACAGTTTTTAAGAGGTCTCAGCTCGTGGGACTCCACACAATGTTTGAGAGGTCTCAGCTCTTGGGCCTCCACACAATTTTTAAAAGGTCTCAGCTCTTGGGCCTCCACACAATTTTTAAAAGGTCTCAGCTCTTGGGCCTCCACACAATTTTTAAGAGGTCTCAGCTCTTGGGCCTCCACACAATGTTTGAGAGGTCTCAGCTCTTGGGCCTCCACACAATTTTTAAGAGGTCTCAGCTCGTGGGCCTCCACACAATGTTTGAGAGGTCTCAGCTCTTGGGCCTCCACACAATTTTTAAAAGGTCTCAGCTCGTGGGACTCCACACAATGTTTGAGAGGTCTTAGCTCTTGGGCCTCCACACAATTTTTAAAAGGTCTCAGCTCTTGGGCCTCCACACAATTTTTAAGAGGTCTCAGCTCTTGGGCCTCCACACAATTTTTAAAAGGTCTCAGCTCTTGGGCCTCCACACAATTTTTAAGAGGTCTCAGCTCTTGGGACTCCACACAATTTTTAAGAGGTCTCAGCTCGTGGGACTCCACACAATGTTTGAGAGGTCTCAGCTCTTGGGCCTCCACACAATTTTTAAAAGGTCTCAGCTCTTGGGCCTCCACACAATTTTTAAAAGGTCTCAGCTCTTGGGCCTCCACACAATTTTTAAGAGGTCTCAGATCTTGGGCCTCCACACAATTTTTAAAAGGTCTCAGCTCTTGGGACTCCACACAATGTTTGAGAGGTCTCAGCTCTTGGGCCTCCACACAATTTTTAAAAGGTCTCAGCTCGTGGGACTCCACACAATGTTTGAGAGGTCTCAGCTCTTGGGCCTCCACACAATTTTTAAGAGGTCTCAGCTCTTGGGCCTCCACACAATTTTTAAAAGGTCTCAGCTCTTGGGCCTCCACACAATTTTTAAAAGGTCTCAGCTCTTGGGCCTCCACACAATTTTTAAGAGGTCTCAGATCTTGGGCCTCCACACAATTTTTAAAAGGTCTCAGCTCTTGGGACTCCACACAATGTTTGAGAGGTCTCAGCTCTTGGGCCTCCACACAATTTTTAAAAGGTCTCAGCTCGTGGGACTCCACACAATGTTTGAGAGGTCTCAGCTCTTGGGCCTCCACACAATTTTTAAGAGGTCTCAGATCTTGGGCCTCCACACAATGTTTGAGAGGTCTCAGCTCTTGGGCCTCCACACAATTTTTAAAAGGTCTCAGCTCTAAGCTTCCCTTACTGCTGGGGTGACACACTGTAACAAACCTCCTCCTGTAAGCTTCCCTGACTGCTGGGGTGACACACTGTAACAAACCTTCTCCTGTAAGCTTCCCTTACTGCTGGGGTGACACACTGTAACATACCTCCTCCTTTAAGCTTCCCTTACTGCTGGGGTGACACAATGACATAAGAGGACATGTCTGACCACATCTCACACACACACACACAATGACAATTAGGGGTGGGGTCTATTTATTTTCCCCCTTGCCTATGCCATCTGTGGTTGTCATTAGGCAACGTGTTTTTAAGGGGTGCAGAATTTTGTTCTTCTTTTTTGTACAGTTTGGCTTGGGGTCCATGGCAATGTAGAGGAAAGAAGGTTTCCATGTCTTGTCTCACTTTACGTAGAAGTAATATTGTGTTTGGAGTGTATTGTTGAGAGGCTGTGATAGTGGCGTAATAGTGCGACTTGGGCGCGTTATATGCACCCAGACATGCTTCCCCTGCTGTCCCAGTTGCATTCCAGCAGTGTTGGCATCATTTTCTGATGTTTCAGGGTGGACTTGGTGACCTCCAAGTGGTCGAATTGAGATTTCCAAGTGTCGAGCATTTTTTTCCCATAGACTATAATGGGATTCGATATTCGGTCGAGTAGTCGAGTAACGCGGTCTATTCGAATCGAAATTTCGAATATTTCACTACTCGCTCATCTCTAATGGATACAGTAAAAATGTTCAAAAGTGGCCTTGAAGCCTTCCTGGCATGTAATAACATTTCCAGTTATGGCTACTAGACCACTGGAAGGAGTTAAAGAGGCAGAACTGGATGGACTAAAGTCTTTATTCAGCCTTACATACTATGTTACTATGTTACTATGTGCTGTGAAATGCATGTTTAAACCCCAGAGCGCTGGCGGCGATGTGTTAAAAGTAGTTTTTTAACCCCCAAACAACCATATTTTTGGAAACCAAAAAAAAAAAATGTATAAAGAATTTAGTAATATGAATACAATAATATCAGACCTGTAATATCAATTCTGCACAAATTTTTTTTTTTTTTTACCTTAAAAAAATTATCTAACATGGCAGAAGTGGTCACAGAATTTTTCACATTTAAAAAAAAAAAAAAAAAACAATAACAATTAATTATGAATATTTAAAGATTGTTCCATTGAAATGCATTGGAGAGCGCCAGGTAGCGAGAGGTCATACCTGTCGCTGTTCAAGGTCGGACGCTGGCGCTGTGGGCTGAGGCTGGAATAATGATGAATGAGTGGCTATCTGGCGCTATCTCAGTCGCTAAGCAGGATTGGCTTGATAAATGTGTGATTGTGGTGGGGAGCCGGCGTTCTCGTGGCGGGGCCCGTCATTACCGGCCACTCACCAGTCGCTACCTGTCGCTATTCCTTCATAAATAAGGGCCTGTGTATTTACAAAGTCAAAAATCCACAGCGCCTGGTAGTGTCCCATCTATAAACAGCGCCAGCGATGTCCCTAATGCAATTTTTAATTAAAAAAAACCCTAGAAAATAAAATATTGGCAACAGGCGCTGTGTGCCTGAATTCCCTTTTTCTGAGCGCCTCTTGGAGCGCCTGGGACTTTTTTCATAAATTTTGTCAGCTTGCAGCGCTCTCGGCTGGTGCTAAGTATCGTTAGTGCATAGGCTTATATAAGCCGTGCGCTGCGAACGCTGCCTGGCCCAGGACGCTACAGTTGATGGCGCCGCTGGCCTGAAGCCGCCGCTGTGGTGCGGGTGCTGCTGAGCGTCTCGAACGCGGTGCTCCAATGGTGCCCGCACCAATAATAATAATAACCAATAATAATAAATAAGCCTCCACATTCACATGAGAAAAGGCCACACTCGCCAGGTAAATGGTGAGGAGCAATTTCCGCATACCTTGGTGCCTTTTTATCGCATGGGAAAGGTCAGGTGACTCTGCTGATTTATGCAAACATGATTTTGCATACATTTTTGCATGCGCATATATTTGCTAATATACATACACATTCCTTCACAAAGGAAAAATAGCATGTGAACATACATACTCTGACAGAAAACAGTGCGAAAATTCAAATGTTCATGGTGTTGAATCAGCCCTATATAGTTATTTTTACCCTTCAAAAGCCTTGAGCGTCTATACAACATATGTTGCAATATTCAAAAAGCAAAATACTTCTGCTAGATGTTGCATAGACACATCTAGCCATCTCTGAAAGAAAGTGCACAAGGCTTTGTCTGCATATGCTCTATTATTTACAGTACATTTACAACAGCATATGAAAACAATCAAATAGATTTTCAGCAGCCCAAAGCCAGAAACAGATGTTAATGTCGGAACGGCTGATTAAGCATAATGGCACACCATTGCCATTGTGTAAAGATCAAAGAGGAGATTACAGACCTCAGCCGATGATATTTTCTAATTGTGTGAATGTTTGGTATCTGTGTAGGTCAGTCTCTAGATATAAATGTGTTAATAGATTCATGTTAACATTAAAGGTGCTGTTCATGCCATTTGGTCAGGCACAATAAAATTTGATGGTCAGGTCCTCCCGGATGCATAGAGATAATGACAGTTTGATTCATCAGCCTGGGCAGATGTAGTGTTGCCCGGTAAATTATTCTTAATAATCAACAAATGTTGCAATACACCTGCACTAGTAATTATGCAAAACTATATGATGACATACCAAAGCATCTAAAGTACAGGGAACTGTGAAAGCAGGGGGCACAAAGGACAGTAAAGGGGGCAGTGAAAATCAGAGGAGGCACAGAGGAGAGTACAATGAACAGCGTAATGAAACAGAGCATGGAGGAGAGTACAATGAACAGTGTAATGAAAAAGAGCATGGAGGGGAGTACAATGAACAGTGTAATGAAAAAGAGCATGGAGGAGAGTACAATGAACAATGTAATGAAACAGAGCATGGAGGAGAGTACAATGAACAGTGCAATGAAACAGAGCATGGAGGAGAGTACAATGAACAGTGCAATGAAACAGAGCATGGAGGAGAGTACAATGAACAGTGCAATGAAACAGAGCATGGAGGAGAGTACAATGAACAGTGCAATGAAACAGAGCATGGAGGAGAGTACAATGAACAATGTAATGAAACAGAGCATGGAGGAGAGTACAATGAACAGTGTAATGAAACAGAGCATGGAGGAGAGTACAATGAACAGTGTAATGAAACAGAGCATGGAGGAGAGTACAATGAACAATGTAATGAAAAAGAGCATGGAGGAGAGTACAATGAACAGTGTAATGAAACAGAGCATGGAGGAGAGTACAATGAACAGTGTAATGAAACAGAGCATGGAGGAGAGTACAATGAACAATGTAATGAAACAGAGCATGGAGGAGAGTACAATGAACAGTGTAATGAAACAGAGCATGGAGGAGAGTACAATGAACAGTGTAATGAAAAAAGAGCATGGAGGAGAGTACAATGAACAGTGTAATGAAAAAGAGCATGGAGGGGAGTACAATGAACAGTGTAATGAAAAAGAGCATGGAGGAGAGTACAATGAACAATGTAATGAAACAGAGCATGGAGGAGAGTACAATGAACAGTGCAATGAAACAGAGCATGGAGGAGAGTACAATGAACAGTGCAATGAAACAGAGCATGGAGGAGAGTACAATGAACAGTGCAATGAAACAGAGCATGGAGGAGAGTACAATGAACAGTGCAATGAAACAGAGCATGGAGGAGAGTACAATGAACAATGTAATGAAACAGAGCATGGAGGAGAGTACAATGAACAGTGTAATGAAACAGAGCATGGAGGAGAGTACAATGAACAGTGTAATGAAACAGAGCATGGAGGAGAGTACAATGAACAATGTAATGAAAAAGAGCATGGAGGAGAGTACAATGAACAGTGTAATGAAACAGAGCATGGAGGAGAGTACAATGAACAGTGTAATGAAAAAGAGCATGGAGGAGAGTACAATGAACAATGTAATGAAACAGAGCATGGAGGAGAGTACAATGAACAGTGTAATGAAACAGAGCATGGAGGAGAGTACAATGAACAGTGTAATGAAAAAAGAGCATGGAGGAGAGTACAATGAACAGTGTAATGAAAAAGAGCATGGAGGGGAGTACAATGAACAGTGTAATGAAAAAGAGCATGGAGGAGAGTACAATGAACAATGTAATGAAACAGAGCATGGAGGAGAGTACAATGAACAGTGCAATGAACAGAGCATGGAGGAGAGTACAATGAACAGTGTAATGAAAAAGGGCATGGAGGAGAGTACAATGAACAATGTAATGAAACAGAGCATGGAGGAGAGTACAATGAACAGTGCAATGAACAGAGCATGGAGGAGAGTACAATGAACAGTGCAATGAAACAGAGCATGGAGGAGAGTACAATGAACAGTGTAATGAAACAGAGCATGGAGGAGAGTACAATGAACAATGTAATGAAACAGAGCATGGAGGAGAGTACAATGAACAGTGCAATGAAACAGAGCATGAAGGAGAGTACAATGAACAGTGCAATGAAACAGAGCATGGAGGAGAGTACAATGAACAATGTAATGAAACAGAGCATGGAGGAGAGTACAATGAACAGTGTAATGAAACAGAGCATGGAGGAGAGTACAATGAACAGTGTAATGAAACAGAGCATGGAGGAGAGTACAATGAACAGTGTAATGAAACAGAGCATGGGGGAGAGTACAATGAACAATGTAATGAAAAAGAGCATGGAGGAGAGTACAATGAACAGTGTAATGAAACAGAGCATGGAGGAGAGTACAATGAACAGTGTAATGAAACAGAGCATGGAGGAGAGTACAATGAACAGTGTAATGAAAAAGAGCATGTAGGAGAGTACAATGAACAATGTAATGAAACAGAGCATGGAGGAGAGTACAATGAACAGTGTAATGAAACAGAGCATGGAGGAGAGTACAATGAACAGTGCAATGAAACAGAGCATGGAGGAGAGTACAATGAACAGTGTAATGAAACAGAGCATGGAGGAGAGTACAATGAACAGTGTAATGAAAAAGAGCATGGAGGAGAGTACAATGAACAGTGTAATGAAACAGAGCATGGAGGAGAGTACAATGAACAGTGAAAAGCAGAGCGGGCACAGGGGGCACTGAGGTCAGAGCGGGAACAAAGGAGAGTACAGGGAACAATCAAAAGCAGAGTGGCACAGAGGAAAGTATAGGCAACAGTAAAAAACAGAGTGGGAATAAAGGAGAGTACAGGGAACCGTGAAATGCAAAGGGGGGACAAAGGAGAGTATATAGGACAGTGTAAAGCAGAAGGAGGTACAGAGAAGTGTACAGGGAACAGTGAAAAGCAGATGAGACACAGGAGAGTATAGGGAACAGTGTAAAGCAGAAGGAGGTACAGAGAAGTGTACAGGGAACAGTGAAAAGCAGATGAGACACAGAGGAGAGTATATAGGACCTGGTAATAACTAGACACACTTAAATCAACTAATAAGAATCCTTTAAATAGAGTTAACCAAACATTAATTCACTTTTATGGTTTCTACCCACCAGAAGTTTCCAGCCGGGACGAGGCTGAGAGTACCCCCCGCCTCCCGCACAGCAGAAGCCGAGGAGTTACCACAGGAGTTCCTGAACTAGAAGCTAGCCCAGGAGGGTGCGTCTCAGAGGTGTATTCGCTCCATGACACCGAGAGGCATTAAATCCCCACAACCACCTACGCGCTGTGTACCGAGTACAGTGGTGGCCTGGTTGCCCGGGTTGCCAGATGGTCTTTGTGGGGCCCGGACACCACCGCTGCATCTGCTGCAGAACTGAACTGTTTAAGGAGTTGGAGGACAGTATGCTGTTGGACTTACCTGGCCCATGCCAGCACACCTTTGCGTTCCTGCGCCAACCGGCGTACCGCCAAGGAGACCTGCTGCCGTGGGTGAAAGAGGCCCGCCCCGCAGACGCTGAGAAGGCCCTGCCGTCACCCAAGGAGGGAACTGGATGTAGTCAGCCCGCCGGCCCGGGAGCCACAGAGGCATTGATGCAAGGTGTCGCTGGGGAGGAGGTCGCTGATCAGCCGGATCTGCCCACTGCCACCGCGAAGGAGGAATCTCCAGTCGAGTCGGATGATGCCGAGGAGTGCCTGGTGATCGCGGTGAGTGCCCTTACCCTTGCCCAGGTAGCTGCCCCAGAGACTGCCCAAAGCTTTGCCCCTGTCACTGTCCCAAGTCCCATTCCTGCACCGTTGGTGGACTCTGAGCACGAAGAAGCCCCGGGAGCGTTGTTTTTCCCCCAGCACCAGCTCGACCGGGAGGACGCAAACCGTCCCGCCGGCCCCGTGTGGGAGAAAGCAGAGGAGGAACCCTGGGAAGCTGAAACTCCGGCCGTGTTCAAATAATATGGCCATCCAGACCACCCCCAGAGGAGGAAGTAGTGTACCCAGTTGGGATGCCTGAGCCAACAGGATATCGGCGTTACACCCACCGGCCCCCTCAAACATGGGCCTGCAACGGGTTGGGAAACCCCCGCCAACTGTCCACGTGGTCCCGAGCCCAACGCAAGCTACAGCACAGGGTTGCCCTGGAAATTGGGAGAGACTATCCCTATTGCACTGCTGAAGCTGAAGCTGAAATGGACTGGGTGGAGAACAGAGAAAGGTGGTTAGAAGGACACATACGGGTGTTGATGAAAATACCATTCACATTCTCCCATTGAGTCTCTTTCTGATCCAAAGCTGGAGGAGTTTAAGCACCACTTGAAAGGTCATTGTACATCCCGAGCACGGAGAGACTGTGTACCGGCGCAGGGTGAATTTGCCTGATGGAAGCATCCTAGAGAAGCCTGACTCGCGCTTCTATGGGCCTTAAAGAGACACTGCCTAATAGTTAAATCATTGCATTAAAAACTGCACTTTAATGTTTTTTTTCTTATAGGTGTTAGTAGTGAAACGTTTACATTTGAAACCAATGTTATGTCTTTTATGTTTGCAGTAAGATGTTGACCCGGTTTTATTGCACTAGTAGTTTTAAATCAAAGCACTTTTATTTTCCATTCTTTTACCTCAACTCACCAGTGAGAAAATATTTTTCATCCTCACAAGTGAGACTAAAATAGTTTATTTTTCTACTAGGAAAAATCAGAAGTCTTTTCCAAGGCTATCCAGCTAAGGCTGAATAAAACGTAACATTTTGTTCTTGCGACAGTCAGTGTCTTACAGAAAATACATTGAATGCTGAAGTAATATTCATGCTCCGGAACATTTATATTATAATGCACTCAAAGGTTTAATACTTCTTTAAATGTCATAGAGTCTTAAGGTTTTTCTTACAGGAAAGAAGAAAGACACAGAGACCAGTGTCACCCAGGTGTAAAAAGTGTAATGTAATTAATGATGTTATGTGATAAAATGTGTTAGCATCATGGTCAGATGCTAGTGTTTAAATCTACCTCAGTGGTACCAGCTACCGCTGTAGGAGCTCTTAAATGTGGTTCTTGTTGGTGGGCAGTAAATAGAGCTTCTGGATGAGTCCTTACACCCTATTTACAGTGGTGGATGGCTCTAGGTGTTCTGTTTGCTACAGTCTTTAATGTTTTTTGTGGGTAGATGGGAAGGGGTGTGTCTTGATCACTCACCTCCTTTAATTGTGTTAAAACTGTGATACGGGAGTTAGGTTGAAAACCCACGAACCTGATCTGTTCAAGGTGATCTACCGTACCCCCTTACACCTGACATCTCTAAAAGAGGCAATGCTGCGCGTTCTAGCTGAACAAGGGAGCTAGAATTGCAAGGAGCTTAATGCTCAGTGCTCAATATTCAATATTCAGAAAAGAGAACCTGTCCTATCACAACGGGCCACTGGAAGTGTAATATACCTGAACGGTGTACCACTCTCCAACCCTTGTTGTGACACATATGCTAAAGGTGGAACACCTTACATATATCAAAGTTTGTGTAGGAGGCATCACCACTCACCACAAATGTTTTAGAAAGTGGGGGAGCGGGGTGAGGGTCCTCTGAGGAGAAGTTGTGTAGGAGGCATCACCACTCACCACAGATGTTTGAGAAAGTGGGGGAGCGGGGTGAGGGTCCTCTGAGGGAAAGCGTGGACACAGATGAACCCAATCTACTAGTCTAACCCACAGGGATTGCGGTGATTCTTGTTGCATGCCAGAAGAGTTGGTACCATAACAGCGTGCGGGAGAAAGAAAGTGAAGAGAAGGCCTTGGATGGTCAGCAATTTCAGTTGTGCTGCAGAACACTGATACTACACGCTGCATTCCAGAGTAGTTTTTGAGTATTTTTTGGAGAGAAACAAAACTGGTTCACCTAACCAGGGAAACTAGACCAAAAGGAAATGGGTCACATGTCTAATCCAACCTTGCCGGTATAGACATCCAGTTGCCTTGAGAAAGTTAACCCAGCAGGTGTGGTGATTCACTACTTAACCAGAGAGGTATCCACCAACCTATGGGCTTAAGAGAAGTACAACCAACGTTAAACTTGTGGGTGCACTTTAACACAGTGACTTAAGTAGGTCCACTTAATATTAAAAACTTCTTTTCCACAAAACTTGGGGACCAAATTCCTAAGAGTTACCAAAACTCTTAAACCCACGTTACAGTAGTTTCTTTAGAATCCCTAATCCTACAGTTAAAGTAGTTTCCTGGGAGTAAAATAGTCCCACGTCCTTTAAGGGTAATTTCCTTAATAAGATAATCTTACTAATTCGACTAAAACATATCTGAAGTGTAGCCAAAGGACACTTGTGCTGCGCTGGAGAAAGGTGAGTGAGGGAGCAGTAAAAGGGGTTAATTAAAAGTTAAACATTTAAAAAACAAAAAAAAGTTTTAACACCCGTGGCCTATACCAGAAAGTGGGGGAGAGTGTAGGGACCTGGTAATAACTAGACACACTTAAATCAACTAATAAGAATCCTTTAAATATAGTTAACCATACATTAATTCACTTTTATGGTTTCTACCCATTTAAGTACATTGGAAGTGCCATAATCTAAACAGACACTAGATGTTAGTAGTGGTTTAGGCCATAGACTAACATAGTCCATAGACTAGAATGGGGAAAATTCTAGGAGAGATCAGAAGGGTTGTTAGTCATAACAGAAGATAGACTAGTAACATAGTTAAAACTGAAAGCTAGTGATTGGTCAGAGGGTTTACCAACTATCCTATCAGATGTCGGACAAGAGGCCGAACATGTGATAGAAGCTTCTGGAAGGTAGTCAGAAGGGATAAAGGGAAGCCCCCAACCCAAACCCAGTGTTAGGTTTTTAACCATTTGAATTGTAAGGAGCAGGAGCACAGACTCTAACAGAGAGAGACAGGAGAGGTTCCAACCTAGGATATTATTCTCTATGGAAGCAATGCTGATAATTGTACCTGATATTGGGCAGAACCAGAACTGGAACTGGAAGACATGTACTTGTTCCATGTTTGACGTTTGCTTGTGGAAAAAATAAAGAGGAACTCTGCTTTCAACAGTTGGACTGCTGTACATCTTTCCGAGCGGCACCAGTGAGTACTTACCTTTCCCTGAAACCCTAACCCTTACCTACTCACAACACACACATCGGACACCTGGGCCCAGAAGAACCTGCTCCCCGCCGTCACGTATCGGACACCCCGGTACATGAGGGCTACACAGGGAACAGTGAAAAGCAGGTGAGACACAGAGGAGAGCGCAGGGAACAGTGAAAAGCAGATAAGACACAGAGGAGAGTATATAGGACAGTGTAAAGCAGAAGGAGGTACAGAGAAGTGTACAGGGAACAGTGAAAAGCAGATGAGACACAGGGGAGAGTATAGGGGACAGTGTAAAGCAGAAGGAGGTACAGAGAAGTGTACAGGGAACAGTGAAAAGCAGATGAGACACAGAGGAGAGTGTATAGGACAGTGTAAAGCAGAAGGAGGTACAGAGAAGTGTACAGGGAACAGTGAAAAGCAGATGAGACACAGAGGAGAGTAAGTGAAAAGCAGAAGGGTAAATAGGATATTACAGGTACCAGTGAAAATCGGAGTGGGCACAGAGTGGAGCACAAGGAACAGTGTAAAGCAAAGACAGCACAGAAGAAATAATAAGCAACAGTAAAAAAACATAGTGGCCACTGAGAAGAGTACAGGGGACAGTGGAATGCAGATAGGACACAGAAGAGAGCACAGGGGACAGTGAAATGCAGATAGGACACAGAGGGGAGTACAGGGGACAGTGAAATGCAGATAGGACACAGAAGAGAGTACAGAGATTAGTGAAATGCAGATAGGACACAGAAGAGAGTACAGAGGACAGTGAAATGCAGATAGGACACAGAGGGGAGTACAGGGGACAGTGAAATGCAAATAGGACAAAGAAGAGAGTACAGAGAACAGTGAAATGCAGATAGGACACAGAGGAGAGTACAGAGAACAGTGAAATGCAGATAGGACACAGAAGAGAGTACAGAGGACAGTGAAATGCAGATAGGACACAGAAGAGAGCACAGGGGACAGTGAAATGCAGATAGAACACAGAAGAGAGTACAGAGAACAGTGAAATGCAGATAGGACACAGAAGAGAGCACAGGGGACAGTGAAATGCAGATAGGACACAGAAGAGAGTACAGAGAACAGTGAAATGCAGATAGGACACAGAAGAGAGCACAGGGGACAGTGAAATGCAGATAGGACACAGAGGGGAGTACAGGGGGCAGTGAAATGCAGATAGGACACTGAGGGGAGTAGAGGGGACAGTGAAATGCAGATAGGACACAGAAGAGAGTACAGACAACAGTGAAATGCAGATAGGACACAGAAGAGAGCACAGGGGACAGTAAAATGCAGATAGGACACAGAAGAGAGTACAGGGGACAGTGAAATGCAGATAGGACACAGAAGAGAGTACGGAGGACAGTGAAATGCAGATAGGACACAGAAGAGAGTACAGAGGACAGTGAAATGCAGATAGGACACAGAGGGGAGTACAGAGAACAGTGAAATGCAGATAGGACACAGAAGAGAGCACAGGGGACAGTGAAATGCAGATAGGACACAGAGGGGAGTACAGGGGACAGTGAAATGCAGATAGAACACAGAAGAGAGTACAGAGAACAGTGAAATGCAGATAGGACACAGAAGAGAGTACAGAGAACAGTGAAATGCAGATAGGACACAGAAGAGAGTACGGAGGACAGTGAAATGCAGATAGGACACAGAAGAGAGTACAGAGAACAGTGAAATGCAGATAGGACACAGAAGAGAGTACAGAGAACAGTGAAATGCAGATAGGACACAGAAGAGAGCACAGGGGACAGTGAAATGCAGATAGGACACAGAGGGGAGTACAGGGGACAGTGAAATGCAGATAGGACACAGAAGAGAGTACAGAGAACAGTGAAATGCAGATAGGACACAGAAGAGATTACAGAGAACAGTGAAATGCAGATAGGACACAGAAGAGAGCACAGGGGACAGTGAAATGCAGATAGGACACAGAGGGGAGTACAGAGAACAGTGAAATGCAGATAGGACACAGAAGAGAGTACAGAGAACAGTGAAATGCAGATAGGACACAGAAGAGAGTACAGAGAACAGTGAAATGCAGATAGGACACAGAAGAGAGTACGGAGGACAGTGAAATGCAGATAGGACACAGAAGAGAGTACAGAGAACAGTGAAATGCAGATAGGACACAGAAGAGAGTACAGAGAACAGTGAAATGCAGATAGGACACAGAAGAGAGCACAGGGGACAGTGAAATGCAGATAGGACACAGAGGGGAGTACAGGGGACAGTGAAATGCAGATAGGACACAGAAGAGAGTACAGAGAACAGTGAAATGCAGATAGGACACAGAGGGGAGTACAGAGAACAGTGAAATGCAGATAGGACACAGAAGAGAGCACAGGGGACAGTGAAATGCAGATAGGACACAGAGCGGAGTACAGAGAACAGTGAAATGCAGATAGGACACAGAAGAGAGTACAGAGAACAGTGAAATGCAGATAGGACACAGAAGAGAGTACAGAGAACAGTGAAATGCAGATAGGACACAGAAGAGAGTACGGAGGACAGTGAAATGCAGATAGGACACAGAAGAGAGTACAGAGAACAGTGAAATGCAGATAGGACACAGAAGAGAGTACAGAGAACAGTGAAATGCAGATAGGACACAGAAGAGAGCACAGGGGACAGTGAAATGCAGATAGGACACAGAGGGGAGTACAGGGGACAGTGAAATGCAGATAGGACACAGAAGAGAGTACAGAGAACAGTGAAATGCAGATAGGACACAGAAGAGAGTACAGAGAACAGTGAAACGCAGATAGGACACAGAAGAGAGTACAGAGGACAGTGAAATGCAGATAGGACACAGAAGAGAGTACAGAGAACAGTGAAATGCAGATAGGACACAGAGGAGAGTACAGAGAACAGTGAAATGCAGATAGGACACAGAAGAGAGTACAGGGGACAGTGAAATGCAGATAGGACACAGAAGAGAGTACAGAGAACAGTGAAATGCAGATAGGAGACAGAAGAGAGTACAGAGGACAGTGAAATGCAGATAGGACACAGAAGAGAGTACGGAGGACAGTGAAATGCAGATAGGACACAGAAGGGAGTACAGAGGACAGTGAAATGCAGATAGGACACAGAGGGGAGTACAGGGGACAGTGAAATGCAGATAGGACACAGAAGAGAGTACAGAGAACAGTGAAATGCAGATAGGACACAGAGGAGAGTACAGAGAACAGTGAAATGCAGATAGGACACAGAAGAGAGCACAGGGGACAGTGAAATGCAGATAGGACACAGAGGGGAGTACAGGGGGCAGTGAAATGCAGATAGGACACAGAAGAGAGTACAGAGAACAGTGAAATGCAGATAGGACACAGAAGAGATTACAGAGAACAGTGAAATGCAGATAGGACACAGAAGAGAGTACAGAGGACAGTGAAATGCAGATAGGACACAGAGGGAAGTACAGGGGACAGTGAAATGCAGATAGGACACAGAGGGGAGTACAGGGGGCAGTGAAATGCAGATAGGACACAGAAGAGAGTACAGAGAACAGTGAAATGCAGATAGGACACAGAAGAGATTACAGAGAACAGTGAAATGCAGATAGGACACAGAAGAGAGTACAGAGGACAGTGAAATGCAGATAGGACACAGAGGGAAGTACAGGGGACAGTGAAATGCAGATAGGACACAGAGGGGAGTACAGGGGACAGTGAAATGCAGATAGGACACAGAGGGGAGTACAGAGGACAGTGAAATGCAGATAGGACACAGAAGAGAGTACGGAGAACAGTGACATTCAGATAGGACACAGAAGAGAGTACAGAGGACAGTGAAATGCAGATAGGACACAGAGGGGAGTACAGGGGACAGTGGAAAGATGAAAAGGAACAGAGGATATTACAGGGAACACTGAAAAGCAGAGTACGCACAGAGGAGAGTACAGAAAATAAAGGAAATCGGAGTGTGCACAGAGATAAGTAGAGGGAATACTGAGAAGCAGAGGGGGCACAAATGAGTATACAGGGATCAGTGAAAAGCAGAGAGGTCACATAGGAAAGTATAGGCAACAGTAAAACATCAAGTGGACACAAGGGAGAGTACAGGGAACAGTGAAAAACAGAGTGGGAACAGAGTGGACATAGAGGAGTGTACAGAGGACAGTGAAATGCAGAGGGGCACAAATGAAAATACGGGGAATTGTGAAAAGAAGATACGGCACAGAGAATACTACAGGGAACAGATAAAAGCAGAGCAGGCACAGAAGAGAGTACAAGGAACAGTGAAAAGCAGAGTGTGAACAGAGGATATTACAGGGGAATGAGAAAAGGAGGAGGGACACAGGTACCAAGGAGAGCACTTGGAACAGTGAAAAGCAGAGAGGGCACAAAGGAGAGTACAGGAAACAAAGAAAAGTGTCACGCTCGGGGTAACTCCAGCCCTCTTAATAAGCTCACAACCCCCAATCTCCACAGCCAGCTTCACCTGTAGGAGCCCCCGCTTGCCGGGACGCAAGATACGCCTACCCGGGATCGGTTGCCCCCAGGACTTAATGGCTCAAAGGATGTAAGCTTATATGTGGGAGGACCGGAGAACCAATAGCAAGAGCGTGAGTGACGGAAGTCCAGAGACAGGCAATAGGTCGATAACGGGAAGGCAGAGATCGTAGCGGCACCAGGGGTCAGGCAAGACGTAGTCGGGGTTCAGGCAGAGGTCAGCAACTGGGGATCAGGATCTAGAAGCGTCAGTCCAGGCAAAGGTCGGCAACAAGGATTCAGGATCGAGAGGCGTCAATTCAGGCAGAGGTCGGCAACAAGGATTCAGGATCGAGAATGGTCGTACAATCAAGTCGGCAACAGGCTAGACTTCACAGGAGTAGGTAACACAGGGTTCTGAGCGCTATCACAGGCAATTCACAACTGAGAGGGAATTGCCTTTATAGGAACAGGTCTGAGGGAAGCAGTGTACTGATTGGAGCACATAGGATTCCAAGGGTAATTGGCTGCAGAGCAGAAGAGGGCGAAGCCCTCAATCCCCAAGGATTCATTAACCCTTTAATTGATCCTCCGGCGGGTGCGCGCCGCACAGCGCCGCCGGAGGGCATAACAGACACGTGCTCGCGGCAGCGCGCGAGCACGTCTCCTGGAGGAGGAAGCGGGGGGCGTGGCTGAGCTGGGCGCCGCTCGAGCCGACGCTGCTCGAGCCGACGCTGCTCGGCGCAGCCGCCGCACAGTGACAGCAGCAGCTGGTCGCCTGGAGACGTCGCTGGAACGGGGATCAGGTAAGCGGTTCCTGACACTACCCCCCCCTTCACGAGGGGCCTCCGGACCCTCACCCGGTTTCCCTGGATTGTCACGATGGAACCTTCTTACAAGAGCCTTGGCATGAACATTCCTCGCTGCCACCCAGCATCTTTCCTCCGGACCATAGCCAACCCAATCCACCAAATACTGTAAAGAATTACGCACTTTACGTGAATCCAAGATCTTATTCACTTCATACTCGGGCTCATTATTAAGAAGAATTGGTGCAGGACCAGCAAGAGGAGCATTCTTCGCCGGTTTTAACAGTGAAACGTGAAAGGAATTAGGTATTTTCATAGTTGGCGGGAGTTGAACTTTAAAAGACACATTATTCAACTTCTTGACGATTGGAAAAGGACCAATAAATTTTGGACCTAATTTGCTAGATGGCTGACGGAGCGCAATATTTTTAGTGGAGACCCAAACTAGATCGCCTACTCGAAGAGTAGGTTCCTGTGATCTGCGGCGGTCGGCAAATTTCTTATACCTCAAACCAGTGGTCTTAAGAATCTCCTGAACGTGTGTCCAGATATTCTTCCGTTCTTGAAGCCACTCCTCCAACGCCGGCAGATTGGAAGGTGACCCTGAAAGGGAAGAAGCTCTAGGATTTTTCCCTAAGTTACAATAAAAAGGAGATACCTTGGTACTCTCACTAGGCGCGTTATTGTAAGCAAACTCGGCGAAATCAATAAATTCCGCCCATTGTTCTTGGGCATCAGAAACATAACACCTTAAGTATTGTTCCAAAGTTTGATTAGTTCTTTCTGTCTGCCCATTAGTCTGGGGATGGTAGGCAGAAGAAAGAGAGATCTGTATTCCCAACCGCGAACAGAAGTGTTTCCAAAAACGGGAAGTAAATTGAACACCCCGATCAGAGACTATATTGGACGGAATACCATGAATACGAAAAATATGCGAAGTAAACAGCCGCGAAAGCTCAGGTGCAGAAGGAAGTTTGGCCAAAGGAACGAAATGTGCCATCTTACTGAAACGATCTACGACCACCCAAATGACAGTATTACCATGTGAGAGAGGCAAATCTACAATAAAATCCATAGAAATATGGGTCCATGGCTCAGCAGGAATTTCAAGAGGAACCAAACTGCCACTAGGAGCCTTGTGAACTCCTTTACTTCGAGCACAAATAGCACAAGCATCGATAAAGGCAGTGATATCGCGTCTCATGGTAGGCCACCATACATGACGACGGGCAAGCATAAACGTCTTACGGTTACCCAAATGACCAGCAGTTTTGGCATCGTGAAATTCGCGAATTACATCCGAACGCAGGTGCGGCGGAACAAACTGGCACCCCAAGGGTACATCACTAGGAGATTCATCTTGAAACGGCGCCAAGGTATTGGAGAGATCAGGAAGTAACGCCCCCACCACACAACCTGTGGGTAAAATTGGTTCACCAGAATCACCCCGATCCTTACATTCACCGAACATGCGAGATAGAGCATCAGCTTTCGTATTTTTTACACCCGGCTTGAAAGTAATAATAAAATTGAAACGCGAGAAGAATAATGCCCAACGTGCCTGACGAGAGTTCAGCCTCTTGGCAGAACCTATGTATTCGAGATTTTTATGATCAGTATACACAGTTATAGGATGTAATGAACCCTCCAACCAGTGTCGCCATTCATCAAATGCCAGTTTAATAGCTAATAGTTCCCTATTGCCAACATCATAATTTTGTTCCGCGGTACTGAATTTACGCGAAAAATAAGCGCATGGATGGAGACGCTCAGGGTTACCAGAATATTGTGACAAAACTGCACCCACTCCCAGCTCAGAAGCATCCACTTCAATAATAAAAGCTTTATGAATATCTGGATGCACTAAGACAGGTGCCGAAGTAAAGGCCCGTTTCAAGGTTAGAAAGGCCTCACAGGCAGAGGGGGACCAGTTAGCAGTAAAAGCCCCCTTGCGGGTAAGGTTGGTAAGGGGTGCAACAACATGGGAAAAGCCTTTTATGAAACGCCGATAAAAATTTGCAAAACCTAGAAAACGTTGCAATTCCTTTAAAGTTTTGGGTTGGACCCAATCCTGAACTGCTGAGACCTTCCCCGCGTCCATCTCCAAACCCTGGTTGGTAATAACATACCCTAGGAAGGGAACTGTAGTGACTTCAAACACACACTTAGACAGTTTAGCAAATAAGTTGTTCTCTCTTAATTTTTGTAGCACCAACTTAACATGGTGTCTGTGTTCCGGTAAAGAATTAGAAAAAATGAGAATATCATCCAAGTAGATGACTACAAATCTACCGAGATATTCCCTGAATATATCATTAACAAAATCTTGGAAAACGGCTGGCGCATTACAAAGACCGAAGGGCATGACCAGGTACTCATAGTGCCCATCCTTCACATTAAATGCAGTTTTCCACTCGTCCCCCTGTCGGATGCGAATCAGATTGTAAGCCCCTCTCAAATCCAATTTGGAGAAAATTCGAGCTCCTGTGACTTGATTGAACAGATCCCCAATCAAGGGTAAGGGGTATCGGTTTTTTACAGTGATCTTATTCAAGGCTCGATAATCTATGCACGGTCTCAAGCCACCATCTTTTTTCTCTACAAAAAAGAACCCGGCCCCAGCAGGCGAGGTAGAGGGACGGATAAATCCTTTCCTAAGATTTTCGGTAATATACTCCCTCATTGCTTGCTCCTCGGGCAGGGTAAGGTTATAGATCTTTCCCCTCGGGGGAATTGTGCCAGGCAGCAAGTCAATGGGGCAGTCATAGGACCGATGTGGAGGAAGAGTATCAGCAGAGCGTTCAGAGAATACATCGATCCAATCAGCGTATGGCTGAGGTAATTCCTGTGGTAAGACTTGAACGCTTCTGAGGCCTGTATTAAAACAGTGACCTTTACAGTGGTCACTCCACTTGACCAACTCCCCAGCCCGCCAATCTAACACCGGGTTATGGAGTTGCAACCAGGGGTATCCCAAAACCACCGGAGTTTCCGGACAATCAAAAATAAAGAATTCTAAGAATTCAGAGTGAGAAGAGCCGACAATTAGTCTGAGAGGTGGGGTCTTGGTATTTATAGGACCTCCCTGGATTGCCTTTCCATTGATAGCTAAAACTTGTAGGGATCTTTCAAGAGGAACTACAGGGATCCCTAAGGTGGAGATCATGCTCCTGTCCAAAAAGTTTCCAGCCGCACCACTGTCTATGAAGGCGGAAACTGTCTGCTTAGAGGACCCCCAAAACAAATCAATAGGTACAAGCATCTTATTCTGGCGAGAGTTACAAACTGACTCACCCAGATCAGTACTCTCTACCTGATCTGGGTGCGGAAGTTTTCCGCCGGTTTCCCCTTGTTGGGACAGGACCCTGCAAAATGACCAGAATTCCCGCAATACAGGCATAACCCCTCGGATCGCCTACGCTGTTTCTCCTCTTGGGATAAGCGGGTTCTCCCTAATTGCATAGGTTCTTCCTGGGAGGATGATGAGGTATTTTCTCCACGGGGAACCGGGGATCTATGACTCTGGACTGGTCTAAAGGACGTGGGAGCCCCGACTCTCTCCCTGGCCCCTTCTCTAAGACGTCGGTCTATTTTAATGGAGACCTGCATTAATTGATCTAGGTCCGCTGGCGGGGGAAAATTGACTAAGGCATCCTTGATGCTATCCGACAGTCCCACCCTGAACTGACTACACAAAGCTGGATCGTTCCACCTAGCCTCAATAGCCCAGCGGCGGAATTCAGCACAGTAGTCTTCAGCCGAATTCCGTCCTTGTTTTAAGGCCCGAAGCCTATTCTCTGCGGTAGACTGTATATCTGGATCGGCGTATAAAACGCCCATAGCATTGAAGAAGGCAGTCACTGATTGTAGAGCAATATCATGGGACGGTAAACTAAAGGCCCAGGACTGTGGGTCTCCTTGAAGCAAGGAAATGACTAGGCCTACTCGTTGGACCTCTGTGCCAGAGGAGATAGGTCTTAACTTAAAATATAGTTCGCAGGCATTCTTGAAATTGGAAAATTTTGCTCGTTCTCCCAAAAATTTCTCAGGCAGTGGAATCTTAGGTTCGGAGAAATGAGGTGGTACAGCGGAAGTTGGCACTTGACGAGATTCCTGAGTGGCCACTCTTTGAGCGAGTTGGTTGATCGCTGTGGCCATAGCTTGCACCTGCTGTACCAGGTCATCCATTTTTGGGCCTGTGATAATGTCACGCTCGGGGTAACTCCAGCCCTCTTAATAAGCTCACAACCCCCAATCTCCACAGCCAGCTTCACCTGTAGGAGCCCCCGCTTGCCGGGACGCAAGATACGCCTACCCGGGATCGGTTGCCCCCAGGACTTAATGGCTCAAAGGATGTAAGCTTATATGTGGGAGGACCGGAGAACCAATAGCAAGAGCGTGAGTGACGGAAGTCCAGAGACAGGCAATAGGTCGATAACGGGAAGGCAGAGATCGTAGCGGCACCAGGGGTCAGGCAAGACGTAGTCGGGGTTCAGGCAGAGGTCAGCAACTGGGGATCAGGATCTAGAAGCGTCAGTCCAGGCAAAGGTCGGCAACAAGGATTCAGGATCGAGAGGCGTCAATTCAGGCAGAGGTCGGCAACAAGGATTCAGGATCGAGAATGGTCGTACAATCAAGTCGGCAACAGGCTAGACTTCACAGGAGTAGGTAACACAGGGTTCTGAGCGCTATCACAGGCAATTCACAACTGAGAGGGAATTGCCTTTATAGGAACAGGTCTGAGGGAAGCAGTGTACTGATTGGAGCACATAGGATTCCAAGGGTAATTGGCTGCAGAGCAGAAGAGGGCGAAGCCCTCAATCCCCAAGGATTCATTAACCCTTTAATTGATCCTCCGGCGGGTGCGCGCCGCACAGCGCCGCCGGAGGGCATAACAGACACGTGCTCGCGGCAGCGCGCGAGCACGTCTCCTGGAGGAGGAAGCGGGGGGCGTGGCTGAGCTGGGCGCCGCTCGAGCCGACGCTGCTCGAGCCGACGCTGCTCGGCGCAGCCGCCGCACAGTGACAGCAGCAGCTGGTCGCCTGGAGACGTCGCTGGAACGGGGATCAGGTAAGCGGTTCCTGACAAAAAGCAGATGGAACACAGATGAGAGTACAGGGAATAGTGGAAAGCAGAGGGGGCACCGAGGAGGGTACATGAAACAATAAAAAGGAGAGGGGCACCAGGGAGAGTACAGGTAACATTGAAAAGCAGAGAAGGTATAGAAGAGACAATAGGGAAAAGTGAAAATTAGATGGATTTAGAGGAGAGAACAAGGGACAGTGAAAAGCAAAAGGGGTACATAAGAGAGTACAGGGAACAGTGAGAAGCAGAGTGAGCACAGAGGAGAGTAAAGGGAACAGTGAAAACACAGCTGGCATAGAGAAAATTATAGACAACAGTGAAAAGCAGGGGGGGGGGGACTGTGGAGAGTACAGGGAACCGTAAAAAGCACAGGAGGGGGCAGGGAGAGTATATCAGGAAATCAAAATCAAAGGGGACACAGAAGAGAATACATGGAACAGTAGAAATCAAGGGGCACAGAAGTGAGCACAGGAAACACTGAAGAGGAGAGGGGGCAGAGATGAGAATGCAAGGGACAGTGAAAAGTAAAAGCGGCACAGAGGAAAGTACAGGGAATAGTAAAATCATAGGGGGCACCAAGGAGAGTGCAAGGGACAGTGAAAAGCAAAGGGGGCAAAAAAGGAGAGTACAGAGAACAGCAGAGTGGGCACAGAGGAGAGTAGAAGTAACAATGAAAGCAAATAGAAAGAAGAATTAATTAAATAAGAAAGAGCAGAATTAATGATGAGAGGGGGGCAAAAATAACAAGGCAGTGGTAGTAAAGTCCCAGTAAGTCCCAGATTGGCCACATTCAGTACAAGGCATCGGGTTAGGAGAAGCTTGAAAGAGACATTCATGAAGAAAATTCAATCCATAAGAGAGTTCAAGAGTGATGCAGGGGTGAGGATAATCATAGAACCAGAGCTGAACCTCAGACAGAAGGAACTAGGGTTAGAGAGAGGGCTGCAGGGAAATCCAACATGGGGAAGGAGGGAGGAAAGCCTGAAAATTAGAACAGGACTCAAAAAGCTAGTTAGAGCAAAGGGGGAGCCAGATAAGAGATGCATAAAGGCACCTGAGGATATGCAAAAAGACAAATAGAACACAGGTGAAGGTTACTGAACTGGGGGTAAGCCAGGCCCATGTAGTCTGTATAGGATACTGGAGACCTCCTTAGTATTTGATTGGGAGATAGGAAGCCATACTGTACCCAGCATCATAAAAACTTGAGATCCTTTTACATGGTAGTGGTTAGTAAATGGCTCTGGTAACTCTTTTCACTGCAGTGACATGTGTTCTTTTGCTTATTGACAAAGTCTGTGAAGGTTCTCGTTCTTCAATGTCAGGCTATATGTAGTGAAACCTCATTCGACATTTCTTGGCTTTCTCAAATCAGAAGTCAATTTGCTTTGACATATCATTACAGATACTATGAGGCCGATTCATTAATAGCGCCAGGTAGCGACAGATGAGCGCCAGTAGCGTTATTTTCACAGCGCACGCTAGTATTTGCTGTGCTTGGCCGTTGTTCGGTTGTTGACAGCGACTCAGTCGGTGTGCGGTAATGTTGAATACGGGGTTAGGAGTCGCTGTTTGACAGGTTCCGCGCTGTATGGGAGCGCATGACAGCGAACGGCCATAGCGAACGGCTCCCAGCATATTCATTAAAAAATCACGCTCCAAAAATTCTCGCGCTGTGAAATGCTTGTTTAAACCCCAGAGCACTGGCGGCGATGGGTTAAAAGTAGTTTTTTAACCCCCAAACAACCATATTTTTTTTTTTTAAAAAAAACATGTTTTTCAAAACATTTTTTAATATGAATACATTAATATCAGACCTGTAATATCAATTCTGCACAATTTTTTTTTTTTTTTTACCTTAAAAAAAAAATCTAACATTGCAGAAGTGGTCACAGAATCTTTGACATTAAAAAAAAAAAAAAATAGCAATTAATTATGAATATTTAAAGATTGCTCCATTGAAATGCATTGGAGAGCGCCAGGTAGTGAGAGGTCATACCTGTCACTGTTCAAGGTCGCTTGCTGGCGCTGTGGGGTGAGGCTGGAATAATGATGAATGATTCGCTATCTGGCGCTCTGTCAGTCGCTAAGCAGGATCGGCTTGATAAATGTCTGATTGCGGAGGGGAGCCGGCGTACTCGTGGCGGTGACCGTCATTACCGTTCGCTCACCATTCGCTACCTGGCGCTATCCCTTGTTAAATAAGGGCCTTAGTCTAGGTAAAGAGAAACATGCTCATGTTGGAACTACAGTGTGTAGGTCTCCTCTAAACCACATTTAAATCTAAGGCCCTTATTTAACAAGGAATAGCGCCGGGTAGCGAATGGTGAGCAAACGGTAATGACGCTCACCGCCACGAGAACGCCGGCTCCCCTCCGCAATCACACATTTATCAAGCTGATCCTGCTTAGCGACTGACAGAGCGCCAGATAGCGAATCATTCATCATTATTCCAGCCTCACCCCACAGCGCCAGCGAGCGACCTTGAACAGCGACAGGTATGACCTCTCGCTACCTGGCGCTCTCCAGTGCATTTCAATGGAGCAATCTTTAAATATTATATATAGATATAATATAGAGGCCCCACCTCTCAATATAAATGGCCACTTCCAGGCTGCCCTGTATGGAGTCTCCAGCCGGGAGCTGGGAGGAAAGGAAACCTGTGTTCCCCTCCTTAGCAAATGCCAGTGGAGAATCAAAAGATGCCCTACCAGCATTAATTTAAGAACAGTGTTGTGGTTTTTATCACTTTTACTTTGAACTGGTGAGGGGTCCCAAAGGATGGG
This sequence comes from Gastrophryne carolinensis, assembly GCA_027917425.1. Lineage (NCBI taxonomy): Eukaryota > Metazoa > Chordata > Amphibia > Anura > Microhylidae > Gastrophryne > Gastrophryne carolinensis. The sequence continues at coordinate 114,170,712 of CM051234.1, forward strand.
CCGGTGCTGGGCATAAGGGCTTGAAATAGCCAGGTCCAGCTGTTTGGCCCCTGTGCCATGGAATTACAAGCTCGGTTTGCCAGGTTGATAATGCTTAAAGGGAGGTAGCCCCTTCTTATTCTGAAAACTTGTATTACTTAACTGTCGCTAAAATGTCATGCTTTTTTTAAACTGTATATATAACTGTAATATATATCTATAAATATAGATACATACATACACACATAAATATACATACACACAGACACAAATATATATATATATATATATATATATATATAGATAGATATCTCAGACTTTGTCAAACCCCTATTTAACCGGACCTTGCCATAATTAATGCAAAAACCCAAACCCTTAAAAAACTATTCCCCAGCATCTAAAATTAATATATTTTAAGTTTTTAGTCACTTACTTATTATTCTTTCCCCCAATGGGCTGCAACTCTGTTCAGGACATTAGGATATGGGCACCGCCATCTTGACTCAGAAGCATCACACTTACTGAGGAGAGGAGACTGGGATAAAGTACAGGGGGGCGGGTTAAAGCTGTGCTTTGCTCAGACAGAGCAGAGCTGGGGTCAGGAAAAGGTCAGCAATCCCAGAATGCAGAGCAGCACAGTCAGAAGGCACTTCCTGTTTTCAGGCTGCCTGATGTTCCATGAGCCACCATCTTGGATGTTTAAAATCTCATAACATGCAGTAGATGCAGGTAGGATGATTTTGAATGTGAGCAAACTGTATGTACAGGGTGTGGGAAACATATAAAATAGACTCTTATTCAGAGTGAAGGACCGCTTTAATTTGAGATGTTATTAGTCCTAAATCTTATTTTTCAGTTACTACAGTTTTTTTTTAAATAAAAAGTTTAGTTATACAAGTTTTCCATAATGAAAATAACTGCCAACATTTGTTTTTGTATGTATTTTTCCTTAGTGAAGATTAATTATAAAAAAAAAAAAAATGCCCCCCCCCCCCCCCCCCCCCAACCAGCAAACTACAAATACAGGCTTGTAATTCCAGAGCTCACGCACAATGCTATGGCTCATTGGTGGTGTGGGTAATGGGCAATGAAATGGGACCCCTTACCAGTTTAAAGTCACAAAAACAAAACACAGAAACAAATAATGACTTTATTCAACAGCCCGAACATCGTGCATAAGGGCTTGTAACCCAGGGCACAAAGGCCACGCACGGTGGCCCCCGGCATTGCTAGTTACAAGCCCCTATGGCCTTCAATATGGGTTTGGGGCTAGCATCCTATTACCCACATCTAAGCCTTCCTACTTGATTCTTGAATTTCAAAATATTTCATTTTGTTTTTCATTTTTAATTACAGACAAGCTTTTTTCCATTTGGGCGGGTGACCTATTATACAGACTATAATCAGTCATTTATAGTAAGGTAGAATATTGTCAAGAAAAAGAGACATCCTCTGTATATGGTTATCCTGATATTGTCACATTCACTGGAATTATCATTATTACATAATGTAACACCAATTAAAAAAGCATAAAGAGAAAGGACCATCAGCAAAAGTAAGAAAAAAAGAGGGGTAGGTATTCTGGTAAAGTGATTAAAAAAGAAAGGGGGTGGCAGGAAAAATTGGGGGAGACATTAAGGAGGGAGGGGGTATAATTCTAACCAGATTGTAGTACGACTTCTTAATGGAGGGACATCCCAAATGGGGATGTCTTAGGAAAAGGGTATTTAAGTGGGGCTATATACAGGGTGGCATTCCCTCTGTCACCACAATAAGCCCCTTAGGCTTTGTTTTGCTTAAAAATTATGTTTTATTTAATGGAATTTGACAGTAGATGAAGAAACACACTTGCTGGCAGGTGGTAAGTACCATATGGTGTAATATTAAAATGAGAACTTTGGTGTTTTACTTCTATTTATACAGATTGGGGAAATTATACATACATACATATAAAGCATGTTTTCATCAAAATGGCTCAGTAACAAAGTTTCTCCTATACACTGACATAAAAACTATACTTTCATTACAAAGAAATATTAACCATTTGTAATTGGAAAGAAGGGCGCCGGCCCTTTTAGGGCTGGCAGCCCCATGACTGGCCTGCGCTTCCTGTTGGAAGCTGACCAGCCATGGGATTGGGGGAAGAGATCGGGGGAAGTGACCTCAGGGGAGGGGGAGGGGGGGAGTATATAGGGTCGGGTCCCCCCCTCCTCGTCCTCGGCCCCTGATCTCTTCGCTGGAACGTGCGGTCAGTACTGACGCCCGTCCAGACCCCATTCAAAAAAAAAAAAAAAAGAGAATGGAAGCCCTAATGGCTGTCCTGCGTCGGGAGGTGGAGCGGCGAGGCGAGGACTGGGTGAGGAGTTTATTGTCCCCAGCCACCTCCTCGCCGCCCCCTCCTCCCTCGCGCTCCCGACGGGTTCGGCTGGCTATTGCCCGCCTCAGCCCGTGCCCTCCTCGCTGTGCTAGGCGGCGCGGGAGCCCCCCTTTAGTGTCTGTCCCGGTCTCCGGCGGGCCCTCCTCCCCTGCGGACGCGGGCCCCTCCCGGTCTCCGGCGGGCTGCTGCGGCCCGGAGCTCCCTCCCGCCCCCGGTCCCCCATGCCCAGGAACCCCCCTCTAAGTCCCCCTCAAGCGGCACCCCCCCGGCCCCCTCGGGCGTCCCACCTTGGGATGCCCTTAATTCTTTCTTCGCACGCTCTCCACCCCCCCCGCCCCCCCACTTGCAGCGCTCAGCGCCCAACCGCCCCGCCCCATTTCAGGGTTGTTGGCGGGGCAGGGGGGTCATTGACCCCTCCCCCCAACCAACTGCAGGCTTGGCGTCAACCCCTCTTAGCGCGCCCCGCGCTATGGATGATCCAGCCCCGCGTCCCAGCTCACGGGGGGCGGTTGGCATGGAACGGACAGACTCCTCGCTTCTTCTTTGTTCCCAACAGGCGATGTCCGATCAGGAAGGGATCCGGAGTGGCATGGCGGTCGGGGCATCAGGACGATGGGCCTGAGAGGCCCGCGCTGAGTCGGCCAGGCTTGCGGCGTCCAGCGCGGGTGGGACGAGATATTCTTTCGGAGCTCCAGCGGCGGCCTCGGGGTCGGCGAGTGCGTCGGGACATCCGGCAGGAGGTGGGATCTGGGGTCAGTCGGGCTCTGGATCTCTGGACGACGGTCGCGGGAAGGGCATCCCGAGCGGCGAGGCTATTCATCAAGGTGAGCCTCTACAGATCGGCGTATCCAACAACGTGTCGCACTCGGGGTGTGAGGGGCTCACCGGGGGAAGTGGCTCCGGTGGGTTGGGGGGTTTTATAACGGGTATGCGGGAGTTATTGGATAGATGGGAGGCTACGGGGTCGGAGTCAGCGGTGGACCAGAGGGGGGTGTGGGATCCGGCGTCGGTGAGGGGGGGAGTGCCCAGGGGGATGGTTGGAGGTTGTAGAATGGCGGTGGTGCAGACAGGGGTAGCGCCGGCGGATCGTGACGTGGGGGGGATAAGGGACCTGGTCCAGAGATGGAAAAAAGGGGGGGCATCAGTTTCAGATCAGGATAAGGGGCACTCGTACATTTGCTTTGAGGGCCCGTTGGGGGGCCACCTGAAGCTGGAAGTTAAGGAAAAGATTTGGAAGCGAGAGTACGTAGATATTTTTACACTGCTCCCTCTGGAACGTTTTGGAACGGACAGATGGGGGAGGGGAAGGGAGCACTTTAAGGAAGAGGATGAGGACAGGAGGGCTTTTAGGTTGATCCCGAGGACGTTCGGGAACTGGCTACAGGCTTTTGCGATCTTGGCGAGTGTAGTAGGGGAAAAGAACCCGGAGAATTGTTCTCCGCTGTTTTGTTACCTAGACAACATATGGGAGGCACACCGGGTTTATGGGGGGATGGCATGGCTGAGGTATGACGAGCAATTCCGGCAGCGGATGTCGGTGTGTGCCGAGCTAGGTTGGGACCATAGGGACATCGGGCTGTGGTTGCGGGTTATGAACTCTCGGGGGGGGGGTGTATTCTACGGCGGCTAGCTCGTCGCCCTTTCAGAGGGGCGTCACCTCGTCCACTCCAGGGGTGGCGGAGGCAACAAGGAAAGGAGTGTGCTGGGCATTTAATGATTCCCAATGTAAATTCAGTGCAGGATGTGAATTCCGGCACGAATGCTCGGCCTGCGGGGGTAATCACTCCGTTGGGCGCTGTTTCAGGAAAGGATGGGGGGGTTCAGGAGGTTCCCAGAAGGTCCTGCCAAGAGGGATAACGCCGGTGAAAGGAGAGGCGATGCTCCCGTGGCTAAATAGGTATCTGGATCGGTGGGCCGCACAGTTGCTGGCAGAGGGTTTTAAGGAAGGTTTTAGGATCCCATGTCAGGCACCCCCCGGGGAAAGGGGGGCGGTAAAAAATTTGAAGTCAGCCAGGCTACATCCGGATGTGGTGAGGCAGAAGTTGGGAAAGGAAGTATTACTGGGTCGGATGTCGGGGCCATTTACCTATCCACCGGTGGAGGGATTAGTGGTGTCCCCATTGGGGGTAGTGCCAAAAAAGGAAAAAGGGAAGTTTCGCCTGATTCACCATTTGTCCTTTCCAAAGGGGGGATCTGTCAACGATGGCATTGACCGGGAGTTGTCGTCAGTGGCGTACACGTCATTCGACTTTGCATTGGCAATGGTGCGGGAAGCGGGCCCGGGGGCACTCATGGCCAAAACAGATATTGAAGCGGCGTTTAGGTTGTTGCCGGTTCACCCGGAGAGTGTGTACTTATTGGGGTGTTTCTTTGAGGGAGGGTATTATGTGGACCGCTGTCTCCCGATGGGATGTTCAATTTCATGTTCATACTTCGAGGCATTCAGCTCGTTTTTGGAGTGGGTGGTGAAGGAAAAGGCCGGGGAGGCGTCCATAACGCATTACTTGGATGATTTTCTTTGCGTGGGGGAGGCGGAATCGAGGGAGTGCGAGCTCATCCTGGCATGCATGCTGGAGGTGTTTCGGGCATTTGGAGTGCCGGTGGCGCACGACAAAACTGAGGGCCCGACGTCCATCAAGTTTCTGGGGATCGAGATCGACACGGTGGAAGGGGTTTGCAGGTTGCCGGCGGACAAGGTGCGGGATTTGGAAACAGGGCTAGAAGGGATTCTTGGGCTTAGAAAGATTCGGCTGAAGCAGCTACAGTCAGTGCTGGGTAAGCTGAATTTTGCCTGCAGGGTGTTGCCGATGGGGCGGGTTTTTATGCGCCGGTTGTCGTTGGCGACAGTTGGGATCAAGGAGCCGCATCACTTTATTCGTCTAACGGCGGATCTAAAGGAGGATGTGAGGATGTGGGTTTCCTTCCTGAAATCGTTCAATGGCCTGGGGTACTGGTTGGATCCCATGAGATCGAACGATGAGGTGGAATTATTTACGGATGCGGCAGGTTCGGCAGGTTTTGGAGCTTATTTGAAGGGGAGGTGGTGTGCTGGATCGTGGCCGAGGAGGTGGGCGGAGTCGGAGCTGATCAGGAACCTGGCCTTTTTGGAGTTGTTCCCGTTGGTGGTGGCCATGGTCTTATGGGGGGAGTCTTTAAGGAACAAGGCGGTGTGTTTCCGCTCAGACAACACGGCGGTAGTGGCGGCGGTTAATTCTCAAACGTCATCGCCCCCCCCCCCAGCCGTCGTATTGTTGCGCCAGCTGGTACTGGCATGCCTGCGGTGTATCGTATGGTTCAGGGCGGTTCATGTGCCGGGGGTTGAGAACGGGGTGGCTGATGCTCTTTCTCGTTTGCAGTGGGATCGGTTTCGGAGCTTGGCGCCCAAGGCGAACGCGGTCGGCGAAGTATGCCCGGAGTGGTTGAGGGAGATCGTTTAAGCCGGTGGTTCGAGCTAATTCAGAGGTCGGTTGCGCCTTCTACGTGGGGGGGCTACTCGAAGGTGTGGAGACGCTGGTTCGAGCTGGAAAGGGAGTTTGGTGTTCCGCTCGTGGACGGAGAGAGGCAGGACCTGTTTGTCTGGTATGTGGGGGAGCTATTAGCAGGGGGGAGTCCCCGTCTGTAATAGATAAAAATCTGGCAGCCCTTGCCTTTTTGTGTAAGTTGGCGGGATGGAAAGATTTCACAAAAATGGTTTGGGTGAGGCAGGCTCTGAAGGGGTGGTGCAGGGAGCATAAGACAGTGGATACGAGGCGTCCTGTTTCCTGGGAGATTTTACAAGGGGTCTTGGGTCGGCTTACTCAGGTTTGTTCGTCGGAATTTGAGGTACAGCTTTTTCAAGCAGCATTTTCGGTGGCGTTTTTCGGGACGTTACGGGTGGGGGAACTAGTTAGCCGGAGCAAGCGAGAGACAGGTGGCCTCCAGGTGGATGATGTGTTTTTTGCGGGGGAAGGGGTTTGGATTCGGATTCGCGTGTCGAAGACTGACCAGGAAGGTAGAGGTGTGAGTATATTTTTGGGTCAGCTGGGGCCGAATGTGTCATGTCCGGTTCTCGCGCTAAGGGGGTTTCTGGGTGTTAGGCCACTTACGGGGGGGCCATTGTTCATGCACGAGGATGGGACTTTTTTGTCGCGCTTCCAGTTTTTGGCAGTGTTTCGGAAATGCTTAGCGGTGATGGGGTTGTCTAGCAGGGAGTATGGCACTCACTCTTTTCGCATAGGAGCGGCGACGGAGGCGGCGAGATTGGGGTTGCCGGTAGACCTGGTTAAAAAGCTGGGGAGATGGGAGTCAAAAAGGTTTATGTCATATATTCGTCCAGGGAGAATTGAGCGGGTGTAACTGCATGGTGGGGGGGGGAGTGTTGGTACCGTTACTAATGTTATTTTCTTTTAGACTCGGCGTGCTCGGTGTTGGTGGTCGGCCACTCATTTGTTTTTTGGGCGGCGCAGAGAGCGGCGGTGAGAAGGAGCGGCGAGCAGCTCGGCATTTCGGGGGATCGAGCGAAGTTGGTGTGGGCCGGCATCAGGGGATTGAAGTGGCGGGATATGAGAGAGCACGTCTTGAAGTCGGCAATGAAGTGGGGTCCTCCTGGGGTGTTGGTGTGTCACGCGGGGGGGCGATTTGGGCCAGGTGCCGATGAGGCAGCTGATCAAATCGATCACTACGGACCTCTTGTTTATTCTAGGGGAATTTCCCGGGGTGGTGTTGATTTGGTCCGAGATAGTTCCCCGGTACGAGTGGAGGCATGCGAGGGATCCAGGAGCGATAGAGCGGGTGCGTATCAAGGTAAATAGGGCAATTGCCCGGTTCGTTAGATTGAACGGAGGGCTGAGTGCACGCCACGTGGAGGTGGAAGGAATTAGGGGTTTCTACAGGGCCGATGGGGTGCATCTAAACGGGTTGGGGTTAGATCTATTTAATCTCCTCCTTAAGGAGCAAATTGAATTGGCAGTGGAGAGGTGGCGGGCTGGGCGGCGCTAAGGTTTCAGCGCCGTCCAGCTTTGGCGGTCTCCTCTGCTCGGTTCGGGTCTGAGATGGCACGGAAAGTGGGGGTAGGTTACAAGGAAGCGGCTGTTTCGGCGGAAACGGGCCAGGAGGATAGGTGACTGAGTTTAAGGGGATGGGAGGGACTAAGGGAAGGAGTTAAGGTAGATCTTGGCAGTTAGCCCCGTTGAGCTACCAGGCTTAGGAGGGATGCGGCCGGGCTCACGAATTGGCTTCTGTTTCAGATTCCGGGAGGTTGGTGAGCCTTCAGGCCGCCTCCCCTCCTCTTCTGTGGGTAGGTAGGGTGTGTTGGAATCTCAGACCTGGATCGGGGAGATCGGGAGTGCATCGTTAATTGTTATTTGTTATTGTTTTATGTTGAGGCTGTGGCCAATTAAAATTCCATCAATTCCGAAGAAGTGGTTGTTGGCTCCTTTATTTTGGGAGTGTGGGTGGGTTGGTGTTAGCTAAAGACGTATGGAACGCTAGCACAGTCATGGTACAGATGCAGCTTTCTTTAAAACTCCCTAAGGTGCATTGGTGCATCGTGCTATCATGAAATCTTAAATGCTTCTCAATGGCTTGTTTGTGAGATGTCACAATGGGCTGAGTTGGGATGTGTCGGATAACCATTGCTGCATCTGGATTTTCTCTTGTCACTATGGGAAAACAGACTATGGTCTAATGACACCAAGAGGCTGATTCATTACTAGCACCAGGTATTGCCAGATGAGCGTCTGTATAGCGGCGCTTAGAGCAACCGCTAATAGACGCTGTAAGCGGGTATCGGGAGCTGTAACGGGGAGGCTGATTTATTAATAGCGACATGTAGCGACAGTTGAGCGACTGTAGCGGTATTTTCACAGCGCCCGCTAGTAGTCGCTGTGCTTGGCCGTTGTTCGGCTGTTGACAGCGACTTAGTCGGTGTGGCGTAATGTTGAATACAAGGTTGAGAGTCGCTATTTGACAGGTTCCGCGATGTATGGGTGCGCATGATAGCGACTGGTCAGAGCGACCGACTTCCACCATAGTCATCAAAAAATCACGCTCAAAAAATTCAAGCGCTGTGAAATGCATGTTTAAACCCCAGAGCGCTGGCGGCGATGTGTTAAAAGTAGTTTTTTAATCCCCAAACCACCATATTTTTGGAAACCAAAAAAAATATATATTTTAAATAATTTAGTAATATGAATACATTAATATCAGACCTGTAATATCAATTCTGTACAATTTTTTTTTTTTTTTTTTTCCTTTAAAAAATAATCTAAAATGGCAGAAGTGGTCACAGAATTTTTCACATTTAAAAAAAAAAAAAAACATTAATAACAATTAATTATTACTGGCCGCTCACCAGTCGCTACATGTCGCTATTCCCTCATAAATAAGGGCCAGAGTGTCCTGGTCGCTCTAGTAACCTGGCCGGCATTGTTGAATGTGATGTGTGTTGGGCGCTTTAACAACAGTATAACGCTGCAGCGTACCTTGGGTGATGCCCACCGTGGGTTGTGGGTTTTGTGTCACTTTAAACTAATACTTTGTTGAATGACTCAAAGACTGCATTTTTGCGATTGCCGATTGGCTGATTTTACTGGTGACCCTGTTGTTTTCACACAGTGGGGCATCCTGATACCGATCGCTGTGGGTTTTGGCCCACTTTAAACACCATTAATGAAGTGGACCAAAACTTGGTTTTGACCCACTTCATTAAGGCTGTGCACATTTATGTAGCCACATTATTTTACCTGTTTATTTTTAGATCATTTACTTCATTCTGCATGCTTTATATGTCTTAATCCTTTATATGCCTATCCCTGAAAGCAGAACAAACCCCACTAGGTGCCAGCATGGAGTCCAAATCCAGTTGCTGGCTTTTCCCCGGGCATCCCAAATTTGGATGTCCTGCTGTGTGAAACCCCCCAAGATGCCCATAAAAACTCACCTGTCCACACTTCAACGGTGCATGTACGGGCTCTCACCCAATGAGAGCCACCTGCCGTGACTACGTCATTTGGTGGGCGGCTCTCATTGTTTTAAATGTGTGCCACATCCCCTATAATCCGGTCAGCGTGCCATTCACATAGGCTGGGACAGGAGCGCGCACAAGGCCAGAAATACAGGACATATGGTAGCACAGGCTCCCCATCCATTTTCAAGGCAAAGGGCTCTGACTGGACGAGAGCCTACACACGCGCCGTTGGAGTGGGGAAAGGTGAGTTTTAGAGGGCTTTTGGGGGGTTTCACACTGCGGGGCATGCCAATTCGGGATTCCCTGGGGGCACAGAACAAATCCCAGGAAAGTCATATTCCCCGGTTTGGTTTCACTTAAAAAACCTTAGTGCTGGAGCATATAGTGTAAGCTCTGCTTGAGCTGATTCATGCATGGCAGGGAAAGGTTAGCACAAAATTGCAAGTCCTTCTACCAAACCTGGGATTCACTCTCCATGATAGAAGACATGATTGGGTTGATTCAAAGAAACATGTAACAGCTTGGATTTTGCTCACGATCATCCTATTTTTTACGTCCGCACGTGCGTTCGTATGAACTTGCGAGTGATTCAATAAGCAAATACGTTTCTATCCTAAAAGATACGTCCGTTCGTATGATATCTCCCGAACTTGCCTCAGTCAGTTGCCAATCGTAAAAATCACGTTCATGTGCTCACCTGTTGCGGCGGCAGCCTGTTTTGTCGGCGGCTTCCATCGTCCAGCTCTTCCAATTACTTGCGTTTGCCTCTGGTTTTCATTGGTTTTTGGCCTCTTAAATTCGTGCGTTCGTATGTTTATAAGATCTTGCGCATGCGCACCCTCAACCAGAAACTTACCTAAACCCCGTAGCGGCTGCATCCAACTTCATTTCTCGGTCCCTCAAACTTACCTAAACCCCTTAGCGCCTGCATCCAATTTCATTTCTCGGTCCATAAAACTTACCTAAACCCCTTAGCGCCTGCATCCAACTTCATTTCTCGGTCCCTCAAACTTACCTAAACCCCTTAGCGCCTGCATCCAATTTCATTTCTCGGTCCCTCAAACTTACCTAAACCCCTTAGCGCCTGCATCCAACTTCATTTCTCGGTCCCTTAAACTTACCTAAACCCCTTAGCGCCTGCATCCAACTTCATTTCTCGGTCCCTTAAACTTACCTAAACCCCTTAGCGCCTGCATCCAATTTCATTTCTCGGTCCCTTAAACTTACCTAAACCCCTTAGCGCCTGCATCCAATTTCATTTCTCGGTCCCTTAAACTTACCTAAACCCCTTAGCGCCTGCATCCAACTTCATTTCTCGGTCCCTCAAACTTACCTAAACCCCTTAGCGGCTGCATCCAACTTCATTTCTCGGTCCCTAAAACTTACCTAAACCCCTTAGCGCCTGCATCCAACTTCATTTCTCGGTCCCTCAAACTTACCTAAACCCCTTAGCGCCTGCATCCAACTTCATTTCTCGGTCCCTTAAACTTACCTAAACCCCTTAGCGCCTGCATCCAACTTCATTTCTCGGTCCCTCAAACTTACCTAAACCCCTTAGCGCCTGCATCCAACTTCATTTCTCGGTCCCTCAAACTTACCTAAACCCCTTAGCGCCTGCATCCAACTTCATTTCTCGGTCCCTTAAACTTACCTAAACCCCTTAGCGCCTGCATCCAATTTCATTTCTCGGTCCCTCAAACTTACCTAAACCCCTTAGCGCCTGCATCCAACTTCATTTCTCGGTCCCTCAAACTTACCTAAACCCCTTAGCGCCTGCATCCAACTTCATTTCTCGGTCCCTCAAACTTACCTAAACCCCTTAGCGCTTGCATCCAACTTCATTTCTCTGTCCATAAAACGTAAGAAAATCACATAATTTACATATGTCTATATGTTTCTAAGCGTGTTGTTTCTGGTTTGTGTAATTTTTTGGGTGTGTGCATATTAGAAAAGACACATTTAGTAAGGCTTAAAATCTAATTTATTTACATTATTACCTTTGTTTGGTTGTAAATAATAGTTATTTTTTTTTTTTTTTTATTTGGTCTCGGTAAAACACATAGTTTTGTTTTTTTTTTTTTTTAAACAGTAAAACTCTTTTTTTTTTTTTTTTTTAAAAACAGTAAAACACATAGTTTGTTTTTTTTTGGTCAACAATAAAAAACATTTTTTGTTTGGTTTGACACAAACCTAATATTTTTTTTTAGACAAATATATAAAATCCTTAAAAACATTGGGACATAGGTAAAAAACAGTAAAACAAAGGAGCCAGGACCAAGGGCACTATTCATCATCCTCTTCTTCATCTGTTGGCCCCAACGTCGCCTGTATGGCCAGCAGCTCGGCCACCAACTCCTTCATTCTTTTTTTTTTACCCGCCAAGGTTTGGGGGATCATCCCTGTAACCAATAGAGAAAGAAACATAAATAGGAGTCCCAGACCGGTTTGTATGCTGGAAATAGATTTAGGGTTAATCAAATACATGTAAATGCATGACATATGTCCTTCTTCAAAGGGATACAGTTAATGCATTTCCCACAGGTAAGTGTTTAAACTCCTTAAACCGGACCTTCAACATTATTTAATGAAAACCAATAACTATTCACAAATGATTCTGCACCACCTCAAAGTTATTTAGGGTTTTTTGGGGATTACAGCGCCGCCATCTGGACTCTGAAGCATAACACTTAATGAGGAGTGGAGAGTTGGATAAAGTACAGGGGAGTAGGTTACAGTGGTGCGTTGGGAATCCAGAGCATAGCTGGGTTGAGGGAAAGGTCATCACTCCCACAATGCATGGCAGCACCTTCCTTTTTACAATCTGTATCCCATGCTGCCTGTAAATATTGCGCCTTCCATATTCCCCAATATGGGCTGTTTTCACGCTCCTAACATGCATTAGATGGCTGAAGTCTGTTTTTCTATGTTTACAATCTGTAGGTACAGTGTGTTGCCTAATTATTACCTATGTTCTTAATACGAGTTAGGGTCCGCTTTAAGCTAAAGAAGTGGCCACATGAAAGTGTTAACTACACATTGGCTACGCCTTTAGTTATGTGTGTGTTATTAGCTTACAAAACATTAATCTGAATCATGGCATGGAGACTTACGGAGTTGGTGGCCGACAGATGGCTGGTTGGGGCCAACAGGCTGCCCTTGGTCCTGGCTCTGCTGTGAAGAAGTCCCTGGAGAAACATGTGACATTTGGTTAGTCTTTGTAGAGAGTCACTATCCCCAACATATCTGGCTCCCAGTCTGGCTGACATCACTCACCTTCGCCAGGATCGACTTCAAGCATCTCTGCTGCCTCCTCCTCCACTATCTCACCCGCTCCTGAAGCTTCTACAAATACATAATAAAGGATAACTTAGTTTTTGGCCTGACATGTATATCTTTGTGCCTATACATGAAGAGTGACATACCAGAGCCTTCCCCATGCGTGGCCAGGTATGACTCCACGCCCACGCGCCTTGGCCCCTCCTCTGTGGTAAGGTCCAGGGGCTGGTCTGAGGAGGCCACAGAGGAGGGGTAGGTCCGTCGCCCGGGAGATCCACCACCTTCACTCACAGATGCAGAGTCATGCAGCACTGGTCGGCCTGTACGTCTCCGGGTGCGGCGAATTCTGAAATCCATTTCCAACACTACCAAAGAAAAGTCATTATAAATAAAGGCATAACTTAGACATTTGGAACATATAACATGCAATTGCTTGGTACTTACTTGGGAAATGGATCCCAAAAAACCTCCGCACCCGGGGCATGTGCAGACGCTTCAGGTCCGACCAATGCTGCATGATCTGGGTGTGAGTGAAGGTGGTGCTGGTGACACGGTGGATCTCGGCGATGATCTCCCGGGCGATGTCCCTTTTCTCGCACACATTGGGCGCGAAGTCATACCGGCGCTGAAGCATGATCTGAAAAACATAATGGACACAGAGCTTGTACTTTTACACACAGACCCATATGTGTGGCATCACAAGTTGAGTATTTAATGTCATTAACACACACATTTCGAATGGCCGCCATTTTTGGGGAGTGCCTTAAAGAGGACGTTGACTGTGATTGACAGTCTGGTCTTATGTTATATGTATCACACACCATGTACATACAGATAATAGCCAACATCAACAATCAGGCCACCTGCATCTATGGCATGTTAGGATGTTTTAAAGATCCAAGATGTAGCCTAATGCTTAGGCTTTTGGCCCACGTGTGTGGCTTCCCGTTGTGTTTTTATGGCTTAGGAAAACAGTGTTCCGCAAACATCCGCATCAAGGTCCGAGACAGGCCAGGTTTGACAGCTCGCCCCGCTACTCCACAGGTTAATTAACTGTTGCTAAGCCGGAGCAATTGGCCGAATTAGGACATCAGCATAGACAGGTGAAAACGTGGCCAGGCTCGGCCCTTGAGGATGAAGTGTGAGGAGCCAGTGATTAAACATTAAGAGACCCCAAACTAGTTCCCAACGCATCATTTACATTTAGGCCATCATTGACTATTCTATTAAAATGCACAGGCAGCCACTTACCAGCATGAGGATCTCTTCCTGTTGACGGGTGAAGATAGTGGGCGCCATCTTTAGTCTTCTTCCAGGCAGCAGATAAGTGAAACCCCAGCGGTTTCCTGGTTCCGCACGAACGTACGTCCGTACGAGCGCGTAGTCGTGCGCATAGGCGTCAGACGCTGGGCGCATGATTTAAAGGTCCCTGCACCCAAAGCTCATTCTCTTTGAGCTTTTGGACAAAATGGCACCAAAAAAGGCAGCAGCTAAACGCGGCCAGCAAAGCCAGACCTCTGAGGGCCCAACAACCAGGTCCCAGCAACGACCGAAGAAGCTAAGGTCCCAGAAGGCCCAGAAGGCAAGTACCACCTCGGCCCCACCAAGGGACACTGGACCCTCCCTTTCCCAAAAAAGGGCCCCAAAGGCACGTGCCCCTGCGGCCAAAAAACAGGCCACAGCAGCCACCACCACCTCTGCCCCCAGAAGAGGCCGCCCAAGGGAGCCCACACCACCCATGCTTTCAAGCCGGGCACTTAGCCAACCCAGGCCCCACAGCAGTGCCCGAAGCACATCCAGCCCACACAGAAGGGCCCGAAGCCCCTCCAGCCCGCACAGAAGGGCCCGAAGCCCCTCCAGGCCGCGCAGAAGGGCCCGAAGCCCATCCAGGGCCAGAAGCCCCTACAGGGCCCGAACCCCATCCAGGGCCAGAAGAACCCCATCCAGGGCCAGAAGCCCAGCCAGGGCCAGAAGCCCCTACAGGGCCCGAACCCCATCCAGGGCCAGAAGAACCCCATCCAGGGCCAGAAGCCCAGCCAGGGCCAGAAGCCCCTACAGGGCCCGAACCCCATCCAGGGCCAGAAGAACCCCATCCAGGGCCAGAAGCCCAGCCAGGGCCAGAAGCCCCTACAGGGCCCGAACCCCATCCAGGGCCAGAAGAACCCCATCCAGGGCCCGAAGCCCAGCCAGGGCCAGAAGAACCCCATCCAGGGCCAGAAGCCCAGCCAGGGCCAGAAGCCCCTACAGGGCCCGAACCACATCCAGGGCCAGAAGAACCCCATCCAGGGCCAGAAGCCCAGCCAGGGCCAGAAGCCCCTACAGGGCCCGAACCCCATCCAGGGCCAGAAGAACCCCATCCAGGGCCAGAAGCCCCTACAGGGCCCGAACCCCATCCAGGGCCAGAAGCCCCCGACCTGGCACCAGCCGGGAACAGAGCCCCCGACCTGGCACCAGCCGGGAACCTAGCCCCCCAAGAGGGCCCCGAATTGCAACCATGACCACATCTACACCTGGAAGTTCGGTGGCCAGCCACGCCAGAACACCCAGTCCCTTGGCCAGTCCAGTCCAGTCATTGGGAAGCCACCAATCCGGCCATTCCCCTACCCAGCCCCAGGCCATAATGTCACCACATGTGTCTGCACACATGGAGGAGCAGCCAAGCCAACCATCTGGCCGCACATTGCGCCGCGGCCAGTTGAGTGGGAGATTCTCCCATGACCAAAATATGGCATTGGCTAGTGGCCTTACATTATACTATGACGAGCTATATGGGAGCAAATCCAAACACACCACCAAGCAGCGCAAGATGGAATTGTTTGAAACCATCCTCCGACAAGTAAATGCAGCGGGGGAAGAGAGGAAAGATGTGTCCCAAATTCAGAAGAAAATCTCTGATCTGAAGTATGCTGTACGGCAAAAAGAAATTAAAAGGCATAATTACAGGTAAATAAATGTTTTCGCTAAATATAATGTTTGGGATGTGCTGTATGCCCCTTTTCTGAATACCAAACGATTTTCTCTTTTCAGCATGAAAACTGGAGGTGGCTTCCCATCTAAATTGGAGTTTACCCCTGCTGAGGAGATTGTGCTTGGACTTCTCCATCCGGTCGCGGTCGGTGGACATGCTGGTCTAAGGGACACAGACTCCCCGACCCGTACCCACGGTGAGTACTATTAAATCTGCATGTTTGCCTGTTTGCTAAATAATCTACAGTTCACTAGTAACAAGATAACGGGATGCCCCTATGGTTTGCCTTGCTTGGCCTCGCACTACTGTGGCTGTTTGTGTCCTCTTTTGGTCCCTGGGAATCACACATTTAGGCCCACAGCCATTATGGCAAAGATCAAATGTCCAATTGTATTGTTAAAGTCATGAAGTTTCGCAAGATAAGTGAGATATTTTGAAGCAATCACAAAACACACATCATTATGTATGGCTTGCCTTTTGGTTGTGTGAGTTGTGTTTGAGTTAACTATTTAATTAGCCACCCACAAACATATGTGACCAAGAGCAGCGAGACTCAACTGGCGGCCCGGGGTCCCAATGCGGGCCTTGCCACCACATTCAAGGACCCCTGCCCAGACAGCCCTGCACTCAGTTACTTCTGTGTTGACGTGCTCAGAGCTGCCCCCTTGATTGGCCATGTAGTGGTTGGTCTCCTGCCCAATGTCATGGCTCCGTGAAACATAGCATTGCAATATGAAGTACTGCCCAGGAAGTGGCATTGCAAGGTACACAGTAACTTATTTAAATTTTCACTGGCCACAATCGTGTCCCGCTGCCCCTGCTCTGGCCCATGTGCCACAGTCCCCCCATGCCCCCCCCCCACATAAGCCCCATACATTTGTAACAGATTGGCTCCATCCATCACATCACCATCAATACGTTAACTCCCCCCTTTAGACATCCAATCCCTGTCCCCTCAGCTCTGGCCCATCCAGCCCAGCAAGGGCAAGCAGCCTTTATTAGTTGGCACTTTGAAAGCTCCAGCCCCTCCACCAGTGTCTTTATTTTTAACTAGACACCCCCTGCGTCAGCACCATGGCCAGACATTCACCTCTCACCACATACCTTTAAATGGGCGTTTCCAACAATTGTTTGAGTACCCCGGACCTAGCGAATGGTAGGCTAAATCCAAAAATGTGCCCTGAAAGTTGGATGCTGAATGGGTACACTTCATGACTTAGAACTGAGGTCACTTAGCAGTTTGTCCGAGCCATTGCACCTCTGTAAACTTGCGTGGGTTTGAACAAAGGTCACCATTGCTCTAGAGTTGAATAATATTACAAATAGAGCTATATTTGATTACCTATCCAAAAAAAGGTTATGTGTGTGTGTTTACGTGGTATTTTTTTCTCTTCTTCAGCCCAGCATGATCCCTCAGCAAGGGTAAACTCACCCCCCAGTTTGGTTATGCCTACCAGGTCCGTACAGCATCGGAGCCCAGATCAGAGATTTTCGGTAAGTTTATTTAGTAGCATAAATACTAACAAGTGCTTAAGAATGTGTTAAACTGTTGAAATCCTAAATTGGGACGCAAACTTAGCCTTTTTTTTTTTGATATGTCCCTACAGACCCGCACACTCATGGAAGAGATCCAGGACATGGAGGAAGATGATTATGTCTCCGTACAGGGCACGTCGGATGAACTCCCCCTGGGTCCCAATTTGGAACTGCTCGATAATGTTTCTCTGGCCAATCCTCAGCAGCAGAGTGAATCTCCATCCATTGTGCTTGCACATGGGGAGACTGACACTACAGTCCCCAGTGTTCACTCTGCTGCTGAGGATTTGCAAAGCAGGCCGGTTGCTGTTGAGGGTACGACACCACGCGGCAGGGCACGCCCAAGAGCCAGGGTAATTGTGCGGCGGACGCCATTACGCCGCCCCACAATTTCCCAGGGGAGGCAGAGTGCCCTGCTTCAATTATGGACCCAACAAAGGGACTCTTATGACGCCCAGCTCGTTACAGAGCGTGAGCAAAGGCATGCCGACATGGTGAACATCCATACCAGTCTACAGGGCATCCTCGCGGAGTTGCGTACCCTCAACAGCAACGTGGCCAATTCAAGTAATGGCATCCAGTCAGCCATGGCTGAGATGACCAATATGCAGAGAAACATTGTGGAGCAGTTTCAAATTCACAATGCTGCCATGGCCCAGGCTAGGTCCCATTCCCATGGACCTCCACCTGGACCTCCACCTGGGTATTATGGGCAGCCACCCTATTAAGCCATGGGTGTGTGGGACATCTTTTCTCTTAACCCCCACTGTATTTACTTGTCCTTTGAGGTTTCAAACAATCCATTTTGTGTTGCTCTGGCAGGTTGTGTTTTGTATTTGCTCCCATATAGCTCCTTAGAGTAATGCTTAAGGCCACTAGCCAATGCCATAGGTCTATGTGGAGTTTATCTGGCCACTTATGGCTTTACCTATGTATTTGGTTGGTGCTCCTCCTGTTTGCAGACATGTTTGTGTGACATTATGGCCATGCCCAAATATCCCTGGGCACAGGCAATATTAATGACTGGACTAGGCTGGCCTTTGGACTGGGTGTCCTTGTTTGGTTGTGCCACTCACTTCCAGGTGTAGATGTGCTCGATGTTTTTTTTAATGTTATCCATTTGTTACCACAGATGTATGTGGACTGATTTCTGTTAACCACTATAATTTTTCATTTGCAAAGTAAAACAAAAATTTAACTTCCAATACTTGTGGCGTTTTTAGTGGGAAGACTTTTGTAACAGCTTGGCCTAAACCAGATAATTTTGTTTGGAAGAGGTGTAACAATGCACAGCGAAAGCTAAGGAAACTACATGAAATACATTAGGCAACAATTAAGGTCGAAATGTTTTACTTAGAGGTAATGCCACATTAGGGCAAAACAACATAGGTTTCCAAAAGGATAACACAGACATACAGAATGGTGAGACAGGGAAAAAAGTTAACTAAAATGCTGGCTGATCAGGTTGGCTCTAACAGATTGGCCAGACTCACTGGGGGGCCCCTCAAAATTCTCGGCTTCATCCTCGACGGCTGAAGAGGGCAGGCTGTCCACATAACGTGGGACACGTTCCAGGATGGCAAAATTGTGCAAAACAGCACATGCCATTATAATGTCGATCACTTTCTTGGGATCATATTGCAGGGCCCCCCCAGTATGGTCAAGGCAACGAAAACGTGTCTTCAGCAGACCAAAGGCCCTCTCCACAACAGCCCGGGTCTTGCGATGCGCACGGTTATACGCTTCCTGAGAGGCATCCTGGGGCCGCAGCACAGGCGTCATGAGCCAGGGTAGAAGTGGGTACCCGGAATCACCTTAAACAGAGAATTAAATGTAATCAAAATTAAAAAGGCAACACAACCAACACCAAAAAATTCACAGATATCATAATGATGTAAGGTAAAGTGTTCCCCAAAAAAAACAGGGCACATTAGGGCCCCCAAAAATTGCACTAAGGTATAACCTAAATAAAAATGGAACTTCTATATACCAATTAATTAACAAACATCTGCACGGCCAAGGGTATTTGTATTTTACATATATTTGTAGTTTTCAGACATGTTACAATTAGGATGCTGCTGAGGGCCTATCCACATTTCTCTTGAAACTACAATGTATGCATTTTAAGTCCACTTTGACATTTAACGACCAATAGTACAAAAGGAGCCAAATGTCAAAGATCCCTAGCCACATTTCACTGGAAACTACAATGTATGCAGTTTAAGTCCACTTTGACATTTAACGACCAATAGTACCAAAGGAGCCAAATGTCAAAGATCCCTAGCCACATTTCACTGGAAACTACAATGTATGCATTTTAAGTCCACTTTGACATTTAACGACCAATAGTACAAAAGGAGCCAAATGTCAAAGATCCCTAGCCACATTTCACTGGAAACTACAATGTATGCAGTTTAAGTCCACTTTGACATTTAACGACCAATAGTACCAAAGGAGCCAAATGTCAAAGATCCCTAGCCACATTTCACTGGAAACTACAATGTATGCATTTTAAGTCCACTTTGACATTTAACGACCAATAGTACAAAAGGAGCCAAATGTCAAAGATCCCTAGCCACATTTCACTGGAAACTACAATGTATGCATTTTAAGTCCACTTTGACATTTAACGACCAATAGTACAAAAGGAGCCAAATGTCAAAGATCCCTAGCCACATTTCACTGGAAACTACAATGTATGCAGTTTAAGTCCACTTTGACATTTAACGACCAATAGTACCAAAGGAGCCAAATGTCAAAGATCCCTAGCCACATTTCACTGGAAACTACAATGTATGCATTTTAAGTCCACTTTGACATTTAACGACCAATAGTACAAAAGGAGCCAAATGTCAAAGATCCCTAGCCACATTTCACTGGAAACTACAATGTATGCATTTTAAGTCCACTTTGACATTTAACGACCAATAGTACAAAAGGAGCCAAATGTCAAAGATCCTTGGGTATAAACTCCCAACCAATATATTTAGGCACAAGGAACTTACAGACATCCTAACTAAAGGGAAAACATTCTGAAGGCCAAAGCGAGACAAGGATTTTTTGGGTAAGTTCCTAATATATGAGCCAAGAAAAAGGCAGTTGGACGCTTCTGTCAAGTTTTCCAAAACAAACATATCAACAAATACAAGATTAATGCCACATTTAATAACACACAAATAGGACACACTTACCAAGCAGCCATGCCCCCGAAAATTCACCTGCCTCAAATCTCCGAAACAACCCAGATCGCCGGAGGATATAGGAGTCGTGGGACGATCCGGGGTAGCCGGCAAGGACACTCATAAACCGCATATCCGGACCAACCACGGCCTGGACATTAAGTGAGTGTCCCATTTTACGATTCCTTAAGGCAAAAACATACAAAAAGGGTAATTGATATTTGACCCAAAATAATAAATTAAACACAAAACATGTCTGCACTCTATTGGGAAATACTAATGAAAAGCCGAGATAAAGCAGCTACACAAATGAGGGATAAACAAATATGCTGCCGCAAAGGAAAACAGGTGACATGACACGTTGGGCAACATAATAACCAATCTCAATACCTATATATATACTCGTCGGCTGCCCTAGGTACGAGTGCCACATGTGTGCAGTCAATTGCACCAATAACGTTGGGCATGTCGGCCACATTATAAAACCCAAGCTTAATGGCGTTTCTGGCTGCCATATCATCAGGAAAATAAATATATTTTTGAGTTATGGCAGCCATGCCTTCCAAAAATTTTGATAGTGCGCGGCTCAGCGTAGGCTGTGACATCCCCACGGAGAGGGCACCCAGCCTCTGGAACGAGCCGTTCGCCAAAAATTGCAGGCAGCCAAGCATCTTGGTCATACCTGAAATTGCATGCCCCTTCCTTGTGGTGCGGGCTAACCATGGCCGCAGCTCACTATATAATTTATGGAGGGAAGCGCGATTAAGCCTGGTCAGCTCGAACAGCTCAACATCATTCATGCTATCGATGTTCATGCGACGACGCAGGGGCAATCTGCTCTCAGACATCTCGATCAACTCAATGCCAAAAAGCATAAGCCCTTGATGTGCCACAAACTCGCTCCGCTCCATCCTACTCCCGAGGCCAAATAGCTGCCGGCAAACATTTCGTAAAGCAGCTCTTTAATGGGCTTCAAAACAATTAGCAATCACCTCTCTGAATTGGGCGCAAGCCCATGTGAAGGACGTAAAAAATAGGATCGGACGCAAATAATACGATTTGGACGGGAAAAACACACGAACTAACGCAAATAATACGATTTGGACGGGAAAAACACACGAACTAACGCAAATTATACGATTCTCGTACGAAATGCGTATGTTCATATACGTCTATGCGCGAACGATCGTACGAATACGAAATGGCCAAAAAAACCAGAAAAAATGACAAACACCCACCCAAACTTACGATTCTCGATACGAAATCACTTAACTTTTGCTCTTTGAATCGAGGGGGATATCTTATTCTTTCTTTCCAAACAGTAATGTACTGACTGCCACCTACTGGAAACTAGCGGTATATATATATATATATATATATATATATATATATATATATATATATATATATATATATAATTTGGCTTATAAGTTGCCTGATTAAACTAAAGCAAGAGGAGTTCATTGGTATTGTTTTTATGCACTGAAAAGAATAGATAATAAATTAAGTATTCCAGGGATGCTCTATTCCTTCATCTTCATCCAGAATCGCGATGCCCCGCTGTGTGAAACCCCCAGGTCGCCCAGTATATTCACCTTCTCCCCCAGTCCAATGGCGCATGCTTGAGCAGCGGCCACATTCCCTATTATCCCTTTAGCAGCACACGTGCCCGCACCAGGAATTTGTGAATGGCCGGCGAGGGGCACGCAACCTGTTAGAGGGTAGCGAGGATGCAGTCACCGGCAGACTCGGTGCAGCGCAGCTCCTTACACGAGCCTATATGAGCTTTCGCCAGCACAGTCGAACTCGCTGATTGGATGGGAGGCCATGCTCGCGTCTTAGGTCTGGAGAAAGATGAGTTACAGTGGACGACCTGGGGGAATTCCCACAGTGTGACATCATGCATTGGGGTGCCCTGGGGGCAAGGACCAAAAATACTGGGTTTTGATCCATGGTAAACATTTTGAGCACCAGAGCACATTTTTATTTGTAAATGAACATGCTTCTCATAACATATTGTATTTACGCCTGCGTCTTTCCTAATTAAAAAAATGATGAGCAATGGCTGCCATGACTTCCCCCCTACCCTTTAAACTGGTATAGTGGTCTTTGGACCCTTTACATGTTCACAATTTGTGAAAAAGGATAACAAAGGTACAAAAATACAGAAACAACATCACGTCATGTTTAAAAACAGTTTATTACATGTACAGGCTGGTTTCACGCCATGCAGATTGCAGAACACTCCCGCTTTCAGGCGAACGTCCCACAATCCCTGTGTGCAGCATCTGGAGGACAGACGCGTTAGCGCTCTCCATTCACATGGTGGGAGATCGCTAGTGCTGCGCCCTCAGGATGCTGCCGGCAGGGCTTTTGTGGAGTTCTGTGAGCGCTTTGCAATGCCCGAAGTACATGTGAAAGCACCCATAGATTACTATGGGCAGCTTTTCACAGGCGGCTGCCGGGCTCGAATGTACGAGCGGTCCGCATCCATGCCTGTGTGAAACCAGCCTCAACCACCTCCCACATCTTCATCTACCGCCAGGTCCTCTACTGCTGACATCACTGGTCAAAATTAGTGATCTGCCAGCATTTAGGGGTTCAGGGGGAAACAGTTCTTACACCCTGCCTGGAACTGAGTACTCACCACAGTGAGGGAGGTGCTTATATACCCTGAAGTGTTGCTCACTTGGGATGTCCCCTCCCACCCCCAGCTGTACTGTGAGGTGAGGGGGTATTTTAAAGAAAGACAAGGTATTTGTTAATGCTCCACTGCTAGATATGTGGGTGCTCGACCTTGGGTAGTCTCAAGCCCATGTAGATCACAGAAGGGTAGGTGGTCCGCACTCCACATTAGCGGCCACTACTCACCTTTACCAGGACTTTGTCATTCATGGATTTTAAAGGTTTGCTACAATTTATTTGGATATGTTTTTAATTTGAAAAAATAAAAGGCCTGTTTAATTGAATGGAGTGCCTACCCTTCTCTAATCCCAAGAAAGCCATGCCCGAGGGCATAAATGAGACTAGGGTGCCATGAGCCTCTGGTTAGCTGCTCCCCTCTACTGTGGGCACCCACTACCAACCATTCAGATATGCTGGCAGGGTGCGTGCATTGGATGGAGGAGCGCTGGGGATGCTGCCTGACACCCATGCAAATGCCATGGGATCCATTCCTGAGATGAGTAAATGATGAAATCAGGAGGTTTATCACAATGACGAGCCCAATTTGGAAAGCGCTTTCACCTGGCCCTAGAGTCTTTACACGTGAGTGGATTTTGGTCAGTTTTAAAGAGGAGCAAACAAAGGTGGTGGTCTCCCTCTTTATAATGCTTCATGAATCACGTCAGAGTGCGGCAAAGGAAATCTAGATTGAGTGAGCGCCACTGATTGGCTGAGCAGCCCACATGGGAACCAGGAAGATTTGAGTTTTTGGTTGATCCTGGGGGATACACACAGTGGGACATGGGTTTTGTTCTTCTTTAAACCGGACCAACAGCCTGGCACAGTTAGAAAAGAAAGGTAGCTGCCATTTTGGAGCTTACACTGCCAACGGACATAACTGACAATGCACAGTAACATCAAGCCCAGCAGCAGGTGGCCTGCAAATGCATGAACCACCATCTTGTTTTAAATTAACCCCAGCAGGAGTTAGAAAAAGGTAAATTCATTTTTATGTGCTGCAATCTAAATTGCCCTGGGGAGTTGGTTGTGTTTAAGTAATTTTTGACTGTTGGTCCATTTTAAAGGGACATTCCAGACCAAGGGTTAAATTAGCCTGCCTTCTGTTCTTCTGTGCTGGCTGTCAGGGGGTGAATCTTTCATTTAGACTTCATTCACCCTGCTTTATATTTCTTTGTACTAACAAACATTTTCCCTTTTGTTGGGCTTTCTTAGCAACAGTGCATGGTTCAATGAGACAGTCCCCTCAAGTTTATTTTGGGGACTGAGACAGATAAGTCAGCAGAAGGAAGCATATATCAGGGAATGCTAGACGTGGGTGAATGAAAGGTGCTGCTCCTGACAGGCAGCATGGGGCAGGTAAAAGCAGACTAATTTAGTGCTTTGCCTGGAATATCCCTTTCAAGTGGACCAAAAAAATGTTGACTATCCTGGGTTTTGGTCCTTGCCCCCGGGGCACCCGATCTGATCTGTGTGAAACCCCCCCAGGTCGCCTGAACAAACTAACCTCTTCCTGGTCCTACGACGCATGAGCAGCCCCTCGTCCAATCAGTTTGGATCTGCTCGAGCACCTTAGCCCGCGGATCCGAGCGTGCTGACGACCACATCCCCCGCTACCCTCTAACAAGGAGCGTGGCCGCATTCTCAAATGCCTGGCGTGGGCACGCACCCTGCTAAAGGGATAGCGGGCACGCATGCGCCATTGGACCAGGTACGAAGGTGAGTTTTCGGGCAACCTGGGGGACTCTACACAACGGGGCACCCCCAATCGTAGTGTCCCGGGGGGAGCAAGTATGTATCATAGACTCCAGGGTATGTTTTGGTCCTCTTTAAAGCAGACCAAAACCTTAATTTTTAACTCGCATCCCCTGAATTTCTTCCCCTATGAAAAGTACTTTTTGCAAATTCTTACTGCTCCTTCTTCACTCTTATCCCAGATAATGGCGCCTGTTTTAGCTGTAAAGCTCCGCCTCCTCCATTCATTGCCACTGTTGCGTGTGGCAATGATAGAAACGTAGAAACATAGAAGGTTGACGGCAGAAGGAGACCATACGGTCCATCTAGTCTGCCCTTATGTGTATACTGTATGTACTCTTTATCTTAGGATAGATGTGTGCTTATCCCAGGCATGTTTAAATTCAGTGACTGTTGATTTTTCAACTACCTCTGCTGGAAGTTTGTTCCAAGCATCTACTACTCTTTCTGTAAAATAATATTTTCTAACATTGCTCCTGATCTTCCCCCCGACTAGCTTCAGGTTGTGCCCCCTTGTTCTATCATTAAGCTTCTTCTTAAAAACACTTCCCTCCTGAACCTTATTCAATCCTTTCACATATTTAAAGGTCTCAATCATGTCCCCCCTCTCCCTTCTTTCCTCCAGACTGTACAAATTAAGTTCTTTAAGTCTCTCCTGATAAGTTTTAAGTTTAAGTCCTTCCACCATTTTCGTTGCCCGCCTTTGGACACGTTCCATTTGAATAATGTCTTTTTGCAGGTAAGGTCTCCAGAACTGCACACAGTATTCTAGCTGTGGCCTTACCAGGGCTCTATACAGCGGCATCACAACCTCCCTCTTCCTACTGGTGATGCCTCGAGCTATGCAGCCGAGCATCCTGCTTGCTTTTCCCACTGCCTGGCTACACTGTCCACTCATCTTGCAGCTATCAGCAATCAGTACCCCTAAATCTCTCTCCTCCGAGGTCCTGGCTAACACAGTGCTGCCCATACGGTACTCAGAGCAGGGATTCCTTCTACCCAAGTGCATGATTTTACATTTAGAGACATTAAACTCTAGTTTCCACAGTTTTGACCATCTATCCAGTAAAGCTAAATCATTTTCCATGTTGCAGACACCTCCAGGAATATCCACCCTATTACTAACCTTTGTATCATCAGCAAACAGACAAACTTTTCCTACCAAGCCTTCTCCTATGTCACTTACAAATATATTAAAAAGAATGGGGCCCAGGACAGAGCCCTGCGGCACACCACTTGTAACTCGCCTTTGTTCAGATTGCACACCATTTACAACAACGCTCTGATACCGATCCCTCAGCCAACTGGAAATCCACTGAACTATCCAGGGATTGAGTCCTACCTTCAATAACTTATCTATGAGCTCCTTATGTGGTACAGTGTCAAAGGCTTTGCTAAAATCCAGATAGGGGATATCCACAGCACCACCTTCATCTAACACTTTAGTGACATTGTCAAAGAAATCAATAAGATTGGTCTGACATGATCTGCCCTCAGTAAAGCCGTGCTGTTTTGGGTCCAATTGGTCATTAATTTTTAGATGGGAAATTATCTGTTTTTTTAAGAGTGTTTCCATTAATTTGACCACTATAGATGTTAAACTAACTGCCTGTAATTACTGGCTTCTTCTCTACTCCCCTTTTTATGGATTGGTACGACATTGGCCATTCTCCAATCATCTGGAACCTCACCAGTTGAAAGGGAATGGTTAAGTAAATCAGTCAGAGGGGCTGCAATCACAAACCTAAGTTCCGTTAGAACTCTGGGGTGGATTCCATCTGGACCCATCGCCTTACTTACCTTTAGATGTGCCAGCTCGGATAGGACATCAGCCTCCAGAAACTCCGGAGCTGTGCCCTCCCAGCGGGATGCTGTGCTATGGCCATGCCTGCTACTATCTGAAAATACTGAACAAAAGTAGCTATTCAGATGGTCAGCCACAGCTGTCTGATTTTACAGAGATCGACAGCAAAAAAGAAAGTGTTCCACAGCAATTCGAAGAGCAAAAATATCCATTTCTAGTTCTACACCCTAAGAATGGAGTATTAGGCAGGGGCTTTGGCCAAATGTATTTCACAAGTTCAGTGGCCTTTGGTCCGCTTTAAGCTCTGACAGCTATGCAGGACTGAGCTCATCATAGGTGCAGTTCAGCAGCTCAAACATAAGGGCACATAGATAACCAGAAGTTATATTTAAAAGGAAATAAATGTACATTGATATACTTCTTAACATGGCAAGCTCAGGCAAGTATGAGGAGTTAATTACATAATCTAGTTATAAATTACCATTTAGATTAAGGTGGCACGCCACTGCTTCACCTATCAACACCAAATCCATTTGCTGACATTTCTGTGGATAACCCTGGAGGCGCCGGCATTGCCGAGTGCCCCGCTTAACATTTCCATGTCACTGTTTCTGAAGGTCCGGCAGCACCTTCATTTTATGGTAATTGCACGGAGCTGTGGAGGACGACAGATCCATACCTTCATTTGCAAAGCCTCCTTTTATTTAGCCAGCGTTTAAAGTGCGCTGATATTTACAAGGAGAAACACAGTGTAAATACAATGACATTTGTGGAACAAAGCCACTTGGGAAAAGAAAAGAAACTGAAATGATTTCCTGCTTTCCAGATGCCTGTCTTCCTCCAGTGAATATTGTTTTGTCAAAGCGTATAAAATATCCATAATCTAACTCCAGCCTTAAGCATAGTGCGTGCCAGCAGGACTGAGGGTTAGCCATTCATGAGAAGCAATTGCGAGGCGCATTACTTCTTATGGGGACGGCGGCTTAATGATGCTACTTTGCTGCCACCTAGTGGATTGTATGTTCAACAGCATGGTAGGTCTTTAGTTTTATAATTGTTATTATCATCATCATTATCTTTATTATTATTATTATTATCATTATTATTAATAATAATAATTATTATTATTATTAACTTTTATTATTAATAAAATAATTCTGATGTTGTTGTAATATTTTTTTAGCTAGTGCCTCTCTGGAGCCTAAAAGACACCCAGGAGAGTAAAAATCCTGGGTGTTGTTCCTCTTAAAGCAAAATTTTAGGCTAGCAAAAAAAGATCTGTTTATCTTATCTACTGGAAACATGACTAAAGTCCGGGCACACACTAACTTCCTCTAACATCCTCGGTGGAAATAGTGTAAAATGAACAATTTTAAAGCATCTCAAAATCTTTAAAGTGGATCAAAACCCAGGATTTTGACTATCCTGGGTTTTGGTCCTTGCTGTGTGAAACCCCACAGGTCGCCAAAACAAACTATGACGCATGCACGGTCGCTCGTTCAATCAGCGCGTTCAGATACGCTCACGTCAGCATGTCTAAGTCTTTGTCTAAGGCCAGCAGCTCCAAGCGCGTTGATGGCCGCATCCCCTGCTACCCTCTAACAGGGAGCGTGCCCATGCCAGCCATTCACAAATGCCTGGCGCGAGCACGCGTCCTGCTAAAGGGATAGTGGGGATGTGGCCGCGGCTTGCACATGCGTTGTTGGACCGGAAAAGAAGGTAAGTGTATGGGCCAGGAATCTTATAGATTCCTGGGCTGTTTGCCATGGGTTTTGGTCCACTTTAAAAGCAACTGATGTGCCCCTTCTTAACATATTGAGGGGAGAAGAGAGTAGAGTCTGAAACTGTTCTGCAATCAGTGGGGAGCCCCTAACCCACCAAACTTATGCTGATATGCAGGGCTGGATTAAGTGTGGTGGAGGCCCAGCGCACAAAATCTGGTGGATGCCCCAGATAAAGATTTTTTTTTCCCTTTAAAATAATAGTCCTGCCCTGTGGTGGCTTTGCTTTGGTTTGCTTTGGTTTGCTTTGTTGCTGGTCCCGTGACCCGTCAGACCAAAGACTGAGAAGTCTTCTGGACCAGACCATAACCCAAGGGTTGGTGAAGGCTCCCTTTGCAGGGCAAGTGGTGGAGGCCCCTGGGCATGCGCCCCTTGCACTCCCCATCATAATCCTGCCCTGCTGATTTGATGTGTGCCTGGGAGTGCGTGTATGCGTTAAAGATATAAAAAATGTACGAGTGAATCAATGTATGTTTTTCGCATTACTGGGTGAATACTGAAACTAAGGACCTAATATACTAACGTTTAGGTTAAGTTAAGAATGATACTGCACAAACTCCTATTCCAGCATATTTGAGAGATAAGCTGTCTTCAGTGGTCAATCTCTGGCATATATCTTAGTCTGAGTGATCAGCAATTATGTACAATGAGCCCTTCTGGCTCCATTTTGAAAGATTTGAAAGATTTTATTCTGCTGATAATGATTGCAGTTCCATGTCTTGTTCCGCCTGATATAATTTGTCTGTCAGTCTGTATGTTGGTGAAATTTCAGATCAATTTGCATCGGTTGCATTTTCATGTTCTTAGCCACTAAAAATCAACTCTGTTTGCCAGAAAAGCCAAGACTGACACTGGTGAAGGGACGTATCACTTTGCTATAAATGAGATTGTTTTAAAGTGAGTTTAGGGGCTTTTGGTTGTATTTTTAGTGAGGTTGTATTATAAGTGAGGGGACTTTTCATTAAGGGGCTTTATATTGGGGGGCTATTGCCTAGTGTTATAAAGCTAAAATAAGAAGTTATAAGCCAAATTTGCTGCAATTGTCAGCACTAAAATTGTGTTTTACAGCTGTTTTTATAACTGGCATAATGGCTAGCAACATTGGAGGTCTATTTTAGTGCACAATTTGTCATATGTATAAAGTATAAAAAAGTAAGTAAAGCACGTAAGAAAGAAATATGGTTGGCAAAAGCACAAAATGAAAGAGATGTGGCCAAAGAAAGCAAATCAAACCCTAAACGTTTGTTTAAATATATAAATTCAAAGAAAACTAAATTAGAACAGGTAGGTTCCCTAATTAATGATAATGGGGAAGTGGTCACTAGGGATGAAGAGAAGGTGGAGCTGTTAAATGGATTATTTAGCTCTGTGCACACAAGAGAGTAGCAAGGAGCTGACACAGGAGATGCCACTGATAGCAACAGCCCAAGTATAATACTCAACAAGCTAAACATGGATATCATCAAAGAAAGACTAAATAATTTAAATGTGAATAAGACTGCAGGACCTCTTAAAGAACTCTGCTCAGTTATCTCATCGCCCCTGTTGTTGATCTTTAAAGGCTCACTAACAACTGTTATAGTGCCAAGAGAATGTCGTAAGGCATTGGTGGCCATTTTTTAAAAGGGCTCTAGGTCTTCTCTGGGCAATTACAGACCTGTAAGTTTAACATCCATTGGGGGAAATTAGCTTGAGGGGCTATTAAGGGACTATATACACGAATATGTAACTATGCATAATATTATAAGTGACAACCAACACAGTTTTATTAAGGGCAGAAGCTACCAGACTAACCTGATTGGCCTTTTATGAGGAGGTGAGTAGAAGCGTGGACAGAGGGGCGGCTGTAGATATAGTTTTTCTGGATTTTGCAAAAGCATTTGATGCTGTTCCCCATAGATGGTTATTGGGGAAATTGAGATCTTCAAGATTAGAAAATACAGTTTGTAACTGGATTGAAAACTGGCTGAAGGATCGTGTGCAGAGAGTTATGGTTAATGATACCTTCTCTAAATGGTTACCAGTTATAAGCGGTGTATCCCAGGGTTCAGTGCTGGGCCCAATATTATTCAACTTGTTTATAAACGACATAGAAGATGGAATTAAATTCCCCGTCTCTGTTTTTGCAGATGACACAAAGATATGTAGCACAGTGCAGTATATTGAAGATGTTCACAAACTTCAAGCTGACTCGGACACTTTGAGTGTCTGGGTGTCCACTTGGTAAATCAAGTTCAATGTGGAGAAAAGTCATGCCTGAACCTAATAACCTGAAGGTCACATATGTCCTCGGGGGAGTAAAACTGGGAGAAACACTTGTTCAGAAGGCTCTGGGGTTACTGGTAAAGCACAAGCTAAATAACAGCATGCAATGCCAATCAGCTGATTCCAAGGCAACCAAGATATAATCATGCATTAACCCTTTAAACGCCAGCCACGTAAAATTTACATGGCTGCCTCCCCTGCCGTTAACCGCCAGCCATGTAAATTTTAGGTGCCTGACTTTCCCTCCTGCTAGCAGAAAAAAATGACATTTACTCACCTTCGTGCCTGTTAGCTCCCGCCGGCTCTCCTCTTCACGGGGGGGGGGGCTCCGATCACCCCCCCCCGCTCTTCCGCTTTCTGGAGAGGGCCTGACAGCCCTCCTCCCTCCGGGGGGTGGGGCCGATGACATCACCGCCGGGCGTCGTTGGGGCACCCAGCAGTACAGCTGTCAGATGCCGGTGACGGCTGGGCAGAGAAGGAGGGAGGTAGGTGATCCTCCAATTGCCTGCCTCCCCCCTTCTCTGCCCAGCTGTCACCTGCATCGGATCGCCACGGGACACAGATGATGAAGATCGGAGGTGAGTAAAGAGAATTTTTTTTTTTTTTTAATAAAGTTATTTGCAAAGTGTGTCTGTCTGTTTTTTTACTGTTAACCCTTTGTGAACTCGTAAGGGGTCCATGAGACCCCTTTACCAGTTCACAAGGCTCGAGGGTCTGGCAAGTCACCTGCAGCTAGCGGGTGACTTGTCATTAAACCCTGGCCCCCCATTACCTGCCTCCCCAAAAACCCTTAAAATTCCAATAAAAAAATGGGGTCCCCCTCCCTGGGAGGGGGCACCCTATGTAATTTTTTTTTTTAATTAACCCCATGTCACCCAGTAGGTATAAAAGGCTTCCAGCAGCAGCAGGAGAGCAGAATCCAAAGTGATCAACATGGTGCTCGGGGATGGATGGGAGGTAAGTATTAAAAACACATAATAAAATATTTTTTCTCTGTGTCAGTGTGTTTTTTTACATTTAACCCTTTGTGAACTGGTAAGGGATCTATGAGACCTCTATACCAGTTCACAAGGCTCTGGGTCTGGCAAGTCACCTGCGGCTAGTGGGTGACTTGCCATTAACCCTGAGACCCCCATTACCTGCCTCCCCAAAACCCCTTAAAATTTCCCCAAAAAATGGTGCCCCCCCCCCCCCCGTGAAGGGGGACCCCACATCCATTTTTTTTATGTAACCCTTTATTATGTGGATAGTAGTTGTATTTTATTTGTAAATGTTATAAAGTGCTCTTTTAAGTTTAGGGGATCACCTGGACAGGAACGGAGGGCTACCGATACATATGTGCTATCATTGTAATCGGGAGAAATGGAGCTTTCACATGCAATATGGTTTTCTTTAATAAAATAAATGTTTTAGTTAAAATAAAGGAGACAATTTAATTTTTTTTTACTTATCTACTTAAAAATATATAAAAAAAACTGTAGAAAAAATGCAAACAAGACATTTTATGTTAAAGCCTAAACTCAGCCACAAAAAGAAAATATGCCATTTTCTTGGAAATTCCTGCAAAAATCACAGTTAAACATCACGCAAACTGGTGAAAAATATCCTGTCAGCAGAGGGTGACAAAATCTCAAGTAGGCTGGCAGTTAAAAGGTTACAGGTAACTATGCATGTTGGGTATTGTTCTGCTCGGGGGACCTTGCGCTTTCAGATTTAGCTTGTTTTTTCTTATTTGCATATTGATATTTTAGGAAAAGGTGTTTTTTATTCTGCTTTTTTATACATTTGTTTGTGAAACCCTGTCCAACCTAAGAATTCTTCGAGATATTACTTCCAGAAAGATGAGCCCACTACAACAAGCTGGGTATGTTTAGAAAGCTTGATGATAAAATTTTTTGTAAGGCCCATTTCTTTTCTACTTCTAGCTAAAACAGTTCTATAGTCTGAACATCGATATAGTGTGACTGCGCCCCCTGCATCACTTGTGCCCCGGGCTGAAACATCAGGATGAGTGGTAGAATCAGAGGCATGGATGTACAAATCATAGAGCCGAGGGGGGGGGGCAAAGGACACAGGCACATGAAAGCAGGGTGCCCAATGCCAGCTGTCTCCCCCCACCTTGCAGCACCTGTGGCATCAGAATTGGACTTGGTCCACAGCAGTATGCAGTGTTGGTGAACTCTCTACAAGGAGAGCCTTAGGTTCTACATGGCAGGACTTAGATGCCAGCGTGAGTTTATAGTGTACTTGGGGAAACAAGCACCCCAGGAAGAAACAGACCTCACCATGCATGCCAATACTACCTAAAACCCCTATCATATCACAGTCTCTGACAGCATTGTATTGGGGTGTCTGGGGCCCACCATGGGAATGGATGCTAGGGCTCAAATTACAGTTACATGCAAATATTTCTGCCTTATTTTTAGGGCTCATGGAGATTAAACCTAACTGTATAAGTGAACCTGTGCTCTTATGCCATAGAACAGTGACATCCAGCATTACCTACAGTACTGCTTCTATCATAGAAAAATGGACAGTATTTGCTGTCATGTAGTGCACCACCCCTATCATATAGGGCCCCCAATTCAGGTAGGCCACCATGGGATTCCCCGGTAACCTGGTCGGCCAGTTTGTGTCTGGTCTCTGACTGATTAGTTTACTCACTACTACTACTACTACTACTTCATTGCAGGTAATTTACTGCCGGGGGTTAAGTCTTATTTTAGTGAGCCCACTCTGACTTTTTCTATGGGGTCCTGTGAGACCTATGTACACCCCTCTTTTATAGATGTAACTGACCCACTTGTTGCTTACTAACTTTTGTTTTAGCTTTCAATTGATTAATTGATTTTTTTGCAAGATAATATTACATTAATGCCATCATCCAACATAAAGTTACATTATGTCACATTTTTGTAGTTGAAGGGAAGAATGTATAAAAATGAGGTTTAGTACTCACCGTAAAAGTCTTTTCTTCTGGACCTGTAAAGGTCCCGGCCTTGATTGTATTCATCACTTCTGGGTTGTAAGTTGATTGAAACTCATTATATCCTAGCAACTGCCAGCATGTCTTGTCAGTTTGTAGAAAGCAGTAATTATTAACTGTGGAAAAGTCTAGAACCTTCTTGACTGAAAATAACACATCAGGTGCTCAGTGTCATTCTCTCATAGACTTCAATTAGCCATTCCAGTTATGCTATTTTGGTGACTTCTGGACAGAATATTTTTTTCTTTCTTTACTATACTTTTTATCCACAGCAAATGTGTGTTTTCACGCCTGCCAATCACATGTCATGTAATTTGTGTGTTTTCACTTGGTCCATGTGCTGCCATCCTTTTTTAAAAGCCTTTTTTGCCATTGCACCTGGCACTGTATGCCTGTGATTACCGGGTTTAGGGTGCCAGCACTGGCACTGTGGTTTTACATGTAAAATACGGCATGGAGTGGCGGAGCGCCACTGGGGTTACCTATAGCTATCTACATTGAAAAATGATCAAGCAAAGGTACAGCGCCACATAGCCTTCAGTGCCGAACACTAGCAGCACTGTCTGCTTGTGACTGGCATTGCAGCAGACGCTGGGGTGCGTCAGACGGCCTCAGCCTCATTCTGTGTGCTGGGGCCACTGACGCACTTCTGGCCGGGGTGCGTGCGGCGGCGCCGGCGCGCGCTCTTGGTGATTGGTGCGGGAGCGTGGTCAGTTAGTATTTAAGGGGGATAAGAGGGGGATAGGTGTATGTCCATTTTTGCTGCCCAGATGAAGTAGCGGGGGATACCATTACGAAACGTGTCGGCCTGGGCTGGGGAGAGGTGCTGTGCTTGCTGGCCTTACTACTGGTAACTCATGAAGTATTTTTTGGCACACATGTGTATGTATTTGATTTGCTTGCTTTTTGTCTTACTCGGCTGTCCTCATAGACTTTATGGTTAGATTGCACTGTATAGCACTTTACTGCATTTGTTTGCACAGTTGATGGTTTTTGATGCACTTTATTTAGGAAATTTAATAGGGAGGTTGTAGATAATAGGATATATATTATTATAGGTATAGTGGTTTTGTATACCAGTATAGGAGGTGTTGCCAGCTGACAGTGCCCCTTGTGGATATGTATGTTATGTGTTTTTTAATGGTGTTTTAATGTGTTTTGTCATTATGTGTTGTGTAAGAATAAACTAGGTATTATTTTATTACAATATTTTTGGGTGGTGCAGTGTTTTTCCTGGTTCTTTGTGGGGGCTATGGGGTCCCCTAATGGTGTTATTTACAAGTGCCGCTAAGAGGCGCTAGTAATAAATTGGCCTCAAAGTCCAGTAACCAAGGACATAACAAAATAATTAAACATGAATCTTCAAACTCAGAATTTTATTGCCCAGTGCTGCATCTGCAGAGGCTACAATATTGATTTTTTAAAGCATTTCGTACAGGTGAGGACAGATGACCATGTAGCTTCCTTATATACCAGTTCCACTGAGGCCTGTTGATGGCAGGCCCAGAATGAACCAACCATGTAGGACAATGAGCTACAGAATAATCTTAACAGGCATCCATTTTCCTTTTGCTTTGTAAAATTTGACAAAAGTCACCCAGATCAGTTTATGAGTGGTCTTAGGAAGAACTGGTTATCCATTTTTTACCACTATCCAGAGCAATGAACAAGATTTTTTTCTTATATCTTTTATTCTATGAACATAAAATGCACTACATCAAGTTGATGCAGCAATATTTCCTAAGCCTTTGAAGGATTTGAACAAAGAGAATGAATACAATCTCTTCATTAACGTGAAAAGTTGTAACAACCTTTAAGCGGACTAACAGTCAAAAATGACTTAAACTGACCAACACAACAAACAGTGCTCATATGCATTCCTCTCCAGGGCAATTTAGATTGCTGCACATAAAAATAAATTTACCTTTTCCTAACTCTTGCTGTGGTATATTTTAGAAACAAAATGGCGGCTCATGTATCTGCGGGCCATCTGCAAACAGGAAGTGCTGCTGAGTTTCCTATTACTGTGCATTGTCAGTTATGTCAGATGAATCCAGGCAGCAGCATGGCTGAGATGCTGGGAGAGGAAGCTCCAAAATGACTGCTACCACTAGAAAATCAGTGAGGTGGCATGTCAGCTTTGAGAGGATGCAGGAGCAAAAGTAAGTGCTGACAATGCTTCAGTATCATGCATGCAGATGGGACAAGTGAGTTTGGGGGGTGTTTTTCTCCGACTGTGCCATGCTATTGGTCTAGTTTAAGTAACATTTCTAGAAGTAATCTAATTACCACTGTGTCTATATGAGAAACATGATATAAGGACATTTACTTAATCAGAAAACTATTCTTATGGATGGCATGGCGATCAAGAAAGGTTACTTTTTTGAGAAAAGTAGATAAGTGGAACCAAATCTTATGGTTCAAAAAGATGATGTTAAATATTCGATCCATATCAAGGTTTTATAACTGTTGGTACAGAGAAAAAAAGGGGACTTGAATTTTTAGCGCGATTTTTTGATGAATATGGTGGAAGCCGGTCGCTCTGACCAGTCGCTATCATGCGCACCCATACATCGCGGGACCTGTCAAATAGCGACTCGTAACCTTGTATTCAACATTACGCCACACCGACTGAGTCTCTGTCAACAACAGAACAACGGCCAAGCACAGCGACTACTAGTGGGCGCTGTGAAAATACTGCTACAGTCGCTCAACTGTCGCTACATGTCGCTATTAATAAATCAGCCTCTAAGTATGTGTAGCCGCTTAAAAAGGAGTCTTGACAGAGTAATCTTTATCAGCTGGCGTTTGACAACAAGGAAGTATGAACTAATACTTGACCCTTAAGGGTACTAACCAATAATCCTTTTTCCTATCCTGGAAAAGTTCTGTACACCATGTTAAAGTGAGATTGAGGTGTTACTAGGGCATCCACTTCTAGGGCAAGATGATCTCTTACCACAAAGTTTATTACTTTTCTGTTGAATCTGGAAGTGACCCAATGATGACAATGATTGAATTTCTCTTGGTTCAGATCCCACTTCTCTTGATGTACCTCCATGTCAACTCAAATTTTAGATTGTTCATCAAAGAACATCAATTACCTAGGGAATTTTGATATTTGTTTAAATTGTATAGATGAACAACTGCAGGGGGTCTGAACAGACATCATGACTCTAGAACATGCATGCATTTTCATATGATTCTTTTCTCTACTGGGAAAAAATAAACTTTCGCCTGCAGAACATCCAATTCCATTCCTAGGAATGTAATCTGATTTGACAATATTGGAACATACATATTTGAATGTATTTTTTTAGCCACATAAACTGTAGTCTATAAGACTAATTCCACTCTGTTGGCAGTCTCCTTCTTGGAAATCCCTTAAATTAGTAGGTATTAGTAGCAAGCACACCCATGGTGCTGTGGCCATACCAAAAGGTAAGGCCTGAAAAGAAAAATTCATTAATTTTTGTTAAGCTAGACAGATGGGATATGTAAATAAGAATCATTTATGCCTTATTTGCTAAAATTCCCCTTGAGTTATTGATGCCAGCACAGATCCAAGTGATTCCATGCATTGTGCAAACATTTAAGATCTAATATAGGACTGAAAAACTAATTTTTGGTAATGATGAAAATGTTTTAATAGAAGCCCATGCCTTGTGATGAATGAGGAACTTGTATAATCACACTGGAGTGGATTAGATCTTATTCCACCTCACTGAGAGGATAAGGTGAGTAGGATCTTTGTTGGGAGGAAGGGACAGAATTCCATCTAGTAACCTTTTCTTCACACCCGTCCCCTCCACCCAAGAGGGTAGGGCATCCCTTCATGCAGAATTGTGTTTTTGAGTCAGATTTTGGTTTGGATTCCGAGACTGACTTCCTCCAAAAGGTGCTTTGCCTTTACAATTGGAAGAGAAATATTGTCACTCTAGACCCTTGGTATTTCTATTGAAACTAAGTTTCAAGGTATCAAAAGCCCACCAATTAGGAAACATAGTACATTTACCTCCTGTAACTTCTAATTAAGACTGCCAAGTCATCACCAAATAGTTTTTTTTTATTTATTTAGTAAGAGACTATAGTTTTCTTAGCATTAAGGTTGCCGAATAAGCTTTGGAGTCATAATATTATTTGTGATGCAAAGGTTAAAGACATATGGCCTGATGCAGAGCCTCCTCTGAACTGACCTTCCGATTGTCCGGGGCTCCCGTTTGAATCGTGGCTCAAATGTGATGCAGAGCCTCCGTCGGAATGGCTCCCTAACTGATCCGTCAATTTGACTTCTCTCGGGAAGTTTTTTTTGCTCTCTCAGGTGCCTTCAATTTGATCGGGGCTCCCGTTCCCGTTCACACGGGCGGCCCGTTTTTCCCTGCTTTTTCCTTGGTTTTTGAACGTACCTGCTTGGTTTCCGTCGTATTTGACCTTCCATTTTGTTGTTTTTTTCAAGTATACTTACATCTCCATGGTTCTTCAGTTGCCAATCTGGCTACACGCAAGCGCACATCCCTAAACCTCCATTGGAATTTACATATGGCACCAACTGCCAATTTGACACATATATATATTGTCAAATATAATTTGTGGTGTTCCTTCATCCTTGCCATTAATGCATACCTTAATCTCCTTTGTGTTCCTTCTTCCTTGCCATTAATGCCTACCTTAATCTCCTTGGTGTCCCTTCTTCCTTGCCATTAATGCATACCTTAATCTCTTTGGTGTTCCTTCTTCCTTGCCATTAATGCATACCTTAATCTCTTTGGTGTTCCTTCCTCCTTGCCATTAATGCCTACCTTAATCTCCTTTGTGTTCCTTCTTCCTTGCCATTAATGCATACCTTAATCTCCTTGGTGTCCCTTCTTCCTTGCCATTAATGCATACCTTAATCTCTTTGGTGTTCCTTCTTCCTTGCCTTTAATGCTTACCGTAATTGTTTGTGATTTTTTCGGTTTTATTGTCCCATATCTAAACCTTTTGTGTCATGTAAATGTGTGATGATGTTGTGTGATTGTACATTTGCAGGAAATACAACTCACAAAATCTGTTTATGTTTTTTTTATTCCAACGTTGTATTTGTTTTTGTTTGGTTTTGATATTTTCATATATTTTTTTTTAAAAACAAAAATAAAATGTTTAAAAATTTTTTTGCCAACAATAAAAACATTAGTCCTCGGGGTCTTCAGCATGTGGTTTTCTGGGATCTGTTAAAGAAAAACAACATTAGTTTATCATTGTTTTTATGGTTTGGTTGGGCGTGTTTTTTTTGGGGCCCTTTTTAAACCGGACCTTCAGCGTGCTTTAATGAAAAGCACAAACTAAAAAAAAAAGATTCCGCAGCATCTAAAATTAATATAGTTAGTTTTTAGTCACTAACTTATTATTCTTTCCCCCACTGGGCTGCAACTCTGTTCAGGAATTTAGGATACGGGCGCCGCCATCTGGACTCAGAAGCATCACACTTACTGATGAGAGGAGAGTGGGATAAGGTACAGGGGGTGGGTTATAGCTGGGCTTTGCTCAGACAGAGCAGAGCTGTGCTCTGGAAAAGGTCAGCAATCACAGAATGCAGAGCAGCACAGTTAGAAGGCACTTCCTGCAGGCTGCCTGATAAGATGGCGGCTTCCCTAATCCGCCATCTTGGATGTTTAAAGGCTCATAACATGCACTAGGTGCAGGTAGGATGATTTTTAATGTGGGCAATCTGTATGTACAGGGTGTGGGAAACATATAAGATAGACTATTATTCAGAGTGAAGGTCCGCTTTAAGGGCTTATTTTACAATTTTTTTTTTTTGGTTTATTTGGGCCAATGGAATTGTTTGTTCATTTACTTTTGTAAAAAAAAAACACCACTTACAATGTTTTTGGCGCACATTGCGTCGGGTCTCCATTCTTCCTCCCTGGGTTGCTGCTGTGAATCTGTTTTGATGACAAACACACTGATATTAGAGACTGTTGTTGTATCATGAATATCATATTAAGTTAGGCTTCTAGGTATCAATCTACTCACCTTCCCCAGCCACCTCTTCCTCGTCGCCCCCTTCCTCGCTCATCGGTTGGGATGTCCCTGCGACGTCTGAATCTACAACTAACAATAGTGCACGAGTATCTGTATTTAATGCATGTATTAGCACACATCTAACTATATTTCCCTTACCGGAGTCAGGTTGAGGCTCATTTAGGCTCGACTCCCTGCCGTCAGATTCCCCCCTCCCCTGCATGCTGAGGTCCAGAGGCTCCTCATACTCACTGGCAGAGGAGGGGGTGGCCGTTGACACTGGCGGTGGACCACCTACACCTTCACCTGTTTCGCCCAACACTGGGCTGCGTGTCCTGGTCCGGGTGGGGCGGAAATACATTCATGTGCTGAAATACAAACACAATCATTAAACCACGCCCAGGCGATGCCAGGGTTATAGGTGCATTTACATTTTCCACACTTACATGGGAAATGTTTTGCGAAGTACCGCCTCACCTGGGGCTTATGTCTTCTTTTTAAATCAGACCAGTGTTGGGCGATCTGGGTGAAGGTATAGGTGGTTTGTGTTCGTCGTGCGATCGCGTCCACCACCGCCAGGGCCAACGTCCGCTTCTCATAATCTGACGGCAGGAAGTCGTAGCGATTTCTCAGCATCATCTGTTAAAAAAAGATACAAGGACCCACCATTAATCCACAAAATACATGAACATGTTTCCTGCCCTAACTAAAGTCACTTTATTAACCTCTTGCTGCCTCACATTGCCCTAGTTCTTCTATCTGCATCTAGCCTAGTTTGTAGCTGCGTACATGTGTTAAACTAAGGTGGGCTTGTATTTAGCATGACAAACTAAGTTGTTCAAGACTATTCTTGCGCTTTGTATTTTTTTTATTACAAGAAATGTGTGCGCGCACATAAACGCACGCTCGCCTACTCACATCCATGATGATTTCGTCCTGCTCCTGAGTGAAGATGGCGGGCGACATCTTTGTTTTCTTTTCAAGGTTTATCAGTGACGAGCCCCCGCGGTGATGTGCGTGCGTGCGCACACGCGCACGCAGGCACCAAGGAACACGCCCACACAGGCCACATATTTAAAGCGCAAGGCACTCAGCTCAGTGTTGTATACCATATCAATCTGGCCAGACCTAAAGGGAGCCAAAAAAAGCCACCAAAGCCCCGAGCCACATAGCAGCCGCACACATGGCTCAACCAAAAATAACCAAAAGAGCAGACACAAGACACATGCCCCAACTAAAACGGTGGGTACTCCACAGCCACAGGAACATTCTAAAAAACACAGGAGCAAAGATACCACAACACATTCTCCACCACCTGCCAAAAAAAACAGACCTCCAAAGGGTGCCAAATCGATTAAAACACTGCAGCATCCTCAACCGCAACACAGCAAGCATACACACAAAAGCAAACACATCAGCAAGGGTAAGCGTAGTGCAAAACCCTCCACCCCACCAAGGTCACCCACCCCTCCACCTTAACCCTCTGGTTCTCCCAATTCAAGTACCTCAGAAACATCATCCAGCTCAACAGGTGAGAGCTCAACAGGAACCCAGACATTAACCCACAGCAGCACACACACAACACATCACCCTCCCCCATAAGCCCAAGACACACACACGACTCCCCAGATAGTCAACCATCAATTTCCACAGATGGAGGGGACACCACACACCCATGTGGGCGACAACTACGCTGTGGCTCACTAACTGCACGATTTTGCGATGCTCAAAGCATGGCTGTTGCAAATGCAGTTTGTGAGCATTATGATGCCCTATTGGCCGGACCTCCAAATCAACCACTAAGCAGGCTAAGCTGGAGATCTGGACGAATATTTGCCGGCAAGTAAATAGTGTGGGATCTGTCCAGCGAGATATTCCACAAATCCAAAGGAAATTTGGGGACCTTAAATATTATAGCCAAAAAAAAAGGGACATGCGCCGGCAGCAGAGGTAAAGCCCATTTTAAATGCCTTTATAGTTGCATTGATAACAGGATGTAACACTTATTAGGTGTGATTTAATCTTCCCCAGCCAGCAGACAGGGGGTGCCTTACCCACAAAAATAATCCTAACACCCGCCGAGGAACATGTCTATACATACATACACCCTGCCAGCCTCCAGGGCCTGCAAGAGGCACACGACACAGACCGGAATGTAAGGTCCCAAGGTGAGTTTGAATTTTCCATGAGCTTTTAAAATGAGGGACAAAAGCCAGTGTTAGGCTAGACAACACACTCTACTTTGGGTTTAATATAATCTTACATTCTCAATTCCAAGGCCAAAGGCAACAGGACACACAAGGCCAAGCAACCCCTGCCTTAACCCCGAGGGCAAGGCCAAATCAGGATTCAACAGCACAAACCCAAAATGAGGATTTGGAGGAGGTAAGTCAATGGTCCTTTGTGTGTACTTTTAACTTTGAACTAGGATCGATTGGTGTGCCATAAAAAAACTAAAATGAAACTAGATTTATTTAGTAAGCACACCCATAATAGAAGATATCCGAGATTTTGAGGAGGACACCCCACATCTGTTACCAACCACTACTGAGCCAGTGGCCGCAACGCAGTCAACACAGCCACAACTACCACATCCACAACCTCATTCCTAACCCCAACCAACCACCCAGCCCACTGCTAGAACCCATACCAGGCGCCATATTAGCCAAAGAGTGCAACTGCAAATTATGGAGGAAGCGTGGCGCCAGGAAAACATAGCTTTTGCAGCTAGCACACAGCAATTCAATGTCACTGTGTGCACACAATTAACCAACATAAGTACCCAATTACAGGTATTATACCGAAATGTGTCTGCCCTTACCAGCCATATGGGTGACCTAGTCCAACAGTGGCAGCACATTAATGAAAGCCTGGCACACATTGCTGCAAATATTGTTCCACACCGGCATTCATCTGCACCATCCTCCCACACATACCACTAAAGATTTTGGTTACAATATCTGTCCCCACGTGTAAGTTTCCTTTTTTTAAAAAATCAAGAAATGAAAAATAACAATTTGTTTAAGCACAATAAAAAGTAAGCCAAAAAAACACTTGTGTTCTATGCAAATACATTCTCAACAAGTTGCGCACGTATGGTTTGTGCGGTGCCACTTTGGCTGCCTGAGAAAGGAGGGGTGTGTTCTTCAGCAAGAAAAATATGATCGGCAGGCAGGTCAGAATATCTGGTAACCCTGCTACGAATGGCCAGGTTGTGTAGGATCCCGCAAGCGATTACAATTTGTATGACCTTGGCCGGCTTATATTGGAGTGCCCCCCCAGTCTGATCTAGACAGCGAAAATGCATCTTGAGCAAACCAAATGCTCGCTCAACCACCGAGCGAGTCCTCCTATGGGCAGTATTATAGCGCTCCTCTGCCTGGGAAGATGGGTGCAGGATGGGGGTCAGCAGCCAGGGGAGCAAAGGATAGCCAGAGTCACCTGCAAAAATAAACCAAAAAAAACATTTTATAACAACTCCCAAAGTTTAGGGGTGCATAGCAACATTATTAAAGAGGGACAAATAGGTGAGCGGGGTAGTGTTGTAGGAAAAGACATTTGGAATGAGCCTACCTGCACATCCAACCTGGACACTCCTTAAAAATGTCTGTGGGATGGTACTTACATAAGAGGGCAAG
The DNA here is from genome assembly GCA_027917425.1 of Gastrophryne carolinensis. NCBI lineage: Eukaryota > Metazoa > Chordata > Amphibia > Anura > Microhylidae > Gastrophryne > Gastrophryne carolinensis. The sequence goes on from CM051234.1 coordinate 114,213,887, forward strand.
AACAGGACGCAATAGGGGTCAATCACTTCACACATTTAATTTTAATTTCCAAACATCCCAAAAACCAAAAAAAAACCCAAAATAAAGGGTTGTAAAGGCAAAACCTAAATCAGACATGCTGGACAACAAATCCAAGTTTAATACACATACCCAGTAGCCATCCACCAGACAGATCACCAGATTGAAATCGATCATATAGGCTGGAGTTCCTCAATATATGGGCATCATGCGTAGACCCAGGGAATCCAGCAAAGATACTAAAAAAAACCAGATCTGGTCCCGCCACTGCCTGGACATTGATGGAATGTCCCATCTTCCTGTTCCTGCACACAGCACACAAAAAATCAATTAGTGTGACCCTTAAAAAAGGTCACCAAACAATAACAAAAAATAATGACAAATAAAGCAGACCCAAACCACATACCAGAAAAGAAATTCCTGGTCAGCAGGGGGGACCAATGAGACATGGGTACAATCAATTGCACCAATGACGTTGGGCATGTCGGCTATGTTATAAAAGCCCAGCTTAACCACATTCCAGGCTTCACCTGTTTGTGGGAAAAAATATAATTTTGTGCCAGGGTAGCCATGCCATCCAAAAACTTGGTTAGGCTGCGGCTCAGCGTAGACTGGGACATCCCCACGGAGAAGGCACCCAGTCTCTGGAACGAGCCATTCGCCAAAAATTGCAGGCAGCCAACCAATTTGGTCATACCTGCAATTGCATGCCCCTTGCTTTTGGTGGGGGCTAACCAGGGCCGCAGCTCGCTATAAAAAGGCATGGAGAGAAACACGGTTAAGGCGGGTGAGCTTGAATAGGTCAACGTCACTCATGCAATCGATGTCCAAAGGCGTTCGGTGCAGCCTTGTTTCTGCCATGCTCATAAGTACCAGACTGCGGAGCTGGCGCCTTTGATGCGCTCCCACAGATGAATGCATGATGATGACACGGAGCTCAAATACGGCTGGTCAGACTGCCCGTAAGTAAAGGCTCAGCGGCCCCATTTTATTAGGGTGATTTCAATCGGAAAGCAAGGCTCTACATCACTGAAAAAAACGGACCAATGAATGAGGCGTCCGTTTTCCCAGGAAACAGCCTCGTGCGAGCCGACAATCGGAAAGGCGGCTGAGCGCACACCTGAGCGCATAAACGCACACTAAAATCAATGTAGAACCCTTTCCTGACCCGATCAAAGCCCAAAACCAACGGGAAAACGCACGGGATAGCTGAACGGGGAGGCTCTGCATCAAGCCAATAGTTCTTGCCGACATTTTTAAAATAATCTTTGGAAAAATTAAAAGAAATCTCCATTGCCAATATTTAAGTTTGAATGGGTGAATGATTATTTTGATGTGTATGTATATTATATGTAACCTTTTTCGAGCACTATTAATCTTCCCTCTGCCTTTGCAATATTGCCAAGGCCCCACTGGGATTAGCAGCTACTCCAATGACAATTGTTTGATGTTTCAAGAAGTACTCAACGCTCCTGTGTACGGAATCTTAAAGAGCGGCAGATTCACTAACTGCCAGGAAGAACCTTTTGGTAAAACAGCCACTGGGTGATTCACTTATGGCATCTCACACCATTTCTTGTAAAAATGGTAAGATAAGGACAACAAGCATCCTATGATTACCTTTGACATTGTGTCTGGTTTTGACCATTCATAACATATATATTTAAATATATATTCAGTTACATACATATATTTATGCTTATTTTCAGAAATGTTAAATTACGGGCATAATATTTTTGATAATACCAGATCGCTAGTAGGATTTACATATTTGGGATTGAGATCATGGAATTTTAAGACCTCGGTCATCCCTTTATAGCATTTTGGGAATCAGGGTCTTCAGGATCAGATATAGATTCTGTATTGAAGAGACCCACCTCCTAAGAAAAGGAAGACTCTGTTCTATATTTATTTAACTGGACTTGCTTCCCATTTGATACATCTGATGAGGAAGAACATCTGTGACTTTTTTTTGTGCTTCACTAATACCCTCAGTATAAACTGTTATTATGGCTACCAGATACTGAGGCCGGACCCTTACCACCCAAATTAGAAGCATAAGGATGTACTAAAAATGTCTTCTGCCTTTTAGAATAATTTGTATTGAATTTCAATTGCAGCTTTCTCTCCTAGAAAGGGGGTAAGAATTCTCACCTGGCTCTGAATTGACCCCCATGTTTGTCTTGTTACAAAGATGGCATTTGCAGGGTTTGGGAATGGCCAGCAAGCGGTGAGGGTGGGGATGCAATGCTCCATTTATATTACCTTGTCACACTGACATCAGTGTGACAAAGGAAATCTGGATGGAAAGCTGGCTGGTGCATGCGTCGCAGGAATAGTAAAAAGGTGATTTTAATGGTGATGCCAGGGAATACTGACAGCGTCCAGGAGGCACCCACTGAAACAGGAACCATTCCAACTGGAATGCATAACTCATGATCCATGACCCAGACTTTAACCCAACCATCTTCAAAAATCATGACCCCCGCTTTATATCACATATCCTCTGAAGATAGAACCATTACTTGATAGTAGGAAAGGGCATCATCACCATATACAGCAATCATCCTTTCATGGATTTCTTATCTTCCTTTGTAAGGAACAGCAACATAGGTCCAAAGTCCTCACTTTCTTTTTAAATCTGCATTGTACTACACTTTCCATCCTGTCTCCTGTCACTGTGTGTGTTGCATGTCCAAACATCAACAAGCACAGACAAGGCCTCTAACACTGACAGAACATACATAACTTATTGAACACCCCTCATCAAATCAAGTACATTAAAATTGTGTATTTGGTAACAAAGTATCTTTTGTCATACAATTGGCGCTAGAGAAAATGTAAATTCAATCATCTCTTTATCTATCTCACAATGCATTTGCAGAGGCCGTCCAATATTAGTCATCAAGTAATGGCATAAAAACTTGGACAGGTAAAATAGACTTCTCTCGATGACATGATGCCTTGTGCCCAGTGATAATTGATATTTTTATCCTCCTATTTGGTCCTCTGCTGCAATTCCCCCATGCTGTAAACTCGATGTACTGTTGCCATTAGTAGTGAGGGGGCATTGTTCATTGTTAAGAAAAATAAAAGAGCATCATTATAAGTTCAGATTTCTACAGTCACTTTCTAGAAGGTTTTTGATCAATGCAAAAGGGTTAGTGAAAAGGGAAACATTTACTGAGAGAATGCAGTGTGGAGAGAAAGAATCCGTCACATAGAAAGAGCCTGTAAAAACGACCTACCAGTAAGACAGACAAAGGCTACAGGCCGATGCCTTTTCTTTGAAAATAACTGATTAATGTGAGGTCCTGTTACCTGTGATAATCATTGTTTTGTTACGAGAGAAAGCTTTCTACATTCCTAATTTGTCTTAGAGATGGGGAGATGGGGCAAGCTCTATGCTTTGGTCTGAAAGTAAAGCCAGGGCAATATCTTTAGAGAGCTGTATTTTAAAGTGTATTTCATTTTATTTTGTTGGACATGAGATTTTGATGGTAAAATATTTATAGGTTTTCGGTTTTGTGTTAGGTCAATAGAACCATAATATGGAATTCTGAATGAAATCTTTCTTTTCTTTTCTTATAGCGAGTACGCGGTTGACACCCGTCAAAAATCTATGAGTTGCAAGCTGAATCCATCTACCTGACACTGAGTTGATCCCAGGATTTAGGTGCACAAGAAACAGCAACAGCATCTAAAGTCGAGACAGACAGACAGACCAAGACAGACAGCTCAGTCAGGATCTAGTGGTGGAACAGATACAGCATGCAAATTCAAAAGACTGACTCAACTTTCAGCAATGTTCTAGTCATAATAAAAACAGTCAAATCATGAAACAATATTGATAGAAGAATAAGTCCCTCCAAACATTTTTTTTTTATTTTTACTCATAATAGTGTTAGATGTTCACATTATTATTTCTTTGCTACAATCACTTATATTACTCATCGGGTCTTTGCGTGGACACGTATGTATGGATACCTATTTTTGGGATTGTTGTTAAAGTAGGTAATAGCTTATAGGAATGCTCCAGTTTCTAGCTACCTCTGGGGTTTTCTCCACTGGAAAATTGCACCAGAGATTCTGTATGAGAGCCACAATTAGGGATGAGCGAATCAGTTTTAATGAACCTGAATTCGCTCCGAATTTCAGGGAAAATTCGATTCAGCACGAACCCGAATTTTTAGTGGTTCGTGCTGACCGAATTTTCCCTGAAATTAAACAAAAAAAATGCCGGCACGGTGGGAGCGGGGAGGCCGGCTGCACTGTCACTGCTGTCAGCGGGCGGCGGACAGTGCAGCTGGCCTCCCCGCTCCCACCAGAGATGAGCGATTCGCTAAAGTTCGATTCGGACGAACCCGAATTTCCCGAATCGAATTTTTGAGAAGTTCGCTCATCTCTAGCCACAATATTATTTTGAGACCATACCTCAAATGGCCCATTTGAGCTTCATGCTTTTCGATACTGTGTGCGCGTCCCCTACCTTGCTTCTCATGGAAGAACAAACGTGGAGCTCATGTGAGGGGTGAGAGGCAGGTGCTGTTTTGGAGCACATTGCCATTGCTTCCTCTCTCTTCAATGAGTGGCAGCAGTGGCACTTTAGGTTCTGGCAGACAACATGAGATTATTTAAGCGGAACAACGCAGGATTTCCCTGGTTACCCCACCGTGTGAAACCCTCATGATTGTCCAAAACACTCAAGTGGGTGGTGATCCCATGGCACATGCATGGGCCATGTCCACAGCCCTGCTATACTCTTAGCTGATTTAATTGGATTGGAAAGAGCATCGGTGGTAAGGTTGACTAGGGCGGGTTGGCGGCTGCCGTGCTGCAACCAGAGGCTTATCTAATATGGACACTTCCACCAGTTCCCCCTTGCTGTTAAGGCCCCTGTCTAGGCTTATACTGAAGCCAGATTTCCATTAGGAGGGGCACCACTGCCTTTAGGGTTGACACTTTTTAATGCTTTCACTGCTGGCCTGCTACATGCAGGCCCCTGTCTAGGCTGATGTTGATGCTGGATTTTTATTTGGAGCTGCATTGCTGCTATTTGCCAGGATGCTATGTGTTTTTGTGATCCAGTGATTGATTCCAACTCCCCTGCATTTAACATTAGCCGGCTTAGGGCATGTGTTTGGTTTTGGTCGTGGCGGCTGAGAGGGGCTCTATGATTTAGATAATTGGACAACTTTGGGGTTATTTAAGAATGGATAGCGCCAGGTAGTGCCTCGTAGTGGCAGGCAGCGTCTGGTGAATGCCGGCCGCTGTATGCAAAACCACATTTAAGAAAGCAAATCTGGTGTGCGACTCTAACAGCGCCATGTAGCGTCACATGTATTAATACAGGCGGCTCAGCGTATAGCGCTGGCGCTCTAGGCTCAGGAGTGCCATGTAGCACCTGTCGCTCTGTAGCGCTCTCCCATACATGTCAATGGGCTTTCATTAGTTGCTATAAATAGCGTGTTTTCCAATTTTTTTTTGTTGCTCAAGTCACTGTGTGACCTCTCCTGGCTGCAAACCAACACTTTACATTTTTTTTTTTTATAAATTTTTATGCAGAATTGTATTTTCAGGTCTGGCATCAAAGTGTTAATGTCACAGTGTTAAAGCAATGTCATTCCATGTGTTTTCGCTTTGTTACTGGTGTATTTGTGTTCAAAATCAGACTTTGATCATACAGCGTCTGACGCTCTATGCTATAGCGACCAGATCCAGAGCGCCGACGCTGAGGTAACACAGAAAAAGGACTGAAAATAGACTAATGGTGGCTCCTGGGGACCCTTATGCCACCCAGAACTGCCGCTCAGCTCCCCAGTGATGGTTATGCAAATATCATATGTATATTTTTATGTTTTGCTGACATCTAGTGACAGTTTTTTATATTGCAGGTTCTTATAGATGTTGAACATGTGCCCTATAACGTTTGTTCCTAAAAGTAACTAAATGACCAAGGTTCTCAGTGGAGTCTGACTTCTTATGTAGAACATGCTCTATTAGAGAGCGCTCTTATTTCTATCCCCAGTGTAGATTAAGGGCCTTATTTAAAAAATGAGCAGTTTAGCGTCATTTTGTTGGCATAGTGACAGTTTTTGAATGCAGCATCTCTTTCTTTTTTCACACTGGTATTTTTGACAGTATGACGCTAGAAGCCACAGAGCTAGAAGTCATGTTAAAGTGCACCTATACTCAGAGAAGAGGCGCCACCTTCCTTACCCAGCCCACTGCCTCAAAACAGCTTTTGTTTCTTTTGTTTGCTTGCTCCCCAAAAAACTAACAGGAAGTAGCATTATGGAGAATGGCAGACATATGCTAATTAATTCAGTTACAACTAAACTGTCACTGAATGTATCAACCCTGAAAGCACAGGAGGTGAGGCTGCTCAGCCAGGGAGTAATATGTCTGACTATGCCTGACTTGCTCACAGGTGGTCACTAACTAATGTAACAATTACAAAAATTGGCCTAAATAATCGTAGCCATCCCAGCCCATTGAAATGTATGGGGTTAGGCCACATAATCCAGGGTGAGCGTCTGGTCTTATATGGCGCTGTAGGTAACTCATCCCATTTCTGACGCTGTTGATAGATGGGATACTACTTGATAAAATGCACCATTTTCACTAGGTCCTGACATTCACCTGACTACTGGATCATCAGATCGAGCCCTTGTGCCACCCTTGTGTGGGTGTGTGCTGCTCGGGAACTCCTGCTTTGCCATTCTGGGAAGGGGGGTAGTCGTCCAGCTGACAGTTTCCTGCATTGAGCAGCCAGCGGCTGTGTTTGATGGCTTATGTGCAGTGATCGGCCACCTATTGACAGTTCTGCACCCACCCATCACTGCTGCTCTAGACTCTCCATCCTGCCCTGTGGTGGCCTTGGCTGCAGGTTTACAAAAACAAAAAAAGGCTTGCCCAGACGTGCAGGGGATCCCACTGCTGCCAATAGCTTTGTTGCGGGCACCACAGCCCATAAGGTCAAAGCCTGAAAAGCTTCCTGGACCAGACCATAACACAAAAATGTGGAGAATGCCCCCCCTTGCAGGGAAAGTGGTGGAGGCCCCAGGACGCATGTAGCTTTATAATCGGGCCACTGAAAAAAAACCTTAGTTTGCAGTTCACAGCACACAGCTTTCTTTAGCAATGGGAGCAATAGGGCATGGGTCACCTCACTTCAATGAAACTACGCCCTCTCGGTCAACTCCTTCTCCACCTTAGGGCTATGGCTTACTTGGTTCGGACCCAGTTCTGCTACAGTCAAGCAGAATGTACAGGAACACTGTTCCCAACCGGGTTCCACACTTCCCTGGACTTCCACTTCCACTTCCCTGGAGCTGAAGGGTTTCCACAAAGGGGCAGTTGTTCCTTACAGGCTCCACGTTCATGCCACAGGCACCTACAGGGCTCTCTCTAGCTCTCCCGACCAGCTCTTTCTCCAGGTGTCCCAAAACCTTGCACAACGAAGCCGCGCGTTCTCCTGCATTGTGTTAGCTGTTCCCACCACTACAACCCCAAGGATGGTGTGGAAGTGTTTAATGTTACTTGATTTGGTTCCTTTTAAATATTTGGTTACTACTACACTGCATCCAGTTTGTTTTGGGACACATGACTGAGGGTGGAAGGTTATGACATAAACTTCGCTCTAAGTATAGGTGCACTTTAACTAATTAGCTTTGATTTTTGCACTAGGCATTGGCCGGCCTGTGTCAGCGCCTGTTGCACCCGAATGTCGATTATAACAGTGAGCACCAATTTGTACCGCAAATTTGCACAGCGCATCTATTAATTTTTGGCTTGCTGAAAAAATTGGCTTTGTATTTTGCCAGTATCATCATGGGATATCATCATTACACTTAAAGGATAAAGGATTGCGGACAAAGGGGACAAACATTACATTGCATTTAGGCTGCAATTTTTTTATTTGTTGTCCAAATTACACATTGGTAAGCAAAAGAAGCCATGAAAAAGATCTTTGGAAGTGGTGTGGTAGCCACGTCCATGGGGGTGCCTAATTATTGCTAATTGCAATATGCAATATGCTAATTATTTGGTGAAGCCAGTGTGACTTGCAGTGTGCATTGGGGTGTGGATTCCAGCCTGCATCTTGAGTTTTGCAGCTTTTTTTCTACCCTGTTTTCCCCAAACTTACCAGTACCTGCGATGGGCAGTTTTACATGTGAGGTACATCTTTCTTCCTATAAGGTAGGTATATTTTATTCAAATTTGGAAAATAACAGCACCCTAGACTCTATGCTAAAGAATTCACAAAGATGTTCTGCATAGCCCATAGGGTTCTGTTGTTTGCTAACATCCTTACCTCATTGGAAAAACCATGCACCTCACCTGTAAAAATAAGCCAATCACAGGTACAGGACATTTTTGGGGGCAAAAGGGTAGAAAGAAAATCAGGCTCTTAGTACAGTATGTGCAAGTGTCATGCTAGTCAATGTTACCAACTTGCTTTATAAATGGAACATCATGCTATTTTTTGTTTCTCATGTGCATGCAGTATTTCATACATTTGTATTATAGCCATGCACAGCAATGTATTGTCTCATGATATATTGCATATTTGTACTTTATAGAGATATTGTTACTTTTAGTTAAAGTCTGATAAACACAAAACATGCATCACTCTTATGCTTAGCTTTGCTTTGGTTGTCAGCACTGTTGAGGGTAATGTGTAAGGATTTGTATGCACTCAGATGTATAGTGGGGTTCATACTTCATTTTTTCATTTTTTGATTACATACTAATTTTGTTTCACAGAGGCTTATATCTCTGCATATCTATGCATACTGCACTGGTGGTTGTAGATTCTTTCCCTCCCAGGCATATGTTTTTATAAATGTACATTTATATATTTATTTAATAAAGTTGTCATATTTTTTCACTATTTGAATGACAGTGTTTCTTGGCATAGGTTGGTTGTTTGCCCATCGTTAGTCTTGATCTTGCTTTTCTTTGTACCCTCCTTTGGAGTAGTCCACCTCTAATATAATTGTGTAGTGGTGCCACATATTATATAGCTATTATATTTGAAATATAAATGTATTGTTTCTTTATTGATGTTTTTTATTTCTTGTTTGGAGTTTAATCTTATCCCTGCAATAAAAGTTGAAGAAGTATCTGGCTCCTACATCAGTGACTTACTGGAAGGGACTTTATCTAACTCCCAACTTACACCAGCCAGTCACATGTGAGGGTGGCAGAACAGGCAGAAAATGTTGCCAAAAAATAGGAGTGTGATAAATGAATATGTCTAAATACAATACCTGCATGCCCCATCAAACCAGCAGAAAAAATTATCCATAACACATGGATAATTTCAGAATCTCATTCTTGCTTCTGCACTATACCTGAGACTAGACAACTGGCAGACCCATCAGTTCATATAATTTACTCTCTGCCAAAAATGTATGAGATATATGGCGTTACTTTCATTGAACGTTGGACTTGAAATATAATGACATAATAATTATCTGTCCAAATGACACACGCCTGAAATAAGGTTTCTCAAGAAGCTGTGAAAATGCTTCATATTCCAAATTAACATTCAAATGTGTACTTCTGTAACTGGAGGCAAACTACTTTTGGTTTAAAATGTATTTTATGCACTGTTATTTGGATATTTTTTTCGGTTTTACACAGATAGCTGAAATCTGATTGGTATTTATCAATTGAGTCACTTAAACTAGCCATGTTCTGGTCTAATTGAAAAGAAAGCTTGGGTTTCTTTTCCACGTATTTCTATTTTTTTTAGTGTTTTATGAAAATTTTTGGTAAAAATGTAAATAAATATAAAAAATATATATTTTGTTTTTTTTTCAAGAAAACCATGTCCCGGGTAAAAGCCCCATTCCTCTAGATTACAACGGTACCACTTATGTATTGGTAGCCCCTTGTTCCTGCCCGGGAGACTCCATAAACTGAAAAGATTGCTTTATGACATTTTCAAATACTAAAACGAAATAATATACAAATACTCTGCGCACTATCAAGTATTACATTTTTTTTAAATGGGGGCCCCACACTTGGCTTCTGAAATCCCACATTTAGTGCAGCTGAAGCTAAAACATTGGTGCTGAGTGGAATTTACAGGCACAGTTGCTTGATAAATGAGGCTCTAAATGGTTCCACAGTCTGGTTTAGTAGGCTACACAATCAACTTGACAGTTGTCTAAAACCCACAAAAGGTCATTGCTAAAGAGGCTGGCTATTGCTGTATCTAAGCAAATTAATGGAGAGTTGAGTGGAAGGAAAAAGAGTAACAGGGATAACCTTGAAAGGGCTTTCAAGAAAAGGCTATTAAAGAATTTGAGGGTGTCAGTGTTTCGAGAGCCACCACACACAGACATATGTAGGACATTGGCTGCAACTGTTGCATTCCTTGTGTTGAGCCACTCCTGACCCCGAGACATCAGATTCATCTTACCTGGGCTAAGGAGAAAGAGGATTAGACTGCTGCTCAATAGTCCAAAATCCCATTTTCAGATTAAAGTACATTTTGCATTTAATTTGTAGATCAAGTCTAGTTGAGTCTGGGGGAAGAGTGGGGAGGCACACAAATGGCACACAAATAGTAATGGATTGGGGAGCCATGGCATGGATGCTGATTCATTTTTTCAGGACTGGGAACCTGCCCACAAGTCCCAAGACCTGGTTCAATAACCATGGTATCATGGTGCTCTTGATTTAAACCCCATAGAGAATCTATGGAGTATTGTTAGAAGTAAGAAATCATTTTAGCCACTAAAGTCACTTTAACCTGAGCAGCAAAAGTTTAGTGACAAAGCAGTCCTCCAGACATGGCTCAAGCATTCTAAATATCTCTACCACTCATAGTATGGTTATAATTTGTTCATGTTTCATTATTGGTTTTTGTTTTCCTTCATTTTTTAGTATATCTTTAATGATAAAAAATAAATAAAAAAATCCTTTGAACTAAATCTAAACAACACAGCATAACATGAGCGTTTTTTAATCAATGTGGTTGTGTTATGTTTAACAGAGGCTGGGGTATCATATATCTTTTTCTCAAACTCAAGTGAATACATTAAGTGAACTTACTTCATCCTGTAGTTGTTTCATATAACTTTCTATCTACAATTCCAAGTGGCTCTGAAGACATAGACTTTAAACTCTTCAGATCCCGATCCAGTGGGATCTTACTTATTATAGGATTAAGCACTGTTAAACAAGAACACAGCCATTAATTGCATTTGAAGGCATAAAACTAAGAATATCTAATCCCTACAAAATCTTTCTCACATTTCAAAGTGAAAAAATGTGTAAAAGCCGAAATGTAACTATATCCTTTAAGGTATTCAAAACAAGTGATACGTAAATGTTCAAATGTCTATTATTATTGATGCACTTTCCCATGTACCTCTTGACCAGTCTAACAAATTGGTGCTTGATGACAAGGAAAGATATGCTCTTCACTTTTGGTCTCATGAAATTACTTCCAATGCTTAGGAAATGTTACCATATGTTCTTTAACAAAGAATACAAAAATTCAAGCTGTGCTGCCTTATTGGACACCCTAACTGTATGTTTGGCTATTTCTGTTTATCAAACAAAACTGGCATGTATATATAATTATGCAATTTGTTAAGTACAAATATGTTAATTGCCATTCAGGCGGTTTTTCATATACTTAGACCATTCAGTAGTTTTTATACACTTTGTTTATATGTGCTTTGAGCCTGCAAGTTGGCTTTCAAGGTTGCAATTTTCTCACCTTTATAGTTAAAACATTGTGGTGCAGTTGGGCCTTTTGCACCCCAGCCAAATGCAGCTTTATTTTGACCCTGTTTCCTGAGCTTTTTTTCTATACCCTCTTATTCAATTTTCTTGGCCTCTTCATATCGCCTTCACTCTTGGCTTGCTTCCTAGTTTTATTCTGGCAAGTTATCTCCCTGGCCCTTGTCTGGTGCTCGTACTTTTTATTATAATACCTTTGACTATGTGTATAAGCCTAGAAAATAGTTAATGCCAATTTTTTTATTTTGTGGAACCATGAGAAAAGGGATGTTGTTTTGGCTCTCATTTTGTTTTGTCCAGTATTCAAAGTTTGGTTATTTTTTATAAATGCTGGCTATCTCAATCTAGGGTTTTTCAGGAACTCAACCACTTTAAATCTGATGTCCCTTTTGGTGATTTCCAGATCAGTATAATTATACCTGTTATGTATCTGTTTTTTTAATATTGTTTTTCTTCGCGTGTCGTCTGAACCTCCAATCTTTTGTCCCTCCTTCAAGTCTTATGTTAACTTGCATTACAATTATGTGATTCCTAAGAGATGTCTTTCTGCTTTGAACCAGGCCTGTCAAAGAACTCATTCTGGCTACTGACATTTAGCTTTGCATTTAGTTTTTTTTCTTAGCTCCTGTGCTTGGAAATCAGCTTTTGGATACCCTTTTGTTTTTGTTTTTTTCTTACGCCCTGTGCTTGGAAATCAATGTTTTGGTTGCCCAAAATTACTCATACAACTCACCTATCCAAAGTTGGCATGGAGCATGCATAGGCTCTTGTCCAATCAGCACTTTATGCTATGCCTACTAAAGCTCAGCATAAAGCACTGTTTTGAACATAGCACCGGCATATGGAGCAGCTGCATCTCCAGTTTCCCTGCAGTGTGTGGGGCACACCCATCCTGAGATCTGAATTCAAGTAGGTTCAGGATGGGTTTCGCACCACAGACTGCTGAAAGACTGGGAATGTAGCTGCTCCGTATGCCGGTGATCTGTTCAAAACCGCGCTTTATGCTGTGCCTTAGTAGGCATAGCATAAAGTGCTGATTGGACAAGAGCCTATGCATGCTCCATGCGGACTGTGGATAGGTGAGTTGTATGAGTAATTTTGGGCAACCAAAACATTGATTTCCAAGCACAGGGCGTAAGAAAAAAACAAAAGGGTATCCAAAAGCTGATTTCCAAGCACAGGAGCAAAGAAAAAAAACAAAATGCAAAGCTAAATGTCAGGAGCCAGAATGGGTTCTTTGACAGGCCTGGTTCAAACCAGAAAGACATCTCTTAGGAATCAAATAATTGTAATGCAAGTTAACATAAGACTTGAAGGAGGGACAAAAGATTGGAGGTTCAGACGACACGCGAAGAAAAACAATATAAAAAAAACAGATGCATAACAGGTATAATTATACTGATCTGGAAATCACCAAAAGGGACATCAGATTTAAAGTGGTTGAGTTCCTGAAAAACCCTAGATTGAGATAACCAGCATTTATAAAAAACAACCAAACCTTGAATACTGGACAAAACTAAATGAGAGCCAAAACAACATCCCTTTTCTCATGGTTCCATAAAATAAAAAAAATTGGCATTAACTATTTTCTAGGCTTATACACATAGTCAAAGGTATTACAATAAAAAGTACGAGCACAAGACAAGGGCCAGGGAGATAACTTGTCAGAGAAAATCAAGTGCTGATTGGATAAGAGGCAAACACAAAAAGTGGGCACCACTCTAATAACAAACACTAATCTTAAACACTGGTGGTGCTCCACTAGACTCCCACACATATATATACCCACTGTAAAAGTATATAGTCTTTTAATATTACATGGTCTGGATTCCTTGCCCTTGGGCAGCTTGTTGAAGGACTCATTGGATAAGAGCCTATGGGAAAGGGCACTTACTTAGCTCCAGGGCCAGCATTTGATGTGATGGGTCCACTTTGAGCCATAGTAAGGGCATTTATCAGCTAAGTAAGTTGATTGTCAACTGTATAGTGCAACAAGATTTATATATGCCTGAGCTCTCTGACCCCATTTTGTAAAGGATTTACAATTACATGTTTGCATATTTTGTGTCTAAAATTCTACATCTGCTATCAGTAGCATTTACATTGAGTTATTATACTGGTGCAGAGCTACTATGGTTGTATAGATGTGTACAATGCATCCGCTAGCTCTTCCTCTGTAGCCCTGCCCAGCTGTGTGACAGTATTTACCAGTGAGTAAAAATAGTTCTTATCTGTCTTTGATTAATTGCTAAAATAACAGCTTGTGCTTGAAATAAAACATTTTCTATTCCTAGAAATGTTACCTATATAAATATTAATACAACAAAAAAGCTATATGCAGAGCAAATATGTCCAAGTGTATGCTAACGGTTCAATATGGAGGCAGCTGCTTTGCTGTAACATCGTAATTAAAATAACTTTTTGCTCTTGACAGATGGATCATTTGATTTCCCCCTTCGGGCACTTTGCACTATATTTAATCAATAGAAACATATTCAGCTTTAATCTGTCAATTTATTAATTCTAGCACTGGTAAATCATGCAGATTGGTCAATGTGCAGCAAGCTGAATGAGAGCTCTGTGTAGCTTTTATGACAATATTCCTGATTTAGATGTGATGAAAAATGTTCTAATTACTTAGCTCTGGTAGCTATATTAAGTTAAAGAAAGATCACTCACACCTAAATGTAATTTAACTTCATAATGTTATGATGTCTTTTAAAAATTATGTAGCACTCCATTGTAATTCTGTTTTTGTGCAATAAATAATAGCAACACTTATAAAAATGTAAAATATGTCCAGTAAAGTTTTCAGAATAATTTCGAATACTGGTGCAATCCTTTCTCAGCTGAGTATCTTTATTTAATCATATTCTTATAAATAGGTCTCAGCGTTAGGGTCGGCAAACATACAGAAAGACAGGGCTCTGGGGTCGGAAGCCAAAATCCCGACTCCTCTATTTTAATAGCTCCAACTCCTACACAAATGGCCAATAATTCGTAATACCAAATTTACTGTACTAAAATCGTAACATCAGGCTTTTACTTGCCATAAATTTAATTAATCGGGCTACTTAGGTAGAGGATAAGGCATATTAACAGGAATGCAATTTCTGTACAAGCCACAAGTAACTTAGAGTACTTTACCAGGCACTGAAAAAATAAAGCCCATATTCACCTTTGTCTTTCGCAGCTCCTCTGTGAAGGCATCTTTATACTTATCAATGAGGGAGAATGAGTGTCTTCCATCGTAGGGGCAGACATGGCAATAAATGGAGTAGGCATGTGGGGACGTAAATAAGGCTCCTTAAATTAAGTGAAATTATGCATAATTAACATTTCTAATGTTCCATTAAAAGTTACAATCATTATACAATATTAGTAAGAGATTTGTTTTTGCTTATATGCTGGAGCCTCCCAACTTTGATCCCAGTCAAAAGTAGCATGGATGCTGACTCTATAGCCCTGCAGGAAGGATCCTTCACCAGTTACCCTCCTTTAAAGGGCACTGGGCTGCCATTAGATCATTGATGTCAGAAGAGACCAGCAGGTGACAAGACAACTTACCGTATTTTTCGCCCCATAAGATGCACTTATTCCTACAGAAGTGGGGGTGCATCTAATGGAGCGAATGTAAAACAAACTAATTCCCCTCAAAAAAGGAGAACTTACATTACTGATGCTCCTGTGCTGCTGGACAGCTGCCAGGAGATTGAGTAGTGGCGAGTGGGCAGGGTGACCTGCCCGCTGTCTCCACTCCCGCTTCTTGGCAAGGCACAGTGCATACACAGAGCATACACACATGCCGGCACCTGGCTCCATGCGGCGGATGGGCTTTGCCTGTGCCGACACCTCAATGAACATTTGGCGCAAGTCACTACCACCCACTACATAAAGTTGGCTGCCGGTGTGTGCGTGCGCTTTGCATCAGAAAGCGGCGGTGTCATGGAGGACAACAGGCAGGGAACAGCCACTCAGACCCCCCCCCCGCGGAAGGGTTTGTTTCCCTTCTGCCTATGCGGCGGATGGGCTTTGCCTGTGCCGACACCTCAATGAACATTTGGCACAAGTCACTCCCACCCACTAAGTTTGTAAGTTTGTTTCTCTTCTGCCTATGGTGAATAGGAGGGGGAATGTTACACTGCCTATGGGGAATAGGATGAGGGTATGCCACACTGCCTATGGGGAGTGGGGGGGATGCCACACTGCCTATGGGGAATGCCAGGGGGCAATGCCACACTGCTTACAGGGAATGGGAGGGGGGAATGTCACACTGCTTATGTGGAATGGGAGGGGGGAATGCCACACATGTAACTGCATAGTGGAAACGTATCTGCCTTTCCCACAGCTCTAATCAAATCGGATTGAGTAATCCTAGAGAAATAGTACTTTAAGCAAGGCTTGTCTTTTCAGTATCTGTAACTATTAGTAAGAGATTTTCACTTTGCACTTCCCTATGATTGATAAGCTTTCTCGCCAAGAGGAAAGGTTTAAGGGATAGTCCAGGCAAAGGCAATAGTAAGGCAGCAAGAAGCTCACCTAAGGCTGTCCAGTGTGCTGCAGCCTGCTGTAAATGCTGTAGCAGGTTTGTCCACCTTTTTCAATTTTCCATGCCCATGCTCCAAATGTGGTCACTTTGTTCCCTTGTCCATCGGCGCTTACAGCATGACTGAACCCAACAAGCATGATCACTGTGGCTTGCCAGGTTTGCTCACATTTCGAATGCTGAGGAACTGGGTAAACCATTCAGTCACATATGGAGATGGTAATGGAGTCATCGAAACAAAGGGCCAACTTCAGAGCAATGCTACAGCAAGGGGAAAACTTCACTGCTCTGCTACATCATCTAGAGTGCACCGCAGGAAATAGAGGAGATGGCCATGGTGCAGGCTTCCAAGTGCGTTTCTTGCTACCTTACTATTGGCATTTCCTGGACTATGCCTTTACTCATATACATTACAACAATGAGTGCTGCCATCTGGTGGTCAAAGTATAGTGATGCAATGTTAATTTACAAAACCCTAGTAGACATACACCATAAGGTATTAGGCATACACTTTACATACACTTAAAGCGGATGTCCAATCTAAGTATAACTCCTTACATCAACCCGGATCCAGGGCGAATCGCTGGCAATTCCTGCGCTGGGCTTTACCTCAACATGCAAGCAACTACAGAAACAATTTAGAGATGTCTAGAAAACGTATCTACATGCATGTAATAGCATTTGCAAGTGAGGATGTAAAAATTCCACAATGAGGTGGAGACATTTTAAACTTTATTAAAGCATAACATCTGATAAAGTATACACCGGATGTCCACCGCTGGCTCTGGGAAACATGCATAGTCAGAATTTAAATTTGAAGCTTTTCCTAATACCTTTTGCCAACATTTAATACAAGCTCTTTTTAGGATAAATATCTCATTGAGTAAAAATGGAAAATAACTGAGAACTAGCAATGAACATCTGAAGTAAGCAAATCTTTTGTATATGTATAGTACTAATGATGATGATGATGATGGTAGTTTGCCAAAGAATGACAACACAACAACCCTTGCTCTAAAAAATACTTCTTTGAAATAATGATTTGTATAGAAACCCCCCAACTGCCTATAGCTGACAGTACAGTATTATTCAAGGGGCTACAGATAGCTCTAATTCTCTATTGTGGTCAAATACTGGTCTGGACATTTCTATATGGACCTTTTTGAAAATTTAGAGTGACACCCAAGTAGTTAAGACACTACAAATTTTCCCCTGTTTTTTAATGGGCCATTTTTATGACATAAACAATGTATCTATACATCTAGTATTCAAAAAAGAGATGACTCTGCACCACCAAATTCATATATACAGGTCCTTCTCAAAAAATTAGCATATAGTGCTAAAGTTCATTATTTTCCATAATGAAATGATAAAAATAAAATTTTCATATATTTGAGATTCATTGCACACCAACTGAAATATTTCAGGTCTTTTTTTGTTTTAATACTGATGATTTTGCCATACAGCTCATGAAAAACCCCAAAATCCTATCTCAAAAAATTAGCATATTTCATCCGACCAATAAAAGAAAAGTGTTTTTAATAAAAAAAAAGTCAACCTTCAAATAATTATGTTCAGTTATGCACTCAATACTTGGTCGGGAATCCTTTTGCAGAAATGACTGCTTCAATGCAGCGTGGCATGGAGGCAATCAGCCTGTGGCACTGCTGAGGTGTTATGGAGGCCCATGATGCTTCTATAGCGGCCTTAAGCTCATCCAGAGTGTTGGGTCTTGCGTTTTTCAACTTTCTCTTCACAATATTCCACAGATTCTCTATGAGGTTCAGGTCTGGAGAGTTGGCATGCCAATTGAGCACAGTAATACCATGGTCAGTAAACCATTTTCCAGTGGTTTTGGCACTGTGAGCAGGTGGCAGGTCGTGCTGAAAAATGAAAACTTCATCTCCATAAAGCTTTTCAGCCGATGGAAGCATGAAGTGCTCCAAAATGTCCTGATAGCTAGCTGCATTGACCCTGCCCTTTATAAAAACACAGTCGACCAACACCAGCAGCTGACATGGCACCCCAGACCATCACTGACTGTGGGTACTTGACACTGGACTTCAGGCATTTTGGCATTTCCTTCTCCCCAGTCTTCCTCCAGACTCTGGCACCTTGATTTCCGAATGACATGCAAAATTTGCTTTCATCAGAAAAAAGTACTTGGGACCACTGAGCAACAGTCCAGTGCTGCTTCTCTGTAGCCCAGGTCAGGCGCTTCTGCCGCTGTTTCTGGTTCAAAAGTGGCTTGACCTGGGGAATGCGGCACCTGTAGCCCATTTCCTGCACACACCTGTGCACGATGGCTCTGGATGTTTCTACTCCAGACTCAGTCCACTGCTTCCGCAGGTCCCCCAAGGTCTGGAATCAGTCTTTCTCCACAATCTTCCTCAGGGTCTGGTCACCTCTTCTCGTTGTGCAGCATTTTCTGCCACATTTTTTCCTTCCCACAGACTTCCCATTGAGGTGCTTTGATACAGCACTCTGGGAACAGCCTATTTGTTCAGAAATTTCTTTCTGGGTCTTACCCTCTTGCTTGAGGGTGTCAATGATGGCCTTCTGGACAGCAGTCAGGACAGCAGTCAGGTCGGCAGTCTTACCCATGGCGGTTTTGAGTAATGAACCAGGCTGGGCTTTTTTAAAAGCCTCAGGAATCTTTTACAGGTGTTTAGAGTTAATTAGTTGATTCAGATGATTAGGTTAATAGCTCGTTTAGAGGACCTTTTCATGATATGCTAATTTTTTGAGATAGGGTTTTGGGGTTTTCATGAGCTGTATGGCAAAATCATCAGTATTAAATAAAAAAAAGACCTGAAATATTTCAGTTGGTGTGCAATGAATCTCAAATATATGAAAGTTAAATTTTTATCATTTCATTATGAAAAATAATGAACTTTAGCACTATATGCTATTTTTTTGAGAAGGACCTGTATATATATCAATGGGTGTGATGTGCCAGTAAGGACACCCTTCCACCAACCACGAGTCAATACAGTAAATAGTGTGGCCCAGCTAAAAAAAAATCATATATATAAAATTCATGTAAAAAATCTGTGCTAATACAACTTGTGCTAAAGTGCTAATGTGCAATGAATAATAGATTAAAGAAGAATCAAACAATGTAATGAGCCCAAATAAATGGAATGAAATACCATCAATAAAGAGCGGATGAAATACTAGGTAGTGCCTCCTGGAGTTGTGCCCCACGTTTTTCATGGTTCAGGACCACTTCCTCAAGGTGCCAGTAGCTGTGCATTTTTGGTGAGATTAACTTGCAGTTGCCTTTTCTGGTATTGACAAACTACACTTAACTTACGAACTTCATAGGTTTCTAACTATAGTGAGGGGTTTCATGCAATCACCCATAGTCAATAGCCTTAAAGAGGAGTGTGGTCCATCAGGCTATCTACCTATGCAGACACTGCTTGACTAGGTTTTCCACTAACTGATACTATCTGTCAGAAGCTAAAGTGGTATTGGGTGGAGCCACTGAGCACCCAGACATACCAGGCTCCCCAGGGGTCTACCCGATGCCCTGGTCTTCACTGGAGCCCCCCCCCCCGTAAAAAAGGACAGGTTGGGTTGCAGGACACCACACGTTGCCCACCTGGCAGTACTAGACACCAGGGCCATTGCATGGCTGTAGGTAGAGAAGGCAAGGTATTAGGCAAAAGCAGGGTCAAAGTCCAGGCCGAGGTAAGAGAGCAGGCAGCGGACATCAAATACAAAAGTACAAACAAGAGAGCCAGCAGGAAAGAAGTGTAGTAAAAAACAAACAGTAGTCATATGCAGAGAAGCAATCCAAGGGTGATCCAGAAAAGAAAGGCAAGGGAATCCAATACAAGAAAACACAGTCAGGAAAACAGGAAGCAAGGGGTTGAGAAGATCCAAAGACAATCCAGCTATTTTCTTGGTGGCAAAGCACTTCCTTTTAAAATGGAACAAAACCCGGGATTTTGACTATTCCAGGTTTTTGTTCTCGAATTGGGATGCCCTGCTGTGTGGAACACTCCTTATCCCCCAGTAAAATGCACCTCTTCCCAGTCCAACTGCCCATGCACGGGCTCCCCTCCAATCAGAGCAATTTGCTGTGACTATGTAATTCACCAAACGAATCTTATATTCATCTTAACATCAAACAGTACTTATATGCTTCAATGGGGAGCAAGAGCAGGCCCATCTACATCGGCGCCCCTGCCCCAGTCTATCTGAATGGCTGAGAAGCCAAGAATGTAAGTGATGCAGGCGCTCTCACTCTCCATTGTATACAATCAGAGTCTTTTGACAAATTACATAGGCATGGCAAACAGCTTTGATTGAACAAGAGCCCATGCATGCACCGCTGGACCTAGGAAAGGTGAGTGAATACCCAAGATGTGGGGGATTTTACATCCCAACCCAGAATTGCAGAAGGGGAGGCCAGCGACCAGATTCCAGGGCTGGTTGTCCTGGGTTTTGTTCTGCATTAAAGCAGGTAGGAGTAGGAGTCATGCAAGCATCATGTATTCACACGTATCACGCTGGCAGCAAAAGACAGCGAGCTAATGGGAAAACCCATAAGAAGAGTATCTGCTGGAGCATAGAATCTGTACACTGAACCTTCTCAGCTGGTGATCAAATGTGCTTATGTACAAACGGTGACTAAGAAGCAGGAAACAGGGCACATTCTGGGTTCTCTTAACTTTTCAGGTCGTTGAAGTGTGCGGATGTGCAGAAAGGACATACCGCCAGATGATCAAGGATCCTGTGTACAAGCGATCCTCTGCACGCACCTGTGTTCCCATTTGTAGCATGGGGAGGGCTGAGAAATATATTACTTATATTTCATTGGCGATTAAATGTTTATGGCTGGCTTTATATATGGCCTTTAAATGTAGCATCCAATTATGCAAAATGCATAGCTGCAATAAATATTATTTTCCCAATATTATGTAAAATCCGAAGGCTGATATGGATTGTTGGCTTTGTGTTTCGAAGGCGAATGATCACTTGGTAAGTTCTCATGGCTCATGATTCATTCAGAAGTTATGACCCTTCTTCTTCCCTGCGTGTTTGACATGGGAGATCTTAATAAGTAAGACCTCACTAGTAAATCAGATATTCTTTACTCAAACAAATTCAGTACTTAAATATATAAATGCTCATACAGTAAATAATATACAAGCATTTATTCGTAATAGAGGAGAAATTAAATGACGGAATTTAAGAATGTAAAGACTGCTAAAGCTATGTAAAGCAAATTGTTCAATTTCCGGAAAGTATAGAATAGCATGTAACACAATGACAGCATCTTTCTCCAAATCACCATTGACTTTCTTTTGTCAGAAGCTGGAGGGGGAAACTCTCATAAGCTTCTTAAGCTCTGAATAATAACCTTTGGTGATTACATTTGAAAGCTTTCAGAGATGGCACAGCTCCAGCAGCTGATTTCCTGTTTAATAAATGTAATCTGTGTCTCTTGATCAATTCTTTATCAAGTAGCCTCCTGTCAAGTCCCAAACTGTAAACCATGCAAATATTCAGAAAAACATTATAGTTTGATATGGACAAGAAATATGTGAGTGAGCTCTATCTAAGTTTGAAAGTTTGGAAAGTAGCAGTTACTCACTAGAAATCTCACAAGTCTGCAATATATCAGCTTTATCAAAGCTGAGCAATGCATTTCAAAAATTGCCACTAACTTACAATGATTTAAAGGGATTTTTCAGACAGAAGGATGAAAAAATAATAAGCAGCTTAACTTGCCAAAGGTCCTCCAGCACAGTGCCTCCTCTCAGCTCTGCACCGTGAATGAGGAAATCCACTTCCTTATGTGCCCCTCCAGTGCCACCCCACCAATGTGGGCCACCAATAATTGCTCAATAGCTAGTCCAAACCAGGCCCCCCTCTGTATTAATGTACTGAATGGCGCTTTTAGAGCTGCCATTCCAGCCCAGCTTACCCCTTAGAATGCTTGTGACTGAAGAAAGATCTCGGGCTCCTACAGACCCTGGTCATAATGCTCATTATTATGATGAAATTCTATCAAAATAGTGAAAGAGAAAGTGTTCCTTTCCTCTCCTAGTTTTCCTAGGTCCCGTCTTCAAATGTTAATATGGTGTTTGGGTGGCTGGTAGGTGGCTGGTTAAAACATTAAATTTACAGTAAGAGAAAGGAAAACAGGGCCCAGACTGGTCCTTGAACCCAGATATCCCCACTACCACAATTTAATGTCTTTTAATAAGTAAGTGTCTTTTCATATTATAATTAATATGAAGAACAAAAAGCCATTGCTTAGACATGATGCACATGTGACATACAATACATATACAGAATTCTTTCTCTTAGCAAATGTCTATTATAAACATTTTCTCTTTAAGAGTTGCATTCCAAGACTCAAATACTTCTTACTGGAGCTTGATCATTTTAAAATCAGTTTCGCCCCTCTTTATGCATGGGCTTCCTTAACAGTGACGCTCCTAAAAATTGAATAGACAGGCACGCAAGAAGGGATATGGTGTCAAAGTTACAATAAACAAAATTTGTATATGAAATATTTGTATCTATATTTGTTGTAGAAAGTACCTCTGCTACTGTGATAGGCATCCCAATTTCTACTCCCTCAACATCTAAAATCTCCTGCTTTGTGAGCTGGACCACAATGAACTACATGCCCATTGTGCACATCCAGAAATCCAAGAGGTTTGTTATGCTTTCTGGCACAGGCAAATGCCCCAAAATGACTAAGGCTGCTACCACCTATTAAATAGCAGAAACTGCACAAAAAACATCAAAGTCTGGGATTTTCTCAACCCTTCCTCATGTGCTCCCGTGAACTTTTTGTACCACAAATGGTGGCATCAAATGGATGCTCTGATCCCACAAAAGTGCTGCACAAAGGTTGCTGTTACCAATTAAAGTCATTCTCTTTCTAGTCCAATTCCCTAAAACCATCCTACATTATACTCACTCCCCTCAGCTCCCCCTTGCTAATACCCTTTGCAGCTATCCATTTAAAGTTCCTGCCCAGACACGCTATTGTTTCCCCCCCTTTTCTTCCATTGAAACTGTGCAAAATGAACTATTTTAAAGCATTTTTGTAAGTAAAGCTGCTGGCTTCACTCCCCTTTTGTTTGAGTGGTTTAGTTGGAAAGGGTGTGTGATTGAGCAGATTTATAAGTCATGTGCATGCTCCACTGTGGCCACAGACAGCTGCAGAACCACTTGCCGTGCTCGCTTTTGCTGAGAGCTCCTAGGGACAGAATGGCTGCTAGTCCACTTTTGTATGTGGTCCTGGAGAAATGATATTGAAAAGAGAGCAAACTTTGGAGCACTGCTATGGCTTTTACCTCTCTGTTCCTCTTTACCCCTACTAAATTTATGGCCTGGGACTCCTCCCAATGGTGCACTAATATGGCTACATTGGCAGGTAGATCCTATAACTAGGAGACCGCCTTCTCATTCAATATCCTTCTTATTGTTCATTCTGTAACCTTCTTGTTTCTCAACTCGTCTGCTTTCACATTATTCACTGTGCCTGGAGCAAGCTCACGCCACTCACTGCTAGACGCAACATGCCCCTCCATTGTAGTAAAGGAGTGGGTATACTCCTGAAATTTTGGAGGGGTCAGCCTCTCCCCTGCAGCATGCTGTAAATAAAGACCAGTTCTGGACAGCTCAGATCTTAGCGTAAGTTGTAACACACTGGAGCCGGATGGAACAGCCGTGGGGTACAATTTTTTTTCTATTACTGGTTGTTCTGTAGCCTAGACTTCAGAGTTTTTTTAGGAATAACCACCTTTTTAGCAATAAGAGGTGGACCTACCTCCCACCTGTGTGCAGGTGGAGAACTTGTGCATTCCTCAGTGTGTCTATTTTGGGTTATTGTTAATTAAACTAACAGCCAAATAATAAATACTGTTGCATAAATGTTACTCTAAAAGCCTATATGCTAAGTATAACTGAATTTAAGGGTGGCATAATAGGTGGGTAACAGACAGGAAGTCTCTTTGTTTCTGAGGCTGGCATGTAACATTCTGACTTACACAGGCTGCAGAGAAATGTGCAGCTATTGCTTTACAACAGGGGATAATAATTCAGCAAAAAAAATCCCCTGACACATCAGAAATCAGCTTAGACGCAAGACATGTCTGCTATCATTTTATAATATGTAAATAACTGTATATAATTTTACTAGCTGTAACCACAATAACAGAATTGTGATTAAAA
The DNA here is from genome assembly GCA_027917425.1 of Gastrophryne carolinensis. Taxonomy (NCBI): domain Eukaryota; kingdom Metazoa; phylum Chordata; class Amphibia; order Anura; family Microhylidae; genus Gastrophryne; species Gastrophryne carolinensis. Next base: position 114,238,425 of record CM051234.1, read on the forward strand.
GTGCACATTTGAATAGTTCAATGTATTGGTGGGGACTGTCTGTTTTTACAGATATATTGTATTATTCACTTATTGCGGCACTTACCTGTTATTAAAGTGGCCATACAGCTGAATTGAGCACACAAAGAATAGTGCCAACACAAACAGTGTATTTCCTGTTCTTTCCCTGCCTTCTGAGGCTGTGGATTTGCAGCTGTCTTTTTTTTCAATGAAGGAATCTTTTGTTTCACTAATAAGTGGTACTTTGTTCACTGTTCAGGTGGCCAGAACAAAACCTACAAGGGAATACTAGCTGCTTCTGCAGGGTAGAATACACCAACTTTCGGATATCTCGTACTAGTGTTGATGTTCAGATTTGAGCTAAAGTTGTTAATAACAATAATTGTTCTATATAGAAACAACATATTCCGTAATGATTTGCAATCAGAGGGTTCTTATACAAACAGAGTGATATATTACATAGCAACAAACAAACAATTGATACATAAGGAGTGAGAGCCCAACAAGAGCTTGCAATCTAAGAGGAGATAGGGGTGACACAAAAGGTTATAAGCGCTTACTTTGTACCATGGTGCACCCATCTTAGCATAGAATTGGAATATACGCAAGCTGCATGGGCAAGCCACCAGCCAATATCCTAAAAATGTAAGTTCGTCAATAAAATCATATTGTGTGTGAAATCCCATTTTCTCCCGGTTACAAAGATACCACATATGTATTGTTAGACTCCCCTAAACTGAAACAGCGCTTTAACAGATTTTCAGATAAAATACAACTGTGCTAGGCGCTATGTGCACCTTGCAGCTTTCTAAGAAAAACAACCCTTTACATTTGAAATACCCCCCACAAGCTATATATTCTCTGAAATTACACACCTCAAGCTTTCTAGGCATACCAGGCTTGTTGATATTGGCACAGTTTTCTGGAAGCAATCCCTCATTTAATTCTTTGGTTGCACAGAGTTTCCCTAAAAAAAGAATAAAAAAGCAGAATCAAAGCCACATTTTCCTAAAACTATATGCAAACAAGAAAAGTTAAATCTGAAAAAGCAACATCCCCCAAACAGAACAATACCTAACATACATAGGTATTGTCAAGGGAAGAGTTGCCAAACACCCCAAAGTGAAGCATGTGCGTAGCGGTAATTTTACTTGAAAATGTCAACTTTTTCTACCAAAACAACCCTTTACATTTGGAATACCCTCCATAAGCCATACATTCCCTGTTAAGCTTTTTAAGCATACCCAGCTTGTTGTAGTAAGCTCATCTTTCTGGAAGTAATCCCTCGAAGAATTCTGAGGTTGCACAGGGTTTCCCCTAAAAAATGTATAAAAAAGCAGAATAAAAAAACACCTTTTCCTAAAATAACAATATGCAAATCTGAAAGCGCAAGGTCCCCCGAACAGAACAATACCCAACATGCATAGTTACTTTTAACCCTTTTCATTGCCAGCCTACTTGAGATTTTGTCTCTGTTGACAGGTCATTTTTCACCATTTTGAGCTATGTGTAACCGTGATTTTTGCAGGAATTTCCAGGAAAATTCTATATATTTCCTTGTGGCAAAGTTTAGGCTTTAACATGAAGTGTCTTGTTTCTAAGTTTTCTACTGTTTTTTTTTTTTTTTATATTTTTGAGTAAAAAAACAAAAAACAAAAAATGTTTTAGAAAATTGTCTCCTTTATTTTAAATGAAACATTTGTGGCATGTGAAAGCCATATTTCTCCTGATTACAATGGTACCAAATATGTATCAGTAGCCCCCCATTTCTGTCCAGGAGACCCCCCCCCCACCCCCACCCCAAAATGAAAAGAGCATGTTATCACATTTACAAATAAAGTACCACTATTATCCACACTATGAAGGCTTAAATCAAGAAAAAAAATTAAAGACCCTTTAAAATCCCTCAAAAAATGTTGTGAGGTCCCTCCCCAATCAGCATTACCAGCCCGGGGACCAGCTATGGGGGCTTAAAGAACAGGACACAGGGGCCAGCCTCGGGGTCCCCCCCCCCCGCCCTGCAGACTACAAGTTCACACAGGCTAAATGGTCCCTGGGCCTTCTGCCCCCCCCCCCAGGCTTTGGGGAGGCAGGTAGTGGTGGGCTGGCAATGACTTGCCAGCCCCCTAAGCCTTGTGAACTGGTATAGGAGTCTCATAGATCACTTATTGGTTCACACTGTGTCCCACGCTGATCACTTCTGCTCTCCTGCTACTGCTGGAAGCTTTTTGTACCTGCTGGGTGACAGGGAACACAGGGTTAATTAAAAAAATTACTTAGGGTCCCTCCTTCCCGGGGGACCCCGTTTTATAGGAATTTTAAGGTGTAAAAACCCTTTGAAAAACCCCTGAAAAATGGTGTGAGGTCCCCCTTACCCAGCATAACCAGCACAGGCACCAGCTATGGAGGCTTGTAGAAGAGGGACCAGGGACCAGCTTTGGTGGCCCCTGGCCCTGCAGGCCAGGGGCGGACTGGGACCAAAAAACGGCCCTGGACTTTTTGGTCAGACTGGCCCTTCTGTACTGTGCTCGGCCCGGTAAAGTGAGTCAACGCCACATTAATATATATATATATATATATATATATATATATATATCTGAGCGGGATCAGCCCGGGACCTCCACCCGGGCATCCAAAATCGGGATGCCCCACTGTGTGAAACTCCCCAGGTTACCTGCTACACTTACCTTACTTTCCGGTCCAACAACACATGCGCGGGCCACGGCCGCATACCGGCTATCCCTCTAGCAGGCATTTGTGAATGGCCGGTGCGGGCGCGTTCCCCGTTTGAGGGTAGCTGGGGATGCGGCTGCGGCTCACGCATGCGCCACAGCACTTAGGACGCTGGCTTAGGATAGTCAAAATCCTGGGTTTTGGTCCACTTCAAAGAGTTTTGGTCCTTTTCTGTGGAGCGCCCTGATTTGGGTTGCCCCATTTTGTGCAACCCCCTCAGATCACCAGTAAAACTTACCTGACCAGCGATCCACTGGCTCATGCATGGGTTCTCCTCGCTAAGGGCTGGGTGCAGCTGAGCTGGCTGCCAGCCACATCCCGCCAGCCTCTAGCTGGTGCAGACACATGTTTGAACCACACATGTGTTGTTTGATTAGCGGCCAGGTATTTTTACTGGGAATTTGACACAATGGGGCATCCCAAATCAGGATGTCAGGGAAGGGCCATGTAAAGAAGCTTGCATCTGTCTATACAATACATTGCTACACCACAGTCCAGCTCCCCTGGCGCTGTGCGTCCTCAATAGATACTGGGTCATACCATGTGCGGGCAGGGGGGGTACTCAAGGAAAAGAAAATCAACAACCACAAACTGTAAAAACTGTACAAAAAAAACCCCACAAAACAGCAGTGTCCATGCTGCTGGGGCCCCATAACAATACTGGTGCAATGCAAATGCTGAAAGCAAACTTTTTTAATGCCCCTGCTGCCGCCCTATTCTATTACACTCTATTAGGGTATAAGGGAGGATACAGGAGGAGAAGAGCTTACACTCTATTAGGGTATAAGGGAGGATACAGGAGAAGAGCTTACACTCTATTAGGGTATAAGGGAGGATACAGGAGGAGAAGAGCTTACACTCTATTAGGGTATAAGGGAGGATACAGGAGGAGAAGAGCTTACACTCTATTAGGGTATAAGGGAGGATACAGAGGGAGAAGAGCTTACACTCTATTAGGGTATAAGGGAGGATACAGGAGGAGAAGAGCTTACACTCTATTAGGGTATAAGGGAGGATACAGGAGAAGAGCTTACAATCTATTAGGGTATAAGGGAGGATACAGAGGGAGAAGAGCTTACACTCTATTAGGGTATAAGGGAGGATACAGAGGGAGAAGAGCTTACACTCTATTAGGGTATAAAGGGGGCGGGTTGACAGGAGGGTTGGTTGGTGGGTATTTAGATGTGCGAGTGGGCAGGTGGTCAGGCAGGTAGGTAGGTGGGTGGGTGACTGCCACCTCCACGTCAGAATCCGCTGATTCCGCCTGCACAACACTTGAGTCTGCTGATGGCCCAGGGTCTGGGTAGGTAGATAGTAGGTGAGTGGCAGGTATATAGATAGGTGGGTGGATTAGGCAGTTGGAATAATAGGTGGGTGAGTGAGCAGGTGGGTAGATGGGAAGGGCAGGGTGGGTTAAGAGAAAAACATTGCACCATTAATTAGTATTAGCATTTAGTTTGAGGTTTATTGGAACACAATACAGCAATAGCATGGACTCACCTGGAGCCACTTCACTGCCAAGTTGGAGAATCCTTTCTGTTGTTGAGTTCTTCTCTCCTTCAATCAACATGGTGTCTGCAGGCTGCTAACTTGTCCTCGTGGGTGAGACAGACACACACACATCTCTCTCTCTCCCTCCCCCCTTCCTCTCCTCGGGCTATGGCTGCAACACTCACACTCAGACTCTCTCTCTCCCCCCTCCCCACTCACCGACCTCTGCTCCAGCCATCAATCACAGTTTCTCTGTTTGATCAGTCACGTCATCCTCTCCCCGCGCTGGCCGGCCAGCATGACAGGAAACGGAAGTGCTGGCCTCTGCTGTGCTGTGCTCTGGGCTGTCCTCCGCAGTAGGGGAAACAGGAGAGGAGTTTTTGGTTCCACTGAGCCACCAATGTAAAAAAAAAAAAAATGACAGCTGCACAACGTGCGCGGCCGCGCTCCCGCACATCTTACAAGGAACACTGCGACTTTCGGCCCTCCCTGGCACCGGCCTACCGGGATTTTGCCCGGTATGCCCTATGGCCAGCCCGCCCCTGCTGCAGGCTACAAGGCCACTCTGCCATACACAAAAACTGAATAAATCTCCCACCAAGTTTGTGGTTTCTTCTCCTGGTAAGAATAAGATCTAGGGGTGCCAGGTTTGAGTGTATCAGGGGAAACAAAATCTGTCACCCTGATTTCCTTGTCTGGTATAGGAGTCTCATAGATCACTTATTCATACCTCCCAACTTCTGAAAACGTGAAAGCGGGACAAGCCATGTCCCCGGCCACACCCCCGTCACGCCCCGGCCACACCCCCGTCACGCCCCGGCCACACCCCCGTCACGCCCCGGCCACGCCCCCGTCACGCCCCGGCCACGCCCCCCGTCACGCCCCGGCCACGCTCTCCAGCTCCAGCAATGTCGGCTGCCTTCACCCCTGCATGCGGTACGTATCCCCAAACCAGCATACCACCCGCCCCCCCACCCCCGTGCGCCTGCCCACCCACTCCCATTAACAGTTCAGCGAGCCAGCAAACAGCCTCACTGCCCGATCTAACTCCGCCCCCAACCCCCTGCAGCTGCCCCGGCACCGCCCCTTTCTCTTCCAGCTCTTACGCCGCACAGAGAGCTGCAACCTCCTGCCCGGTGTCCCGGCCGCCGCCGGATTCCGGGACATGTTGGGGCCCTGCGGGACAACGGGACAAGGGCCCCAAAGCGGGATTGTCCCGCCCAAATCGGGACAGTTGGGGGGTATGCTTATTGGTTCACACTGTGTCCCACGCTGATCACTTCTGCTCTCCTGCTACTGCTGGAAGCTTTTTGTACCTGCTGGGTGACAGGGAACACAGGGTTAATTAAAAAAATTACTTAGGGTCCCTCCTTCCCGGGGGACCCCGTTTTATAGGAATTTTAAGGTGTAAAAACCCTTTGAAAAACCCCTGAAAAATGGTGTGAGGTCCCCCTTACCCAGCATAACCAGCACAGGCACCAGCTATGGAGGCTTGTAGAAGAGGGACCAGGGACCAGCTTTGGTGGCCCCTGGCCCTGCAGGCTACAAGGCCACTCTGCCTAATTGCCCTGGGCCCTTGGCCCCCCCGGCCTTTTGGTGGTGGCAGGTAATGGGGGTTGGGGGTTAATGGCAAGCCATCCACTAGCTGCAGGTGGCTTGTCAGCCCCCAGCCTTGTGAACTGGTATAGGGGTCTAATGGATCTCTTACCAGTTCACAAAGGGTTAACAGTAAAAAACATTTTTTACTTTACTCGCCTCCGATTGTCATCTTCTCTCCCTCGCTGATCCGATGACAGATGCAGTGATTGTTGGAGGGGGTAGAGGAGAGGCAGGGGATCAGAGGATCTACTGCCCCTCTCCTCCTCTGCCCAGCGATCATCGCATCTGAAAGCAGAACCGGCGGGAGCTGGGACAACGCCCGTCGGGTGAGGTCATCTGCCCCACCCACAAAGGGGAGGGTCTAGTTGTTAAGGTGGTGGCGCCCATTGGGAAGCAGGGAGAGAGGGGGGGATCGGAGGCCCCCAAGGGGAAGAGGAGACCCGAACGGATGGAACGAGGGGTCAAGTGAGTGTTTTGTAACTTAGTTTTTACTGTAGCAGGGGGCATGTAGAATCTGCATGCTTGGCACTTAAAAAGAGTAGAAGCGAACACGTAGAATCTACATGCTAGGCATTGTGTTTAAGGAAGTGCTTAAGTGCTTAACCGTGGATTTTATGAGTTACTCTAATTGCTGGAGATAGGGCATTCTAGAGAACTGGTGTGGCTTGAGAGAAGTCTTTTATTCTGGAGTGAAGGGTTCGTATTATGGTAATAAATCTTTTGCAGAGCACGGATAGTGCGGTAAACAGAAATGAGGGAGGAGATGTGTGGGGGTTCAGCACCATGGAGAGCTTTGTGGGTGAGAATGAACAGTTTAATCTGAATCCTATACTGTAGGGGTAACCAGCGCAATGACTGGCAGAGGGTGAACATGTCAGAGTAGTGGTTAGACAGATAGATGAGCTGGGCTGCTACATTCAAGATGGAGAGTGGAGAGTTTAGTGAGGGGGGCGACTAGTAATCAAGACGAAAATGGTTTAGGGCAACAATGTTTTTGTTAGAAATAAAGGAGGTGGGACCTGTGCCCGTGCAGTACACAGAAACCGATGGGGTGCCACAGACTCCACACACAGACAACATAGACATCACTGGGACCCCACAGGCCAAAGCCCTACTGGCAAGTCAGCCCCACCAGAGATCCAGCTGGCTGAATGGGTGCAGGACTCTAGAGATCGTATAGCATGTTGTGGATACCAGGAGGAAGAAGACAAGCTGAAGTTAGTTTCTTTTTTATGGGGGAGTTGTGTGTTTATTTTTACACTATTTGTGAACTGGTAGCAGACGTCAAGGACCCCTCTACTAGTTCAAGGGATAGAGGGCCCAGCAAGCCACCTTATGGCATGTTGCGGGTGAATTGACCATGCCCCCACCTGATATGTGCAGCCCCATTAGGTTTGTAATAGCCCAATACCCCCATGGAAGGGGAGGGGGACCGAAAAGAATCATTACTGCTACACTTGCAGGGGTGGAAGCCATCAGCTTAGCTCATTGGCCTTTGGTTGCACCAGGCTGAAGGTCCCATGGGAAGCTCACTCAACCTTATACATGTCCAGCAGCAGTGTTCTGTGTGTGTACAGGGCTCAGTTCTCTCTTCTTGTAGATCTTGGTGTGCAGTTGCCAATGGCAACAGATTGCAGATACTGTAAACCGCTTCCATAAAACCCGCATTTGCTAACTTAAAGGAGATATATTGCGAAATTATGTAATATTAAAAATCCATATAAACATGTCGACTGTGAGAAGGAGGGGTCACTTATACACAAAAACTGAATAAATCTCCCACCAAGTTTGTGGTTTCTTCTCCTGGTAAGAATAAGATCTAGGGGTGCCAGGTTTGAGTGTATCAGGGGAAACAAAATCTGTCACCCTGATTTCCTTGTCCTTCTAATAAAAGAAAAAAACATACCTGGCAGGATATTTCTTGATGCCGGTTGTATAAATGACCACCTCCTTCCGTAGCATATTTATATTGATTTTTATCATTGGGACATTTTTTGCAATAGTCCTCCTTTAAGAAGAAATAATAACTAGATAATCTCAGAAACTTTTTGACTTTCTTAAAGTGGTCCAGAACACTTGTGGCCCAGCCCTGGAGTCAAAAAGTTGTCCACCTGCCTACCCCCGGGGAATACTGATTTGGGTTGCCCCTGTGAAACCTTCGGGATCACTAAAAAACTCACCTTTCTTGGGGCCCCCACAGTGATCTCATGGGCCACGGATGCGTCCTTGGCTTCCCCTTAAAGTGGACCAACTCCCAGGATTTTCACTATCCTGGGTTTTGGTCCACTTCTGCGGGGCACCCTGCTGCGTGAAACCCCCCAGAATGCCTGAAAAAACTACCTCATCCTGCTCCTATGGCGCATGCGCGGCCGCTCGTCGAATCAGTGCGCTCGGAGCCACTGTGGTATGCGCGTCCAAGCGACGTACAACCACAGCGGCTCCAAGCACACTGCGGCCGCATCTCGCGCTTCCCTCTAACAGGGTGCGTGCCCGCCCCGGCCATTCACAAATGGCTGGTGTGGGCACGCGCCCTGCTAGAGAGAAGCGCAAGATGCGGCCCGCATATGCGCCGTTGGACCGGGAGTAAGGTAAGGTGAATGGGGCGTCCTGGGGGGTTTCCCACAGCGATGCCCTGTGGGGAGGGATCTGATCGGCCTGGGAATCTTATAGATTCCCGGGCCGATCAGGCAGGGTGTTGGTCCACTTTAAGCTGTGGCATGTTCCAGCACCCAGCCACTTAGATAGACTGAGGGCGGGGGTGGGAGCACGCTTCAGACTAGAGAGACGTGGCCAGCAGGCTTGCCCCATCACCCAGCAGATTTAAAATCAGGCAATCGCTATATTAAAGTTGCCTCTGTGAAATCAGTATCACCCCAGGTATTCCGGTGGGAGGTACACAGGAAGGGGGATAGAGGATTTCTGAATGCTTTAATTCTGTTAGAGTTCCTATGTGTTAAAGCGGTCCTTCACTCTGAATAAGAGTCTATCTTATATGTTTCCCACACCCTGTACATACAGATTGCACACATTAAAAATCATCCTACCTGCATCTACTGCATGTTATGAGCCTTTAAACATCCAAGATGGTGGCTCATGGAACATCAGGCAGCCTGCAAACAGGAAGTGCCTTCTGACCATGCTGCTCTGCATTCTGGGGCTGCTGACCTTCTCCTGACCCCAGCTCTGCTCTGTCTGAGCAAAGCACAGCTACAACCTGCCCCCCTGTACTTTATCCCACTCTCCTCTCCTCAGTAAGTGTGATGCTTCTGAGTCAAGATGGCGGCGCCCATATCATAAAGTCCTGAACAGAGTTGCAGCCCAGTGGGGGAAAGAATATTAAGTAGGTGACTAAAAACTTAAAATATATTAATTTTAGATGCTGGGGAATCGTTTTTTAAGGGTTTGGGCTTTTCAATAAATCATGGTGAAGGTCGGGTTTAATAACCTAGAGGGATGGGTGTTAAGACAGCATGTAGCACATGCCTTTACACAAGCGCTTGTTTTATTTTAGTATACATCCAGTCACCTTGTTTCTACTTAATACACATACAGTATACAGTCACCTGGATGAATAAGAGCTTTAAAGCGGACCTTCACTCTAAATAAGAGTCTATCTTATATGTTTCCCACACCCTGTACATACAGATTGCTCACATTAAAAATCATCCTACCTGCATCTACTGCATTTTATAAGCCTTTAAACATCCAAGATGGCGGCTTATGGAAGCTGCCATTTTTGCAGGCAGCCTGCAAACAGGAAGTGCCTGCAAACAGGAAGTGACTGTGCTGCTCTGCATTCTGGGACTGCTGACCTTTCCCTGACCCCAGCTCTGCTCTGTCTGAGCAAAGCACAGCTATAACCCGCCCCCCTGTACCTTATCCCACTCTCCTCTCCTCAGTAAGTGTGATGCTTCTGAGTCAAGATGGCGGCGCCCGTATCCTAAATTCCCGAACAGAGTTGCAGCCCAGTGGGGGAAAGTATAATAAATTAGTGACTAAACATGTAAAATATATTAATTTTAGATGCTGAGGAATTGTTTTTTAAGAGTTTGGGCTTTTCATTAAATCATGGTGAAGGTCCGGTTTAATATTGTGTACTTGTGTATTTTATTAGTAAAATTACAGCAACCTTTCTGTTTTAGTAGTGTGTTCATTTTTGTAAATGTAGCTGCATTTTTCCACCTACTATGGAATACAATAAGTCTAAAGACTAGACAAACTAGATAGTGTCCTGTCAATTTTCAGTCTCTTCTAACTTTGAAAGAAAAAACAAATCAAATACATGTCAAATCGAATGTATTCTCTTCAGCTGACATGAAGCGAGCTCTTTCACATAGTGAATAGTACAACGTCACTAAGATATAACTGAAAACAAAAAGCCGGGCCACACACAAAACCTCCGACATGAATGAGAGCATTGCCAATGAGCATGAAGCAGCTATAGGCACTTACATTTTTCAAATGGGCTTCAAGATAAAAAAAAAAATGCAGGCCACAGCACGTCGGGCTACTGTAGCATAGACTTTAGTTCTCTTTTTTTAGGGCCTTGGTGCAATAAAAAAAAAGAATGCATTTTTGGACAATTTTGTAAAATTAGCACATAGGTTTGTGTGATTCAACAAAGGGGGTTATTTAAGAAAGGATAGCGTCAGGTAGCGCCTGGTTAATGAGAGGTAGCGACAGATAGCGACTGGTCAACGCCAGACACGGCACGCAATTACACATTTATCAAGCAGAATCTGTTTAGCGACTGGAATAGCGCCATGTAGCGTCTGATTCATCATTTTCACAGCCTCGGGGAACGGCGCCGGCGTTCAACCTTGCACAGCGCCAGGTATGACCTCTCGCTACCTGTCGCTCACCCATACATTTCAATGGACGAACCTTTTCTTCTCTTTAAACTGGGGTTTTTTTTTTCCCAGAAATCACAAATAATTCTGTGACCTCTTCTGGCATTGAAAAAGCAGTTTTGTTTCACATTTTTTACATTTTTTAAATATTTCTTCAGAAATGACATTACAGGTCTGCCATTAAAGTGTTCATGTTACAATGTTGCTATAATGTAATTCCATATGTTTTCGCTTTGTTACTAGTGGATAGATGCTGAAAAACAGACTTTAAACACACCGCCTCCTGCGCTCTGGGCTTCAAACAAGCATTTTTCTGCGCCAGAGTTGTGTGAGGCTTTTTTTTTCTTGAATATGTTGTGAGTCGGTCGCAATGAGCAGTCGCTACCATGCGCTCCCATACAGCGCTGTACTGGTCAAATAGCGACTCGTCACAATGTATTCAACATTACTGCACAGCGACTGAGTCGCTATAAAGTAGCGACTCACGGCCGAGCACTGCGACTACTAGCGGGCGCTCTGAAAATGCCTGCTACAGACGCTCATCTGTCGCTACCTGCCGCTACTGATGAATCAGCCTCAAAGTCTTTTTTGTATTTTGCATATTTTTTTTTTTTGTATAAAATGCTCAGAAATGCAAAAAGTGCACCTGAAAAACTTTTGTTTTTTTTTGGTATAAAATGCTCAGAAATGCAAAAAGTGCACCTGAAAAAATTTTGTTGTAATTTTTAAGCCTGCCAGGAGCAGGTGTAAAAAGGAAACTTCACATTACTGAAAATGGAGTGCAGCCTCTTTCTAGCAATTCTTCTTCAACACCCTTGGAACAAAACGTGAATTTAAGATGCCCTGCTATGTGACACCCCCCAGCCCTCAAAACTCACCCCTTCTGGCAGTCCCATGGGCAATGCACAGGCTATCATCCAATCAGCTCTGTATGTTGTGCATAAGAATGCACAGTCTAAAGCTCTGTTTGGAAATAGAGCTCTTGCACAAAGAAAGAGGAGCGGCAGCATCCTTGGTCTTCCCCTGTCTGAATCTGAACGGCTGGGCACCAGAGCACACCTCAGCAGTGAAATTCGGGAGGAGGCTGTGGGATCACCAGCAATGTAAGTATATTGCAATTCCAGGGGGGTTCACACAGTGGGGCATCCCAAATCAAGATGCCCCAAGGATTTTAGAAACAAATTGGAGGCTCGTGCATTTGCAGGAAAACTGGAAGTACTGCTGGGTTTCCTGTTACTGTGCATTGTCAGTTATGTCAGTTAAATTTAGACAGCAGCATGGCTGAGAAGCTGGGAGAGAAAGCTCCAAAATGGCTGCTACCTTTCTTTTCCAACTGTGCCAGGCTGTTGGTCCGGTCTAAGTCCTGGGGCTTTTTTATTTTTAGACTTTTGAGTGTTCAGCAGCGTGGGAGTGTGGGCATCTCCTGTCTTCTGGCAGATTCTGACCTGAAGTCCTTGGGAAAGACCATGAAAGTTAAATCATTCTAAATTGCTTATACAGACTTCCCTTTTGTGCCCCTCTAGCCCTCATTATCGCCAGTAACCAATCAGATGTTGGGCTTATATGCAATTGCTGGATAGTTAGTGGTTGCCACACTGGGTTGTGAAATGGGTTTGTTGGGACCTGTTTGTACAAGGTTTTATACTTCCATCATTGCTCCTCTCTATATCAGCACTGTAGGTATGCTGGCATAGATGACCCTACAAGGGATGGAGCATTGTTACATCTGTCATCAGCACATGTGTGTAGGCCTTCAGCATGACTTCAGCAGGCCATCAGCAAGACATTCTTTAAGTTGGAAATATGTTATTAGGGTGGCAAGGATCAAGGGGAGTGCTAGTGATGGGCTGGTGCTAATATATTTGCAGGCCCCAATTAAATTTGATGGAGCAACCCCCACCCCCTTTACTCAGTTTGAGTTGCCAGGAGCACACACAGGGAAGGTTTAGCTTTTATGGATCTCTCCCTTTGTGGTGTTCCAAAGGAAGTCTGGCAGCTTCCAAGGTGTGTAGCCCTGATTTATTATATTACATTACATGTCCCAGCATAGGGTCTTCACTCAAAAATAGGGATAGGGACCCCACCAAAAGGAGTGCCATAAGGTGGCATGGGGCTCACTCTCTTTACAAGATTGGCAGGGTATTGAGAGGGTTAAACATACTAATCCACCCTTACACCAAATAGGAAAAAAGTACCATAAAATGAAAAAAAAATTGTAGGCATGATGGAGACTCTTATGAGGTCTGATCCAAGGATTTCCCCCAGCATAATTAACCATGGTCGTCCTCGAGGTAGATACCTCTGTAAAACACCCATGGGGTGCTATAGCATCACACTTCTGCCTCATATTCAGTAGGATGCTAGAGATCTTTCTTTCATTTATCATTTCCTGGATATTCTTCTGTAACCATGAACATGGACCCTCCTGTGGGCCCCCATCTCCCCACCTCACTTCGGCCCCGGGCTACGGCAGCTGCTCTCGAATAATGTTTTTTTGTAGGTAAGGTCTCCAGAACTGCACACAATGGCCTCAGTGGAGTACTAAACAGCGGCATCACATCTTCAGTCTTCCTCCTGGTGATGCCTTGGGCTATGCAGCTGAGCATCCAGCAATCTAGCAGAGCCCAAGCTAAGCAGGTAGTGTCCCTTCCCCCTCGCCCACATCCAGACCAAATAGCACCAGTCCATTAAAAAAATGCCAAATAGGCATGACATATCAATTTTTTACCCTGGTCACCCTGTCAAAGCAATAAAGCATTAGTGATAACCTGAAGCAGAACACTGCCAGGGGTTTGTTCTATGCGTGCAGGAAACAGGCCCAGTGCTAAGTTGTCCCCAGAGAGACTGTAAACTGAAATGCCCCTGTGCAGTATAGCTGTATAGTATCTGGACTGAGCCAATACTAAATGACATGAGATCATGAGAAGTGCAGCGTCTATGCAAATAGTAATGAGCTGTTACTCAGCACAGCCAGCAGGTGGCAGCAGAAGCATCTGAATTCATGGCTGGCAGCATAGTTTTTTATTGATTCAGTGCCAGTGAAATAGAGAGAGGATTGTTCCAAGGATTGTTAACCCTGTTAAATCTGCTGTTTATTTCTTTAGTCTGGTTTTCTTCACTTTTATCTCCATTTGCTGCTGTCACAGTCCTCCTATATTACACATTCTCTCTTTCTTATTTCCCTCCTTCTTCTTTCCCCCCTTTTCCATGTTTCATCTGCCTTATTCTCTCTTTTCCCACCTTTCATTGTCACCATTTTCCCTTTTCTTTATATTCCGTTCCTCTCTCCCTTTTTTATCTTCCGGTGTCAGGAAACCAAGCTCTGTAGCAGAGCCACTCTACAGAGCTCTATAGTAATTGGCTGACAGTGCTGCTCATTTACCTTCTTCCCCACTATTTAAAGCTTATTCGCACATTTGTATAGCACTGCCATGTTCGTCAGAGCTTTACAGAGTACTTTAATTTTTTATATGGTAGTTTTTAGGAATCTACATTATTCAGATATAATAAGACATCTAAGGAAATGTATTTATGTTACAACCGACTTTAGAAATATTTGAACATTTTTGTGTTTTCCAGATTTTTAACTCCAATACATATAGTTGTGCAATAAACACATTGTTTATTGTTTTAAATGTTCAGGCAAGCGGCGCCCAGCAAGACCACTGCTGCAGCCGCCATCTTGGTTGTGGGTAGGAGACCTTAGCTGGCTGTGATCACGCGGGATTGCTGCCAGAGGGAGATCTGCGGCAGAGCCAGATAAAAGGCCCTGGGAGGAGAGCCAGGCCACAAGCGAGTGTGAGGAGGGCAGCTGCTGTTGCGGGGTCCAGCAGAGTAGGCCCCAGTGCACCCTGACAACTGGATGTGCCCCTGGAGAACATCCAATAAACTGCCTCCATACTCCTGTGGTGAGCTGACTACCCAGTCAGGGGAGAGGAGAGAGAGGCGCCAGACTGCTGTTGCAAGGATACACCTGGGGTGGCCATTTCTAAAAAAATCTGGGATCTAAAGCTTGGAGGAGAGACTGTGGTGGTGGAGTGGCTCCCTAGTGACAGAGACTTTGTTGTGGGGTGGTCTGCGCATAGCCGGCACCCCCCGGGAGCTTAAAGCACCACCGTGCGCAGAGTGGAATGTGAGGCCTAGCTCCTCAGGGAGACCTAGAGTCTTATGTCCAGTGTGGTGGGGTGAGCTCTCCCCTAAAAGTGAATTTGCAGTGGGGTGGCCCGCAACCTGCTTGCCTGGTGCAAGTGTCCTGAGTTCGGTCCCAGGAGGGGAGGGGCGAGAGGCTGTTGAACTGTTTGTTATTTGCTGTAAGTATTGCTTTTATTGCCATGTGCGGAATAAAGCTAATTACAGAAAAGAATCCCGTGTGCCTGTACTCTGACTACAAAATCCAAAAGTAAACATTTGGGTTGGTGTGCAGCAGCAGTGTGTTTCGTGTCCCTCACCAGGGACGCGGATTACTGTTACTTATGAGTTATCTGTTTTTTTTCAGGATCCCAATCACTTTTCCATATATTTTTCTGAAACCAGCCTACTTCATCCAAAATTGAAGACCAGACATTTCAGGCTTCAGGTGACTCATGAGGTCCCTCTTTTCCACATTTCCTTCATGTTTCTCAATTGTTTGCACATCACAATAATCATTTTCTCTTACTTTATCCCTGACATTTTCATTTTTTCCATACTTTTCTTCCCCTATCAGTCTTGATCATCTTGCCTTTCCTAGCCTCAGTCTTTCACTATGTGTTTCCACCATCTAGATTTCAACATTTAACTTTCATTTACACTTCCCCTCCTCCTTCTGTTTTCTACATTTGCTCCTCCTTTTCTTTTATACCTTCCTTTTCTCTCAGTTTTGCACATTCCCTCTATCTCTCTATTGTTGACTTGCCTCCATCTCCTTTTCTCTTTACCAACTTCCTCTCTTTTTCACTTTTATACCTTCTCTTTCTTTTTATTCCACACTCCCTCATTATCCATATTCCACATTCCCTCCTTTTCTCACTCTTTCCTACATTCCTTCTCTTTCTGTTCTCCGAATGCCCTCCTTTTTCTATTTTCCATGATTCTTCCTTCTCACTTTACCACCTTTCTTTAGTTTTTCCTCGAAATTTCTGTTTCGCTCTTTCTTCTACACCAGCAGTACTCAACTGGGGGACCGGGGTCCGAATGTGGACCTCGGCACCAGATTTCCGGAACCCTGTTCTGACAGTCCTGCCCTCAGTTGCCTTTACTTGTTACCAGACCATATTGCCAGTAACATTTTCAGCCCTAGTCCACCTTTGTACACGGCCTGCACAGAACGCACAGGGGGTTAAAAGCAGTATGCCCTGGGCCAGAGCTGTAGGTTCTGTGGGGCAAAAAAAGCATTTTTTTCCTAGTGCCCAATAGGATTCTTGGGGTGGGGGCAAGCAGCCTTTTTTAGCTTTGACAAGTTGAATCTATAGCCCCCACCCAGTGCATTGATTTCTAACTTACCCCCTCGCGCCCCACAACAGCCCCCTGCCTGGACCTTCACCTCTCACCGGATGCCTGTAATTGGACCTTTACAAGAAGTGGTTGAGTACCTCTGTACTATACTGTCTCAGAGGCCGATTCATTAATAGCGGCAGGTAGCGACAGTTGAGCGACTGTAGCAGTATTTTCACAGCGCCCACTAGTAGTCGCTGTGCTTGGCCATTGTTCGGTTGTTGATAGCGAGTCGGTGTGCAGTAATGTTGAATACGGGGTGACGAGTCGCTATTTGACAGGTTCCGCGATGTATGGGAGCGCATGATAGCGACTGGTCAGAGCGACCGGCTCCCACCACATTCATCAAAAAATCACACTCCAAAAATTCTTGCGCTGTGAAATGCATGTTTAAACCCCAGAGCGCTGGAGGCGATGGGTTAAAAGTAGTTTTTTAACCCCCAAACAACAATATTTTTGGAAACCCAAAAAAACAAGTTTTTAATTACATTTTGTAATATGAATACATTAATATCAGACCTGTAATATCAATTCTGCACAAAGTTTTTTTTTTTTTTTTTTTTTTTTTTTACCTTAAAAAAAATATCTAACATGGCAGAAGTGGTCACAGAATTTTTCACATTTAAAAAAAAAAAAAAAAAAAAAAACATTATTATGATTTAATTATGAATATTTAAAGATTGTTCCATTGAAATGCATTGGAGAGCGCCAGGTAGCGAGAGGTGATACCTGTCGCTGTTCAAGGTCGGACGCTGGCGCTGTGGGCTGAGGCTGGAATAATGATGAATGAGTCGCTATCTGGCGCTATCTCAGTCGCTAAGCAGGATCGGCTTGATAAATGTGTGATTGTGGTGGGTAGCCGGCGTTCTCGTGGCGGTGCCCGTCATTACCGGTCGCTCACCAGGCACTACCTGTCGCTATCCCTTGTTAAATAAGGGCCTTAGTCTCTCGCTCTCTCATTTCTGAGATGCATTTCTCTCTCTTTGTCTGTTTTCAACATTCCTTCCTTCCCTTTCTGTTTCCAGCTTTTTCGCTCTCTGTTTCATGTTTTCTCCATCTTCTTAATTATTCATTTCATCATTCCTCTACCACTTTCTATCTATCTTTGTGTGTAAATGTGTGTGTGTTAGAAGTGCACCATCCTTACATCTTACATAGGGCGACATTTAAAGGCATTGCCCAGGCTAAAAAAAGTCTATAGTCTTTTTACTATATACTATACGTATTCCCCTGCAGCTCATCTATTGGGCTCAGGTGTTCTCATGCAGCTTCTTCATCTAGAGTTGGCATCCTCATACTTACCAAGGGCAGGAAGCCAGCAGTTCCATCACCCAGTACTGGCAGCTTAATGGCATCCGTGGGGCCTTGTTTCTTTGTCCCCACACACCTACTTCATTCATTGCCAAACCCGCCTTGGCCAACCCCACCTCAGCATGCCTCTTCTATTGCATGTTAAAGGGCGTGAAGCCTGTCTGATGGATGCTGCCATGTCTGCCTAGTGCTGGGGAAGGGATTGCAGCAGGTGCAGCGGTAGCGGAAGAAAAAAGAGACAATACCTAGGGCCGAAAATATATTCTTATAGTGCAAATATTTATTCGCATGTGGCTTCAATTCGAATTCATGTGCTTTTCAGCAGTGCAGACCAATCCATCCTGTGTATACGAAATCCAGTCTTGCATTTATGTGAATGCATGTTTGCATGCAAATATCTGCACACATTGCATGGGAAGTGTGCAAGGGCCTTCGAGCAGTGTGAGCCTGTCCAAGCAGTGATGCCTATGGATGGTATAGGGCTGATTTAACACCATGCAAATATATATTCTTATGAAAATGGCAGATCTGTGCGAATATATACATGCAGGGATGACTATGGATACATGTCCGCTTGTGTGAGAAAGCATATACTAGCTGCACATATACATGCAGAGGTGCCTATGGATGCTTACATATGCTAGCAAACCTGCTAATTTGTGCAAATAGATCAATGCTTTCTCTTCTAAGCAGATCTTTAAGCATCGATGTAGATTGTGTTGTTTGTTATTTTGTCTTTATTTGTTTTTACTGTAAAATATGTGTTATTTATGTCAATTCAAACTTGTCTTTCTTTTTTTAAATTTTTGAATCCATTTCTGTTAACTGTTTATGTGTAACGTTTATTCTTATTTGCTTCACAACATATACATTATTTTTAGACATGTTCATTTTTCTGTAATATGTCTATCTGTAAATTGTTATCTCTTTTTTGGCTTTTATAGTGGTACTTTAAAATGCTACTGAGTGTTACATTTAGCAATACTCAGCCCTCTGTGTTCCTCCTGCAGTCACCAAGGAGTCCCCTCAACTTATCCAACATTTCCCCTGGAATGTGGCCGGCTAAACTATGCCCTGCTTACACACACACACACACACACACACACACACACACACACACACACACACACACACACACACACTCACTCCCCTGGCAATAGGGTTGATTCTGCACCAGGCAAAAAAAAGTGCGCTACTTTTTGGGAGAGAGAACTGTCATTCACTTTCAAGTTAATGGCAGTTTTCCCTATGTCCAGTTCCAGGCCATATCCCAATCCATATACATGTGGGTAGTCAGCCACTAGGTGGCGCAGTTACTGCAAGATCCAGAGCTGTAACTCCTCCCGGCCCCCTATAAAAGAAGCTGTCTCCATAGAATTTCCAGATTCGTCTTGCAGTAGCTGCTGCGAGGATCGTCTGGAACTCTCTCTGGATTTGGCAGCTGAGCGCTGCACCCCTATTTCCTCTGTTCCCGTGGACCCACTACTGCCTCCCAGCCTCGGCTGACGGGACAGGTGAAGGTAGGGAGAACGCCGGGGTCAGGCGTTCACAGAGCTAGGCTCCGGGCCACAGACCCTCCCTAAAAGGGTAACCGGCCATAGGCGATGGTGAGCCTATTGGGGGGGGAGGAACCACCTATGCCGTGGTATCCCTGTTTGTCCCACAGCTTTATTATTTTGTGTGTTTGTGCTTCACTGAATACTTACCTCCCTCGCTCCCTCGGCGTCTTCCCCTCTCCCCTCCATCTTGTCTGCGCTGCTGTGAGGGGAGGGAGGAGGGGGACCGTGCGGCGACCGCTTTCCTTGTGAGGCTGCCGCCTCGGGATCGTGCGGGGCGTGCTGCGCTCCGCTGCCGGGGGGGGGGGGAGGCCCCTCCATGGGCCGCCCTTCCTCCCTTTCTCCTAAGAAGGGCGCTCTTCTCCTCAGGCTGAGGGCGCTCGTTTCGCGCCGCATCCGGGGGCGCGGGGCCACGTGATGACGCGTTTCACGTCATTGCTGCGCCGTCAGCCCCCCAAGGGACCGATTCCGGCGCCATTTTTTTCAGCCCAGGTGAGGGGGGAATCTTTCAGGATGGCCACATGAGATATTCTTCTTCTGCTGCGCGCTCTGCTAGTGGTCAGCCAACGTTGGGCACCAAGCCTCTACCTGTGGACCTTTGAGCTGCCTGCCGATACTACTGCGAGTCCCCGGACTCCCTCCCTGCGGTCCGAGAGTCCCTCTTTTGACCTATATGCCTATATATATATATATGTGTGTGTGTTTTTTATTGTGTGCATGTGCTATGGGATCTCGTGGCCTCTTCCTTTGTGTCTTTAGGTGGGATCCCCTGGTCAGCCGTGGGTTGTGTTTCCTCCCGGTCTCCTACACCCAACCCCCCCTCCCCCAGCTCTGCATCTCTCTCCGTACCCTCTCCTGTAAGAGGGATCACATAAGAGGGACTATTTTGGGGGTCTTTACCAGGTCTTTACCAGGTTTGGGTGCTCTGTAACCTGTATTTTTTATACCATAATCACTATAATGAAGGCTTCTGGGGATAGTGAGCGAGGGGCCCCATTTGGGCGGGTGAAGCTCTGCCCCATGTGCGGTACCTGCCCCCTGGGTGGACTCAGCACGGTTTGTGTCACTTGCGCCAGGAGCTAAATCCAAACCCCTGGCCAAGCCCTCTCAGGCATGAGGAGGCGCCCTCACCCATTCGGGTGGGGGGACGGCTGCTGCATTTTGCTCACATATGAAGACAGTGTCCTCTGGGTACAAAATAGAGCTGGCAGTCTGGCCGCCCTCAAGATTTCTTCGGTCGCGGATTTCCCGGAACACATTAATGGCGCAGGGCCTGAAGGTGGCCGTTCAGAGCCTTCTGCTATCAGGCGTGAATTGTCCTGTGCCTCGCCAGGAACGGGGGCGAGGTTTCTACTCCAATCTGTTCACAGTGCCCAAGAAGGATGGGACGCTGCGACCAATCTTGGATCTGAAGGGCCTCAACAAATTTGTCAGAGTCAGACATTTCCGCATGGAGACCTTACGGTCCGTGGTGAGCTCGCTTCGGCCCGGTGACTTCATGACCACAGTGGACATCAAGGATGCTTATCTGCACATCCCGATCTTTCAGGGCATCAGAAGCTCCTGAGGTTTGCGCTGGAGGATTAGCATTACCAGTTTGTGGCACTTCCGTTCAGGATAGCTTTGGCTCCCCGTGTGTTCACCAAGGTGCTGGCAGGCGTCAATGCCATTCTGAGGAACCGGGGCATTCATGTTCTTCCTTATCTGGATGATTTTCTGTTTGTGGCTCAGTCCCTTCAGCAGGCCGAGAGCGACACCCGGGCGGTGTTATGCACTCTCGAGGATTTCGGATGGGTAATCAATTACCCCAAGTCTTCTATCACTCCCTCAATGGTGAGGTCCTTTCTGGGCATGACGTTGGACACCTCTCAAGTCAAGGCATTCCTCCCCCAGCAGAAGGTGGAGGGCCTCCAGACGCAGGTACAGACCCTGCTTGCTTGCCAGCGACCATCGATCCGTCTGGGGATGGAACTGGTGGGCCTCATGGTGTCCTGCTTCGAGGCAGTGCCCTTCGCCCAGTTCCACATGAGACCTCTTCAATTGAATCTGTTGACCGGTTGGGACTGGACACAGGAGTCCCTGGATCAAGATTTTCCACTGTCCCCCTTGGTCAGACAGTCCCTCTTGTGGTGGTTGGACTCCAGAAATCTATTGGTGGGTAGGTCCTTTCTGACTCCCCGGTGGGAGATAGTTACCACGGACGCCAGTCTGACCGGCTGGGGGGGCTTTGGCAAACATTGAAGTTCCAGGGTCAGTGGGGGCCACAGGAGGCCCACTTACCCATCATTCTCCTGGAGCTGAGAGCGATTCGGTTGGTACTTCTTCAATTGACTCCTCATCTAAGGGGTCGTGCGGTCCAGGTCCGCTTGGACAATCAGGCGGCTGTCGCCTACATCAATCACCAAGGCGGGACTTGGAGCAAGCGAGTCCTTCAGGAAGTGTCCCAAGTCCTGACTTGGGCGGAGGAGAATGTTCCCTGCATCTCTGCGTTTTACATCCCCGGGGTAGAAAACCAGGAGGCATACTCCCTGAGCAGGGGGACTTCTCGTCTGGGGGGATGGTCTCTCAGCAACAAGATCTTTCACGCTCTGTGTCTCCGCTGGGGTCAGCCGGACGTGGACCTGTTTGCATCCAGACACAATCACAAGCTTCCAAGGTTCGTCTCCCTGTCAAGAGATCCGCTGGCCTTTGCCACAGACGCTCTGGCAATTCTGTGGACGGAGTTCCGGCTCCTTTATGCATTTCCTCCGTTTCCACTCCTGGGCCGAGTGCTGCACAAGATAGCCCAGGAGGGGGTGCCAACCATCCTGGTGGCTCCTCATTGGCCGAGGCGGAGTTGGTTCGCGGACATTGTTCAGATGACGGTCGATCGTTACATCATGCCCGACATCCCAGGGCTTCTCACTCAGGGGTCGCTGCGGAACCCCAATTTACAGACGCTGGCTTTGACAGCTTGGCTATTGAATCCTCAATCCTAACAGAAAAGTGGCTGTCGGGCACGGTAGTTCAATCCAAGATTCGGGCGCGTAAGAAGTCTTCTACCATGATTTTCTACAGAGTTTGGCATGCCTACATTTCTTGGTGTGAATCCAAGAGTTTTTCTTGTCGCACTTTTTCTATTTCTAGGATTTTGGAATTTTTAGACCTGGGTCTACAGCTGGGCACCCTCAAGGGCCAGGTCTCGGCCTTGGCCATTTTTTTCCAAAGATCCTTTGCCAAACATAGGCTGATCAGGACTTTTTTCCAAGGAGTTACCCATGTACATCCACCGCGTAAGCCTGTATTACTGGTGTGGGATTTTAATTTGGTGCTTTCTGCGCTCCAGGGTCCGCCATTTGAGCCTTTGTGTGACGCTGCTTTGTCTATCTTGACCCTAAAGGTGGTCTTTTTGGTTGCCATCACCTCGGTGCGCCAGGTGTCAGAACTGGACGCTCTTTGTATGAAGCCTCCTTACCTGAGCGGCATAAGGATAAGGTCGTTTTTCGCTTTAGGTCTGAATTTTTGCCTAAGGTCGTTTCTCCCTTTCATCTAAATGAGGAAGTTGTTTTGCCTTCCCTGTGTCCGGAACCATCTAATTCTAAGGAAAGGACCCTCCATGACTTGGATGTGGTCAGAGCCATTAAGTACTACCTGGTTGAGACTGAATCCTTCAGGAAGTCGGATTCTCTCTTTATTCTCTCTGAAGGTTCTAGAAAGGGTTTGCCTCCGGCCAAGTCCACTCTCAGTAAGTGGATTAGACAGGCGGTGGTGCAAGCCTACTCTGCCAAGGGGTAGGATCCCCCTTTTCGTGTTACAGCTCATTCTACCAGAGCTATTGGTACTTCCTGGGCTTTTCAGCACCAAGTCTCTGTTGAACAAGTTTGTAAGGCTGCTACCTGGTCTTCTGTTCATACCTTTACTAAGATTTTACTAGGTTGATGTTAGGGCCTCAGCTGACGCTGTTTTTGGCCGAAAGGTGCTTCAGGCGGTAGTGAAATGAACTACATGCAGTTCCGCTCTGGGGATCCCGCCCTATATATGGACACTGCTTTTAGATGTCCCACACGTATATGGATTGGGATGGCCTGGACTGGACATAGGGAAAAATAAAAAAAATATGGTGATTTCCTTTTTGTATTGGACTGTTGTCCTTATTTTTTTGTGGAGAGAGTACATGCCTCCCGGCCTGTCTCATTTGCTGCTTTTTGACATTCTGGGAATTCTATGGAGACAGCTCCTTTTATAGGGGGCCGGGAGGAGTTACAGCTCTCGATCTTGCAGTAACTGCGCCACCTAGTGGCTGACTACCCACACGTATATGGATTGGGACGGCCCGGACTGGACATAGGCAAAACCAATTCTACAGGTGAGTACTCACAGAATTGTATTTTTTTCTCCTAAAAATTAGCACTCTCTTTCTCCTGGTGCTAAATCAACAATCAATCAATATATATATATATATATATATATATATATATATATATACATATACATATATATATATATACATCTCAAAAAAAGAGATGGCTGCAGATGTGTGTTTGCATGTAAGCACGTGTATTTGGGTAAGTATTGTCCTTGCTTGCAATGTGTGGCTAGTCTAAGTACATTAGGTCATTCTGAAGGTTTTTTGCTCCGTAGCTACCTCCTTATGAGGTCATTTGAAAGAGATAGCACAACATATGCGTGGAAAAGTCTATTTTCGCATGAGAAAAAGCCACAATCGCCAGGTAAATGGTGGAGAGCAATTTCCACATGTTGCCGAAATGAAAAACTGAAAAATAGCATGCAACAGACATACTCTCGCAAAAAAAAAAAAATTTGCACTGTGTTGAATCTCCTCTTATGGCCCCTTTCACAACTCTTCGACACGCCAGGGGGAAGGAAAAAGTCCTGCCTGTTGCATCCAGGATTAAACCACAGGCACAACAAGCCCAGTTACAGCCCTATATAAGTGCCAAAAAATGCAAGTGTAAAAATGCAGATTTTGCATGAATTTGCATCTGCGTTGTGCATTATTCAATAGAAAAATGTGTGGGGACCCCCTCACCAAGCCTACCAGCTGGCACACCGGGCATTTGGCCTGTGGTCTCTATGGCCCAGAGGCCACACAGACAGCCTCCAGCCACTCTGCCGGCATTTGGAAAGAAGGAGGACGAGGTTTCCCCCCCTCTTAAGGCTGGTACTCTGCCAGGCTCTGCTCGTTCACTGCCACCGGGATGTGTAATTATACCCCAGAGCGTGGTTTCCCAGGCCCCTTTCTCCGGTTGGTAAGTGAGCAAAGCCTGGCAGAGTGCCAGTCTGGAAGGAAGGGGGGCCCTTGTTCTCCTTCTTTCCAAATGACTTCAGAGCAGCAGAAGGACCCTATGAGGCACTGGAGCAGCGGGAAGGACCCCGTCTGGTGCTGGAAGAAGATGGCGGAGGTAAGTAGTGTAAATTTAGAATAAGTTTCTTTGTGTGGTTTACTTATATTTACTTTCACTACCTTGACTCCTGGGGACCCCTATACTAGTTCAAAGGGTAGGGAACAGCAATTTGACTTGCCGTTACCCCACCCCATACATTAAATGTATCTAACCATTCAGAGTGGTACAGATAAGCCTGGACTACACTGAGGGGCATAGGGGCTGGTATCCTGGCATCACCAGAGGCAAGCCATGTGGCTTCCGAGCTATGGGGACCCTAGCTGCTATGCCTGATTTGCCGGCTTGTTGTCTTGGATAGAGGGGGGTCACATCATTATTTTTTAAATAAAAGGCGCAAAACACAACCACAAAAAAAAAACACAAGAAAAGCCATTAATGCAAAAAGTATGTCGCTAAGAGGTGTGAATGTAGGGAATGTATGGAAGCCAATGTTAAATCATAAGCTCAGGTCAAATCTCCCTGAAGCAGTAACCAAAATGAGCAATGTATTGCTTCAAGCATTGCTCCTACTTCCCGTAAATAAACATTTTTGTTAGAGTTGGGCTTTGCTTTCCAACATGATGATGTACCTATACCAGTTGGGAAGCTGTGGTTGACATTTTATATTGTTAGTTTTGCAAATTGTGACAATTTAATTTTGAACAACCAAGCATATAACCCTCACTGGCCTTCTACACTAATTTTCTTAATCCTGTTTAGCTCAAGAGATTCTTTTTACGGAGGTATCATAGGAAAAGTAACATTGTTTCAGGACCACCTTGCAAGCTGCCTTTAGTGTAACATAAGTATTTCAGAAAAAAAAAGCACAAAGTAGAAGTTTAAAGGCTAATTATTTTCCCAACCCGCCCTCTCCAGCCAAACACATTCACATAAGGGCCTGGGACGAGGTTGGCAGGTGCTTTAGGTGCATTTGATGGAATAACTATGCCCTGGCTTTTTGGCTAAGCTTCTCTGATTTCTAAATTACCATTCTGTCATTCTTTGATCTGTGCGTGTCTGTCACATCTGACTTCTATAAATCCCTTCGTTTGGAAGAGATGTATAAGTATTTCAGCGCAAACGTAAACTATGCAAAGTTAAATCATACCTTTAACTGTCTCCAGAAGGAATTCCTGAAAAGTTAAAGGTCAAAAGAGTGTGAATTGACAGCTATCTTGCAGGATAGGACACTTTAACCTTTGTAATCTTACACTTGGTGCTCAAAGTGGATCACCTCATCAAGCTCCACTCAACTGTGTCCTCAGCCAATTCCAAATCTTTAAAGTGGACTGATCACGTAAATTGGAACACGCTACAGCTAATACCATAGTCTAAATACATGTTAAAGTGCCACTGAAGGCATAACGTAGATTGAAAGATCTTGGGGCAAACTCTGGAGCCCTGCTAACGCATTTACAGTGCACTGCAGGAAATGGGGGAAAGGCATATGGGACAGGCTTGAGGTAAGCTCCTTGCTGTCTTGATATTGCCATTGCCTGGACTAAAAGTAATACTATTAACTAACCCAACAGATCAAAAAGGCAAATTTTAGACATCATATCCTAAATATATGTTAAATTGCACCTCAAGGCATAAAGTAGACTTTAAGATCTTGGTTAGTGATTGTAGTCTGTTAACCATCAATGTAAGCAGAAAAGCTAAAAAGTTGGGGGGGTGTGGGGGGGAACCCGAAAAATGGTTTTTCCATTTTTATTACTACTAACAGTTTTAATGAATAAAAACTCTCATAATATTACTCACCAGTTCCTCTGTAGTCTAGGTACCAGGCCTGAATCCCATTTCACCTCAGAAAGTCTAGAGGAATGTAGGCCTGTGACACACTTTAGTATATTTACCAGGCAATCTGCTTTTTCATAAGAGCTGTGTAGGAATGGACACAAGTGTAAAAAGATTAAAGTGGACCAACACCGAGAGGTGATCGGCCCGGAAATCTATAAGATTCCCGGGCCGATCACCTCCCACCCCGCGGGACATCCGAGATCGGGATGTCCCACGGGGTGAAACCCCCCCAAACACCCCAAATCACCTACCTTATCTTCCGCCGCCGCCGCCTCCCTCGCGCCCCTCTAGGCGTGCGCGCCCCGCGCCGGCCGTCTGTGAATGGCCGGCACGGGCGCGCTCGCCGAAAGTGACGCGAGGGAGGCGGCGGCGGCGGAAGCCGCTTGGACGTTCCTGTTCCCCACCTGGACGTTGGCGGGGATTGGACCGTGCAGTCACGTGGGAGCGGGGAGAGGTGAGTTTATTGGGGTTTCTGGGGGGTTTCACACATCGGGGTGCCCCGCCGAAGTGGACCAAAACCCAGGATAGTCAAAATCCTGGGTGTTGGTCCACTTTAAAGGTTGGTTTAATTGGTGCCCTGATTTTCGCCTTGACCTCCAGCTGTTGAAAGGCTACCAAGTGTTATTGCATTAGGGTTGATTCATGGTCAGTGCGCAAAAAAACCCAAACCAGGGGCAAACGATTCCGCATGCTCCTAGACGCCTGATTCATGGCTTTGTGTGCACGACAGGTGCATGTGCAAATTGCACCAAATGGCATGCATGCACTTGCAGTGAGTGCATCATTCCAGACACCTTCCACCTGAAATTCTGCTGTTTTGAAGCACAAATCGCCCTGCCCCATGCGCATTTGGCTGGCTAAGCCCTTCACTGGTCCCGATGGTCCCCCCCATGTTTCTCCCCGTCCTTTACTGTTTCTCAATAGAGATATTGTCTCTCCAGCTGCTGTGTTTTAGGGGAATATCTATTCTCCATTTTGGAGTGTATTCCCTCTCAGGTGACAAGGAATACACTTCGAAATGGAGAATAGAGATTTGCCTAAAACACAGAAGAGAGAGAGACAATATCGCTATTGAGAAACAGTAAAGAAAGGGGAGGAACATGGGGGGGCATTTGGACCAGAGAGACACAGGAGAGACAAAATCGCAAATGAGAAACAGTAACAAAAGGGTGGAGATATTAAGTTGTCATTTATTTATAGGCGCTTATTTCTCCTTATTTTTAGGTGTCACGTTTTATTGAGGATATCCTGATTCCAGGTCACCTCCAGTGTTGTTTTAGTCCCAGATGTTCTCTCCCCCATGCCCTATTTTGCGTATTAGTGCTTAACAATTGTGCTACTAATTGTGCTACTTTTTTGGTGTTTTTTATCATTAAACATTCTGAGATTTGTCAGCTTTGACAACTTTTAACTTTTTTGTTTTCACACCAAAACCCATAAAAAACATGCTGAATGCAGTCGACATGTGTTTTAGGAATGAATTGAAACATTTTCGCACGCTTTTCTGCCCTGTAAATGCCCCATAAATCAGTTGCAGACTCAAGTTTGGGCAGGGGGCAAATTTTCGCTTGCAGAAAATTGCAGCCGCATGTGTCTGCATTGGCGCCCTTGAAAATCTCCTCCTTAAACAATGTGCTTCAAACTTTGACATAAATTCATAAATCAAGAGAAAGCCCGATCGCAAGTTTCAAAAAATGTTTGCAAATGTATAGATGCGCGACCATGAATCAACCCTATTGTCTTGTTTTTTTTTTCTCCCAGCCAATAAGAGCAGCTGAGGTTTGGCCAAACCCACTTGTCACCCACTAGGAAAATACCCATAAACAGACAATGAGCAAGCAGGACATGAAAAAGAATTCATTCCTAAGATCAGGGGTGTCAAACTCATTTTCACAGAGGGCCACATCTGCAGTCTGGTCACCTCCAAAGGTTAATAGCAAATAAGAAAGTAAAATGCAAACCATTCTAGACAGTCTATGGCAATCTTTTATACCCCCTCTCAGTCTGTCACCTCCCGCAACATTAGTATAAGTATCATTGGACAGATTCAATCCTATTATATTCATGGGAGATTGGTGGTGCCACTGTTTTCTTTTGTGTATTGAATGTGGTTTAGGCATAGAAACATAGGTTGATGGCAAAAGGAGACACTATGGTCCATCTAGTCTGCTCAGATGTGTGCATGGACTCTTTATCTTAGTATGGATGGATGCTTATTCCAGGCTTATTTAAAGTGGAACCAAACCCAGCTCGATTGGCCCGGGAATCTTATAGATTATCGATTCCCCCATCCAAAATCGGGATGCCCCGCTGTGTGAAACCCTCCAGGTCGCCCCATTCACTTACTTCGCTTCCCAGTCCCACGGCACATCTAAGAGCAGCGTCCGCATCCCGCTCTCCCTCTAGCAGGGCACGTGCCCGCGCCAGGCATTTGTGAATGGCATGCTCCCTGTTAGAGGGAAGCGGAGGATGCGGCCATCAGAGCCGTTGCTCTTAGACGTGCCGTGGGGTCTCACACAGCGGGGCACCCCCAATTGGGGTGCCCCTGGGGAAAGGACCAAAACCCAGAATAGTCAAAATCTTTTGTTTTGGTCCACTTTAAATTAACTAACTGATTTTTCGACTTCCTCTGCTGAAGGTTTATTCTAAGCATCTACAACTCTTTCTGTAAAATAATGTTTTCTCATGTTGCTCATATGGAATAAATCATGTATATTTTTTTTTTTTGCAGTGCATCTTGCAATTTATAAGAGGGAGCTGCTCCAACTTAAGTGTTTCCTGTATAATAGTTTGGATGTAGTTAGAGTAAAAAGTTATTACATTAAATGCTGTATAGTTTATAGTTTAATTTTAATTTAATTTAATTTTAAAGAAAAGTGGTCTAACAGCCACTCTGTCCCTTGGTGTTTTCAGCCACAGTGGTCCCACTGCTGTCTCTGACTACTGCACAGCATGTTGCCAGCATGTTGCCAGCTCAGCCACAACCCTGAATTTAAAAAGTACAGACAACAGCTCTGAATGCATCTGAGATTTTGAGAGTCTTTGAAATTGCTAATTTTACACTGTTAGTTACAAAGTTTGTATGTGCCTGGACAGGGGCTTTAAAAGCATTGTAATAAATGCATTTTACATAGCTGCACCACATTATGCCACACGGGGAGGCTGATTTATTAATAGCGCCAGGTAGCGACAGTTGAGCGACTGTAGCGGTATTTTCACAGCACCCGCTAGTAGTCGCTGTGCTTGGCCGTTGTTCGGTTGTTGACAGCGACTCAGTCGGTGTGCGGTAATGTTGAATACAAGGTGATGAGTCGCTGTTTGACAGGTTCCGCGCTGTATGGGAGCGCATGATAGCGACTGGCCATAGCGAGCGGCTCCCACCATATTCATTAACAAATCACTCTCCAAAAATTCTCGCGCTGTGAAATGCTTGTTTTAACCCCAGAGCGCTGGCGGCGATGGGTTAAAAGTAGTTTTTTAACCCCCAAACAAACATATTTTGGGAAACCAAAAAAAACAAGTTTATAAAAACATTTTGGAATATGAATACATTAATCTCAGACCTGTAATATCAATTCTGCACAAATTTTTTTTTTTATTTTTTTCTTACCTTAAAAAAAATATCTAACATGGCAGAAGTGGTAACAGAAATGTTCACATAAAAAAAATAAATAAATAAATTATTAATTAATTATTAATATTTAAAGATTGTTCCATTGAAATGCATTGGAGAGCGCCAGGTAGCGAGAGGTCATACCTGTCGCTGTTCAAGGTTGGACGCTGGCGCTGTGGGCTGAGGCTGGAATAATGATGAATGAGTCGCTATATGGCGCTATCTCAGTCGCTAAGCAGGATCGGCTTGATAAATGTGTGATTGCGGAGGGGAGCCGGCGTTCTCGTGGCGGTGACCGTCATTACCGTTCGCTCACCAGTCGCTACCTGGCGCTATCCCTTGTTAAATAAGGGCCTAAGCTTGCTAAGACCCATATTTACTAATTTGCATGGTCAGACGCAGCAATGTTCACTCAAACATCACTAGCTGGAAAAGCTGGAAAAAAGAAAAATAGATGTTTAGTTAAATGCGTAGAGTGACATTCCTATGTATATTTTAGAGTGTGAAGAGTTAAGCTGGATCAACAGTCTGGCACAGAAAGTTAGTGACTGTTTTGGAGCTTCCTCATCCAGCATCTCAGCCCTGCTGCAGCCTGGATTAAACTGACATAACGGTCAATGCGCAGTAACAGGAAGCCCAGCAGCACTTCCTGTTTGAAGGCAGCCTGCAGATACATGAGCCGTCATTTTGTTTTCAAAATTTACCACAGCAGGAATTAGAAAAAGGTAAATGAATTTTTATTGCCCTGGGGAGGGATGCATATGAGCACTGTTTGTTGTGTTGGTCTGGTTTAAGTCATTTTTGACTTTTAGTCCACTTTAAAAGTAAAAAAAATTAAATTATGTAAAAAAAAGATATAGATTTCAAAAATATGTTTTCTATAAAAAAAATTCCTAAACTCTTCACACTTTAAGATGCGAAGCACGTAGACTCTACAGGCTTTCTGCTCTGAGCGTTAAGCAAAAAAAGCTTACCTCCATCAAGGATCCAGCGTTGGGGGTCTACTCTTCTCCCAAAGGGATTCTGATTGCCGGTTTGGGGTCTTCAGCGGGGCAATGAACACTGGTTCTCTGCCTTGCATGCCGGCTTCTGACAGCTTCCTTCCCAGCTGCAAGGAAGGGGCTTTTATACCGGCAAAGGTCATCTCACTGGAAGGGGCTTTTATACCGGCAAAGGTCATCTCACTCAGCCTCTTGTTAAAGGCCCCTCCCTGCAGCTGGATTGATCATTTGATCGATTGACCACATTGGGACAACAGTGATTGGCAATGGAAGGAGGTAAGTAGTAGAAATATATATTAATTTTACAAAGAATTTTACAAGTGTGTGTTTTATTTACACTTAAAAAAGCACTATCGCAAAATTGTGTAATATTAAAAATCCATATAAACACTTTAGCTAATGAGGGGAGGGTCACTTATATACCCGAACTAAATAAAACTCCCACCAAGCTTGTGGTTTTCTTCTCCTGGTAGGAATAAAATCCTGGGGTTTAAGGTGTAGTCTATGAGGGGTGACAGAGTCTGTCACCCGAGATGTCCTCTTTCTTTCATTAAAATAAAAAAAACAAGCCTGGCTGGATATTTCTCGATACTGGGTATATAAGTGACCCCTCCTCCCTCCATCCAGCATATTTATATGGATTTTTATTCTTGGGCCATTTTTTCGCGATAGTGCTCCTTTAACCCTTTGAAATGGAAAGGGGTTCATGAGGCCCCTATACCGGTTCACAAGACACGAGTGACTGGCAAGCAGGTGCTGTAGATAATGGCAGAGGTCACTATTAGCTAACTAATGTATTTGAAAGTGTAAAAAGATAAAAGAAACTCCCTTTAACTAAAGTAAATTCACAATTAATGTTAATTAATTAACAGAATACTGTATTTTCACAGTGAAAGAATAATTACTCTTTAAATCCTTTATAACATCTTTATAGGGTCGATTCATGGTCATGAGGCAGAAACTTTGCTCGCGCTATTTTGAGTGCCAAATTGCGATCGGACTTCCCCCTTATTTATGGTCGTCCAGATGGGATGTGCATTCATTTTTGCACCAATTCGCACACTAGTGGTCTCCAATTTTTCTGAAATTTTCTGCTAGCGCCATTTTGGCGCACCAAACTGTCTCCGGCGCCTGATTTATTGTATGTTTAGTGGGCAGAAAAGCGTGCACAAATGTTGCAATTTGAAGAGTTTCCTCCAGCAAATCGGTGGAAACTGCCAATTCCAATGAGTAACAGGCATAGTTCATTCCGAAAATACATGCCAGCAGCGTTTTTTGAACAATGAACATGGCAGTCACAGTGTCCGGAATATTTTTGAACAATAAAAAAATGGCACACATTCTATTTAGGGATTAAACCCTTAAAGTCTAAAGTCTATAAGATTCCCGGGCCGATCACCTCCCTCACCGCGGGACATCCGAGATCGGGATGTCCCGCGGGGTGAAACCCCCCCAAAACCCCCAAAAAAACGTACCGCGGCCGCCTCCCGCGCGCCCCTCTAGACGTGCATGCGCCCGCGCCGGCCATTCACAAACGGGCGGCGCGGGCGCACGCACGTCTAGAGGGGCGGGCGCGCGCCCTGTAAGAGTGACGTGCGGGAGGCGCGGCGGACGCGCTGTCTTGTCCGTCGCTGTCACCCGCTTGTCCGACGGCGGGGATTGGACGGCGCGGTCACGTGGGAGCGTGGTGAGATGAGTTTTTGGGGCTTTCTGGGGGGTTTCACACAGCGGGGCACCCCCAATCGGGGTGCCCCCCCCGAAGTGGACCAAAACCCAGGATAGTCAAAATCCTGGGTGTTGGTCCACTTTAAAAAGTTGTCAAAAACTGAGGTCCAAACAACAAAATGTGGATATTAGGCCCTAAAGTGTAGCAAAAACAATAAAAAAACTATAGAGAAATTATTAAGCATTAAAGGAGAACTATCGTGAAAAAAATGGCCCAATGACAAGAATCCATATTAATATGCTGGATGACAGGAGTAGGGGTCACTTATACACCCAGCATCAAATGTTAGCCTGCCAGACATGTTTTTTTTTTTATTTAAATGGAAGGAAGAGGAAATCAGGGCAGGTTCTGTCACCCTAATACACTACTGGATTTTATTACTACCATGAGAGAATAGCACAAAAAAACACCCCCCAAAAAAATGAAGAACACAGAAAATACACTCCAAAGCAGTAAATAGAGCTTCAACGAAAACACAGAAGCTGGAGAGATCAAATCGTTTTGGAGAAACAGTAAAGGAAAGGAGAGAAACATGGAGGTCCATCAGGAGCAGGTAAATGCTTAGCTGTCCAAATGCACATGGGCCGGGGCCATTTGCGCTTCAGAACAGATGATTTTCCTGACACAAGTATTTGCACTTTTCCTGTGCACTTGCCATTCAGTGTGATTCGCACATGTGCGCAAGCAGCCATGAATCATGCTCCTAGGCACAAACAGAATCCTTTGCACTTCGCTTGAGCATTTTTGCGCAAAGACCATGAATCGATGCTTATGTAAAGCTAGAGGACCCTTTTAACAAAATAATGTCATTTTAGACTTGAAGAAATTCCCTTTTCTTTATGATGTAACATCTGCATATAAAGCCAAGGATATAAATGTATCAGTAACTACTGCATTGTATCAGTACATTTTTGAATCATATCAACTGAGCCTTTTATAGTGAAATGAAATTCACTCCTTTTCAATCTAACATTGGTTATTTGGAATTATTCTTTTTATTATTTAAGGAGATATCTAGCTTTATATACAGATGGTGCACTAAAATAACATTTTTCCATTTTGAAATGACATTATTATGTTAAAGGAAACATGTAAGCAGTTAAAGAAATATTTTTTTCCCATATAAAAAATGAAATTATGTTTTTCTTTCAGTTAGAAGAATGTGCCCTAGATTTTGTGGTTTTACCATCATGCAATGTGGGGCATTGTCTACTTTAAGCCAAGAGACCCAAACACACATCTTGAATTCTCCCCACATGGACATTACCGGGATTCAGGTGATGCAGAAGCAGTATATTGCAAAATGTGCTTTATTGTTCCACATGGGACTGTATTGGAATACTGCATATGTTGTTAATTGTATAGATCCATCCTCCCATATGTTCCTCCCTGTTGCCCGAATTCCTTGTATGTTTGCACTATATACATGATTCCAGATTCTTGAAAACCTCTTACAACCTCTCAGACTGAAAATAAATTAAATAACTCCCATGACTTACTATAGATCAATGTGACATACATTGTTTCCTGAGTTTGGTTTAAATTGAAATATAGATTTAAGTATGCATTATTCGTCTAGATATCAGAAAAAAATATTTTAGTGAAACACCAATAGATTTTTGGAACAAACTTCTGTCGCCAACATTCTATGTGTCTATGTTTCTATAAGGCCACAAAATGAGATGTCCTGGCACACCTTTACCACTTTTTACTCTTCTAAAGAAGAAGTCCAAGCATTCTGTAATACCCTACCCACCTATCAGTCCAATATAAGCAATAACATAAAAAATAACTCACCAGGAGGCAGGTATTCTGCTAGGAAGCTGCAGCTGGGACCTACAAGCGCAACAACAGTCAAATATATCTTAAACCAGACCAACACAACAAACAGAGTTCATATACATCCCTCCCCAGAGCAATTTAGATTGCTGCACATAAAAATTAATTAACCTTTTTTTAACTCCTGCTGTAGTAAATTTTAGAAACAAAATGGCGGCTCATGCATTAGCAGCCCCCTGCAAACAGGAAATACTGCTGGGCAGCGAGGCCAGATTAGGTGTGGTGGAGACCCTGGGCACAAAATCTGGTGGAGGCCCCAGATACAGTTAATTTTTTTCCTTTATAATAATAGTCCAGCCAAGTAAATGATTTGTACCCTCCTACTTTCTGAAACCTCAGATCCCTTGTGCCACCCTTATGTGGATGAGTGCTACCTGGGAACTCTTGCTTTGCCATTCTGGGTGGGGGGTAGTGTAGTCTCCTAGCTGGTCCAGCAGAAAACAGTTCCCTGCATTGAGCTGCCAGTGGCTGTGCTTGGTGGCTTATGTGGAGTGAGCGGCCTCCGATTGAGAGCTCTGCACCAACCCATTACTGTAGCATTGCTGACGGCTCTAGACTCTCCGTCCTGCCCTTTGGTGGCTTTGGCTGCAAGTTTGCAAAAACAAAAAAAGGCTTGGCCGGGGGGGGGGGCACTTGACCAAACCATTACCCAAAGGTTTGTGGAGGTCCCCTTTGCAGGACAAATGGTGGAGGCCCCGGGGCACATGCCCCTTACGCCCCCCACCATAATCCAGCCCTGCCAGGCAGCCGCATTGCTGAGATGCTGGGAGAGGAAGCTCCAAAACTGTTCTCTTCCAACTGTGCCAGGCTGTTGGTCCAGTTTAAGTGACAGTTCAGTTAATCAATCCCTGCAGTAGTGTTACCAGTTAGTCCAACTGTCACTCAAGTCCATGGCTGCCATGCAAAGCCCTGTCTGCATCAGGTAAGTTGTTTTATTATTTTAAAGAGGAACTTTGGAGGCCCTGGAGTCTAAAAGACAGGGGCACCGGGGGTTTCACACAGAGGGGTATCCAGTACAGGGTGCCTCAAGGGTAGGCTGGTGGCCAGGCCTGAAATCTTTTAGATTGCAGAGCCCAGCAGCATAGGTTTTGACCCGTTTTAACACCAGAAAAACTGTGAATAAAAAAAAAGTTTCTAGTCTTAAAAGGAAAGTATGGGCAGGGGTTATACTCCCTACATCAACTGCAGAGACACAATCTACACAACGATCTTAGAACACAGTAATTGGAACAGTTTTGTGCAACAATTTTACAAGTCAAGTTGTCACTGGCACTATAAAAGTTAAGCACCAAATACTGAGAACAGCAGAGAAGATCACTGGCAACCCTCTGCCGAACATCCAGAACTTATTCAGGACCAAACTCAAATTATGGCAAGAAAAATCATCAATGACCCATTTGTAGCCTGGTCACCCATTGTTTAAAAATACTTTTATAAAGCCAATGATTTAGGGTCCCAAAAGCTACCAGAATAGTCTTTCCCCTTTCTGTACATCAATTAAACAACTGAAATATGTCCTAGCTCCCCTCTATATAACAGACAGTGCTGTACATACCCTCATATAAATACATTACTTACATGACATTATTAGTTTTACAAGTTTGAGTTACAACACATGAAGTCCAAGATCATGCCAAATACTTGCTTCTTGCAGGGGTTACTTTTCCAGTGATTTTCCTGGAATTAGCAACATGACAAGTAATAATCTAGATGCTGCACCTGCATTCTTTATAGTGGGGTGTTCGGACACTCATTCATGTCTCTTGCAAACAGAGACAGGCAAATCACAAAAGAGCCAAAATTTTGACTGGAGGTACAATTGGAAGAGATCAAAGAAAGATAGTATAGAGAGCATTCAGATATACTATTTGACAGGGTAACACCCAAGGGGGGACTCCTGGGACCTGGATCCCCCCTGGAAACTGCCTGGCAGGCCTGGCAACCACCTTTTGCAGCACTCTTGAGTGCAGTGTGGCTATTGTTTGCTTTAGGGGATGCTTAGTGGCAATGAGCAGCAAGGCAATGACTATGTAATAAGTGTCAGGAACCGCTTACCTGATCCCCGTTCCAGCGATGTCTCCAGGCGGCCAGCTGCAGCTGTCACTGTGCGGCGGCCCCGCCGAGCGGCGTCGGCTCGAGCGGCGCCCAGCTCAGCCGGCGGAAAACTTCTGCACCCAGACCAGGTAGAGAGTACTGATCTGGGTGAGTCAGTTTGTAACTCTCGCCAGAATAAGATGCTTGTACCTATTGATTTGTTTTGGGGGTCCTCTAAGCAGACAGTTTCCGCCTTCATAGACAGTGGTGCGGCTGGAAACTTTTTGGACAGGAGCATGATCTCCACCTTAGGGATCCCTGTAGTTCCTCTTGAAAGATCCCTACAAGTTTTAGCTATCAATGGAAAGGCAATCCAGGGAGGTCCTATAAATACCAAGACCCCACCTCTCAGACTAATTGTCGGCTCTTCTCACTCTGAATTCTTAGAATTCTTTATTTTTGATTGTCCGGAAACTCCGGTGGTTTTGGGATACCCCTGGTTGCAACTCCATAACCCGGTGTTAGATTGGCGGGCTGGGGAGTTGGTCAAGTGGAGTGACCACTGTAAAGGTCACTGTTTTAATACAGGCCTCAGAAGCGTTCAAGTCTTACCACAGGAATTACCTCAGCCATACGCTGATTGGATCGATGTATTCTCTGAACGCTCTGCTGATACTCTTCCTCCACATCGGTCCTATGACTGCCCCATTGACTTGCTGCCTGGCACTATTCCCCCGAGGGGAAAGATCTATAACCTTACCCTGCCCGAGGAGCAAGCAATGAGGGAGTATATTACCGAAAATCTTAGGAAGGGATTTATCCGTCCCTCTACCTCGCCTGCTGGGGCCGGGTTCTTTTTTGTAGAGAAAAAAGATGGTGGCTTGAGACCGTGCATAGATTATCGAGCCTTGAATAAGATCACTGTCTTAGTGCATCCAGATATTCATAAAGCTTTTATTATTGAAGTGGATGCTTCTGAGCTGGGAGTGGGTGCAGTTTTGTCACAATATTCTGGTAACCCTGAGCGTCACCATCCATGCGCTTATTTTTCGCGTAAATTCTGTACCGCGGAACAAAATTATGATGTTGGCAATAGGGAACTATTAGCTATTAAACTGGCATTTGATGAATAGCGACACTGGTTGGAGGGTTCATTACATCCTATAACTGTGTATACCGATCATAAAAATCTCGAATACATAGGTTCTGCCAAGAGGCTGAACTCTCGTCAGGCACGTTGGGCATTATTCTTCTCGCGCTTCAATTTTATTATTACTTTCAAGCCAGGTGTAAAAAATACTAAAGCTGATGCTCTATCTCGCATGTTCGGTGAATGTAAGGATCGGGGTGATTCTGGTGAACCAATTTTACCCACAGATTGTGTGGTGGGGGCGTTACTTCCTGATCTCTCCAATACCTTGGCGCCGTTTCAAGATGAATCTCCTAGTGATGTACCCTTGGGGTGCCAGTTTGTTCCGCCGCACCTGCGTTCGGATGTAATTTGCGAATTTCACGATGCCAAAACTGCTGGTCATTTGGGTAACCGTAAGACGTTTATGCTTGCCCGTCGTCATGTATGGTGGCCTACCATGAGACGCGATATCACTGCCTTTATCGACGCTTGTGCTATTTGTGCTCGAAGTAAAGGAGTTCACAAGGCTCCTAGTGGCAGTTTGGTTCCTCTTGAAATTCCTGCTGAGCCATGGACCCATATTTCTATGGATTTTATTGTAGATTTGCCTCTCTCACATGGTAATACTGTCATTTGGGTGGTCGTAGATCGTTTCAGTAAGATGGCACATTTCGTTCCTTTGGCCAAACTTCCTTCTGCACCTGAGCTTTCGCGGCTGTTTACTTCGCATATTTTTCGTATTCATGGTATTTCGTCCAATATAGTCTCTGATCGGGGTGTTCAATTTACTTCCCGTTTTTGGAAACACTTCTGTTCGCGGTTGGGAATACAGATCTCTCTTTCTTCTGCCTACCATCCCCAGACTAATGGGCAGACGGAAAGAACTAATCAAACTTTGGAACAATACTTAAGGTGTTATGTTTCTGATGCCCAAGAACAATGGGCGGAATTTATTGATTTCGCCGAATTTGCTTACAATAACGCGCCTAGTGAGAGTACCAAGGTATCTCCTTTTTATTGTAACTTAGGGAAAAATCCTAGTGCTTCTTCCCTTTCAGGGTCACCTTCCAATCTGCCGGCGTTGGAGGAGTGGCTTCAAGAACGGAAGAATATCTGGACACACGTTCAGGAGATTCTTAAGACCACTGGTTTGAGGTATAAGAAATTTGCCGACCGCCGCAGATCACAGGAACCTACTCTTCGAGTAGGCGATCTAGTTTGGGTCTCCACTAAAAATATTGCGCTCCGTCAGCCATCTAGCAAATTAGGTCCAAAATTTATTGGTCCTTTTCCAATCGTCAAGAAGTTGAATAATGTGTCTTTTAAAGTTCAACTCCCGCCGACTATGAAAATACCTAATTCCTTTCACGTTTCACTGTTAAAACCGGCGAAGAATGCTCCTCTTGCTGGTCCTGCACCAATTCTTCTTAATAATGAGCCCGAGTATGAAGTGAATAAGATCTTGGATTCACGTAAAGTGCGTAATTCTTTACAGTATTTGGTGGATTGGGTTGGCTATGGTCCGGAGGAAAGATGCTGGGTGGCAGCGAGGAATGTTCATGCCAAGGCTCTTGTAAGAAGGTTCCATCGTGACAATCCAGGGAAACCGGGTTAGGGTCCGGAGGCCCCTCGTGAAGGGGGGGTAGTGTCAGGAACCGCTTACCTGATCCCCGTTCCAGCGACGTCTCCAGGCGGCCAGCTGCAGCTGTCACTGTGCGGCAGCCGCGCCGAGCGGCGTCGGCTCGAGCAGCGTCGGCTCGAGCGGCGCCCAGCTCAGCCACGCCCCCCGCTTCCTCCTCCAGGAGACGTGCTCGCGCACGGCCGCGAGCACATGTCTGTTATGCCCTCCGGCGGCGCTGTGCTGCGCGCACCCGCCGGAGGATCAATTAAAGGGTTAATGAATCCTAGGGGATTGAGGGCTTCGCCCTCTTCTGCTCTGCAGCCAATTACCCTTGGAATCCTATGTGCTCCAATCAGTACACTGCTTCCCTCAGACCTGTCCCTATAAAGGCAATTCCCTCTCAGTTGTGAATTGCCTGTGATAGCGCTCAGAACCCTGTGTTACCTACTCCTGTGAAGTCTAGCCTGTTGCCGATTTGATTGTACGACCACTTTCGATCCTGAATCCTTGTTGCTGACCTCTGCCTGAATTGACGCTTCTCGATCCTGAATCCTTGTTGCCGACCTTTGCCTGAACTGACGCTTCTAGATCCTGATCCCCAGTTGCTGACCTCTGCCTGAACCCCGACTACGTCTTGCCTGACCCCTGGTGCCGCTATGATCTCTGCCTTCCCATTATCGACCTTTTGCCTGTCTCTGGACTTCCGTCATTCACGCTCTTGCTATTGGTTCTCCAGTCCTCCCACATATAAGCTTACATCCTTTGAGCCATTAAGTCCTGGGGGCAACCGATCCCGGGTAGGCGTATCTTGCGTCCCGGCAAGCGGGGGCTCCTACAGGTGAAGCTGGCTGTGGAGATTGGGGGTTGTGAGCTTATTAAGAGGGCTGGAGTTACCCCGAGCGTGACAATAAGTCAGAGCAGCACTCAAAGGTAAGTAGCAAAGGGGAAGAGGAGGAAAGAGGGGACACGCGAGCCACAAGTTCCTGGAGCTCAGGACACATCTCAGGAGGAGGGGGAATGGGTTTAGCTGGTGTGGAAAGTGGGTGCCCAGTCACAAACATCCCAATTCCCAACATTCTTACCCCTGTCAAGCCTGTCCCCAGGCATTTAATACTTATTTGCTTCATGGATTTGCATGGGGGGGGGGGGGCATAAGCAATTGGGATGCCCTCCCTCTGCTGCAATCAAACAAAGTTATTTTAATTATTTAGAACTTGGCATAGTATGTTCAAAATAAAAGGGCAGCATACAGTAACTAGATGCTAGCATAGCCTTTTGGGGTGTTCAGATGGAGAGGCTGTATAGTGCACCATCATGCTAAGGACACCAGAGGCAGTTTGGCCAAGTGGTAAGGTAGTGTCCTTGTGACCAGAGGATGGCAGGTTCATGTCCTGACCCGGACTTGACTGTAGTGCTCTTGAGCTAGGCATCTATCCTGCTAACTGGGCGGCGTGATTAGGGCAGGTGTACTCCCATTGTTTGTCTTTGTCTCACTGCACGGATGGGTTAAATAGGGAGAAGAATTCTCTATTTGTATGCAAACATAAAATGGTCATATATGAACAATGGGAAGCCAGACTTCATTTAGCAAGGTTTTTATTTATGGATCAGAGCTATTTGGTCCGGGTGATGGGAAGGGGGCACCACATGCTCAGTCCAGGCTCTGCCAGGTTACTTCTTGGTGAAAAGTGTTTATTGGAGGAAAGACAGTGTGTTATGTTCCTCGGAATGCAGGGTGCATCACCTGTTTACCATCACTTCTGCCAAAATAGGGGTCCATTGAAGGGCCCACAGTATGTTTTGTCCAAGGGGACCACCATGCTGAAGTTTTCCCCTGGGTGCTTTCCAAAGCAAAACCGACCATGGATACTAGGAAGCCTATCTTTGACTGCATATATTATTTGTTTTGGCAAAGGCTTTTAGATAAACCATACAGGGTAAAAAAGAAAAAACAACCTAGCCTATTTGAGGCCCTCCTCAAATAGAATACCCAACAAATAGAGCAATGTCTGCTTTACCTAAATAGTGAGTATAATGGAAACATGGTCAAATGTTAGTGATTTTTCAGAACATCCAACATTTCATCCTAAACAAGGGCCAGAGCTGGCCAGTATTTTCCTGCAAAATGAAACAAATGATAA
The DNA here is from genome assembly GCA_027917425.1 of Gastrophryne carolinensis. NCBI lineage: Eukaryota > Metazoa > Chordata > Amphibia > Anura > Microhylidae > Gastrophryne > Gastrophryne carolinensis. The sequence continues at coordinate 114,279,728 of CM051234.1, forward strand.
AGAACACAGGTGAAAATAAGGAAATGTTTAGATACAGTTTTTTTTCAACGCCTGAGCTCTCAGACCTATAGAAATCAGCTTTATTTTTCCATATATTAAATGCAGCCTTGTACAGAGAATGACCTGTAATGACAGCACATCATTTTTTTTCAGCAAAACATTTTGAAGGTTAACAAACCCCCCAAAAAACCCAAAGCTTCATATTTCTATTCTCAGTTTAGGAAATCCCCGACTGTCTAAACAGGAAAGTAAGCATTGTGCCTGCAAGCTTGTGATACAAAGCTCCTTCAGCTGAAATCGTCCCATACTTCTCATTTGCTTAGAGCATCTGATTCTGCGAACAAACGCCAGGATCAATTACCTTTCAGACGCTAACACTGCAGTCATTTCCCACAAAACCCACATCAATGATATTATGTTAAGACTTTGCTGTTGCTCGATTTAGCACGTTTCTTACATAATTCACTGGTATTTACACACAGAATCTTTCTTTTAGAAAGCAACGCCTGCAGCGTATTGCACATTGTTCGGGAATCAACATTGTGACAAGTTTGAACAGCACAAGCATCTGCATTGTAAAATTAAACAAACAAAAGTGGGAAAAATCCCTACTCGGGTTTAAGGTTTAGGGTGAAAAGCAGAAAAAGGTTTGGCACCTAGACATTCACATCTGGAGAATCGGCATGGGCAAGAGCAACATTTTTTGTGTGTTTTGGTCGACCCAAGTTAACACGTGATGTTTGTGGGGACCAAAGTTGGGCCCACCACCATAAGCTGATCCCATACATTTATTTACAAAGAGACCCGGGAAGTCTTTTTTCTTTTAGGCATTTAAACATTTAAAGGAAGAAGGAACTGTGGAAGTGTTACAAAATTATAAAGAAATAAATTAGCAATGTAAGCAACAGATAAGCGCAGCAAACCTGGAGACGAAAAGGTGGATTGCTGAAGAGAGTAAAAATAACCTTAAATCCAAATTATAAGAAATAAATTATTAAAAATTACAAGAAATAAATGATTATAAATTATAAGAAATTAATTATTAAAATGTGTTATTTATTATTATTATTATTAATACTAATTCTTAGAAAAAAATTATAAGGAAATAAATAAACAATGTAATAAACAGAGTATAACTAACCCAAAAATGTTCTACAGCTATGTAAACAGTAAAAAAGACTACCTTGATAGTGTGCCTCACCTGAAAAGCAAGGATGGGCAACCATAGAGGGGAATTCAGAAAAAAACAATTTACCATTTAAAGATTAAAATAGACAAATCCCCTGGACCAGATGGCATTCATGCCTGTGTTTTAGGGGAATTATTTACAGTATTTAATATTTCAAGATTCTATAATGAAGGGGGACTGTTCCACAGGATTGGGGCTTAGCAAATGTGTTGTCAATATTCAAAAAGAGGTCTAAAGGGGGCCTGGGAACTACAGACCAGTAAGATATCTGTGGTGGGAAAGCTGTTTGAAGGTTTTCTAAGAGATGTTATCCTGGAGTATCTCAGTATGGATTCATAAAGAATCACTCCTGCCAGGCAAACCTCATCTGTCTTTATGAGAAAGTAAGCTCAAGACTAGATCAGGGTGAGTCACTGGAAATCATATGTCCTGACTTTTCGATACTGTGCCACATAAGCATTCGACACTGTGCCACATAAAAGACTGGTACAAAAGACGATGATGTTTGGACTGGGGGGAAATGTATGTACATGGATGAGTAATTGGCCTAGTTATAGGAAACAAAGGGTGGGTATAAATGGTGCATACTCAGACTGGGTCACCTTTACTATCGGAGTACCGCAGGGGTCAGTGCTGGGCGCAATTCTTTTTAATATATATATCAATTATATATCTTATATATCTTTTTAATAAATAAATATTTCATATATATATATATATATATATATATATATATATATATATATATATGAAATAGATAATGGGTTAAACGGTGAAATCTCAATCTTTGCAGATGATGCTAAGCTGTGTAAGGTAATTAATGAAAAAGGGAATAACATGCAGCTACAAACTGATTTAGATAAATTGGAGGCTTGAGCAGAAAAAGGGCAAATTAAATTTAATACAGATAAATGTAAGGTTATGCACATGGGCAGGAGTAATTGGCGTCATGATTACACAATAAATAGGGAAATGCTAAGTAAAACAACAATGGAAAAAGACCTAAGGGTTTTAGTAAATAATAAACTAGGCTGTAGTGATGAATGTCAGGCAGCAGGTGCCAAGGCAAATAATGTCATGGGGTGCATCAAATGGGGCATAGGTACCCATGAACAGAGCATCATTTTACCCCAATATAAGTCACTGGTCATACCCCATATGGAATATTGTGTACAGTTCTGGGCACCAGTGCATAAGAAAGAGATGTCAGAACTTTAGCATGTTCAAAGGAGGGCAACTAAATGAATAAATAGAATGAGTAAACTATAGTACACTGAGAAGATTGTCAAAGTTAGGTTTATTTAGTTTGGAAAAGAGACGCCTGAGGGTGACCTAATATATCTGGGGTCAATAAAATGATCTGTCCCTCAAACTTACAGTACTGTAAGTAAAACTCTGGGGCATCCACTAAGATTAGAGGAAAGGCACTTCTTGTACCAGTATAGGAGGGGATTCTTTACTGTAAAAGCAGTGAGACTACATAACTCTGCCAGAGGAAGTAGTCATGAAGAGTACACTAAAATAGTTCAAAAGTGGTCTAGATACCTTCCTGGCATGTAATTACATTACTAACAATGGCTACTAGACCACTAAGGAACAGGCTGAACTGGATGGAAAGTCTTTTTTTAGTCTTACATATTATGTTATTAATTTAATTGCATATGGAGCCATGCTGCTAGAGAGTTATCAAATGCATATGTATCAATTGGAGCTATCACGACTTATTCCATTTTGTGGTTTGCCCATAATGTTGCTTAAATATAGCAGCGTTGAATTCATATGACATTTAATTGTCCAGATCTTTAGGATTTGAAAGGCTGCAAATCTGTACACCATTAGTGTCATAAGTCTAGCAGAGAAAAATTCAAGTGGTGGGTTCTGGTCTCTGAAATGCCCCAAATGCACTAATTGCCTAGGTAAATTTCTGTTCAGTTCTGTTAGTAGAGGGCATCTCTCGAAATTAGTGGCAGAGAGTAGAGGCAGCCTTCCAATTAGAAAGTAGAAGCCTTATTGCTACAGATAATTAAAGGCACACCAGTTGGCCTATTTGCTCCCTTATCAACACAACAATAATCATCTCTATGGGGTCAGTTCCACATCAGGGACAATAAAACTGTATTGTACACTTCTGTTTTTCTTTTGCTTAATTGACCCTTTGATATAGCATCAGGTGAAACTGCACTACCTTTTTTGGAGTAAAAAGTGCAATTCCCTTTTATTGTATGCCCAGGGGTAGATATAGCACCAGGTTTAGAAAATGCACTTCTATTATATTTTTCAGCTGTAGCTGAATCGACCATATGCTTACATGTAGAGACAGAAGGCCCATAGAAACAAAAATTAACCAAGACTCAGAGTATAAAGTATAATGAGTCCATAATAAAACAGAGCTTCAGGTGTTATAGAACAGACAAAAGACCATTGATGGAGGTTTTCATACAAAAAAAAGCATAGCCCTTTGGTCTTTATTTTGTGCAGGGAAATAAGATAAAAATCTCCTGCAACTCTTGGTAGGAGCACAAAATAGGAAGGTTCGTCACTTTTTTTATCCAACTCTCATTAGATTCTTTTGGTGTTTGATAAAGTGTATTCAGTGGCTTTGGCCATGCTTACTGGACCAAGTGTCAATGATCAGGTGCACCCTGCCACAGACAACATTCTGAAGTGACAGGGACACTTTCTGGGTCCGTAGAAATTGTAGGGGCAATTCTTTGTGAAAGAATAGTGGTGACGTATAGGAGATGTATAACGAAATTGTCTAATGATTGAAATCTACATAAACACACTGCATAGTGGGAGGAGGGGGTCACCCCAGCCGAAAAAAGCTTGTGGTAATCTTTTTTATGCTCAAGTTTTTGAACATATCATTCCTATTTTATACAGATGATCTGCTCTATTCCAAAGTCTGCCTCCTGAGCCAGCCTGTGGTAATGGATAAAAGCCATTTTTTGTGATAGCGCTCCTTGGCATTAGTCTGTTTTGGAACTAGTCTTTATGGCAGCTGTGTAATACTGATGTTGAGGCTCTGGGCTTTTGGGTTGGTTGGGGTAATGCTTTTTTATATGGTCATATCATTACAGGGAAGATGGCTGACTGCACATTTACTTGTGAAAAAGAGAAAGGGCTAATATTGGGGAGAAAGGTGTTGGTTCCTTCACTTCTACTGTTCACTGCCCACTATTTGCTCTGGAGCTGTGGGTCTCATTTCTATTATCCAAAGTTGCCTCCCTCAGATTAGAGGCAGTAAATGCCAGTTGTGTGACATGAAAAGAGCAGGAGGTGGTAGAGTTAGCTGCTCTGTCTTTTAGCCAAAGTGCTCTGTCTAAGAAGTGAGTGGTGGGCCCTCATATGTTTAATAATGCATGTGGTACCCAGATGGCCAGAAAGGTCCTAGCGATGGGTCTAAACTGGCCCTTCATTTCTCTGCTGATGAAAAGGGGTAGACTGTTGAGAATGCTAACTGATGGACCCCGTCCACTGTTCTGCTGCTCTATGCCTTTAAACCACATTGGGTTGGATATTCCATTATTACTGAAAGTGGCATCTCTCTTACTACACCCCCCTGTCTAGATGTGACTTGCAAAGAGCTGACTGCATTCTGATTTACTTCTTTTTTTGGGATGCACCCCCTGCGTGAAGCCCTCACCCCAGGCTATAACCAACCATGTTAGCCATTGAGAGCAGTAGATAGTGAAAGATTAAGGTGATACCTTATAAGGCTGAGTATTTCAAGGTAAGCTTTTCAGAACATTTAGTACATTACACTCGTCTAACACTTTTTACTCTTTACTACTCTCAATGGCTACCATGGTACAACACATTATTCACTTCAATTAGATAATTTTGCATACTGCATGCTGTTAATACAATCCAGTGACGCATGCTGTTAATGCAATCCTATCGATTTTTACAGTAGTTTTTTGTCTAATTATAGTTGTATTTTTTTTCATTTTCCCTTTTGAACATACATTTTAAATACATATTTTATTTATATATGTCTGTACTACATTTCTTTTATTGTATCACGGTTGTATATCTTGAGAAGTTGAAAGGAACATCTTTTTTTTTACAACGTATGTCTGAGATGAAGAGCTCAACACATATTAATGCACACACACCAACAACAACATCCTCCAAGCTTTTTGTAATATGAATGTGTTTACTGTTCAGTACTTCGAGGGGCTCATTGCGTTGCAATACATAACTTTATTGGACAGATGGTATTCAACCTTCCATCCACCCCCAACACTTAAATCTAGATTATCTGAAGTTTTAAAGACTAAAAAGTCATTACAAATCTTGATCTCTGTGCTATTAGCATTTTTGGCAGTTTTTTTTTACTTTCCTACTTGTAGGTCCAATTTGCATGAAAACTTATGGACAAAGTTCAAAGAGGGGGTAAACTGAACGCAAAGTAAGTACTTCCTTTTGAAGTCTTAACGTTTCCGATATCATAGACATTTAATGAGATGAATAACAAGCTGTGAATATAATGGTAGCGCCATCAATAAGCAGCCAGTAAAGTGGGACAGCTGACTGTCAGGCCTCCCTATAAGCGCACTGAAACGCACGGATGAATCACTGGCGGGGTTTCTGAAGATCAGTAGGGTGAGCTTTTGATATAGACAAGGTGTTGAGAGCATGCTGATCAAGTGTTGTATGCACCACTGAATATTGCACTGAATGATCCTTGACATTACAGGAACTAGGATCAAAACCATGACCTTAATCTGCTATGCTGATCTGATAACCAGCTGACTTGTATACGCTATTATATTCTTAAAAAGAGGTTTTATTTAGAATATGCAAAGTTAAAATGTTGGCTTCTTTATTTCCAGACAGCAGAAAAACCACCACTAAACCTTAGAATCAGAAGACTACATGAGCTGGTAAGATTTAATTATGTGAAGTCTGAACCAACTTTCAGGCATGAGATTTACTAAAAATGAGCATTGCTGTTCTGATGCAGGGCTACAAAACTTCTTATTCAGAAGACACTCAAACTTCAATACCGTTCAAGTCTATGGGGGGGAAAATGTATGTGGTGATTTCTAGTCTTTCAAAAGCAACTTAAGACACCCCCTCATGGAGACGACCCCCCTTCCATGGAGAACACCAATTTATCTGTGCAAAAAAAGATATAGTGCAAAGGTTGTCCTAGGAGGCAGTAGAGTATTGTTGGGAAAAGTAGGGACAGTAAACTAAATTTCCATCTGAGTGCTTGTTAAAAAAAATTTGGGAAAACATTGGCCCAGGTTCTAGTGATAAGGCTTTTGTCAGTTTTTGGTAAATATTATTTCAAAGGTTGTAAAGCTGCTAAAATTATACATATACAAATATGGAAGAATGTACAGTACATACAATTAAATCCAGTGTAACTTTCCACCTGGATTCCAATACCCAGCCTGGCACCAAGGCCAGCCCCCACCACCTCCAAGCTTTACCGACATAAATACTGGCCACCCATGCACTTGGGACTTTCAATCATGAAATCCTCCTTCCTCAATAACCATGAACTGCTAAATGGTGGCTTTTCTTGATGGAGTCTGTCTCTGTCCACAATTAACTTTTTACCCCTATATCATGGTTTACCATGATAAATGTTACCTCCCCCTCCCAACCCCAAGGAGTTTGCAGGCTCAGCATGCAATTTGTTTCCCCTGTATCATATGCCCCCCCCCCCCCCCCCAATGTTGATTTGCCAGTATGAGTTCACCTCCTCCTTCAAAAACCTCCTTCAAAAGACTCCTAGCTTGAAGTCTGTCTGCCTGCCTACCCATAGACCACCTGAACTGCCATTCCACAATGTGACTTTTCAGCATAAAGCTGCCCACCTCCCTCAACATTGCTATTGCTCCCAGACCTTAAACCATAAGCATTGACTTACGTCTTATTCTAACCTTCTTTCAAGCTTCTACCCATTTCCTAAACTTTACATTTTCTCACTTTTTTAGTGAGAGACTCAAGTACAACATGTAAACCAAACAGAAAATGCGGCTAGGTACAGTGAAGGCCCTTTGATAAATAGGACATTAACTACTACATATCAATCTACACAACAGAAATATGACATGTGGACAATTTCAAAAATTAGAGGATCCATTTGGGCCATTATTGATAGAAACCAAAAGACCTTTTCAGAGACTGGTTTGCTTGTGGTGTCAAAGTGTTAATAAAAGATTCCCAGACATTGAAAAACATATCTTTTCTTATAATCAAAGTTGGTTCTGATGAGAGCCAGACCTGAAGTATAGATTTTTGGGCTACAGAAGATACAATAAGCTTCTTATTTATTCTCACTCCTTCCAAATCCAAGTTTCCAACATCATCAGTTTTCTGATAGTCTATTGATACACTCTATGCCAGAAACGTATGATATGGGGATATTTCCATAAACAGTGAAACCAGTGAAATCAGCCTCTGAGAGGTTACATTTTGGGCAATTACTACTTGAAGATGTCTGCATTTGGAATGTTCTGTGAGATGATATATTAGCATAATGATATAACTTCAGAAACATTTCCCTATATGAGGATGCTTTCATTGTCTACCATGAATAATAGAAGAGTTTTTAAAAATCTATCTCTTCATAGGATGGGAAACTTTAAACTAGGACCCCACTAAATGGAGTGTCTGTCTGGGTATGATAATCTTAGTACAAGGAGTTGCCTCCTTTCTCTCTCAACCCCAGTTTCTGTACCCCACTAGTTATTTTCTCTTCATTTCCTCGGTCTCCATGAGACCTTGAATATGAATAGCTGCCTGGGTTGGGAGTTTTTAGTTCTAGCAGACCCCCTCCTTTCTCTTAACACCTATCTCTGATTTCATACTTTTATTAGCTACTCATTTCATTTCCAGGGACCTGTATCTCTTCATGTGGCACCACATATCTGGCTGCCTATTTAGTGTCTCCTGGACTGAGAAGGTCAATTTCCTAATCCATATTTCTATTCTTCACTACTCCTATTCTGTTTATGTCGGGAATGTTAACCCCTTAGTACCCTACTCGTTGTAGTCCCTGTTGCCTCCTTGACCCAACAAATTTCTAGTATGTAAATAATGGGAACCTTGGGAAATACATCAGAATCTGAATGGGAACCCAGTATCATTTCGACTGTGTGATTTAACGGACCAGAACAATGTGCTCATAGCTAATAGAAGTCTAATCCTGACCATGTGTATTGCTGGGTGAGCATGCAGGACAAGTATCACAGAGCTTCCAGTCATGTGTATTGCTGGGTGAGAATGGAGTACACATTGCTGACAGCAGTCTCTTTCCAGGCAATTCACATATAATTGACAAACCTGTTCCTCTTTGTGGGGCAATGTGCAGAGCTCCTTGAAGTGCTAGATCTCATACATTATTTACGGGGCCCTGTCTAGCACATGAAACTCCCTCCCTCATCCGCTGACCTGTGAGTAGCCTTTCGCTATACACTGAAGGAGCTGTGAAATGGTGTCATGTGGGCATGATGACGCAACCTTAATGCTAATGCTTTGGTGGTTGTGAATAGTTGAAGGGGATGTTCTTCAATTTCATCTACAAAAGTCAAGTTAACTTCTCCAAAATATCTGCTAACAATATTAGTAGTATTCATTACGGTATATACTACTAGATAGTATATAGTGATGTAAACAGGCAGGAAAACCCCGGTTTTGAGGGATTTTACAATTAGCACACAATAAAATAGAAAAAATATTTTATGCGTATAGTAGACTAATTTTATGAAGTTTGGGTGCCTTATTATTTCCTTTTTCCCTTTTCCCCTTGATTTGTTTAACTTGCTCAATTTATTTTGCTATATTTGTCTTTTTAACTTTGTCTTTTTAACTCTCTTTTTTTCTCGTTTTAATTTTGCATTCCTTCTTTATGGTTGTATACAGCAGCTTGTAAGAGATTGCGACTCATTTCTCTAGTTGAGGGACCTCGGTGCACCTATGCTTGGGTTCCTCCTTGATTTTGGGTTTGCAGTTGGGTAATAGTTTACTTTTCACTTTTGTACTGATTCATTGTTTTGTAGAAGATGGGACACCCCATGAAGGTTATCCAAATGATTTTGGATTTTTCTGAAGAGGCTGAGCTTTTCTCACTTTGCATGCAACGCAGACCTCCAGTCAAAAAAATAAAGTTTGGTAAATTGCTCCCCTAAAGCACCGCACTGATGATTAGTGGCATAAGCTGTCTGAGATGGCTTAACCCCATGCAGATATTGCAGAATATCTGCTTTCCTGAACTACATGGGAGCGGGATCTTGCTACACACCTGACAGTTCTACTCGACGTGAGCATAAGGGGGGGGGGGGGGGGGGAAGCTGTGTCCACACCAAAATGAGAGTCATATATGTCTCAGAAACATGTCTGTCATTTTACACACACAAACACACACTGAATAAACAGCTGCTGGACAATTTCTGTGTGAGGGTGAATCTGTTTCATTGTTTATGTTATTATGTATCTTAAATGTATCTAGGAGTTCTCTGCTGCAAGCAGAGCAATGATGAGTCATTACAGCTGATGGCTTTCTAATTATGGCTAGAAATAAGAGATGATTGCACAGAGATTTCGCCAGCTCCTATGTAGTTCAGAAAAATAGAATCTTCTGCTTAAAGAGGAACAACACACCCGAATTTCACTTTTCTGGGTGCCCCGCTGTGTGTATTCCCCACTGTGTGTATCCCCCCCAGGTTGCACCATACACTTATCTTTCTGTCACTCACATGGCGCAGACTTGGATGGACGGCTAAGCAGCCGAGCGGCGCCAAAGGGAGCCATGTGCACTGACAGTCAATTCCCTGCTCACAGCTAGAGGCTAGAGATGAGCGGGGATGCAGCCACGGCCACGGAGATGCGGTGAGAGCTTTGGGAGAAGGTGAGTGTATCTGGGCATGCAGGGGGTTTTACACAGTGGGGCATCCCGAATTGGTATGCCCCAAGAAGTGGAACTTGGATGGCCCTGGAGACTTTTAGATTTCAGGGCTTCCAATGTTTCTCTTTAAAAAGTCCCTTGCACAGGCAATAGGGCAGTTCTACCAGTGAGGAATAGGCTATTTTTAATGGGGTGGATATTTTATTTTATAACTTACAAATAAACATAACTATAGGGCATCCAAACACATTTAAACAAGTCTCTACAAATGAGTTTGGATTCCCCATAGGCTGCTGGAATCCTATAACTTATAAAATAAAATATCTACCCTCTTAAAATGGATTTCCACCTTCAAATAGATGAGGCCTTTCTATTTTACTGACTGTGTGCTAAGTGATAAAAGCTTGGACCCGCTTTCTAAACTCAACCTCCCTAGAAATATCCAAAATCATTTGTATAACCAACATGTAGTTATTTTTGGGTTATAGTGGAGTCCCTTTATTAAACAGGACCAACAGCCTTACACAGTTGAAAAAAAAACTCCATTGCCCCATCTGCATGCATGATACTGAATCATTGTCAGCACTTACATTTGCTCCTGCATCCACCCACAGCTGAAACGTCACCTCCGCGATTTTCTCTGGCCACTAGAGACAGTGTAGAGCTAAATACCTGAAACAGGGCCCACCTCTTCCTCTGCCCCCCTCACCTCTACTTCTACTAGCCTCTTCCTGCCTCACCTCCATTTACTTATTGTTAACTCTCTCCACCTCACCTCTGCTTAGCTTTTCACATGTCACACCTCTACCCACCTCACCTATGCTTGTGTCATATCTTCTAACCTCTGCCTGTTTCACTTTAACTCTTACTCTTTTTGCCTCATCTCTTCCCACCTCACATTTTTTCAACTCCTCCCGATCCAATTCTTCCCGGCTCATCTCTGCTCACCTCTTCTAAACTGTGCTGATGTCCTTCCACCTCACCTTTATCCATCTCACATCTGCTCACCTCTACCCACTTCTGCTCATCTCACCTTTTCCTACTTTACACCTTGCCCACTTCTTTATTCCACTTCACCTCTGCATATACATACATTAGATATAATACTTTAAGCTTGCAGCTTTCCTGCAGTAAACTGTGTTTTCTCTGCGTCCGATTTATTGCAGCCCCTTGAAGTAAAATATTAAGACAATGTGGCCCCTGGACCAAAGGAGGTTGTTCACCCCTGCCATAGAGGGTATTTCCAAATGTGTCAAATAAAAAAAAACTCAGGCTCTCTGCAAATCATCTAAAATAGTTTTGCTCATCCCTTTAGCTTTTTCAAAAGATTTTTTTCGAAAGCAGACAGCAAGATGCACAATACTGGCACACTTTTGTATAAAGATGACAAAAACATTATTCTGTAATTTAATTAAAAATGTTTACATTTATTTGAAACTTTGAGACAGGGCGACCTTGAGACATCATGGTGGTACAGATAGATCTTCTCGATGGAGCCCCTGCCTTGAAGAAGGCCCAAATGTCAGCCTTGATAGCAGCCCCGCAGCCCCTGCTCTGGCCGCTCCAAGGTTATTAGATTGGAAGGTCTGGAAGGCCTGGTGCAGGCCACTCACTCACTCAGGCTCCACTCATCCATCCAGTTTCACTTATCCACTGCCTTCTCTGCGCCACTCATCCAACCCCCCTCCTATCCTCACTCCACAGAGGAGGGCCAATGATCAAATACTGGTACAATAAAAGGAGCTTTTGGTCTGCCTTTATTCTGCAAATTCACCCTAGAGAAAAAAAATTCAACTGATTTGTTCTTAAGGCAAATACTAAATAATACAGTGAGTCTTAATTGCAAAAAAATCCAAGAGAATTCAGAAATGTTCTCTTTCTTTAAAGAGGAACAACACACCAGATTTTAACTTTTCAGGGTGTTGTTCCTTTCAATGGGGGCATTCTGCTGTGTGTATTCTCCCAGGTCACCCCATTAACTCACCTTCCTGCCGCTCCCGTGGCGCAGACTCGTGGATGAGAACAAGTGCGCTGATTGGCTGAGTGGCCAATCGGGTGCGCGCACGACTAGAGTTGAGCCAGGATGCCGCTGTTGCCAGGGCTCCGGGACAAGGTGAGTGAAACGGGGCTCCTGGAGGGTTTCACACAGTGGTGCATCCCAATTCGGTGGTTCGTAAGCTAGCCCCTTTAGCCCCTTTATGTTTAAAAAACTACATTCAAAAATCTTTTGAATAACTTTTGGGGGTAAATTACTAAATGATTCGCCAGCATCTGGTGCACATCTGCTGGGTATCGAAATTTACCAAGTGAAATTTTGCATGTTCCGCCGACCCATGTTTTTTAAAATTTACTTCTACTTCAGTTTGGCTTGGCGAATACTGGCGATCAGTTTTGCAGTGGTCACCTTTTACTGGTGAATCCTATAGGACTCAATGTTATTTAGGGAAAGATATTCTGATCCAATGCCGACATGTGTTATAAAAGTGTGTTTTCAGCAAGATTTCATGTATTTTGTTAAAGAATTCTTCCACAGAAGTTGGCCAGCATATCACCAGCATTCTCCAAACCACTTTTCAATGTAAAAACCTGGGACCTTCACCAGCAAATTGCCAAAACTGTCACGCATGTGTCGCGGGTCCGTCAAGCATACTTTTATGTCAAGTAGCGATTGGAACATAATAAATCAGCCCCTCTATATCAAATGCAGGTTTTAAAGCAATTTTTAAAGTGGATCATAACTGGACCTAGCATCTATTTGGGACGCCCGCTTTGTGATACCTCGACGGTCAGCCATCATTCATACCTCTCAGATGATCCCACGGTGCTGTCACTGAATGACTGGCATGGCCAGGCTAAGACATAGGGGTATGCATGGAATGTTATTCGAGCAGCTGCTAAGCTCCCATTCAGCTTTACTAATCATCTCTGACATATGAGCAGCTTAAAAGTTGATTAGAGGAGGGCCGTACCTGTGCTGCGGGATTGATAATGCAATAAGACAAATTAATAATTTTTCTTTTAAAGTATACGTTTTTACTAGAAATGAGCGAACTTCTCAAAAATTCGATTCGGGCGATTCGCCGAATTTCTCAAAGAAATTCGGGTTCGTCCGAATCGAACTTTAACGAATCGCTCATCTCTGGTGGGAGCGGGGAGGCCGGCTGCGTTGTCAGCGGGCGGTGGAAGCCGGCTTCCTCACAGTTCCTTCCGCCACCCGCTGACAGCGCAGCCGGCCTCCTCGCTCCCACCAAGCCTTGAAATGGAAAAAAAAAATGCCGGCATGGTGGGAGCGGGGAGGCCGGCTGCGCTGTCGGCTCCCACCGCCCGCTGACAGCGCAGCCGGCCTCCCCACTCCCACTATACAGCAAACACTTACCGGCATGGTGGGAGTGGGGAGGCCGGTTGCGCTGTCAGCGGGCGGCGGAAGCCAGCTTCCGCCGCCCGCTGACAGCGCAGCCGGTCTCCCCGCTCCCACCATGCCGACATTTTTTTTTTATTTCAGGGAAAATTCGGTCAGCACGAACCACTAAAAATTCGGGTTCGTGCTGAATCGAATTTTCCCTGAAATTCGGAGCGAATTCAGGTTCGTTAGAACTGATTCGCTCATCCCTAGTTTTTACCTGTATGAATACATTTCCACATGCAAGACTGATACCACATGTGATATTGCAGTGGTGATGGCAGTTAGTAGCTGGAAGTTCAAGGCCCTACTCCAGACTATATTTTAGTTCAGTTGTCTGTTACCTGAATGGCTGCCTACGAGTGCGTGCAGAGCAGAGAGAAGGAGGAATGTAGCCGAGTGCTGCAGCAATGATGAAAGAGCTTAAGGTCTGTCTGGTGCAGCAAAACTGCGGTGCCCAAGGCTGGCACATGCACCTTGGGATAGAGGCTTGACATGTTAGGTGCAATTCTGTACGATTTCACAAAGTGGGACATCCCAAATCAGAATGCCACTACAGTGGCTTTCACTCGACCCTGAAGTCTTTTAGACTCAGAACAAGGATATCTGTTTTCTGTGAGGATATGTATGTATGTACAGTAGGTACAAACATGTCTAGGGTGGTTCTCAATTATCCAGGTCAAGGTATACCTGTAGATATAGTTCAAAGCAACTAGACTTGTATTATTCTTGATTAGGTTTCACTAAACATGCAGCTAGCCATTGAATTAAGAAAGCCATTCGGGTGACTAGTTAAACATCAAAAATACAGCATGTCCAGTTTCCTTGATTTATTACTATAGATAGCTATACAGACACTTTCCTCGCAGTAGGTCCCATTGGCCAAAGATGAACTCATTTGTATCTGCTCATGAGGTTTATTGAACCCTAGAGGGAACAATGCATTGTACAGAGGTGTTAGAGGCCAACATCAAATGGAAAACAATTAGACATGCGTTACTGCCTTCTGTTCAGCTTTGAATGCCGTGTACTCTGACAGGTGCTGCCATTTGGTGCAGTGAAACTCATGAGCAGTATACATCTACCATTAGCGAAACATCCATGGAGTACAAATGGTGGAGACATATACAGACGTTTGACGCCATTTCTTCCATTTATGGTATCATTTGGTTAACCAAAACAAATGTTGCCCTGGATTGCACAAAATTGCAAAATCGGTGTTGACAATTGGAATCTGTCACCAAAGCTCAGGGTGGCAGTCATTGCATTTCTCTGCAGGTAGGTCTTACTTGTTCCAAAATAAGCTGAAAAGTTGATGCAACTTCCAGTAGGTGACTTGCCACCTCCTTCTGCCCTGTGAACGGGTGTAGAGGGCTCTTTTTTTACAGCAATACTTACCCCCTTCCATTGCCGGGTTCTGTACCACCCCATCCGCCCGCTCTCCGCTTCCTCCAGTGGGGCAGAGCACACAGATCCCTGAACCCAAATTTCTTGGCGAAATTAGGCGAAACGCCCAAATCAAAGTTTTAAAAAGTTTGCTCATCTCCAATAACTTTTATTGCTACAGGGATCCAAACCTAAGAGCTGAATTATGTATTTTTTTTTTCCTTTGGCTTACTAGTCACTGCATAGTGTTGTAACAGATGCTTAAAACTATAGACACCAATTCGGCTCTGCAAGCTCTACCATCTAGCCTAAAGCAGAAGTCTAGGCCAAAACTGGACTTCTGTGGGTGAAGTAATGTTTTTTTTTCTTTGTGACCCCCCTGCCACCCTCTCCTGGTGCTGAGGCAGACGGAGAAAAAAAATCCCAACCTCGTCCGCGGTCCACTGCTGTTCTCCCATGTCTGTGCGGCTACTGCACAGAAAGAAACAAATCGGCTACCCTCATTTCACACATGCTGCCCATTTTCATTGCGTTAGTGGTGGGTAGGGGGTTGTTTTTGACTGGACTTCCGCTTCATGTATGCATACCTAGTTGACATGTATATAGTTAATTATTATATATATATAAATATATACTGCTTTTTAATTTATTTTTTTTATTTCTTCTCTGTCTGTACCACCTGAATATGTTCTTTGGCAATAGAATTTCTTGTGTGTACTGTGTGTCCTTATGCCTGTAATATGCATGTGTGTTTGGCAAATAATGTGTAAATCTTGTCATCTAGATTTTGGCTTTTCACAGATGCTTTTCAGAGAACAGCAGCGAAATCCAAAATTGTCATGTCCCGGGTGCAATTGTTAAAAGTGACCTAAAGCCATATTTAGTGAGTAAAGGGGGTGGGAGTAAATCCATCACTATTATTTATACAAAATTATTATCATTATTATTCAGGGCCTGGGAACCAATTAACCGCCCAGTTTAACCCTCTCATCATCTAAGTAGTAGGTGAGTAGCTCTCAAATATTTGACTGCATTGCATGTCCCAATGTTGGGGACTCAAAATTAAGAGTAGGGACCACACTAAACACAGAGTGCCTTGTCGGGGCGGTGTGGCTTCCACATGTATCTGCAGATATGTGCAGCCAAATCTCTGTCTTTCCACATAGCTAGACATGTTTGTTGCTTAATATTTGGATGATGAGAGGGTTAAACTGGGCGGTAAATTGGTTCCCAGGCCCTGAATAATAATAATTTTGTATAAATAATAGTGATTGAACTACTCCCATCCCGCTTTATGCATAAAGTCATATTTGACTACAGATCCTCTGTAAAGGACCAATTCTGACCCTCTATCTTCTGTTATTTTATAGACTTGATATTCCATCAGTTTGTAAAGGATTCAGTTTAACCACTAAAAGCAACAGGTAATAGTCCAATTTTAAATCTGTCAGCAGTTGCTTCTGTGACCAGCTCCTGTGGGAGGTCATTTTACAGATATACACTTAGGATAAAGAAGGATATTCATCTCTGGAGGCTGAACCTTATCTTTTTGAAAATAGGGAATTTTGCATGTCATACACCTAATTTACTTATGAAGGAAATTTTAGTTTTTCCTATGTTGCACCGCTTAGGGGTTTATTTAAGAAGCGCTAGTGCCATGTAGTGCCAGATAAACGTTAGGTGAATGTCAGGTCCCAGTGCAAAAGGTAGTGTCCCATCTATCATCAGTGTCGGCGATGGGATGTTTGCCAGTGCAGTGTTCCCTACAGTGCTACATAAGACCAGGCTCTCACCTTGCGCTGCGTGGCCTTATCCTATAGATGTCAATGGGCTGGATTGGTTATAATTTTTGGGCTATTGGCTTGTGCATGTGCTTTGGGATCCCTTGGTTGTTTGGAATTGCTTTTGTATGCATGTTTGGCACCTTTGCAAAACCTGTGTCATGTCTTTCAAGTCTCCCCAATGCAGCTCCCATTTTTTGAATGTGCTGGCATTACCCCCCCCAAAAAACGGGGATTGCAACAGGCACTGAACGTCTAGAATCCCCTTTTCACAGCATCTGTACGGGTGCTGTGTTTTATATTATTGAATTTGCTTGCATTCTACTATTCCCAGCCGGCGCTAGGGGTCGCTAGAGCATCTTTTGTTAACAGCCCTGTGCTAGTGCCTTGGCGGCCTGCTGGGAGTGATCGGACGAGGAGCACTGCCTGTCTCCAGGCGGCTCTGCATTGCAGGCACAAAGAGCATCATCTAGCACCCACACAAAAAATGAATGACTCTTAGGGCCTTATTCATGAAGGGATAGTGTCAGGTAGTGCCTTGTAAATGACAGGTAGCGACAGGTAGCGACAGGTAGCGATAGGTGAACGCCGGACACGGCACACAATTACACATTTATCAAGCGGATTCTGTTGAGCGACTGGGATAACGCCATGTAGCGTCCGATTCATCATTATCCCAGCCTCAGCGTACAGCGCCGGCGTTCAGCCTTGCAGAGTGCCACGTCTTACCTCTCGCTACCTGTCGCTCTCCCATACATTTCAATGGATGTTCTTTTACTTCTCTTTAAACAGGGGGTTTTATTATTATTATTTTTTTATTCTCTAATAATGTTGGGATCTCTCCTGGCCTTGAAGAAGCCATTTTTTCAAATTCCTTAAAATTTGTATATATGTATGCAGAATTGACATTACAGGTCTGGCATTAATGTGTTCATGTCACAATGTTATTACAATGTAATTCCATATGTTTTTGCATTGTTACTGGTGGATACATGTTAAAAAAAGAGCCTTTAATCACATAGCCTCCGGCGCTCTGGGCTACAGCGAAGCATTTTTGAGCGGTGTGTAAGGCTGTTTTTTTTATGAATATGTTGTGAGTCAGTCGCACTAACCAGTCACTACCATTCGCTCCCACACAGCTCTGTATTGGTCATATAGCGACTCCCCACAATGTATTCATCAATGCTGCACAGCGACTGAGGCGCTCTGACCTAGCGAACCACGGCCGAGCACAGCGACTACTAGCAGGCGCTCTGAAATGCCTACTACAGACGCTCATCTGTCGCTACCTGCCGCTAGTAATGAATCAGCCTGCCCGTTAAATGTTTTGCCTCTTGTGGAAATAGGAAGGTGTCCCTTTCAATTGTTTTAAATTCCCTCTGTTATGTTACTTTTCCTTTTATGCATATTGGTGGGTGTTTTTTTTACACTACTTCAAGCCTGTAAGCTAGAAAGTAAGTCATTTTTTTTACTCTTTGTCCGGTTAGTACCATTCTTCTGATCCTAGGTTAAAAGCTCACCTTTAGGCTACAGATAAATATACAAAACATCATTCTTGTCACATTGATTTTCATGTATGTTGCTAAGAAAAAAAACATCCTGAATAATGCAAATAAGAATAACAGTAGATATATTTTGGAAGGCAAGAGCCTGGAAAGTTGGATGTAAACCCTAGCAATCAATGTGATCCTTGCAGAGATTTTTATTACACTGTTTGGAAAATGAAAGCAAATATTTGATCACCTTCTACAGGATACTGTACCTGTTTCTTTTTCTAAATGTTTTGTGATTTATCAACAGCTCTGCATGAGCACAATATACTGACTTTGATATCGCT
The DNA here is from genome assembly GCA_027917425.1 of Gastrophryne carolinensis. Taxonomy (NCBI): domain Eukaryota; kingdom Metazoa; phylum Chordata; class Amphibia; order Anura; family Microhylidae; genus Gastrophryne; species Gastrophryne carolinensis. The sequence goes on from CM051234.1 coordinate 114,298,187, forward strand.
ATACTCTAGTTAAATGAAAACTTGTTAAGTTCCTTTCCATTGATATAGTTGCCAAAGCAAACCACATGACAACCTACCAAATGTGCTGCCAAGGCACAGCCTTATCTTCTGAAAGATATTAAAATATAATGTACTTTCAGACTGGTTGGAATGCCAGTCTATCTTTAATAGAATGATGCAGTAAGCGCTCCAGCACCATTACAAGTTATTCCTGATATTTACAGTGAACACAGCTGTAAATACCAATTGACATATGACTTGAAGTTGTAAAAATGAACATTTTTTTGTCACCAGTGTGTTTTTACCAACAAAAATAAATTATTCATTTTGCTGTCAATATAAAAAGTATTCCAATTATATGATCCATATGAAAACTTTGGAGGGCGTGATTTATCAAATACTTCTGCCATTGGTGCATATTAGAGTGGGGCAAAATCGAATTTATATTTTTACAGCATGCTGCTGCACAGCTTATGCTTTAGCAAATGTGTTGCTAAAGTGCAGCTAAACATGCACCTCTCCAATTTGCACTGGTGTGTCCTTTATCTCAAGTAGTTGAAACAAGTTGATACAATACAGCTAAACACCAGTTCCTTTGGTTCTAGTCTTTTTAGCAATTGAAAATTGAAAAATCATGAACACAAGCCCCCCCCCCCCCCATTAAAAAAAATAATCCAGCCATCTTTGGCCTGTCCACCTATGGGTGTAGGTTTTACTTTAGAGCAGTTATTGGAGCCAGCACTACTATTGGCATTGTTACCGACTGGCCCAGTGATTCTCCAGTTGGATGTGCCAGTAAGCCATATAACCTGGAACCTGGTGAGTCTTACTGAGGGTGTGCTGGTATTAGTGTAATACTGCTGCAGGCAGCACCAATGCACCACTGCCAAGGAGCACTGATTTTCACTAGTTGAGCCAAAGGAGTAGCAGAAATCTGTGTTTAAGACCAGGCTTAATTCTAAGTTTAGCACTGCTTTAAAGACCTACATCCTCCCGAACCTAATAACTCACACCATCACCCTGCATTAAAGAGATACTCACAGCTCAAATCTATGGGGTACAGGAAATGGTAGTACACACATGCGGTAGCCGCACCTACACCAATATGAGGCATGCTTCATTCAAGTGCGCAGCTCCATTCTCTAGCCAGAACACATAATTAACTGTAGGGACATCCCATTTCAGAATCAACCAGGGGTGATTGTACAGGGGTCTAAGGCATTTTGATAAAGGTCAACCATAACTCAGAGGTTTCATTGGGTGGTAACACAGTAAGAGATTTTTTAATCCAGCAACATTTTTTTTACAAAATAAAGAAAACCCTGTAACCCATAATTAACCCATGCTATAACTACCTTTATTATTAGAAATAATAGAAATAAACACAAGAACAATCTTTTATTATAATGCATATTTTAATACCTTTGTAAACATCTTAAGTGTTCATATACATTCAAGGAATCTGATAACCTCCTTTTGTTCCATATTACTATCGATAATTTAGAAATGCATTGTTTTATCTTTCAAATGTGATTTTTGTCAAGTACTTGATAAGTTGGAATGTCTTGATGAGCAGATACATTATTAAACAAAAACACTATAACCCATAGTAAAAGAAAAATACTATGGATAATTTCTATAGATAAAACAGTAAAAAATAGAGCTTTAAATAAATAAGTATAAAAAAATAAATATATATGTATAGATATATGCATAATAAGTCCACAGGTCGTACACTGCATTCTCATCCAGAGATAGATATTAAGAACAACTTTACCCAAAACTGACAAATCAGGGTTGGATTAATACTGAAGGGTCACACCACCCATTGTCTTTTTTATTTATATTTATCAGATTATCTAATGGCCATTTTTATTATCAAAATGTATGTATTTGCCTTCTATCACAGGACCAAAACATTGGTCTCTACCGTAACAGCTGGGTACCCCAATAATTTATTTGATACAGGAAAAGCACAACTATGGTCTGACCTTTGGGCACTGACGGTAGCTGAATGCACATGGAAGATCAAGTAGGTTCTTTAACTACTGGGGTACCCATGACTTGAAATATCAGTTTTGGGTTGTGTTCACGTTTCATCAATTGCAGTTTGTGTTTGATCAGACATTTATTATCTCACAAGTCTCAGTAAATGTTTCTGATGTGTGGGCACTACTAGCCTTCATCTTCATGTGCCCAATGTCTCAACAGTTTTAACATATGATGCCAACTGACAGTGGAAGACACTTGTCTAGAAATAACAATAATTCCACAATTCCAAATAATTCCACAAGAGAGCAGCAATGGAATCATGGCTCCTCGCCTTATCCACTAATTTCTCTATCTTCATCCACAATGCTGGGGTCTTAATAATGACCATCAACATTCTTTGGTCACACTCATCCAAGGCCTTGTTGCTTGAAGGTCTTTGGCATGCTCTTCATGTTTCCTTAGAGGGAAGCTTTCTTTTGGTACAGAACCCTTCAAACTTGATGTGGTTCTTTCAGCTATATCCCATGACATCTCTGTAGAGTTCAGGTACCTTCTCTGGATCTACTGGTCTAGGCAGAAAATGAGTGAACTTCTGATGCCTTTTAGCTCGAGTCCCATCTCTAGGAGTTCCATCTTTATTAAGTGCTACAAAGTATCGTCTACCAGAGTCTCCATGCTTATATAAGTTCGAGGAATAAGTATTATACCAATTTTCTTCAAATTGCTCCCGGAAAATACATTCAGAAGTCAATTTTTCCTAGAAGAAAGGCAAATAATAAATTATTGAAACACGTGAATATTAAAAAGAGGCATAGTTAATAACTACTATTTTGAATTTATATTTTGTGTACACATTACCTTTGCATTCATTTTAATTATATAACACTTAATAATATTACTATACAAATCATTGGAATGTAAGTTGAGAAATATACTTTATTTTTCAGATTTGAATGTTACCACTGTTGGGTCTTAAAAAATGTTTACATTTAGTTGTATAGTTAGGGAAGTTACATTTTCTGTTAGATAGAGAAGGGAAGAGTTGGGAGAAATTTAGTTTTCATTTTCCAGTCTGCAAACCCATTGTGTAGAGTATAGTCACACTTCTTGCTTGGTTGTACAACATAACTCAACCTTAGCCTAAAGTTTTATTTTTAGTTTTGGGTAAAGCTGGAACAGTTTAGAGCTTCTTTATTACTTTTCCTGCCATTTGGGTGTCATTTTTGTTGAAGCCACAACCATAGCTACAGTGATATTCATGTGTTGTTTTTTTAGTTAAATTACATTATTTCATCCCTGCAGAAAGAAAGGGATGCTAACTCTCTATATTACAATGCAAAAATTGTATCTAATCCTACACAGTTCTATTTAAAATTCAAATAAAAGATTTAACTGGAAATGGCCTTCAAGTAATTAAGTCGAAATCTTCTAAATACATGAAAGCACATAACCATACAAAGTACTATGTCAGTAGAACTGCATAATACTCTGCTAAAATCATGGGAATTCTTTCTTTAAGCCATATCCTATTCTTCCCAAGCCATATCCTATTCTTTCATGTGTTTTTACAGTGCAGGTGAATATAATACCGCAACAAGCTAAAGCCCAGCAGTGTGTTTGAATAAGGCTGCCATTCACAGGGCATATGGATTTAAGGTTCGTTTGTCTCATTAACTATGTATAATAGGAGTAATTATAAAGTTATTTTTTTGTATTACAGCTTACTGTGCTATTGATGCATTTCCTCTCTATGACCACATCTTTAATGATTGATATATATATATTTCTATTAGGTTGTACATTTCCAAAATGGTCCTACAATTGAAGCACGTGTGCATAATAAACAAACCTGAGCTATTTGCTTGCCTTTGTTTTGCTATGCCGTTTCATCATTATTGTGTTGCATAAGAAGTAAGGCGAGCCAATGAGAACCAAGTGCTAGTCTCATTTAAGAGGAAGTACATGAAGAGCAGGTGGTAAGTAAATACGGCTGACCCCTGTTTACCACTGTGACGCCTGTTTGTTTAAACAAAGCTCTTGAAGTTCTTGCTGGGAGGCCTATTCCAGACTGTCCATGTTGATGTTGCTTAGTGTCCTTTTGAGATTATTTCCAAATCATGAATAGGTTGGGGGAGAGTTAGAAACATTTTAATTCATTTTTTGTTGCATGTGCCCCTATTGTGGAAATTTAGAGCCAGGCTGAAAAGTCATCTAGCAAAAAATCAAAGGACCAGTTAAGTTTTAAGCCTAAGCCTAATGACAGTAGTTCCACTGACCAAACAAAAAGTTAGGCTGGATTCCTCGATAGGGTTGCAACACCATATGGATTCTAAAATGTCTTGACTAAAGCTTAAATCCTAGCTCCACTCAAAATGTTCTCCTTGTTCTAATGGAGTAATCAATTTAATCAATGAGTAGATTCTCCGGAGGACTATAGTGTGGTGACCTGCACAAAAATACGGAGTTCCTGTGACAATACCGCACCTCTGGTCCCCGTGACACCCATGTTTTTTTTAATTAGCAGATAAAAAGTGAGGCAATGAGGTCACATACAGCAAAAGAAACATTAAAGTAGCCTTAACAACTTTATCACAGGCAAATACTTATAAAATCTATACTTACAGAGCCAAAGAGTTCTCCTTTGTCATTCATCCCAAGGTAGAGACCACTGTCTACGCCCCTTATGCTGACCAGTCCAATGGCCACGCTGATAAATTCTAAAATACCTGCCAAGAGAAGAAAAACAAATCATGAGTTTAGTTGAAGACCTATGTTTGATCAGTCAGCCTTTACAGAAATCATTGTGTCTCAAGATACGAAGATAATTTAAGAGAAAACTCCAGGGTAACCTATTTTGCAGCAAGACCTGAAGAATGGGATCATTCCCCATGAAAATGATGGTGGTATTTAGTCTTTATTGGGCTTTTCAAAGCAAGTCTTTTAAAAAAAAATAACAATAAGCAGGTGAGTCAACCAGAGAGAGACCACATCAGAGGAAGTTCAAGCTGAGAATAGGGGCAGTATAAAAGGCTGCTCCGTATAAAGGAGCAACAACAAATATTTGATCTCTGCCTAGATAGGAAAAAGTATGCCTGGGATCATGCTGTACAAAATGTTTTTCACTTCACTTACCGCTCAGTTGGGCACAAAAAGGATATTATTTCTGTATATTATATATATTCTACATTTAGCAAGATTAATTAGCCCCCATTCTGGCAGACATCAAAGGTGCTCCCAATAATTAATAACTATTACCGCGGCTATGGGAAAGTGATAGAAAGTTTTTTAATCAGTTTTACCGAGACTAAATCAATAGATGGGGTGTTATCAACAATAGCTAGTCTGTTCAGATAAAAGAACAGTGAATAAATATCAGATCATTATTCACTCTTCCTGTCAGATAAGCCCTTCTATCCCTACCTGTCCTGGCTATGAGCAGTGTACAAGACTGCAACAAAGACAATACAAGGACAAGCCTTTTTAGAATATATATATATATATATATATCTTACACCCTATTAAGCAAGGTTCTAAAAAAAATAGCTTCAATAAATTGCCAAACATGTGTTGCCTCTAATTAAAACAATCCTAAAAGGTGCAGCAGTTGCATTGTATGCAACTAATGTAATCTACTGTATTACTGAAATTTCAAGACAATAAAATATCCCACAACAACTGAAAGCAAATTTTGTTCCAAGTTCAAAGTCAATGACATGAATGTCTGTAGTTATAAGCCAAGACATCTGGACTTCCTTGGTGTGTTTTTGTTCTTTTAGATGTTTTACCAAATACTTGAAAAGGCCATTTGAATTATTGGTGAAACATATTTAAAAACACACACAAAAGTATAGTTGCCTTGATTTTCTGCTACAGATATACCATGGCCTGGATGAAAAAGAACTTTTCAGGACACAAAATTGAGGCAACATCTAAAGCAAAATCAGTGCAGCTGCATCTCAGGTATGTTAAGCATACATGGATGTGATACAGATCATAACATAACAACTACACAATCAGGTAGTAGTATTAATAGAATTACTATAAGTATGCTTTAATTCGTTCATCAAGAGGTTACAATGCAAGTTACACTCTTCAAACTAACACATGCAGATACCCCAAACTAGCAACCACTTGTTATCAAATGTATTTTGTTTCCTCTAAATTGTATTCTGTTTGATCCTTATTTAATTGTGTAAAAAAATAAATAAAACTTCTCTTAAAAGTCACACTCTTCAAACTAACACATGCAGAGACCCCACACTAGCAAACATTATTTTTTGTTATCCCTGTTACTTGTTTCCCCTAATGTTAAATCTATTTATTTATGCTGAACAATTGATTAGCCAAGTCTTGTAAATAAAACTGCTTTTGGCTTTGCATGGTTCACTGACTATCCCTAGTAAGAATAGAAAGGCCCATGTAACAATGTGAGGTTTAAGGCTAGCAATGTAATATATAAATATATTTGCCTCCCAGTAGTACCAGTTTAAATAGATTGAGGAGCAATTAAATGCCATGCCCCCATATTATGTAGACATTACTATTTTTTCATATGATACTAACTATACAATCAAGTAATTAACCTATACAATCAAGTTTAATCAGACATGCTTAATAATTAGTTATTAGTAGTAGTATTACTATTGTGCAAATGAGTAACACTTACAGTACAGAAACCCAAAACGACCACTATTTTTATGTTGTTGCTTGTTTTCTCTACATCTTAATCCCTTTCATCCCTAATTGAAGTTAAACAACTGATCAGACAGGTCCTAAATAAAAGCTGCCTTTGATATTTGTAGAAATATCCAAGACTAACAAAACCTCTAGAAAAGAAAGAAGGTCCAGTTCGTTGCATTGATTAATGCTATAGATTTCCCATGACCTGGATGAACAAGAACTCTCACAGACAAGACTTTCTGTGGTTAGTTTTATAACCCTAGTAATGGCAAGAGCAATGAAATGGAAAGACTGCTTGAATGGTTACACTATAGTAAAAAAAGAGGGAAAAGTTACCCATCAAAGCAATACATAAAGTGAATAAAGAGGAAAAGTTACCCGTCAAAGCAATACATAAAGTGAATAAAGAGGAAAAGTTACCCATCAAAGCAATACATAAAGTGAATAAAGAGGAAAAGTTACCCATCAAAGCAATACATAAAGAGAATAAAGAGGAAAAGTTACCCATCAAAGCCATACATAAAGTGAATAAAGAGGAAAAGTTACCCATCAAAACAATACATAAAGAGAATAAATAGGAAAAGTAACCCCTCAAAGCCATACATAAAGTGACTAAAGAGGAAAAGTTACCCATCAAAGCCATACATAAAGTGACTAAAGAGGAAAAGTTACCCATCAAAGCCATACATAAAGTGAATAAAGAGGAAAAGTTACCCATCAAATCAATACATAAAGTGAATAAAGAGGAAAAGTAACACATCAAAGCAATACATAAAGTGAATAAAGAGGAAAAGTTACCCATCAAAACAATACATAAAGAGAATAAATAGGAAAAGTAACCCCTCAAAGCCATACATAAAGTGAATAAAGAGGAAAAGTTACCCATCAAAGCAAATCAGTGCTGCAATGTTAGAAGTGATCTATGTGATAGTATGAGTATAGTAATAAATTGAGTAAAGTATTGAATAGAGCTGTCAATAAAGATAGGGGCATTGTTAGGTGTGGGATGCAAAGTTGCAGCCCATCCTGGAGAGTGGCCATCAGAAGCTGTGGAGAGATGTCTGTGCTCCCCTGCAGGGGTGTGAATCCCACTGAGCACACATCAGAGAGCAGATAAGAGGGCTGATCACGTACCGAAGCGGCTGTGGTCCTGGCGGGTGCCCAGCACGGTGCCATCGGGCAGGATCTGCAGGTGGAAGCCGGTGCGGCAGTAGAGCTGGCGGCGGCGGAGGATGCCCTGCAGGTGGGCCAGGTCGGAGGGGGCGCTGCGGGACAGCCGGTCGGAGGGCGCCAGAGGGTCGTTAAAGAGCAGGGTGCCCTCCCTGGCAGGGGGCAGTAGAAAGTGTGAGCCCACTTGGGCCAGGCTGTCCAGGCCGGCCAGGTAGTTGCCCACCTCGGGCAGTGGAGCCATGGGGGACGATGCTGCTGCAGGCGGCAGGCGTGGAGTGGTGGCTGCGGGCGGGCGGCTATATGTGCAGGCGGGCTGCTGACATATGGTAATGAGGCTCCGCTCACACCTGGCGGCGGTGACTAGCGGCGGCCTCGCGACTCTTCTCCTGGCAGCGCCATTCACATGCAATGCTCCTCCTCATATAATCCACATGTACCCGCTGCCGCTGCCGCACACTCAGCCCCGGGCACATGGCCACCTGTGTGCACACACACACAGCACAGAGATGGTGCGGGGCTCCTAATGCCGCCTATGCACAGGTGCAGGCAAAGGTAGGCGAGGGGGCGGGGCCCAGCCAGGACACACCTCCTTGCACTCATACAATACAGGGGCCGCCAGCCAATGACGAGCCTCCGAGCGCCGGGCAAGGTGCGCTGCCTCCCGCTGCTGAGGGGCCAATCCCCCCCCCCACACACACCCCAATACCTGGCTTATAGATCCGGGCTCCCCCCCCCCCCGATACGGCCTCATCACACAGGTGTCACCCGGCGCTTTGATGTGGGCCCACATTATCATTGCAATGGCACACTTAGCGCCCGGCAGCCACACGGGGCTTATCAAAGATTAACACCTCCATATCACACCCCCATATCATCACCTCACTCAGCACTTTGAAGGCTTCTGCAGGTGGGGGGTCACCTGGGTGTCACTGGGGTCCCCTGTCACATGACAACCTTATATACATATCAGATGTACTACACATCTAACCATATACACATCAGATGTACTACATATCTAACCATATCCATATCAGATGTACTACAGATCTAACCATATACATATCAGATGTACTACACATCTAACCATATACATATCAGATGTACTAGAGATATAACCATATACATATCAGATGTACTACAGATCTAACCATATATATATCAGATGTACTACAGATCTAACCATATATATATCAGATGTACTACAGATCTAACCATATACATATCAGATGTACTACAGATCTAATCATATATATATATCAGATGTACTACAGATCTGACCATATACATATCAGATGTACTACAGATCTAATCATATATATCAGATGTACTACAGATCTAATCATATATATCAGATGCACTACAGATCTAACCATTTACATATCAGGTGTACTACAGATGTAACCATATACATATCAGATATACTACACATCTAACCATATATAAGATGTACCACAGATCTAACCATATATAAGATGTACTACAGATCTAACCATATACATATCCGATGCACTACAGATCTAACCATTTACATATCAGGTGTACTACAGATCTAACCATATACATATCAGGTGTACTACAGATCTAACCATATACATATCAGATATACTAAACATCTAACCATATACATATCAGATGTACTAGAGATCTAATCATATATATATCAGATGTACTACAGATCTAACTATATATATATGATGTACTGCAGATCTAACCATATACATATCCGATGCACTACAGATCAGATGTACTACAGATCTAACCATATATAAGATGTACAACAGATCTAACCATATACATACAAGATGTACTACAGATCTAACCATATGCATATCAGATGTACTACATATCTAACCATATACATATCAGATGTACTACATATCTAACCATATACATATCAGATGTACTACAGATCTAACCATATACATATCAGATGTACTACAGATCTAACCATATATATATCAGATGTACTACAGATCTAACCATATACATATCAGATGTACTACAGATCAGATGTACTACAGATCTAACCATATATAAGATGTACAACAGATCTAACCATATACATATCCGATGCACTACAGATCAGATGTACTACAGATCTAACCATATATAAGATGTACAACAGATCTAACCATATACATACAAGATGTACTACAGATCTAACCATATGCATATCAGATGTACTACATATCTAACCATATACATATCAGATGTACTACAGATCTAACCATATACATATCAGATGTACTACAGATCTAACCATATATATATCAGATGTACTACAGATCTAACCATATACATATCAGATGTTCTACACATCTAACCATATACATATCAGATGTACTACATATCTAACCATATACATATCAGATGTACTACAGATCTAACCATATATATATCAGATGTACTACACATCTAACCATATACATATCAGATGTACTACAGATCTAACCATATATATATCAGATGTACTACAGATCTAACCATATACATATCAGATGTACTACAGATCTAATCATATACATATCAGATGTACTACAGATCTAACCATATACATATCAGATGTACTACAGATCTAACCATATACATATCAGATATACTACAGATCTAATCATATACATATCAGATGTACTACAGATCTAACCATATACATATCAGATGTACTACACATCTAACCATATACATATCAGATATACTACAGATCTAACCATATATATATCAGATGTACTACACATCTAATCATATACATATCAGATGTACTACAGATCTAACCATATATATATCAGATGTACTACAGATCTAACCATATACATATCAGATGTACTACAGATCTAATCATATACATATCAGATGTACTACATATCTAACCATATACATATCAGATGTACTACAGATCTGACCATATACATATCAGATGTACTACACATCTAACCATATACATATCAGATATACTACAGATCTAACCATATATATATCAGATGTACTACAGATCTAACCATATACATATCAGATGTACTACAGATCTAACCATATACATATCAGATGTTCTACACATCTAACCATATACATATCAGATGTACTACATATCTAACCATATACATATCAGATGTACTACAGATCTAACCATATATATATCAGATGTACTACACATCTAACCATATACATATCAGATGTACTACAGATCTAACCATATACATATCATATGTACTACAGATCTAATCATATACATATCAGATGTACTACAGATCTAACCATATACATATCCGATGCACTACAGATCTAACCATATACATATCAGATATACTACACATCTAACCATATACATATCAGATATACTACACATCTAACCATATACATATCAGATGTACTAGAGATCTAATCATATATATATCAGATGTACTACAGATCTAACAATATGCATATCAGATGTACTACCACATCTAACCATATACATATCAGATGTACTAGAGATCTAATCATATATATATCAGATGTACTACAGATCTAACAATATGCATATCAGATGTACTACCAGATCTAACCATATACATATTTGATGTATATGGGGGATCAATTCAGAGCCAGGTGAGAATTCTCACTCCTTTTTTTAGCAGTGGAGACTGCCATTCACTTTCATTGTCTACCTTGGGGCTGATTCAACTCCAGGTGACAATTTACATTCAGCAACATCATGCATCAATTTTCAATGGCAATTTTCTGTCCAAAAAAGGACCAAGTTTTCTCACCTGGCTCTGAATCGACCCCATTGTGTCTTTCCTTTCTTTCTTTCTTTCTTTCTTGCTTTCCACTGCCCCATTTGTTTCATCCTGCCTTTTCTCTTTCTCAGTCTATCTTTTTCTCTTTGGCTATCCTCTCTTTTTCTCTATTTTTTCACATAATATCTATTCCTTTCTATCGTCCTCTTTATTCATCATTCCTTTCATCCTTTCCTTTCTATTTTTATTTTAAATTCTGTATTTCTCCTGTATCACATTCTGCTCCCTCTCTAAGCCACTACCCTTCCATGTCTGCTATTCTGCATACATCACTTTTCCTAGTTTCTTATACTCTTCCTCTTCTCAGTCTGTTGCCTTTCATTTTTCTCTTACTTTATCACCTCTACGGGGGGTCGATTCAGAACCAGGTGAGAATTCTCACTACAATTTTTAGGAGAGAAATCTGCCATTCCCTTTCATTGTCTACCTTGGGGCTGATTCAACTCCAGGTGACAATTTACATTCGGCAGTTTTCTTTCCTAAAAAAGGCCAAGTTTTCTTGCCTGTCTCTGAATCAAACCATTGTGTCTTTCTTTCTTTTTTTTCTCCCTCTTTTTTTCCACGTTTTGTTTCGTTTATTGCCTTTTCTCTTTCTCAGTCTTTCTTTCTCTCTCTGGCTATCCTCTCTTTTTTTCTGCCTCCTTCTTTCTCATACTGTCATTTCCATTCTGTCGTCCTCTTTATTCATCATTCCTTTCATTCTTTCCTTTCTTTTTTATTTTCTTTAATTCTATATTTTTCCTCTATCACATACTCCTCCCTCTCTAAGCCACTGTCCTTCCGTGTCTGCTATTCTGCATACATCACTTTTCCTAGTTTCTTATACTCTTCCTTTCCTCAACCTGATGCCTTTCATTTTTCTCTTCCTTTATCACCTTTATGGAGGAATTGATTCAGAGCTAGGTGAGAATTCTCACTCCGTTTTTAGAAGAGGAACCTGCTCTTCACTTTCATTGTTTACCTTGGGGCCGATTCAACTCCAGGAGACAATTTACATTTAGCAGTTTTCAATGGTAGTTTTCTCTCCTAAAAAGGGCTGGGTTTTCTCACCTGCCTCTGAATCGACCCCATTGTGTCTTTCTTTCTTTTCTTTTTTTAACCCCCTCTTTTGCTTCTTTCACTCTCTGGCTATCCTTTCTTTTTTTCACATACTATCTTTTCCTTTCTATCACCCTCTTTATTCTTCAGCATATACTCGCCTCACTCCAGGATTCCAAGTCGGGGTGTTGCTCTGATGAAGCAATGTTCCGTGGGATTCTGCAATAAGAGTATATAGGCTGGCTTACCTGTTATCAGTGATTTGAAATGCTCTGAAATTGATCATTTTACAGTGTTCCCAAGGGTGATAAGGTAGGAGAAAGTTAGTGTCGGCCTGGATAGGGACTTGAAGCAGATCTCTCCTGTAAAAGAGGATCTTTCCTGTTGGTCTGGCTCACAAACCGCATCCCAATTGCTGAAACCCCCCACATAACACCATTTCTAGCCCAGTTTCAGACACCTCACACATACCGCTTCCTAGTTGCTACATACTGGCAGCTTGGACCCCCCTCAACTTGACCACCAGCATATGCCAGTCAATTGGTGACGCCTTGTGCAAGTGAATGTAATTGGCCACTGGTGGCCATATGTGACCAGATCTCAGTGAGAGGGGCCAGAAACCAGTATGCTTGGGCTGCCCATACTGGGCTTACAGGGGGGTAAGCATGATTTGGAATGGCAGTATGAAATGAATGGACAGTCAGATTTAACTGTTGGTCTAGCTTCATCCTCCTCTGAGGTCCTGGCTAACACAGTGCTGCCCATACGGTACTCAGAGCAGGGATTCCTTCTACCCAAGTGCATGATTTTACATTTAGAGACATTAAACTCTAGTTTCCACAGTTTTGACCATCTATCCAGTAAAGCTAAATCATTTTCCATGTTGCAGACACCTCCAGGAATATCCACCCTATTACTAACCTTTGTATCATCAGCAAACAGACAAACTTTTCCCACCAAGCCTTCTCCTATGTCACTTACAAATATATTAAAAAGAATGGGGCCCAGGACAGAGCCTTGCGGCACACCACTTGTAACTCGCCTTTGTTCAGATTGCACACCATTTACAACAACGCTCTGATACCGATCCCTCAGCCAACTGGAAATCCACTGAACTATCCAGGGATTGAGTCCTACCTTCAATAACTTATCTATGAGCTCCTTATGTGGTACAGTGTCAAAGGCTTTGCTAAAATCCAGATAGGCGATATCCACAGCACCACCTTCATCTAACACTTTAGTGACATTGTCAAAGAAATCAATAAGATTGGTCTGACATGATCTGCCCTCAGTAAAGCCGTGCTGTTTTGGGTCCAATAGGTCATTCATTTTTAGATGGGAAATTATCTGTTTTTTTAAGAGTGTTTCCATTAATTTGGCCACTATAGATGTTAAACTAACTGGCCTGTAATTACTGGCTTCTTCTCTACTCCCCTTTTTATGGATTGGTACGACATTGGCCATTCTCCAATCATCTGGAACCTCACCAGTTGAAAGGGAATGGTTAAGTAAATCAGTCAGAGGCGCTGCAATCACAAACCTAAGTTCCCTTAGAACTCTGGGGTGGATTCCATCTGGACCCATCGCCTTACTTACCTTTAGATGTGCCAGCTCGGCTAAGACATCAGCCTCCAGAAACTCCGGAGCTGTGCCCTCCCAGCTGGATGCTGTGCTATGGCCATGCCTGCTACTATCTGAAAATACCGAACAAAAGTAGCTATTCAGATGGTCAGCCACAGCCTTATCTCCGTCAATATTTTTATTTTCCCTATTTCTAATTTTTGAGACTGCATTGTTTTTCTTCTTTCTGTCACCAATATATCGGAAAAAGGTTTTATCTCCCCTCTTCATAGATTTGGCCATTTCTTCCTCCTTTTGCCCTTTAGCAGTCCTTATAATCAGTTTTGCTTCCCTCTGTTTAATTTTATACGCCTCTCTGTCAGCTACACTTCCACTTACTTTATACTTCTTATAGGCAGACTTCTTATCTTTTATGATAGTGCTGACTTCCCTAGTAAACCATAATGGTTTCTTCTTCCTTTTATTCTTCCAGTTGAGCCACACAAGCTAGCCAGCTGATGCCAGTCCCATACAATGCAATGAAAAGTTTATTTATTAAATCTGCAGCATGTCAGGTTTATTAACTAAAATTCTCCAGTGACTGAACCTCTTGCACTATAGTGTACCGGTATAGCATTGTAGGAACATGCCATGAACAGGGATAGATATGGTCAGCTTGAGGGTATTGAAGCTCTAGTAGTGTAGGGGCATTTATCATGGCATGGGTGGGTATGGCCCCCACAGGCATGCTTCTGAGGCTTTAGCACTGGGGGCAGAACACAGGCCGGGGTTTCATGGCTGGGAAGGCCAGGTATAAGGGTGTTGGGAGGGAGACTTGGGAGGCAGGAATTGCATTAAGGGCGTGATAAGCAAAAGCCTAAATGGTCTTAACAATGGGGCCCACCGGAAATTCTCACGGGTTTCCCTATGGGACCTGCTGGGGACAAATAGGGATTGACTGATGGATGCCCCCCAGCACTGCACTGTGTACATACTGTTAAGTGATAAAAATATTAGTGAATACGATTCATTGCAAGTTGGTTTAGCATGCACAATGGGAGGCCTTTGGGCGGATTTATTTTTTGCATCAGGCACATTAATCAAAGCTCAGTCAAAATCTTGTACCTCGTCTGTGCACTTGTTAATGACTGTTGTCAGCTAAGTGGATAAAACAGGGACAGGCTGAGCAGTGTGCAGGCTGTTGTGCTTAGTAAATCAGTTTCTTTATGCAGGGGCGTAGCTAGGGGGTGCGGGGGGGGGGGCTCATGCCCCGGGTGCAGCAGGTCGGGGGGGGGGTGCCATGTCAAATCTTTTCCCCGGGTGCCAGAAAGCCTAGCTATTCCTTTGCTTTATGTATACACATTTATGTTATACATAGTTAAAGGGATTTTTCATGCAAAAGGTTACAGCAAATAAACAGCAGCTTACCTGGCCTAGTTTCCCTCCAGTGCTGAGCCACCTCTCAGCTCAGCACCGTGAATGCGGAAATACATTTCTTCATCTGCCTCTCCAGCACTACCCTGCAGATGTGGGCCACTAGTACTAGCTTGTGGAGCCAGTCCAGACCACACCCCCTCTGTATTGATGACATGAATGGTCATTCCAATCACGCCTAGCTAACTCCTCCCCACCCTGCTTCCTCCCAGTGCTGACAGCTCTTACAGACCCCGTCCATTATGCTGATTATTATGCAGCTTCACAGCTCCAAGGACCATGTCCACTTGCTTCAGAAAATAAATCAGAAGGTGAAACTGTAAACTTTGATATCTCAGCCGTTTCTTCTTAAATGTAAAAGTGGAAAACAGTTTAGGAAAGTGCCAAATGTAGCCCAGTGCAATGTGTAACAATTACCTTTGCTTGAAATATCACTTCAAGTAAACGCTTGGTTATCCAAATGACTTTGAGATCCTCTGCAATTTAAAGAGACTCAGAAATTTTCCAACACACAATAGTGGAAATGACCCTCACCTGATTGGGTCTGGATGGAGCAATTCTATAACTGAAGTATAGTTTTTGCCTGTTGCGGTAGATTTTTTTAGTTTACCAATATGGAAGTAATCACCTATGTGGTGTTAAGTTACATTCAATTCCCCATAGGCTGCTATTATTTATACGTTTGTAGAACTGCTATATTGCAGGTGAAGTAGATTTTCTTAAAGGGACAGTCCAGGCAACGACAATATTAAGGCAGCAAGCAGCTCACCTGATGCCTGTCCTATGTGCCTCTTTTCCATTTCCTGCAGCACAAGGTAGAAGCTGTAGCAGAGCTCTAAACATTTTCCCATAAATTAAATTCCATTCCTCCAGGACCACCAGATAAAGTGGTCTAACAGCTACTCTGTCCCTTGCTGTTCTCAGTATGAGCGAGCATGGTAAGCCACAGTGGTCACACATCTGTCTCTGACCACAGCAGACAATGCTCATGGCTCGTTCAAAGCTTTTAGTGCACCTGGTATTTGAATAAGCTCCCTGCACCACCCTAAGGCAGACCTTTTTTATTTACAGTCCTACACCACTATTTCTAGAGCCAGGCCACTCTATACAGACGCAGCTATACAAAGTTTCCCTACACAGCACTGATCTACACATCCAACTCCAATGCTTATGGCTCATTTAGCTGCAGTATAATACACCAGAACAGCCTCCACCCAGAAAGTGAAGCAAAGGAAGCAGCTTTGCTTAGAATACATAAAGTATTTACCTACAATTATAGATTTTGAGATGTTCTGAAATGGCTCATTTTGCACTGTTCCCAACAGGAATAAGGTGAGAGGAAGTTAGTCTGTGTCTGGGCAGATTACTTGTTCACTTTATTGTGTGTTACGTTAGAGAATCTCTCACAATTCTCCATACATTGTGGAGGCTCTCAAAATAGATTGTAAGCTCATAAAGGCTCTTCGAATGTACTTCTGTATCCATGTGTATTGGTTGCACTTCTGTCCTGTGTATTATAACGATACCGTATTACATGTCTTACCCGCCTGTAGTTTCTAACGCCACAAAATATAATGGCTCTCTATAAATAAATAAACCATAATAATAATTCGATAATCCTCCCATTTTTTATCTATAGGCACCACATTCATATAAATATTTTTTTAAATATACCCTATAGTCACATGTTTAAAAAAAAGCCTTGTGTTTGGGAATTCATTTTATTCGATTTCCCAACTATCCGGGATTATGGGGGTTATTTTAGAAACTCCGCCAAGTAGTTCCACGTAGCATCAGGTGAACGCTGGGCACTGTATGTAAAAACCATATATATGAAAGTCAATCTGGTGAGCGCCTCTAATAGCGTCATGTAGCGTCACATGCGTCACTAGCAGCAGATCATTGTAAAGTACCGGTGCTGTATGTTCAGCAGCACCATGTAGCACCTGTCAGTCAGCAGCATTAACCTATACATTTCAATGGTGTTTTATGTGGTTGTGTGTATATAGCATTTTAATTAATTATTGTTCCCAATTTTAGGATCAAATCATTGTGTGACCAACCAAACACTTATATTGTTATATATTTTTTTATATGCAGAATTGTATGTACAGGTCGGCCATGGCAGTGTCAGTGTTACAGTGTTAAAACAATGTCAGTCCATATGTTTTCGCTCTGGTGCTGGTGTTTATGTGTTGAGAAACAGACTTTTGTCATACAGCGTCCAGCGCTTGATGCTAGCGCGCCCAGTTTTACAGCACCGGTGCAGGTTTTGTGTTTGATTTGCTTAAATATGGGCTTCAGCGTCAAATGCCGGATGCACTTAACTGGCGCTACCTATCATTCGCTGCAGCGTTGTCCCGTTGTTATATGTGGCGTTGCTCTGGGTGGCTTTCCCTAGGGGCACTACATATGCAATCATTGAGGGAGAGCACTTCTACAGCGCCCTCCAGACATCACATTTATCAACGCAGGACAGGATAGTACAGCGTCACTTGTCCAGCCGCTATGCTAGGTTATAGTGGCAGACACCCGCTTGCAGCGTCCACTAGCGGCCACTCTGAGCGTCTAGATGCTCAAATGGCAATACGTGGTGCTAGTCTTAAATCAGCCTCCACATGTTATAGAGGTCTTACTTGGATGGCCCCAAACAACCAGTTACATGCCAAATGAATCTCTGCAGGAATTGACCCTCCCGCATCCCCTTCCCTTGGCTCGCCATTGCAGATTTGAGTCCTAAAAGCTGCTGCACACATTGATGGACACATTAGAAGGAGCTGGTTTCAACTGCTTCTGGTTCTCCAAAATGAAACCCCCTGTGTCTTCCGCAAGTTATCATCTACATTCTGTATCCAAAGATTCATAAGCATCATCATCTTGCCAGTGACAGGCATGGCCAACCTTAATGGCGTGCGAGCTGTGTAACGGCATAGGGCACATCACAGTGTATCTGTACGGGGGGCACCATTCATACCGCCTTTAAGACTGGAAGTTCTCAGGAGGCTCTTTAAATCTCTATTTTGCATGTTGCCTCATTTATTCTTCTTTAGCAACATTTTTGTTTATTTTTAGAGATGAGCGAACTTCTTAAAAGTTCGATTCGGGCGATTTGGCGAATTTCCCCAAGAAATTCGGGTTCGCCCGAATCGAACTTTCACGAATCGCTCATCTGAAAAAAAAAAAAATGCCGGCATGGTGGGAGCAGGCAGGCCGGCTGCGCTGTCAGCGGGCGGCGGAAGCCGGCCCGCTGACAGCGCAGCCGGCCTGCCCACTCCCACCATGCCGGCATTTAATAAAAAAAAATTTTTTTTATTTATTATTTATTTATTGATTATTATTTATTAATAGTATTATTTATTAAAATTATTATTATTTATTTATTATTATTTATTGATTATTTATTCATTATTTTTTTATTTTTAAAAATATTTTTTTTTAAAAAAGCAAACACTTACCTGCATGGTCGGAGCGTGGAGGCCGGCGCCGCTCTCAGCTGTCATCAGAGGACGCGTCATCAGAGGGCGCCTGAGAGCGGCGCCGGCCTCCACGCTCCGACCATGCAGGTAAGTGTTTGCTTTTTAAAAAAATGCCGGCATGGTGGGAGCGGGCAGGCCGGCTGCGCTGTCAGCGGGCCGGCTTCCGCCGCCCGCTGACAGCATAGCCGGCCTGCTTGCTCCCACCATGCCGGCAACTTTTTTTTTTTTTATTTCAGGGAAAATTCGATCGGCACGAACCAAAAAAAAATTCGGGTTCGTGCCGAATCGAATTTTCCCTGAAATTCGGAGCGAATTCCGGTTCGTCCGAACCGGTTCGCTCATCCCTATTTATTTTCATACTTCTTACCTTTTCCTGCCTGTCTTTCTCCAATTTAATGGGTCCCTCTGTCTTTCTCTCTTTCCCTACACTCTATTTTTCATTTCTTTTTTACATTCTCTACATCTCACTTTTATCTCCACATTCCCTCCTTTTCCTATATTTTACTTGCCTACTTGTTTACATTGCTTTCATTTCCTTCCATTTCCCTCATCACTTTCACTTTTTTCCTTTTGTCCTTCGCTTCCTCTTTTCCACATTTCATCCTGTCGCCGTGCTTTATCCATTCCCCTCTGTCTATCTCTTTTTTATCTTCCCCTTTCTATTGACCACATTTCCTCCATCTTTATTTTTCCATGTGCCGCTATTTTTGCATTCCCTCTGAAGGGTTATCCAAATGATTTTAAATATTGAGAGGCAGTATTTTCTCATTTATCAAGCAATAAGGTCAAATATGCTAGACAAAATTTTAACCCAATGGTCAAAGCCAGAGAGTCACATAAAGGAGCACCACCAATATGAGTTCATACTGAATTTATTCAATTAATACAGAAACACATACATTTAAAAAATAAGTGTAAATATGTTTTTAACAGCTCTTCTATATGTCCCTGCGGGATCTGTCTCAGAATTGCATTCCATCCCACAGGCGCCTGGAATTTATTTCACAGGCGCCTGGTATGTGGGCAGTGCGCGCGCACCCATACATGTTCCACACTGGGGAGCGCGCGTCCTCCCACATTGCAATAGCACAGATGGAGACCTTGGGGTGGGGTGGTGGGTTGGGCTGCAGGACGGCTGTTGCCAGGTGCGTGAGCGTCCGTGGTTACGGGCCCTCTGCGCCCCCGTCATGGCTGGCTGGGGCGGCGGCGACGATGCGTACTTAGTGACTTGCAGTGCGCACTGACGTATGCGGGGGTACTCGCCGCGGCGGGCCCCCTGCGCACTGGCAGATGCGCACTCTTCCATCTAAGCGCTGTCAGGCGCAGGAGTGTCCCTGACAACGCTTCTCGCCGCGGCCGGATCCGGCAGCGGTGACGGTGGTGACGCACATCCTCCTGGCGTCACACGCCGGACTGTCTGCCCCTCCTCTCCCCCTCCTTCCCTCCTTCCCTCCGTGATATATAAGAGCGGGAACCCACAACAAAGGTCCCCGCACCCAAGCAAGAAGCGGTTTCCAGACCGCGAAGCGCAGGTGGAGCAGCCTCCCGCCCTGACTGTCCTCCCTGGAGATTGATCCTCACACTGCCATATAGCTGAGTATCTCCCTTCCTTAATTATTGTTACTTGTTGTATTTTGTATTTCTACATAGTTACAATTGCACAGCCATGAAGGCCAATGTATTTTGAGGTATCTTGATTCTTTGATGCATATAATTTTGTAATTTAGTAAATAGAGTGTGGGTTATTTTGCACAATGCACATGTCACTTTGAGACATAGAATTTATTAGGTATAGGTTTTTTACATACTATACATGGTTTATATTACTAATTTAAATTATCTTTGTGCCGGCACAAACATACTTATTTTTTTCAAATACTAGGGGGGGTTTAGCTGATATAGGGAAGAGGCTCAGGTCAATATGTCTTTGATATTTTGTTGTACATATGGGCATTGCTAGGACAGGTGCTCATGCACTCCTTCAGGGCAGGTAGAGGCGGTTTTAACTTTTGTGTATCGTAGTTGTGGTTTTTAAATGTATGTGTTTCTGTATTAATTGAATAAATTCAGTATGAACTCATATTGGTGGTGCTCCTTTATGTGACTCTCTGGCTTTGACCATTGGGTTAAAATTTTGTCTAGCATTACTGATTCAGTGAGCACACCCATACTTACCAATTATTAGTGGTGCACCATATTAGCTTATATCTAATAAGGTCAAATAAAAATAGTTTTGTTTTATTTAAAAATCAATTGAGAAAGTGAAAGTCACTGGTTTTGTTTCTCTTTATGGTGGACTAAAACCCATTACAGACAGCCCTTGAATCTATATGACTCCAGGGCCACCTGTTTACTTCTCAGCAAGGCATCCCAAATCTGTGTGAAACCCCCTGAGTCTCTAATAAAACCTACCTGCTCCTCGATCCAACGGCGCGTGCATGTGCTTGGCATTTGTGGATGGCCGGTACAAGCGCGCACCTTGCTAGAAGACAGAGGGGATTCGACCGCAGGCGCACACAGCTGCATTTGGCTATTTTCAGCTCCAAGCGCCCCCTAGCCAAGTCTTAGCCAAAAATGACGAATGTAACGCTCTAATTGGACGAGAGCCCACACATGTGCCATAAGGTGAGTTTTATTGGCTGATCTGGGGAGTTTCAAAAAGCGGGGCATCCCAAATCGGAGTGCCCTGGGTGCCATAATCATAATTCTGGGTTTTGGTCCACTTTAAAAATGGATCTGCTTAGCAATGTGTGCTCATTTCTGTCATTTGAAATAATTTGAGTTTGATCACCTGAGCACATTCTTGGAAGGTAAAGCTGTCTGGCAGGCTGATTCATCACTAACGCCAGGTAGCGACAGATGAGCGTCTGTAGCATTTTCAGAGCGCCCGCTAGTAGTCGCAGTGCTCGGCCGTGAGTCACTACTTTATAGCGACTCAGTCGCTGTTCAGTAATGTTGAATACATTGTGAGGAGTCGCTATTTGACCAGTACAGCGCTGTATGGGAGCTCATGTTAGCGACTGCTCATAGCGACCAACTCACACCATATTCATCAAAAAAACAGCCTCACAAATCTCTGGCGCTGAAAAATGCTTATCTGAAGCCCAGAGCGCAGGAGGCGGTGTGTTTAAAATCTGTTTTCCAGCATCTATCCACTAGTAACAAAGCGAAAACATATGGAATTACATTGTAACAACATTGTAACATGAACACTTTAATGGCAGACCTGTAATGTCATTTCTGAAGAAATATATAAAAAATGAAAAAAAATTGAAAAAACAGCTTTTTCAATGCCAGAAGAGGTCACAGAATTATTTGTGATTTTTGGAAAAAAAATAAAAAAAAACCCTGTTTAAAGAGAAGAAAAGGTTCGTCCATTGAAATGCATGGGAGAGCGACAGGTAGCGAGAGGTCATACCTGGCGCTGTGCAAGGCTGAACGCCGGCGCTGTTCACTGAGGCTGTGAAAATGATGAATCAGACACTACATGGCGCTATCCCAGACGCTAAACAGATTCTGCTTGATAAATGTGTAATTGCGTGCCGTGCACGGCGTTCACTAGTCGCTAACTGTCGCTACCTCTCATTAACCAGCCACTACCTGACGCTATCGTTTCTTAAATAAGGGCCTTTGTGTTATTTCATCTCAATAGAAGATTTAGCCTCACTTCTGATATAGTAGTAGTAACTCACATGGAGTGCATTTTACATAGACTCTATTAAAGAGGAAGGAAAGTGTAAATAATCTGGGATGCTTGGCTGCACAGCTTAGCCGCTAGTGTGAATACAATACTCACCTCTGTAAGCACGTGACTGCCAGTGACCAATCAGGTTCACCAAGCGCAAAGTGCTAATTAGTGATGACAACCAATAAGCGAACCTGAATGGTTTCTGGCAGTCACTAGGCCTTCCATGCCACACTGTATTAGGGAAAGACAAGAGGGACTAAAGTCGTTTTAGAACTTTACTTCCTCTTTAAGCGTAGCATTAGGATTAGTGTTCGGATTCGGGTCAAAGGTAAATTCAACCACATTTGGTACGGCCATAACAGAAAATGAAGGTATGATTCGATCAGCTGTATAAAAATATAAGGTCTTGGATACAAAGAAAAGTTTTTTAAACCAGTAATATAATTGCAGATGCCACAGTTCGCCAACTAATGCATTTGAAAGTGGGGAAAGAAGAAATGTCACAATAAATGTGAGGGGCCCAATTTAACAGAATAATGTAGTTTCGCTGTTAAAGAATGATTCCTATTCAACGCTTTTAAATCATTTTTGTGTAAAGCTAGAGGCTTCTTTAACAGAATAATGTCGTTTTAGAGTGGAAGAATGGGCCTCTTTTCATGGTATAACATCTGTATATAAAGCCAGTGAGGGAGTGAGGAAGCAGGTGAGTGTTACAGTGCCCATTGGGGTTCACACATTGGGATCCTAATCTGGGATGCCCCGGGGGAGGGCCATTGGCCTAATCTTTTAGCCTCTGTTCACACCTGTGTGGAAACATTGCACATGATTCTAGATGGGATAGTCCATGAAAAGAGCTCGTAGTACCACCTGGCGGGTCCTGCCTGTTGCCACTTTGGGGGGGGGGGGGTCTATGAAAGTGGGCTTTACCTTTAAGGGGGAACTGCAAAAAGGGGTAACAACCCTCATACTTGCAGCTTTTCCACCATGTATGTCACAGCACAACACATAAGGGTCTGTTGAGACTTGGGGCCTTATTTATCAAGGGATAGCGCCAGGTAGTGGCTGACTAGCGCCAGGTCCCGCCAGCTATCGGCGGCTACCGACTCCAGAACGCCCGGCGGCGGACACAATCACGCATTTATCACGCTAAATGAGGCTAGCGCCGGCGAGAGCGTCAGCTACCGCGGGATTCATCATGTAGCCGACTGCAACGAACAGCGCCGCTGCTAATCCCATCACAGCGCCAGGTATGACCTGTCGCTCCCTGGCGCTTTCCAATGCATTTCAATGGAACAATCTTTAAATATTCATAATGAATTGATTAATTTTTTAAATGTCAAACATTCTGTGACCACTTCTGCAATGTTATATATTTTTTTTTAAGGAAAAAATAAATAAATAAATTGTGCAGAATTGATATTACAGGTCTGATATTAATGTATTCATATTACAAAAAGGTTCGAAAAACTTGTTTAATTTTTTAATCAAAAAATATGCTTGTTTGGGGGTTAAAAACTACTTTACACCCATCGCCGCCAGCGCTCTGGGTTTTCAACAAGCATTTCACAGCGCAAGAAATTTTTGAGCGTGATTTGTTAATGAATATGCTGGAAGCCGTTCGCACTGGCCATTCGCTGTCAGGCGCACCCATACAGCGCGGAACCTGTGAAACAGCGACACCTAGCCACGTATTCAACATTACGGCACACCGACTGAGTCGCTCTCAACAAGCGAACAACGGCCAAGCACAGCGAATACTAGCTGGCGCTGTGAAAATCACGCTACTGGCGCTCATCTGTCGCTACCTGGCGCTATTAATGAATCGGCCTCTTGGGTTTATTCATCAAGGGATAGAGGCAGGCAGTGCCTCTTAGCGACAGGTAGCGAACGGTGAACGCCAGGCAATGTATGCAATATCACATTTATCAAAGCGATTCCAGTGAGTGACTCTAACAGCGCCATGTAGCGTCAGAATCATCATCACAGACGGCTCAGCGTACAACGCTGGCGCTCTGATTCCTGGTATTACCTGTCGCTACCTGTCGCTCTCTCATTCATTTAAATGGATGTTACTTTTCTTCTCTTTAAACAGGGTTTTCTTTTTTTTTTCTTTTATGAAATCATTGTGTGACCTCTCCTGTACTATTAAGTCATTTTTTTAAGGGGTTTTAATGTATTTGTAATTGCCTGCTCCACACCCAGCTGGGAATCACTAATGAGCTGTTTCAGTGTGTATGCGCTTCCTCCCCACCGCCCCCTGCCTTGGCGTCCGTTGCCGTAGCAATGTTGTGCGTCGGCACGGCTGGCTGGGCGGTTTGGGGGGCGGGCGGTGGGGAGGAAGGGTAATGACGTCCATACTTTGGATTGCCGTTCCTGATTGGTGGCGTCTCCTGTACATTGTGCGACCGCCGGCCGGGGCCGCCGCGGGCTGGAGCGCCGCCCTGATTGGAAATGAGCAACACCTGTCAACAGAGCTCTCCCCAGCCATTTGTACACATAAAAAGGGTTTGTGAAGCAGGCATTATTCTCTGGCACCTTTGAAGAAGTGAGCTTGTCTCACGGAACGCGTGGGGGATCAGGACGCCAGTTACTAGCAGGGACACCTCTTAACCTCTGATTTGGTGATATCTTATGCACTTTAATCACTAACCAATTTATTATTCTGGGGCAAATTAATTGACTATTTGTTCTCTCTTTCTATGTGGGATACATTTATATAGGTTTTGAATGTTATTGTAGCACCTAGCACCTTTTTATATTAGCATTTAGCACTTTAATATTGCATTTGTCACTTTATCTTTGTACTGTACTGTATATTGTGTGATAGGGATCTATTGTTCACAAGGAGGAAGAGGGATGATTGTTTGTGTCCCTGCTATTAATATGTTGTTTTTAAAAGTATATTTGTGATGGTACTTTTATAACCATTAATAAATATTGATTACTTATGATATACTTTGTATTCAGGCTATTTGATTTGGTGGTGCCTGGGAACGCCCCTGGTGGTAGCTGGGGCCACATACTATATATTTGTATTTGTATATACTTTTCTTTGGGGATTCCTTTAAGGCACACCTACATTTATATATTGTTAGGAAATAGTTAGTGGTGCATTGGGTAAAAAACTTCCTTTGAATTAAGTCATTTTTTAAAACGTTTTTGATTTTTTATATTTTTATGCAGAATTGTCATTACAGGTCTGGCATTGAAATGTTAATGTCACAATGTTATAAAATGTTATTCTATATGTTTTTGCTTGGTTACTAATGGATATAAGTTATAAAAATATGTTATAAAACAGACTTTAATCACACAGCGTCTAGCGCTATGGGCTACAGCGACCCAGTTTTGAGCGTCGGCGTTCTGTGTGTGGATTTTTGATGAATATGATGTGAGTCGCTGAGAGTCGGTCGCACTGAGCAGTCGCTGCCGTTCGCTCCCTGCAATGCTGTACTGATTGATGTTAGAGTGCCCAACATACATCTCATTTATCAATGGCGGCCAGGTTACTACAGCGACTGAGGCGCTCTTTAACAGCGCCTGATAGCCGATCACAGCGTCTACTAGCGGTCGCTGTAAGCGCCTCTGTACAGACGCTCATCTGGTGGTGACCCTGCCAGGAGCACCGTGGAAGCAAGCTCATTGATGGGACCAGGTGAGTTCGTTTTCTTTTAAAGTGGACCAACACCCAGGATTTTGACTATCCTGGGTCTTGGTCCACTTCGGTGGGGCACCCCTGATCGGGGTGCCCCGCTGTGTGAAACCCCCCCTAACCCCCTGAAAAACTCACCTCTCCCCGCTCCCAGCACCGACGGACAAGCCGCGGGTCCCTCTTGACGCGCACGCGCCCGCGCCTTTCGCAGACGAAGATAATGTAAGGAGTTTGGGGTGTTTGGGGGGGTTTCACCCCGTGGGACATCCCGATCTCGGATGTCCCGCGGGGAGGGAGGTGATCGGCCTGGGAATCTTATAGATTCCCGGGCCGATCACCCGTGGGTGTTGGTCCACTTTAACCCTCTACTTAGCCAGTCTCTATTTTTGTGCACCTGTCATGTCATGTTCCCAAAGCCATGGACAGAATTTAAATTAATAAAATGGTGAAAAAACATCCAATTTAACGCTCATTATACGCATTATATAATATGGGAGTTTTGAGTATTGTGCCACTAAAACCAGGTATACTGGTCAGATGTGGATACACATACTTGTGTGCCAGTGTGTGCTGATGCTGCGATGCTGGCAAAGTCTGGTGCAGCGCTTTGTAACTCAGGTCCTCTGTGCAACAGCGGACAAAAAACCCACTTTAACTAAGGCCCTTATTTAACAAGGAATAGCGCCAGGTAGCGAATGGTGAGCGAACGGTAATGACGGTCACCGCCACGAGAACGCCGGCTCCCCTCCGCAATCACACATTTATCAAGCCGATCCTGCTTAGCGACTGACAGAGCGCCAGATAGCGAATCATTCATCATTATTCCAGCCTCACCCCACAGCGCCAGCGAGCGACCTTGAACAGCGACAGGTATGACCTCTCGCTACCTGGCGCTCTCCAATGTATTTCAATGGAGCAATCTTCAAATATTCATAATTAATTGTTATTAATGTTTTTTTTTTTTTTATAAATGTCAAAAATTCTGTGACCACTTCTGCAATGTTAAATTTTTTTTTTTTAAGGTAAAAAAAAAAAAAAAAATGTGTGCAGAATTGATATTACAGGTCTGATATTAATGTATTCATATTACTAAATGTTTTGAAAAACATGTTTTTTTTTTTTCAAAAAATATGGTTGGGGGTTAAAAAACTACTTTTAACACATCGCCGCCAGCGCTCTGGGGTTTAAACAAGCATTTCACAGCGCAAGAATTTTTTGATCGTGATTTGTTAATGAACATGCTGGGAGCCGTTCGCTATGACCATTCGCTGTCATGCGCTCCCATACAGCGCGGAACCTGTCAAACAGCGACTCCTAACCCTGTATTCAACATTACCGCACACCGACTGAGTCGCTGTCAACAGCCGAACAACGGGCAAGCACAGCGAATACTAGCGGGCGCTGTGAAAATGCCGCTACTGTCGCTCATCTGTCGCTACCTGGCGCTATTAATGAATCGGCCTCAATGTCATTCCATGTGTTTTCGCTTTGTTACAGGTGTATATGTGTGTTCAAAAACAGACTTTAATCACACAGCGTCTGGCGATCTATGCTATAGCGACCAGATTTTTTGATAAATATGGTGTGGAGCGCCGAGAGTCGGTCGCGCTCCCTGCAGCGCTGTACTGGTGTTAGAGCTCCCAACATACATCACATTCATCAATGCCGGCCAGGTTACTAGAGCGACTGAGGCCCTCTGTTACAGCGCCCGATCTACTAGCGGTCGCTCTAAGCGTAGCTATAAAGACGCTCATCTGCCGATACCGTTACTAATGAATCAGCCATCGTGTATGAAATGCCCATCCCTATGGCCACGATCTAGAGATGTAGGAGCCTGGGAAAAGAACACCAAACACATGGATTACAGTATATCCGAGTAAGTGTCACTAGCAATTTAATTTTCTAACCCCAAGGAGAGGTCAATCAGTGGGGAGTTTAGCTAATATGGTTTTTGGTCTGCTTTAAATTGAACTTTTTAGATTTTCATTGTATTATTTTTCTTGCGTTAATAATTAAACCCTGAATGTTGTTTTTTTATTTGCTTATTTTGCACATACCCTGTCCCTGCACTGTAAGGGGATTGTAACATTAGATCAGAGGGATTAAATGAACTTTCTTTTCCAAGCTGTACGGCGTGGTCGGCAGTCATTCAGCGGCAGATGTTTCGGAGCAGGTTATGTTACACCTTCCCGACCTGACAATTCTCTCTAGTGCACCTGAACTATAAACGGCTGGCAGGAAAACCTCGCAGGTCCTCCCCTGTGACTCTATTACCTAGCTGAAGAGCTATAAACAGATAAACCATCCTTAGTTTCAGGCTGTCATTGAAATAATTGTAGCAGGTATATGTTACATTATTGAGCTTGTAAATGACAGGATTCTGTCATGTGGCGGGATCTGCAGTGCGGCCGAGTGGCAGTTTCAAAGCACATCTGTACAAACATTATCACATCAGTGTAAAACATCAGCCAATGAGTTTGTGCTTTGAACAAAATCTGCTTAATTGCTCTGTTAATTCAAAGACACCTAGATCAAAGTTACTGCTCATTTCTCAAGAGCTTTTGTATCCCGATGAATGGAAAAGGGCGATTTGTAGCCGTTTATAACTCCCTCCAAGGGAATTTTTATTGATATTGCTCCAAATAAAAAAAAAAAGAATAAGCAATAGCACAACCTAATGCAGTGACTGGAAGCCAGTGGGTGCCTTGTCACCATTGTGAGTCTACTTTTACGGGAAGGGGGATTAGCAGCTAATGATATACAGTAAGACAAGAAGTCATCATGGATATGGGTTCCACCCTCCCCCCGCTGCATTTGAGGTTTCAGAATTAAGAGGCCGATTCATCAATAGCGCCAGGTAGCGACAGATGAGCGACTGTAGCGTGATTTTTTCAGCGCCAACCAGTATTCGCTGTGCTTGGCCGGCATTAGCTTGATGACAGCGACTCAGTCAGTGTGCGGTAATGTTGAATACGGGCTGGGGGGTCGCTGTTTCACAGGTCCAGCGTTGTATGTGAGCGCCTGACAACGAATGGCCAGAGCGAACGGCTAGCTTCATATTCATCAAAAAATCACGCTCCGAATGTGCTGTCGCTGTCCATTCCTTGTTTAAACCCCAGAGCGCTGGCGGCGATCTGTATTAACTAGTTTTTAACCCCTAAACAACCATATTTTTTGAATGTAACATTATACATGTTTTTAGAATCATTTTGTTATATGAATACATTAATCTCAGACCTGTTTGATCAATTCTGCACATTTTTTTTTTTTTTGACTTAAAAATGAATCCTAACATTGCAGAAGTGTTCTCCGATTTTTTGACATTAAAAAAATTAAAAAAAAAATTATTACCAATTAATCATGAATTATTATAGATTGCTCCATTGAAATGCATTGGACATCGCCAGGGAGCGACAGCTCATACCTGGCGCTGTGAGGGAATTGGCAGCGGCGCTGTTCGGTCCAGGCGGCTTCATGATGAATGCCGCGCTAGCCGTCGCTCTCGCCGGCGCTAGCCTCATTTTGCTTGATAAATGCGTCATTGTGACCGCCGCCGGGCGTACTTGAGTCGGTAGTCGCCGTTAGCTGCCGCTACCTGGTGCTCGTCGGACACTACCTGGCGCTATCGCTTGATGAATAAGGGCCTAGGACTGAACCTATTCAGAGACACCTTGGTGTTTGGTGGTGCAGCTTCTATGGGTTAAGTAGAGAGTTGTAAAGGTATACAAATAAAATATTACAATAAAAGACAAACATGCATGCTCACAATTTGAACCCAATGCAAAAAAAGAAGTCATTAAAAGGTGACTAAAAGCAAGGGAGTAGCTAGGTTTTTTGGCACATTGGGCAAAGATTCATAATGGCACCCCCCACTTGTTCTCAGGCCCCCCTTTTGTTCCTCCCCTGACCTGCTGCACCCGGGGCAAGTGCCTCCCTGCTCCCCCCTAGCTACACCCTTGCTAAAAGTAAAAAAATGGCCATAGGGCTCTTTTAACCCCCAGCCCTGGGGCATAGTTTTATGCCCCTCTGGTTAAAGCAATTCCACACCCTATAAACAGAGGCAGCACTGGTAACTCATACTTACCTCTTGGTCCCAGTACCAGTTGTTTTCACCCAGTGGACAGGCACACATTGATGTGCTGTGCTATTCTATCTGGGCAAAACAATTGGCCGGTGGTCACGTGGGTCCAGGCCCCGGGGGGAGGCACAATTTTGGAGCCATCTCCGATTAGGATGCCCCCCACCCAAAGGCAGCATTGTGCTCTTTATTTTTTTATTGGGTATGGGATCGCTTTAAAGACTCATTGAAAGCCAATGTTCAAGTTGGTGGCAACCACATCTGTGAGGACCAGTGGAGTAATTAATCCTGCTTATAACTGGAGGGGCATCCCAAATAAAGAGACATCCCAAATCATGCATCCCATCCAGCTGGTAGTGTACAGCTCCAATGTATGAAGGCTAAAGTCTTAGGAGAGCGGGTGCATTTAAAGGTAAATAAGGGTTCTAAAGGAGCAACAATTGTGATGATTGCACCTGTAACTAGGTTGTATAAGCATTCCCTTTTAACAGGTGAAAATCCTGATGATTGGATCATTGGTAAAAACTAAAAGAAGTGCTTCTGTGACTATGGACCTTTGGAATTGCAAACCACACGGCATTACTGAGGGCAGATCATATTAGACTAATCTAATTGATTTCTATGACTGTGTCACTTAAAGTAGACCAAAACTCTCTGAGCTTAGGAAATACATTTGGCCAAAACCCCTGTCAGTACTTCATTCTTAGGCCCTTATTTAAGAAGGGAAAGCATCAGGTAGCGCCTGGTTAATGAGAGGTAGCGACAGATAGCGACTGGTGAACGCCGGACACGGCATGCAATTCCACATTTATCAAGCAGAATCTGTTTAGCGACTGGGATAGCGCCATGTAGCGTCTGATTCACCATTTTCCCAGCCTCAGCAAACAGCGCCAGCGTTCAGCCTTGCACATCGCCAGGTATGACCTCTCGCTACCTGTCGCTCTCCCATACATTTCAATGGACGATCCTTTTCTTCTCTTTAAGCGGGGTTTTTGTTTTTTGTTTTTTTTTCAAAAAAATCACAAATAATTCTGTGACCTCTTCTGGCATTGAAAAAGCAGTTTTTTCATAATTTTTTCATTTTTTTATATATTTCTTCAGAAATGACATTACAGGTCTGGCGTTAAAGTGTTCATGTTACAATGTTGTTACAATGTAATTCCATATGTTTCCGTTTTGTTACTAGTTGATAGATGCTTGAAAACAGACTTTAAACACACCGCCTCCTGCGCTCTGGGCTTCAAACAAATATTTTTCATCGCCAGAGATTGTTTTTTTGCTGAATATGGTGAGTCGGTCGCTATGAGCAGTCGCTAACATGCGCTCCCATACAGCGCTGTACTGGTCAAATAGCGACTCCTCACAATGTATTCAACATTACTGAACAGCGACTGAGTCGCTATAAAGTAGCGACCCACGGCTGAGCACAGCGACTACTAGCGGGCGCTCTGAAAATGCCTGCTACAGACGCTCATCTGTCGCTACCTGCCGCTAATGATGAATCAGCCTCTTGGTGTACAGTGGTCAATAGCAACAGATTGGAGGTAGTGAAAGCATAAAACACAAATTTGCCAACATAAGAAAAAAAGAATACTTTATAAGTTCAGCACCTTGAGGACATCATTTTGGCACAAAAAAAAAAAATAATCAAGATCAGTGATGAGTGGAGCTTCGGAGCTTTAGGTGAGATCCATAAGCCAGACATAGATATTTCAGCTCAAACTTAAAGTGGACCAAAACCCACTGAACTTGCGAAATACATTTGGCCCCAGTTCCTGCCTTTGCTCCCTTCTTTGGGTGTAGAACTAGAAATGAATATTTTCTCTTTTTGAATAGTCATGTAACATTTTTTTGCTGTCTCTCTCTGTAAAATGGGGGCGATCAGTCATTGCATAGGTGTGGCATTGACATCATTGCCACACACAAAAGTGGCAGTGAATAGAGGAGGGGGAGCTTTACAGCTAAAACACGAGGTATTATCTGGGGTTAGAGTGAAGCCGGAACAATATAAATTGGCAAAAGTTGTTTTTCATACGGGGAGTAATACAGGGGATGCAAGTTAAAAAGGTGGGTTTTGGACCGCTTTAATGCAAGCAGGAAGGATACTGGTGTGTTTTGCCAACAGGGCAGTTTGTAGGTGAAATAGCTCTTCTCACTCCTCCTATGGTGCTGCTGTGATATGTGCCATTCTGTGCCTTTAACCTGACAGCAGGCAGTGCCCCATCCTCATGAGTGGGCAGATACGGGGCCTGGCATATAGTCAGCCCCACTAACAGTGGCCCTGACCCATTTGGGAAACCCTCCCCCCATTCAGAATGACCTAGGCACCCATGGTGATAGCCCTGCTCGCCCATGCCGAGAAACAGCCCTGCTTTCTAATGTCTATTACACTTTAGCAGAAGCTAAAATTAGAGGCTGATTCACTACTAATGGCAGGTATCGGCAGATGAGCGCCTGTATAGCGACGCTTAGAGCAACCGCTAGTAGACGCTGTAAGCGGGTATTGGGCGCTGTAACAGAGTGCCTTTGTCGCTGTAGTAACCTGGCCCGCACTGATGAATGTGATGTGTGTTGGGAGCTCTGACAGCAGAGCAGCACTGCAGGGAGCGAAAGGTAGCGCCAGCTCTCAATGCTCCACACCATACTTATCAAAAAACTACACACACACAGCGTCGGCGCTCCAAATCTGGTCGCTGTTGCATAGAGCGCCAGACGCTGTGTGATTAAAGTCTGATTTTGAACACATATAAACCTGTAACAAAGCGAAAACACATGGAATGACATTGGCCCTTATTTATGAAGGAATAGCGACAGGTAGCGACTGGTGAGCGGCCGGTAATGACGGGCCCTGCCACGAGAACGCCGGCTCCCCACCACAATCACACATTTATCAAGCCAATCCTGCTTAGTGACTGAGATAGCGCCATATAGCCACTCATTCATCATTATTCCAGCCTCAGCCCACAGCGCCAGCGTCCGACCTTGAACAGCGACAGGTATGACCTCTCGCTACCTGGCGCTCTCCAATGCATTTCAATGGAACAATCTTTAAATATTCATAATTAATTGTTATTAATGTTTTTTTTTTTTTTTAAATGTGAAAAATTCTGTGACCACTTCTGCCATTTTAAATAATTGTTTTAAGGTAAAAAAAATAATAAAAAAAAAATGTACAGAATTGATATTACAGGTCTGATATTAATGTATTCATATTACAAAATTATTTTAAAAACTTGTTTTTTTTGGTTTTCCAAAAATATGGTTGTTTAGGGTTTAAAAAACTACTTTTAACCCATCGCCGCCAGCGCTCTGGGGTTTAAACATGCATTTTACAGCGCGCGCTTTTTTGAGCGTGATTTGTTAATGAATATGGTGGAAGCCGGTCGCTCTGACCAGTCGCTATCATGCGCTCCCATACAGCGCGGAACCTGTCAAATAGCGACTCCTCACCCAATATTCAACATTACGGCAAACCGACTGAGTCGCTATCAACTACCGAACAACTGCCAAGCGCAGCGACTACTAGCGGGCGCTCTGAAAATGCCGCTACTGTCGCTACCTGCTGCTGTTAATGAATCGGCCTCCCCGTTTTAACACTGTGACATTAACACTTTAGTGCCAGACCTGCAATGACAATTCTGCATAAAAATATAAAAAGTCAAAAAAGTTTGTAAAAATGTTTGTTTGCAGCCAGGAGAGGTCACACAATGATTTGAGCAAAAAAAAAACCAAAAATGTCAAACACGCTGTTTAAACACAAGCAAATGAACGGCCATTGAAATGTATGGGAGAGAGACAGTGAGTGAAAGGTAATACCTGGCGCTCTGGAAGCTAGAGTGAGCCGCCTGTAATAATACATGTGACGCTACATGGCGCTGTTAGAGTCACTCACCAGATTCACTTTCATAAATGTGGTTTTGCCTACAGCGCCCGGCGTTCACCAGACGCTACCTGCCGCTACGAGGCGCTACCTGCTGCTATCCCTTCTTTAATACCCCCCTTAACCTATTGCCACAGGGCTTCATGTCACAAAGCTTCCTTCCAAGACTCTTTCTGAAGAATCCTGACAAAGCTTCCCGTCTAGGTATGCCGCACACTTCAACAACAAAGAGCAAATCATACCTAATGTCTGAGGTGAAATAAGACATGTTCTTACAGGATCCTCTCTGACCTAATCCTTTGCAACACCTTCTAATTTTAGTTTTTTGAGGTAGTGATAAATATAGGTGTGACCTTCTATTTTCATATGTATCATTTGTATATTTATCTAAATTACTCAATGTATTACAAAAAAAAAAGAAATGGTGCATATTTGTTATATTATATCATCTTTATTTATTGAAGTTGTAAAACGACATTCAAACCATGAAGGGTACTTACATATTATATTCCTGAAAGTATTCATGTAAGTGTATTCATGAAAAAGATGTGTGCTTGTGTTACCCAGCAGGTTGGTCACTGTCTAATAGTTATGTTTTAATAAGAATTCTAAGAGGCCGATTCATTAATAGCGCCAGGTAGCGACAGATGAGCGACAGTAGCGTTATTTTCACAGCGGCCGCTAGTATTCGCTGTGCTTGGCCGTTGTTCGGCTGTTGACAGCGACTCAGTCGGTGTGCGGTAATGTTGAATACGGGGTTAGGAGTCGCTGTTTGACAGGTTCCGCGCTGTATGGGAGCGCATGACAGCGAACGGCCATAGCGAACGGCTCCCAGCATATTCATTAACAAATCACACTCCAAAAATTCTCGCGCTGTGAAATGCTTGTTTAAACCCCAGAGCGCTGGCGGCGATGGGTTAAAAGTAGTTTTTTAACCCCCAAACAACCATATTTTTAGGAAAAAAAAAAACATGTTTTTCAAAACATTTTGTAATATGAATACATTAATATCAGACCTGTAATATCAATTCTGCACAATTTTTTTTTTTTTTTTTACCTTAAAAAAAATATCTAACATTGCAGAAGTGGTCACAGAATTTTTGACATTTAAAAAAAAAAAAAAAAAAAAATTATAGCAATTAATTATGAATATTTAAAGATTGTTCCATTGAAATGCATTGGAGAGCGCCAGGTAGCGAGAGGTCATACCTGTCGCTGTTCAAGGTCGCTCGCTGGCGCTGTGGGGTGAGGCTGGAATAATGATGAATGATTCGCTATCTGGCGCTCTGTCAGTCGCTAAGCAGGATCGGCTTAATAAATGTGTGATTGCGGAGGGGAGCCGGCGTTCTCGTGGCGGTGAGCGTCATTACCGTTCGCTCACCATTCGCTACCTGGCGCTATCCCTTGTTAAATAAGGGCCTTAGTGAGCCACAAGATGGGTCACTCTTTTTTTGCCATTTGAGTCTTCCCACCCCATAGCAGCATTAAAGTGGACCAAAACCCAGGATTTTCACTGTCCTGGGTTTTGGTCCTTGCGCCCTTGCTGTGTAAAACCCCCCTGGTCACCCATACAAACTCACCTCTTCCCTTTCCTACGGCGCATGTGTGGGCGCTCGTCCAATCAGCGCACTCGGATCCGCTCGAGCCCCAGGAGCTCGTCTAATAAGAGCGGATCCGAGCACGCTGGCGGCCACATCCCCCGCTACCCTCTAACAGGGAGCAGGCCCGCGCCATTCACAAATGCCTGCTAGACGGATAGCGGGGATGCGGCCACTGCCCATGCGTGCGTCGTTGGATCGGGACACAAGGTGAGTTTATGGGCGACCTGGGGGATTCACACATTGGGGCATCCCGATTCTGGATCGGATCAATCTTATAGATTCCTGGGCCGATCTCCATGGGTTTTGGTCCATTTTAATCACCCTTGGTCTGTGCTACATGGTTGAATGTCAAGAATAAAATTATTTTTTTCTTACATTTTCCTGAGGATTATTCAACATCAAATTTATGCACAAAACCTTCTCTTGCTGTTTTATTTTAATTAACATTTTCTTGTCCCCCCAAAGTTCAGCTATAGGATTGAAATGTATAAGTCATTTCATAGTACAGCTTAAAGTGGACCAACACCCAGGGGGGATCGGCCCGGGAATCTATAAGATTCCCGGACCGATCAGATCCCTCCCTGCGGGGCATCCGAAATCGGGATGTCCCGCGGGGAGGAACCCCCCAGGAGGCCCACAATCCTTACCTTACCGGCGATCCAACGGCGCATGCGCGAGACACGGCCGCGTCTCTCGCTTCCCTCTAGCAGGGCGCGCTCCTTGTTAGAGGGAAGCGAGAGACGCAGCCAATGACAGCGCTCTGGTATGCGCGTCCAAGCGGCTTTGGACGCGCATACCAGAGCGGCTCTGAGCGCTGTCATTGGCCGGACGAGGTCACGTGGGAGCGGGGAGAGGTGAGTTTTTGCGGCGATCGGGGGAGTTTCACACAGCGGGGCACCCCCGATCGGGGTGCCCCACCTAAGTGGACCAACACCCAGGATAGTCAAAATCCTGGGTGTTGGTCCACTTTAAAGGAATCTGACTCAGTTAACATTGCTGTGTCACAGCCAGGGACAATGCACTGATATTACACTAATGGTGTGAAGAAAAGGAGGATAAGGTTTCTGACTCACACTTTATTAAAAAGTTATTAGTTAAAGGTTAAGAGTTTCTGCCATTAACAGATTCCTAGGGAGGAACTACCTTTTAGATGACTCGTTGCCCAAAATGTTCTCATATCCACTTTCTCCTGGGCAATATTTTGGTAGATTTACTTAGGATTAGTCACTTTGTTAGTCATAGTTAACACATAGAGGATGACCAAAAAGAGTAGTGAAATGCCGCTGGGAGATTCCTAGGTCATCCCTGGACAATAAACATTGAAGTTTCCAACATAAAGCTATATTTACAAAAACAAGCATTGTGCATCCACCCACCTTCATTATAACACTCGAACATCATAACTATGATGAACATATGGAAAAAATGAAAAAAGACGAATTAACAAAATTCAAGAAAGCCCCTTCCAGAAAAATGTAATGTCCTATATAAACTACCTAGATTACAATCGGCCTTCTGTAAAATCTGTGAAATGGCGCCATGCCAGTATTTCTAATAGGGGGCAGGTGACACTCTCCAGACACCCCTTTAGAGGTAAAGCTCTCAGTTGGCATGGCAGGTCACTTTTTTCCTTTTTGTCCCCATTCTTTCTTTTGTGTATAATCAGTCTTTCTCTCTTTCTGTAGCTCCAGCTATTTTTCCTTATTCCCACTTACATTTTTATCACTTTCACTGTCTCTCTTTTTTGGGGATCCATGTTTCTCTCTTTATTTACATCTCCCCTAACTTTTCCATATTTCCTTCACCTTCCCTATTCACTCCATTCCCCCTTCTCTATTTTTCTAAATTTCCTGCTTCTCCATCCTTAACATTTCCCCTTTCCCATCTCTCTCTCTCTCTGTCTCTCTCCTGCTCTCTTCTATTTTTCCTTCTGGCTTTTTTAACATTCCATCCTCTTTCTCTCTCTCACTTACCTGCCCCTCCCCCCCCCCCACATTCCCTTCTTCTCACTCTCTTACACATTCCCTCATTTTCTATCTCTCTCTCTCTCTTCCACATTCATTTCTTCTCTCTTTCTCTCTTCTACCACCCTTCTTCTCTCAACCTCTCTTCCACATTCCCTTCTCTTTCTCTCTCACTTACCTGCCCTCCCCCCTCACATTCCCTTTTTCTCTCACTTTTTCACATTCCTTCCTTTTCACTCTTGTTTCCACATTTACCCATCTCTCTCTTTCTCTGCTTTACACAGTCTTTTCTTCCATCTGTCTTTGTCTTCCTCTTTTGCCCATTCCCCACATTTCTCTTTCTCCCTTTTCAGTGGTCCTCCTGCCTCCCTGTTTTAGAATTCCCCCTATCTCTTTCCTTCTGCTGGTTTCCCTTCATGTCTCTCTTTTTCTCCATCTATTTCTCCCTTTCTCTCCATCTATCTATATCACTGTTGATGTACATAAGTGTGTGTGTGTGTGTGTGTGTGTGTGTGTGTGTGTGTGTGTGTGTGTGTGCGGCGCCATCCTGAAACCCTGCACAGGGTGCCATTTAACTGATGGTTGGCCCCCAACACAGGTTCATCAATGTACAGTCTATGATATATCTATAGCATACATAAAGGGCACTGTGCATTAAAAATAAAAATAAATCAAGGCAACTGCTCTTGCTGTTTTATTTACTTGAAGACGTTTCTCTAGTCATCCAGATGACTAGTGAAATGTATCAAGAAAATAAAACAGGAGATCCAATGGCCTTGATTGAGTCCTACAGATATACCAAGACCCAGTGGCCAGGTCACCCCATAATAGGTTGCTACTGTATTTCCAAATGTATTAACTGCCTCATTATAAAAACTCTGTACTTTGCTTGTAGTGAAAAAATATTTTATTTTATTTGGGACTAATTTGCAACGTCAAGAAAATGTCAGAGACTCTCCAAATCATTAGGAGAACCTCTATAGTTTACTTTTATCTCTGCAGTGACCAAACAAAAGCCGATCTAATGGAAAATGGCTGACACAAGGGTTTGAGGGAACCACTTGCCCACATTTTGTACTGGTCACCACCTCAGTTATTGATGCTTTTTGAAAACCAAACAAATCAATGGACTCTGTATTAGAAATAGACATTTTGCCTGAATTTGGGCTTTAAAGAGGAGGGTGAGTCAAAAGACTTTACTTCCCCTTACCGCCTGTAGCAAGGGGGCTTCCCAATTTGAGATACCCCCTGCTGCAAGTCCGAGCCTAGGCAGCCTTGTACTTACCACTTCTGTATTCTGGAGGCTGTTAGTTTGTATTGTCATGTGACTGCTAATGACCAATCTGATTTACCAGACAGGGGTGCTGACGCAATGCGCCCCTCCTACCTGGCAAATATGATTGGTAACAGGCTTGTAGTGAGAGGCAACACAGTGTGTAGAAGCAATGTCCTTGGCTAAAATTCCAGTAGCTCATTAACCTGCCATTTAATATAATAAAAGATGGAGTCCAAGCATTTTGTAACCCCCCCATGCTAAGCCCATTTTGTATGTTCATATAATACAACCTAAAATGTCATTCCAAATTACCCGATCACCTAAATCCTCCCCTGATTCTGGAGGGGGGGGGGCTCTGCATGGTAGCCATAGACTTGAGTGAGAGTTGGAATTGAGTGACAGACCAGTACAGTCACATTGCTTTATAAGGTTGGATGGCTGACCTGTCAGTCAAGGACCCAGCTTCAGCATTTATGTAGATTGCCCACCCCAGTTAGCCCATATTGGGCTTAATGCTGGGGGGAGGTGAAAATGCTTGGACTTCTATTTTAAGAATTCCATATGCATAGGCAGGCGAAAACAGAAAATCGACAAATGCCGCCAGATTCAAAATAGCAGCAAGAAAACAAATGAAGTTTCTAAACTACAGGCTAGGTAGTGGACTGAAGACATATGCTTTCTATTATACCCCCTAAGGAGTCAGGACACATGAAAAGGTGAAGCCGGTGAGGTCTTAAACACTTCTGTTTGACAATTTGCTGAGTGGTGAGTTGTGCTGAGCCGATGCAGGTGCTGGACCATCAAACTGAACTGCTGACATGTTTATGAGGCTTGATCAAATGAACCCACCAAAATGATCATTCTGAAGTAAAAATGTTCACCTAGTTAACTATATTACATTACAAAAGTGCAGAATCGCTGGGTTGAAGAGTCTTAATGTTTAAAGCAGCAGCCCATTATCACACTTCTGGGCCAAACTACACTAGTGACTTTTAGATAGTTATTCATTATATATATATATATATATATATATATATATATATATATATATATATATATATATATGTGTGTACCAGCTACAAGTACTAAAAGCTCTGGCAAGACTGCATAACTTTGGAACCATACCCCATGTACGATAAAAGTGACATTTCAATTCAATTATATAAATATGACATGTAGAAATATACTGTACTTATAGATTTTTTGCAGCAAACATAAAGCAGATCTTTGCCTCCTTGCCCTCTGTTCCTGGGATACTCACCATTTCCCTGCTCTGCATCATCACACGGGGACTGGAGTGGATGGCCTACTCAGAAAAATTGTGGCTGCTGCAATGTCCGTGAGTTGTCTATTCCCTGAGTGCAGAGAAGTGAAGAACAAAACAGGCGCTTGGGCAATGACGGTGCCGGGGGGGGGGGGGGGTATTAGGTAGGCTTCAAGCATGTCCCACAGGGAGAAATTAATTAATCAGTACATAGAGAAGAGAAAATGAAAAGAAGGGGGTGCAACCTGATATCCGTCACCACCTTCACTACTCAGGAACTACTCAGGACGTAAATCATTGTGTAGAAAAATGTTTCCCAAACCTCTCCTCAAGAGCCACCAACAAGCCATGTGTTGCAGATCTCCACCATGAATTGCAGGTGGAGTAACAAGTGCAGCCGAAGAGCTATATAGCAAGCTATATATACACAAAGCATGTGCTGTACTGGCTCTGAAGGAGAGGGTTGGGGATCACTGGTGTAGAGGTACAGTGCTATAAGAGCTACAGAACAGGTCATAGTTAAGGGGGTTATTCATTAAAATGTCAATGTATGTATCACATTGAGATCTCTACATGCATGACTCTATACCCCACATGGAGCTATTTATGAATTTGTGGAAAATGCCCTTGCCTCTGTAAAGCTTCTGCACCCTACCTAGAGATTTTCTTTGTGCAATTATGTGTTAGATCTAGGGTGCCATGCTTGTTAAAGTGGACCAACAGTCAAAAATGAATTAAATCAGACCAACACAACAAACAGTCCTCATATGAGCCCCTCCCCAGGGCTGCACATAAAGAATAATTTACCTTTTTCTAACGCCTACTGGGATACATTTTAAAAACAAGATGGCCACTCATGGGCTTACAGGCCACCTGCAAACAGGAAGTTGTGCTGGGCTTCCTGTTACTGTGCAGTTCAGTTCCAATATGGCTGCTACCTTTCTTTTCCAACAGAGTCAGGCTGTTGGTCCAGTTTAAGGAGCCATAGAAAGCCAACAAATGGGCTAAATTATTCACTTCTTCTGAAGTCTTGTGCCCCACATGGCCACCGCCAGTATTGAGGGCAGGTATGTGTGTGTGTGTGTGTGATGCACATGTACACCCACCCGTGCTAAGCTAATTAAACAAGTGGGCTGCGTTTGCCACATTGAAGAAGGCAGAATATTACAGGTCTTCCTAGGGCTCATTAACAAGAGGTTCCACTTTCATGACATTTTCTAAACTTAATAGAACAAGGTCCAACTGACAAAGAGAACTCTCCACATGAGAGAGCTCCAATATTGTAATAAATAATTCCTTTGTGGAATGGTGTATATTGATAAGTGGGGTCAGGAGCAACAGACTTCCATGAATTTGGTTCAGTTTCTGGCCATGATAACGTGTAATATTTGCTGTAGCTAAGCCCCCGCAGAACAGGAAGGTTGATGTGGGAAAAATGGATTTATTCTGGGAAATACTGGTGGATAGGAAGTCAGCATTTCTGTCAAGTAAAAAGGAGAGTACCCGCCCTCCTTTAGTAATGAAATCTGTGCAAGCAAGTATAATAACAACTGCTGCAATCTCAACAGGGCCAGATAATGCCGTTTTTTATACCGTCATGTGATTCTGCCCCTTCCCTGTCAGAATGGCGCTCAAGAAGCCTGAACTCACAACCCTTCAGACGAACCGGAATTCGCTCCGAATTTCAGGGAAAATTCGATTCGGCATGAACCCGAATTTTTTTCATTCGTGCCGATCGAATTTTCCCTGAAATAAAAAAAAAAAATGCCGGCATGATGGGAGCGGGCAGGCCGGCTACGCTGTCAGCGGGTGGCGGAAGGAGGCCGGCGCCACTCTCAGACGCCCTCTGATGACGCGCCCTCTGATGACGTGTCCTCTGATGACAGCTGAGAGCGGCGCCGGAGCGTGGAGGCCGGCGCCGCTCTCAGCTGTCATCAGAGGACGCGTCATCCACGCTCCGACCATGCAGGTAAGTGTTTGCTTTTTAAACAAATGCCGGCATGGTGGGAGCGGGCAGGCCGGCTGCATTTTTGCCGGCATGGTGGGAGCGGGCAGGCCGGCTACGCTGTCAGCGGGCCGGCGGTGGCCCGCTGACAGGCGTAGCCGGCCTGCTCCCACCATGCCGGCATTTTTTTTTTTCAGATGAGCGATTCGTGAAAGTTCGATTCGGGCGAACCCGAATTTCTTGGGGAAATTCTGCGAATCGCCCGAATCGAACTTTCAAGAAGTTCGCTCATCTCTAGTTATATCAGTATCCCCATATAATTTTACTGCTGACAGAATAGATAGCATCAGACCTGTCACTACTTTGATCTAGTGTATGGCTGTATACAAACAGGATTATATACTCCCCCACAGCCAGGTCAAAGTCTCCCACAGTGAGCACTGCCAGGGAATTTATTGGGCAAACAATGCAAAGCAATTTTTTAGGTGGCAGCTATGTGTCAGGTATCATCTAGGTGTCAACACTACGTATTGTCTAACAGTAGGTGTGACAGATACTCAGGTATTCAGTAAAATATCTTAGGTGTGAACAGCGAATATTGGCTTTTTTGGAGGTAAGGTGTGAGCATCCAGTGTGACAAAGCTGTGGCTACAGTGTTAAGCTGACATGTCCAAATTTGTATACAGGAGCAATGTGTGAATCTAGTAGTAAGCACTTTATTTATTTACTTATTACTAGTTTTTTACCTTATATGTATAAAGTATTAGCAGTAGTGGATCCGTTATACAGGACGAAGGAGTGACTCAGTTATGTAATTAGTGATGTAACTTTCTACTAGTAGTCACCCAATTACATATGACTGTATGGTATACATGTATGTAGTTGTATGAGTGAATTAGTGACTCGTGTGTGTTTATGTGGGTTTTTAGAAGCAGTGACTCGTTCAGGCAGCATCTAGTTTTAGCAGTTTGAATATCCAAAGACTTAAGTGTTTATATAGTTATAGCGACCCCATTATGAGTGCATGACACTGAATTGACAAGTGGGTATTTAGAAATAGGGTAGACTAAAGCCTTTCCAAGCAGCAGGATGATGGCATCAGGATCCCTATGTGGATTTTATCTCCCCCTGCCTGCTTTTCTCCTGATTTGGGATGTCCCGCTGTGCATATCCCCCAGGATCACCTATAAAAACTCATGTTTCTCTCTCACTCCACTCCAAGCCAATTAGCGGTTTACATTCCATTCAAATTGTTCATGCCGCTCTGAGCTCAGAGCAATAAGTAAAGCTGGATGGATGGAGGATGCACCACTCTCTGCACCTTTGCTCCTTCACATGCCCACAACAGCCATTCAGCAATGCCCGGCACAGGTACACTCCTAGACTAAATGTATAGTAGGGATGCAGTGTGAGGTCTCCAGAAAGTTGAGTGTTTTGGGGCGATCTTGGTGATTTCACACTTTGGTGCATCCCAAATGAGGATGACGTACATTGAGAAAGACAGCCGTCCCTAGAGTATTTTATGTGGCTCATTCAGACCACAGGCAGGTTCATGCAGATAAAGGAATAATGAGGGAGGTTTCTGCTAGACAAATTCATCAGATTAAGAGAGCAGCTGCTAAAATGCCAATACAATGCCAATGCCAATACAAGGCAACAAAAAGGTATTCAAAGCTGCTGTGGCTATAGAGTCTTGCAAACCCCAAGGTATAGGATCCTCCAAAAGATTGCGCTTGTGCATAATCCTCCTTG
This sequence comes from Gastrophryne carolinensis, assembly GCA_027917425.1. Taxonomy (NCBI): domain Eukaryota; kingdom Metazoa; phylum Chordata; class Amphibia; order Anura; family Microhylidae; genus Gastrophryne; species Gastrophryne carolinensis. The sequence continues at coordinate 114,342,413 of CM051234.1, forward strand.
TGCTGTGCAACCCTGGAAGATTCCGATTGATGGAGTACTGGATTGTTGGTGGATGGCCACCATGTTCCAGTAAGTCTGTGAAATCAGCAATGAGGTAGAGGAGTCATGTTTCGAGACATTATCATGTAGAGAGAACTGGAGTCCCTAAAGGTGTAACTCGGCCAAGTATGTTACATTTCTAACTGGTACAAAAGACTTTAGTCCATGATACATAAAGAAAAACCATATCATTTATAGCAAAATCATCTTCATGCACGACAATGTGCCATCTCATGCTACGTAGAATGACCCTTAGACGTTGGCTGCTATGGAAAAAAAAATAAACTCATGGTGTATTCCTCCCCGACCACAACCCTATTGAGAACCTTTGGAGTATCCTCAAGCAAAACATATATGTGTGTGGGAGGCAGTTCCCACCAAAACAGATGCTCTGTGTTGCTATTTTGACATTCAAGCAGAAATTCTGCAACAACTACAAAAATTGTGAAGGTGATATCAAAGAAAGGCTCCTATATTAGCTTGTAACTTGGCCTGTTAAGATGAGCTAAGCCCAATTTGGGTGTTAAAATAATAAAACAACACATCTGATAACCACATTTCTCCCCTGATTCCGACTGGGGGCAGGACTCTAAATGAAAGCCATAGACTTGATTGACAGTTGGACTTGCACAGGATTGGGTGTCAGGTCTGCCACTCTGTGTGTGCATTATCTCCAAGATGGTTACGGCCAGGACCTGAGATGCTGGGGATTCCTGAACTTCCACTTTAATACCATAACAATTATACAGATTAATAAGATACGAGTGATTACAACGTAAAAGTCTAAAATATGGCAAAATCTGTCCCTTATGCAGAAGAGTTTCTCACTTAAAGGTGAGCAACTACCGTCTTGGAGTCTAAAAGGTCCACAGGACATCATTTTGGGGCTTCCTGATTTGAGATGCCCCCTAAACTGTGGAAATAATCTCCAACACATATTTGAATGTCTGCACCTGAGATAGAGAACTTTGGCGTGTGGGATGTAAAAATACTAAATGCTTTTCACCAAACTGGTGAGCTTGAGAGAGTAAACTCTCACACATGATCAGCTCTTCCACATGGGGTGGCAAGTGGAACACTTATTACTGATTAACACCACTAGTTATGTATTCATTTGTTCTATGTTTTATATATACTTATATATGTGGTTAAATATATATTTAGAACTAATGATATCAGAGGTGCTATTCAGATCTTCTTGAGTTCTGGTTGGACTAAGGGGGTTTTGTGCCCCGAAACGCATGACCTTTGTGAGGAGGGCGAAATGGCCCAGCCTCCAGCTCTTCCAGCATACCAGTCCCTATGCTCTTCAGTGCAGGTCTGCTGCACTTCCTTGGGGGCTCTTCCACACCCCTGTTGGCCCGGATGGGTTGTGGGTAATCAGGTGGGTGTATTGTCAAGCCACCCACTACATGTTAGGCATGTTAAACTGGTATAGGGGTTCTTCAGCCTAAGTGGTGAGACAGTTAAAGAGAATAACTTTCCTTCTTGAAGCCTACTTTCCATCCTGGATGTCTCGGACTTGCTTGGGTGTGGCTTCTTGGAATTCCCCAAAGATGTATCACTGTGATGCTAAGGAATAATAGGAAGCCACGCCTCCAGGGTATAAAAGCATCTTCCCGAGGTGGTAAGGTCATTCCTCTGGCAGACCCCTGGAGATGAATGTAGGACCAGTGTTCCCCTAAAGAGAAACTGGCAGAGGAATGCTTCAAGCAAGTGAGGAGAATCCGAGTCAAACACTGAAGATAGCGGGTAGCCTGATATATCTGCAATTCAGACATTTGTGTTAGCATTGTGCTCCCAGACCTGTGATTTACTTACCAGCATGCTTTGTCCAGATTTCTTATATTCCAGTGGATCTGTCTTGGTAAAGTAGGAGTGACTTTCTTGCCCTAAAGTAAAGCTCCTAGTATCCTTATCTCACTACATATCACAGAATCCTTCAACTGTAACAGGTGTATTTATTAGCAGCTTTGGCTAAACAAAGCAGAAGCAATAGTCTATTTCACCTGAGAATGCTGCTAGTAACCCTTTAGCTTCTTGAACACAAAACTGAGTCTTCTTTCTGAAGAGATTGAAATAATACAGATGGGGTTAAATTTGTCATGTCTTCCTAGGCCAATCAGATAATTAGCAAAGCAAAGGGAAGATGCTTCTGAAATGAACACCTCATTGATGTATGTTTCCAAGGTAAACACATTGTTGCTATGAAGAACTGTTCACATAGAGTTGCAAAAACATAGCAAAGTAAAGAATGAATAGATAAACGCAGCAACAAAAGGGCATCCTATCGGCACACTAGGCTAACTTTTAAAAAAGCAGTCGAAAGTGGAATAACTCTTTAAAGCAACAGAGTGGGAAGCTTACGGATAAGAAGATACTGGTGGAATGTTAAATTCATTTTTTTAAACATTTTTTACCGGGGGAGTTGCAATTCAAAGGGTCCCATACTAGTTTGAGGGTAGGGTAGGTCATCTGCCCATCATGTGCCGATACCCCGTTTGATTACATGCACCCCTTCCCTAGCACTGGGAGCACCAACGCCCAAGGCCATGGTGAGGCACTGGGTCTATGCTGAAGGCCGTAGGGGCTAAAATGCTGTCATGGAAGAAGCCAGGCCTCAGAGCCCTGGGGGTACTATCCCCTATGTCTAGGATACCTTCCTATTACCCCTGGGGGCAAAGGAGCCCTTTTTTCAACCAAAACATAAATATTTTGCCCCTATTCTGGCCCAGCTAAGAACAAAGAATTCAGGCTGAATTAAATTTTAACTTGAATCAGAAGCTCAGTACTATCAGAGGTAATCTGCAATGCTACGAATCTGCAGCCCCCAGCAATCATATGAGATCATTTGCTGCGTAATATGATGAACAATTACCTGGCTGGGACTTCTGTGATCCAAAAACTAAGGTGATTGATCAAGATGAATAATTAAAAATACTAATTTATTTCTAATATTACAGATATATTTCCATGATGAAAAGCCAGGTAATGTGATTTCTGTGTAACAAACAGTGGAAGTAACTGAATGAAGAAGAATTATGTAAATTAAAGTGGACTCAGGATTTTCTTTTGTCCATGCTCCAGAGGCAAGTGTGAAACCCCCTAGTTCACGCAAAAACTCACCTTTCCCTGGCCCCACGGCACAAGCGCAGGCAGCGTCCCACCAGCCCTGTATACTGTACATATTACATCATAGCATCTCTCTGAGGTGTGGGGTGCACATCTTAATGGATGGGTGGGGCAGTAGCCTCAGCTACAGGGAGGCTGATAATACAGCCCTGGCAAGGCGAGCGCAGCGGGAGAGCCCTGGTAAAGATAGCAAATGCTGGGCCATCTGGGGGCTCACACAGTGCGGCATCCAGAATCAGGATGCCCCAGGGTTACTATGAGGCTGATTTAATACTATCGCCATGTGAGCGTCTGTATGGCGGCGATTAGAGCGACTACTAGTAGATGCTGTAAGCGGGTGTCGGGTGCTATAACCTAGCTTAGTGCTGTGTACTATGCCGTCCAGCGTATTCAAGAAAAAAAAACCCACAAGCAGGGCCGGCGCTCTAAAACTGGGCGCTATAGCATAGAGCGCCAGACGCTGTGTGAAAAAGCGCTATTTCTCAACACATACACACCAGCACCGGAGCGAAAACATATGGAATGACATTATTTTAACACTGTGACAATGACAAGTGACAGTGACAATGATACTGTAATGTCAGACCCGCACATACAATTCTGCATAAGAAGCTATACACTGAGCCGCCTCTAGTAATAAATGTGACGCTACATGGCGCTGCTGAAGGCTATACACTGAGCCGCCTCTAGTAATACATGTGACGCTACATGCCGCTGCTGAAGGCTATACACTGAGCCGCCTCTAGTAATAAATGTGACGCTACATGGCGCTGCTGAAGGCTATACACTGAGCCGCCTCTAGTAATAAATGTGACGCTACATGGCGCTGCTGAAGGCTATACACTGAGCCGCCTCTAGTAATAAATGTGACGCTACATGGCGCTGCTGAAGGCTATACACTGAGCCGCCTCTAGTAATAAATGTGACGCTACATGGCGCTGCTGAAGGCTTTACACTGAGCCGCCTCTAGTAATAAATGTGACGCAACATGGCGCTGCTGAAGGCTATACACTGAGCCGCCTCTAGTAATAAATGTGACGCTACGTGGTGCTGCTGAAGGCTATACACTGAGCCGCCTCTAGTAATAAATGTGACGCTACATGGCGCTGCTGAAGGCTATACACTGAGCCGCCTCTAGTAATAAATGTGACGCTACATGGCGCTGCTGAAGGCTATACACTGAGCCGCCTCTAGTAATAAATGTGACGCTACCTGGCGCTGCTGAAGGCTATACACTGAGCCGCCTCTAGTAATAAATGTGACGCTACATGGCGCTGCTGAAGGCTATACACTGAGCCGCCTCTAGTAATACATGTGACGCTACCTGGCGCTGCTGAAGGCTATACACTGAGCCGCCTCTAGTAATAAATGTGACGCTACATGGCGCTGCTGAAGGCTATACACTGAGCCGCCTCTAGTAATAAATGTGACGCTACATGGCGCTGCTGAAGGCTATACACTGAGCCGCCTCTAGTAATAAATGTGACGCTACATGGCGCTGCTGAAGGCTATACACTGAGCCGCCTCTAGTAATAAATGTGACGCTACATGGCGCTGCTGAAGGCTATACACTGAGCCGCCTCTAGTAATAAATGTGACGCTACATGGCGCTGCTGAAGGCTTTACACTGAGCCGCCTCTAGTAATAAATGTGACGCAACATGGCGCTGCTGAAGGCTATACACTGAGCCGCCTCTAGTAATAAATGTGACGCTACGTGGTGCTGCTGAAGGCTATACACTGAGCCGCCTCTAGTAATAAATGTGACGCTACATGGCGCTGCTGAAGGCTATACACTGAGCCGCCTCTAGTAATAAATGTGACGCTACATGGCGCTGCTGAAGGCTATACACTGAGCCGCCTCTAGTAATAAATGTGACGCTACCTGGCGCTGCTGAAGGCTATACACTGAGCCGCCTCTAGTAATAAATGTGACGCTACATGGCGCTGCTGAAGGCTATACACTGAGCCGCCTCTAGTAATAAATGTGACGCTACATGGCGCTGCTGAAGGCTATACACTGAGCCGCCTCTAGTAATAAATGTGACGCTACATGGCGCTGCTGAAGGCTATACACTGAGCCGCCTCTAGTAATAAATGTGACGCTACATGGCGCTGCTGAAGGCTATACACTGAGCCGCCTCTAGTAATAAATGTGACGCTACCTGGCGCTGCTGAAGGCTATACACTGAGCCGCCTCTAGTAATAAATGTGACGCTACATGGCGCTGCTGAAGGCTATACACTGAGCCGCCTCTAGTAATAAATGTGACGATACATGGCGCTGCTGAAGGCTATACACTGAGCCGCCTCTAGTAATAAATGTGACGCTACATGGCGCTGCTGAAGGCTATACACTGAGCCGCCTTTAGTAATACATGTGACGCTACATGGCGCTGCTGAAGGCTATACACTGAGCCGCCTCTAGTAATAAATGTGACGATACATGGCGCTGCTGAAGGCTATACACTGAGCCGCCTCTAGTAATAAATGTGACGCTACATGGCGCTGCTGAAGGCTATACACTGAGCCGCCTCTAGTAATAAATGTGACGCTACCTGGTGCTGCTGAAGGCTATACACTGAGCCGCCTCTAGTAATAAATGTGACGCTACATGGCGCTGCTGAAGGCTATACACTGAGCCGCCACCAGTAATAAATGTGACGCTACATGGCGCTGCTGAAGGCTATACACTGAGCCGCCTCTAGTAATACATGTGATGCTACATGCCGCTGCTGAAGGCTATACACTGAGCCGCCTCTAGTAATAAATGTGACGCTACATGGCGCTGCTGAAGGCTATACACTGAGCCGCCACCAGTAATAAATGTGACGCTACATGGCGCTGCTGAAGGCTATACACTGAGCCGCCTCTAGTAATACATGTGATGCTACATGCCGCTGCTGAAGGCTATACACTGAGCCGCCTCTAGTAATAAATGTGACGCTACATGGCGCTGCTGAAGGCTATACACTGAGCCGCCTCTAGTAATAAATGTGACGCTACATGGCGCTGCTGAAGGCTATACACTGAGCCGCCACCAGTAATAAATGTGACGCTACATGCCGCTGCTGAAGGCTATACACTGAGCCGCCTCTAGTAATACATGTGATGCTACATGCCGCTGCTGAAGGCTATACACTGAGCCGCCTCTAGTAATAAATGTGACGCTACATGGCGCTGCTGAAGGCTATACACTGAGCCGCCTCTAGTAATAAATGTGACGCTACGTGGCGCTGCTGAAGGCTATACACTGAGCCGCCTCTAGTAATAAATGTGACGCTACATGCCGCTGCTGAAGGCTATACACTGAGCCGCCTCTAGTAATAAATGTGACGCTACATGGCGCTGCTGAAGGCTATACACTGAGCCGCCTCTAGTAATACATGTGACGCTACATGGCGCTGCTGAAGGCTATACACTGAGCCGCCTCTAGTAATAAATGTGACGCTACATGCCGCTGCTGAAGGCTATACACTGAGCCGCCTCTAGTAATAAATGTGACGCTACATGCCGCTGCTGAAGGCTATACACTGAGCCGCCTCTAGTAATAAATGTGACGCTACATGGCGCTGCTGAAGGCTATACACTGAGCCGCCTCTAGTAATAAATGTGACGCTACATGGCGCTGCTGAAGGCTTTACACTGAGCTGCCTCTAGTAATAAATGTGACGCTACATGCCGCTGCTGAAGGCTATACACTGAGCCGCCTCTAGTAATAAATGTGACGCTACATGGCGCTGCTGAAGGCTATACACTGAGCCGCCTCTAGTAATAAATGTGACGCTACATGGCGCTGCTGAAGGCTATACACTGAGCCGCCTCTAGTAATAAATGTGACGCTACGTGGCGCTGCTGAAGGCTATACACTGAGCCGCCTCTAGTAATACATGTGATGCTACATGGTGCTGCTGAAGGCTATACACTGAGCCTCCTCTAGTAATAAATGTGACGCTACATGGCGCTGCTGAAGGCTATACACTGAGCCGCCTCTAGTAATAAATGTGACGCTACATGCCGCTGCTGAAGGCTATACACTGAGCCGCCTCTAGTAATAAATGTGACGCTACATGGCGCTGCTGAAGGCTATACACTGAGCCGCCTCTAGTAATACATGTGACGCTACATGGCGCTGCTGAAGGCTATACACTGAGCCGCCTCTAGTAATAAATGTGACGCTACATGCCGCTGCTGAAGGCTATACACTGAGCCGCCTCTAGTAATAAATGTGACGCTACATGGCGCTGCTGAAGGCTATACACTGAGCCGCCTCTAGTAATACATGTGACGCTACATGGCGCTGCTGAAGGCTATACACTGAGCCGCCTCTAGTAATAAATGTGACGCTACATGCCGCTGCTGAAGGCTATACACTGAGCCGCCTCTAGTAATAAATGTGACGCTACATGGCGCTGCTGAAGGCTATACACTGAGCCGCCTCTAGTAATAAATGTGACGCTACATGGCGCTGCTGAAGGCTATACACTGAGCCGCCTCTAGTAATAAATGTGACGCTACATGGCGCTGCTGAAGGCTATACACTGAGCCGCCTCTAGTAATAAATGTGACGCTACATGGCGCTGCTGAAGGCTATACACTGAGCCGCCTCTAGTAATAAATGTGACGCTACATGGCGCTGCTGAAGGCTATACACTGAGCCGCCTCTAGTAATAAATGTGACGCTACATGGTGCTGCTGAAGGCTATACACTGAGCCGCCTCTAGTAATAAATGTGACGCTACATGCCGCTGCTGAAGGCTATACACTGAGCCGCCTCTAGTAATACATGTGATGCTACATGGCGCTGCTGAAGGCTATACACTGAGCCGCCTCTAGTAATACATGTGACGGTACATGGCGCTGCTGAAGGCTATACACTGAGCCGCCTCTAGTAATAAATGTGACGCTACATGGCGCTGCTGAAGGCTATACACTGAGCCGCCTCTAGTAATACATGAGACGCTACATGGCGCTGCTGAAGGCTATACACTGAGCCGCCTCTAGTAATACATGTGACGCTACATGGCACTGCTGAAGGCTATACACTGAGCCGCCTCTAGTAATAAATGTGACGCTACATGCCGCTGCTGAAGGCTATACACTGAGCCGCCTCTAGTAATAAATGTGACGCTACATGGCGCTGCTGAAGGCTATACACTGAGCCGCCTCTAGTAATAAATGTGACGCTACATGGCGCTGCTGAAGGCTATACACTGAGCCGCCTCTAGTAATACATGAGACGCTACATGGCGCTGCTGAAGGCTATACACTGAGCCGCCTCTAGTAATACATGTGACGCTACATGCCGCTGCTGAAGGCTATACACTGAGCCGCCTCTAGTAATAAATGTGACGCTACATGGCGCTGCTGAAGGCTATACACTGAGCCGCCTCTAGGAATAAATGTGACGCTACATGGCGCTGCTGAAGGCTATACACTGAGCCGCCTCTAGTAATAAATGTGACGCTACATGGCGCTGCTGAAGGCTATACACTGAGCCGCCTCTAGTAATACATGTGATGCTACATGGCGCTGCTGAAGGCTATACACTGAGCCGCCTCTAGTAATAAATGTGACGCTACATGGCGCTGCTGAAGGCTATACACTGAGCCGCCTCTAGTAATAAATGTGACGCTACATGGCGCTGCTGAAGGCTATACACTGAGCCGCCACTAGTAATAAATGTGACGCTACATTGCGCTGCTGAAGGCTATACACTGAGCCGCCACTAGTAATAAATGTGACGCTACATGGCGCTGCTGAAGGCTATACACTGAGCCGCCACTAGTAATAAATGTGACGCTACATGGCGCTGCTGAAGGCTATACACTGAGCCGCCTCTAGTAATAAATGTGACGCTACATGGTGCTGCTGAAGGCTATACACTGAGCCGCCTCTAGTAATAAATGTGACGCTACATGGCGCTGCTGAAGGCTATACACTGAGACGCCTCTAGTAATACATGAGACGCTACATGGCGCTGCTGAAGGCTATACACTGAGCCGCCTCTAGTAATACATGTGATGCTACATGGCGCTGCTGAAGGCTATACACTGAGCTGCCTCTAGTAATAAATGTGACGCTACATGGCGCTGCTGAAGGCTATACACTGAGCCGCCTCTAGTAATAAATGTGACGCTACATGGTGCTGCTGAAGACTATACACTGAGCCGCCTCTAGTAATAAATGTGACGCTACATGGCGCTGCTGAAGGCTATACACTGAGCCGCCACTAGTAATAAATGTGACGCTACATTGCGCTGCTGAAGGCTATACACTGAGCCGCCACTAGTAATAAATGTGACGCTACATGGCGCTGCTGAAGGCTTTACACTGAGCCGCCTCTAGTAATAAATGTGACGCTACATGGTGCTGCTGAAGGCTATACACTGAGCCGCCTCTAGTAATAAATGTGACGCTACATGGCGCTGCTGAAGGCTATACACTGAGCCGCCTCTAGTAATAAATGTGACGCTACATGGCGCTGCTGAAGGCTATACACTGAGCCGCCTCTAGTAATAAATGTGACGCTACATGGCGCTGCTGAAGGCTATACACTGAGCCGCCTCTAGTAATAAATGTGACGCTACATGGCGCTGCTGAAGGCTATACACTGAGCCGCCTCTAGTAATGTGACGCTACATGGCGCTGCTGAAGGCTATACACTGAGCCGCCTCTAGTAATACATGAGACGCTACATGGCGCTGCTGAAGGCTATACACTGAGCCGCCTCTAGTAATACATGTGATGCTACATGGCGCTGCTGAAGGCTATACACTGAGCCGCCTCTAGTAATAAATGTGACGCTACATGGCGCTGCTGAAGGCTATACACTGAGCCGCCACCAGTAATAAATGTGACGCTACATTGCGCTGCTGAAGGCTATACACTGAGCCGCCACTAGTAATAAATGTGACGCTACATGGCGCTGCTGAAGGCTATACACTGAGCCGCCTCTAGTAATAAATGTGACGCTACATGGCGCTGCTGAAGGCTATACACTGAGCCGCCTCTAGTAATAAATGTGACGCTACGTGGCGCTGCTGAAGGCTATACACTGAGCCGCCTCTAGTAATAAATGTGACGCTACATGGCGCTGCTGAAGGCTATACACTGAGCCGCCTCTAGTAATAAATGTGACGCTACATGGCGCTGCTGAAGGCTATACACTGAGCCACCTCTAGTAATACATGTGACGCTACATGGCGCTGCTAAAGGCTTTACACTGAGCTGCCTCTAGTAATACATGTGACGCTACATGGCGCTGCTGAAGACTATACACTGAGCCGCCTCTAGTAATAAATGTGACGCTACATGGCGCTGCTGAAGGCTATACACTGAGCCGCCACTAGTAATAAATGTGACGCTACATTGCGCTGCTGAAGGCTATACACTGAGCCGCCACTAGTAATAAATGTGACGCTACATGCCGCTGCTGAAGGCTATACACTGAGCCGCCTCTAGTAATAAATGTGACGCTACATGGCGCTGCTGAAGGCTATACACTGAGCCGCCACTAGTAATAAATGTGACGCTACATGGCGCTGCTGAAGGCTATACACTGAGCCGCCTCTAGTAATAAATGTGACGCTACATGGCGCTGCTGAAGGCTATACACTGAGCCGCCTCTAGTAATAAATGTGACGCTACATGGCGCTGCTGAAGGCTATACACTGAGCCGCCTCTAGTAATAAATGTGACGCTACATGGCGCTGCTGAAGGCTATACACTGAGCCGCCTCTAGTAATAAATGTGACGCTACATGGCGCTGCTGAAGGCTATACACTGAGCCGCCTCTAGTAATAAATGTGACGCTACATGGCGCTGCTGAAGGCTATACACTGAGCCGCCTCTAGTAATAAATGTGACGCTACATGGCGCTGCTGAAGGCTATACACTGAGCCGCCTCTAGTAATAAATGTGACGCTACATGGCGCTGCTGAAGGCTACACACTGAGCCGCCTCTAGTAATAAATGTGACGCTACATGGCGCTGCTGAAGGCTTTACACTGAGCCGCCTCTAGTAATAAATGTGACGCTACATGGCGCTGCTGAAGGCTTTACACTGAGCCGCCTCTAGTAATAAATGTGACGCTACATGGCGCTGCTGAAGGCTATACACTGAGCCGCCTCTAGTAATAAATGTGACGCTACATGGCACTGCTGAAGGCTTTACACTGAGCCGCCTCTAGTAATACATGTGACGCTATGTGATGCTGTTAGAGGCGTTTAACAGATTCAGTTTCAGATTCAGGATTTTCTCTATCCTGGGTGTTGGTCCACTTCCGTGGGGCACCCCGATCGGCCCCGCTGTGTGAAACCCCCCAGAAACCCCCACAAACTCACCTGACCCCGCTCCCACGTGACTCGCTCCACCAATCACCGCCGACGGACAAGCGAGGTCCGTCGATGGACAAGGTGAGAGCTCCTGCCCATTCACAGACGGCCGGCGCGGGTGCGTGCCCTGCTAGAGGGATGGCGGCGGCGGCCCACGCATGCGCCGTTGGAACAAGGAACAAGTAGGATTTGCGGGCATCCTGGGGGGTTTCACACAGCAGGGAACCCCCGATCGGGGTGCCCCGCAGGCAGGGAGCTGATCAGCCCGGGAATCTATAAGATCAGCGGTGGGTGTTGGTCCACTTTAAATGTGGTTTTCACATACAGCGCCCGGGTCTCAACCGACGCTACGTGGCGCTACGTGTGCCTGTGCTAGATGAAATGAGCCATCCCTGGGACATTGTGATTTGTGATGTCCCACAGGTCGTCCATTATTGACACCTCGCGGCAATACCATGGTGCGTGTGCATCCAGTGGTGAGAGCGCCTACGCTCCCATTCACAGGTGTGGTATTGGATAACAGGTGACCTGGGGGTTTCATACAGTCGGTACAAACCAAAAGCTGGGATAGTGAAAATCCTGGGTGTTGGTCCACTTTAAAGAGATGGATATTTTACAAGTATGGGTAACAGCCCCCTAGAGGTCATTCAATTAAAAAATACACTCTCTAAAATAGTCTGGATTCTTCATGTGCCGCTGTCATTGACAATTATGAAAATGAGTTTTTTTATCATAACCTCTGCCCTTCCTCAGTGCCTTTGTGTGTTTACCTTGTTTCCCCATCTCTCTCTTTCTGCCATTTTTAACCTTTCCCCATCTCTTTTCTTGGCACATATGTCCGTCTTTTCCTCTTTCCGCCACCTTTATGGCTTTCTCTCTTTTCCCCATGCTTTCTCTTTCATTTTCTTCTTTTCTATTTCTCCCTCTCTGTCTCTCATTTCCGAAGTCCCTCCCCTGTCCAGTCATTTTCCTCACCTCATCCATCTCCCTTTCTTTTTTTCTCTATGTCTCCCCTCCGTCTAAGCTGCCTCTCTATCTCTCTCCCACATTCCCTCCATCTCTATTTTCCACATCACCTATTCTCTTACTCATCACATTTACTACTCCCCCTTTCTAATGTCTGTCTTTCTTTTCACATTTTCTCATTACTCCTCCTCCATCTCACTTCAGCTTTGTTTCCTCATTCTCCCTCTTTTTCGCGTTCCCCGTCTCTTTTTCCACATTGCCTCTGTCTTTCTCACATTCTCCTCTTCTCTCTATCATCATTTTGACTCTATTTTCCCTTTTTATTCCTGCATTCTCTTCACCTTCACTCCCTCTCTCCCTTTCGCCTCCTTGCTTCCTCCATCTCTCTCCTTTCCCCCCTCTCCCTTTCTTTCAACATTCTTGACATTTTTCTCTCTTTTCACCCTCCCTCATTCTGTCTTCTATTTCCACCCTCTATTTTTCACCTCACTTCTGTCATTTCCACATGTCCTATATTGCCCAGCCCTTTCCTTTCTTCCTCTATCTCTTTTTCCTTCTCTCTCTCTCTATTTTTCTGTGCTGCCTCTATCTACATCACACATCTCTTCCATCACTTTTACTCTTTCCCCCTCTATTAAGGGACAAGTATTGTTTGCCAACTGCGCTGGTGATGGACTGTGTGTTTATTTTTTATAATGCAGCCTCTCACCAGAGCAGTTGACAATGTCCTTTAACATTCTTAACATCCTTCTTCCTTTTCACCATTTCCGCACTTTTGTCTCTTTTTCCCAGTTCTATTCCTTGCCCCATCCATCTCTCTTTGCTTTTATCTCTCTCTTTTACACATTCATCCGGCTCTCCTATCACTTTTACTGTATTTCCCCCCCTCTAAACATTCTTGACGTCCTTATCCCTTTCACCTTTCCTTTCACATTCTCTCAGTTTCCAGTCCATTTTCTTGCCCCATCCCTCTCTCTCTTCTTCTTCTTTTCTGTGTTCCCTCTAACTCTCTTTCTCGTGTTCCCTGTCTCTCACTTTTCTGTGTTCCTTCTGTCTCTATCATTCTCATGTTCCC